>CM077080.1:154386599-154986599 GCA_039513925.1 Platanthera zijinensis | reverse complement strand
TTAGTAATTCTCCTTTTTTAGTTTTACTCAAGATGTGTTGCAAATCAGGACCATCCTTCTGATGTAGTCTCGTGAGAGTAATCCATAAAGGCTCTTAACCTTCTAATCTAGTCGACAAGACTATACATCTAACGATGGTATTCATTAATAAGAACTCTTCCTCTTATGATTGCACTAAAGGCTAAAGACATTTGTGCCCTTTCGACTCAAGGCATCATCCACCATGTTAGCCATGCCCGGATGATAGAGAATATTAACATCATACTCTACAACATACTCCAACCATCTCCGCTTTCACAAATTTAGATCTTTATAACTTAAGACATACTTCAGACTCTTATGATACATATAGATCTTACATGATACTCCATTTAATAAGTGTTTCCTTAGCTTTAAATTATAAATGACTGTTGCAAACTCTAGGTCATGAGTGGGTAATTTCAGTCATGAAACTTCAGATTCCTTGGACCATACTCCATCACTTTACCTTCTTGTATCAAGACACAACCAAGCCCAACACGTAATGCATCTACATAAACTGCAAGCTCAACTCACTCAAAAAGCAAAGCAAAGACTGGGGCAAAACATAAACTCTTCTTCAATTTCTAAAAAGCTTCTTCACATACATTTTTCCAAATGAATGATGCATTCTTCTGCGTAAGCTTGGTCAAAGGTTCATACAGCACTGAAAATCCTTACACAAATATCCTATCATAACCAACCAACCCCAAGAAACTCCTTATCTCCTCGGGCATTATAGGACTTTTCCAATCCAAAACTACAGTAATATTAGTTGGGTCCACAAAGATACCATCTTTACTCATAGTGCGACCCAAGAAGGACACCTGAGATAGCTAAAAATCACACTTGCTCAACTTTGCAAACAACTTGTGCTCTCTCAGAGTAGATAGCACCAGGCATAAATGCAAAGCATGCTCTTCAACACTTATAGAATATACTAGAACATCATCAATGAAAACGACCACGAAATGATTTAGGAAATTCTTGAATACTCTGTTCATCATGTCCAAAAAATTTGAAGGCGCATTCATCAGTCCAAAGGACATCACCAAGAACTCAAAATGTCCAAATTGGGCATAAAAGGTAGTCTGCAGTACATTAGACTCACGGATCCTTAACTGATGATAGTCTGAATGAAGGTTAATGTTCAAGAATACAGAACTACCACGTAAATTATCAAATAAATCATCAATCTGAAGTAACAGATATCTGTTCTTGATAATCACCTTATTCAGCTCCCGATAATCTATACAAAATCTCATCGATCCATCTTTTTTCATCACAAATAAGACTAGTGCATCCAAAGACAAAGAACTAGGTCTGATGAAGCTGTACAACAATAACGCATCTAATTAGGTGCGCAACCCCTCTAATTCACACGATGCCATATGATAAGGTGCCTTCGCAAAAGGACGAGTGTCTGGCTAAAGATAAATCATGAACTACACATCACTCTCTAGTAAAAGACCAAGAAGGCTAGTAGGAAAATCATTAGGGTGCTCTCGCACCACGAAAATATCTTCAATGTGTGGCGAGTCATGAGTAATTTCTAGAATAGAAACAAGATAAGCAACACAATTAGACTCTAAAAATTATTGAGCACGTACCATAGAAATGATTGGGGAGCCCTGACGTGGTAAGCCATACACGCTCAGGGGTTGACCTTTGTCCATCATGAAATCCAAATGCTTGACTTTGCATTGGATAACTTCATCATATCTGGTCAACCATTTCATGTCCAAGATCACATCAAAATCTTCCAAATCAAACACCTTCAAATCTGCGTATGCTTGGAAACCTCCTTAAGATATAGGGCATTTTTAATACCCTGATTCGACATAACCAAATCTCCTGAGAGGAACTTAACATTAATAAGATCATCTAATAGATTGGTAGCCCAACAATGTCGGTTTACAAAACTCTTAGCCGTAAAAAATTTAGTAACATCTGAATAAAAAAGAATGCATGCCCATTTATTCTTTACTTTAAACTCGCCTATAAAATCTCACACCTAACTGATATAATAAGAAATTTTATTCCACAATAAAATTTTTCAACTAGGTCAGAATCTAACCTGAGATCACCTGGGTAGATGACTGAGCCTCTTCCTTTGTTAGCACATTCAGCTTTCACATTCCCTTGTCCACGAGTTATGGCTGCGGTAGTGGTAGAGCCTACAGTTGAACCGCCTGCAATGCGGGTTTGAACTGCGGGCATTCAGACTTCAAATTCCCCTTCTGATCGCACTAAAAACAAGTCTTATCCATCTCCAAGCACCTAGCAAGATCATGCCCTTTCTGCTTACAAAAGATACAAGTAAGATCTCCCTTTGGCGCATTCTGAATCGCATGCACTTGAAGCTGCTTCTGAGCACCAGATCTCTTGAAACACTTTTCAAAGGGATGGCTTGAATAATCACAAAATCAACACACCTCTTTGCTATATTTCTTAAAAGCAAGGTCGGGTGCCCGAGAGCTTCCACTATCATCACCCTTTCTCTTATCCTTCCTCAACTTCAACCCAGAATTCTTCGTATTATCAACTGAATTTACCTTCAAGGAAGACTTAATGGCTTCCACATAAAATCAGACTTGGATGCACTAGCTAACTGTTGTATATCACTTATAATTCGTCCCAAAAAGTGTTAAACTTTAAGTACCTCAGTGGTGACCAATTCTGGAGCATACCTGCTCAACTTGTTAATCTCCTCCTCATACTCTCCAACTATAACTTGTTGTACTTCAAATGCATAAAATTATTCATCAACTAGTCTTGCTCAACAGAAGCTAGGAACTTCTTCAATAACATCACCTTGAATCTCTTCCACGAACAACCACCAATGAGTATCTCTTTCTCCCAAATCCACCATCCCTTAGCAAGGCCCTTCAATTGGTATGCATCCACCATTACCTTTTGGTCTGCGAAAATCTCTAAAAAAGAGAACATTTCTTCTATGTATATAATCCAATTATTTAAAGACATAAAATCAGCCTTCCCATCATAAGTGGGGGGTCCTAGATGCTGGAAATCCAAAATAAAATTCATCTATGGCGGCAATTGAGTAGGTAGCACAAGGGGAATGGAAGGATCAGACACAGTTCGACCCACTATAGGGTGCTACACCGTAGGCTGCTACGCTTTAGTGGCAGTTAAAAATGTTTGAATCTAGGCTGGTATCATGACCATTTGCGTCAATAATGCCTCATTACTTTGATATAACTCCTCGATCATCGCCTCACTGTGAGAACCTAAAGACTCACCTTCTGACTTTAGAGTCAACCTCAACGGATAATGCTTTGGAGCCTTTTCCTATAAATACAAACGAGTATCTCAATGAAACATAGCTTAATACACCTTAGCTAGAATTCTCGAATTACTTAACTCAGACCAGATAAAAAAGGTGTAGACACTTGCTCTTCCTGCTACTTTGCTATGGAAATTCATGAAATGATGTTATGCTTTAACTTAGGATCATACACCATAGACCCCTTGACTCTTGTGCATCAAATATGAATGCATGAATACTTTAATCTTCATTTTAAGTCATGTATATACAAGTGTCATCATGTAAATCTTAACTTAGCATGTATGCTCATGTTATATTATGTTATGCATATTGTGTGGTGCATTCTAAAATTCCTTAGTGCATGTCATAAGTGTATACATGAAATATTATGCATCTCATACAACATAATATTTTATATAAGAAAATAAAATAAAATCTAATGAACGCTCATGTGATGTTAAGTCACTCATTTCAACTTAACTGAAACATGTTGCTATCCTAATGAGTTCCATATATACACAAATATTATGCATCCCATACTACATAACATGCCCTGTGTACTTCTATCCTCTTATGAGTGTTGTGTTCATGCTTCAACAAAGACAAAATGAATACACTTTGTTGTGTGTATGCAAATGAAATAATTCTTATTTAAAATGGTTATTCGAAGAAAACTAACCCAACCAAAACCAATCAAACCTATCCCGAACTAACCTACCTCTAATACCAACTGTCACGACCCACATTTTTTCAATATTAATAAATTATCAGAGTTGGAGAAAATATGCATCATGATGCCACACCGTGCAGGGGACAACTGCAGATGCTCATGCAAAACTAAAAATTCATTTATTTCTATAAAAGACATAAATTTTAGATTTAAATTTCAAAGACGTGTCCCCAAGATTAGTTGATCAACTAGTCCACAAGAAAGAAAGTATATACATATACAGCTGAAAAATACATAGTTTACTTCCTTTTATCCTACATGAACATGAGACCCAACAAACATGTCAATGATGTGCAAGTTTCTAAATTTAGTAATGGTATAAAAATAGTTTTATAATCCATAAAATAGAATGAATTTTAGTTTAAATAGATGTTATGAGTCTAAGATAGAATGAAAATTATATATTTGAAAATATCTAACGTCCATCCCAACATAAAACATTCTGAGAGAATAGGTATGCAAATAACTAGTAAGAAACAACAGAAAAGGCAACAAGTGATTTAACTTTTGCTAATAAAACCTATTAGACTCATCAACCTGACACGAACCCATAGAAAACAAAACACATGTCTGATCTGGGACAGAAGAAACAAATACCTCACGTGATGAGGGGAGAGCAACATCTACTACAAGCAAGCCTTGACTCGCCAAGTCCGGAGACTGAGCCATTCAAAAAGAAAAGAACACCTTAGCAAAGTGTACAACCTCGGGGCCATGGGAGGAGAAGGCTCAAGGAAAAGAGATGAGCAGGAGATAGCTCACTCGCAAGGAGAGAGGGAGTCATATAGCGGGGCACTCACAAGGCGAGAGAGGAGCAGGCGAGAGCCCACTATGAAGGCAAGAGACCACTCGCAAGGCGAGAGAGAGCCCTAGAGCGGGGAACTCGTAAGGCGAGAGAGGAGCAGGCGAGAGCCAACTCTGAAGGCAAGAACCCACTCTCAAGGAGAGAGGGAGCACTTGAGTGGGGCACTCGCAAGACGAGAGAGGAGCGATGGGTATAGCGGTGGTTCGATGATTGGTTGAGCGCCGGTCCAGTTGGAAGGCAGTTTTTAACCTTTTAACCCCGGGTAATTTTACACTTTTGCACTTGGTGCTTTACATATAACCCTTCAGAACAACGGAGTTTTGCTGTTAGCAGACCCAACCCAGGGTATTTTTATAATTTCAGGTTGGTTTAGTTTGGTTATTGGCAGGTCAAGCTCAGAGGCCTATAAATAGACCGATAAGGTTCCTGTAAGAAGGTTATTGACCCATTTCTTCTTCTTCGACTAAGATACCTAGTTGAGCACTAGATAAGGAACGGAAGAATTTCTAGTTCTTTCTGGTAAAAGGTGGGAACTCCGAGCTGAAGCCCATGGTCTGTTTCTAGTCCTCGAGACTCTTGTCATGGAAGGAATTCAGGAAGAGTAGGTGTGAGCTACAACTTTAGATCCGAAATCTAAGTGAAGTCGGGTTTCTTGTTTCAACATTTTTAGTTTTATGAGCGTGGATCGCAGCCTATACAGAATAATCTTGAACAACTTCATTGTAGGTGATGATG
This sequence comes from Platanthera zijinensis, assembly GCA_039513925.1. Lineage (NCBI taxonomy): Eukaryota > Viridiplantae > Streptophyta > Magnoliopsida > Asparagales > Orchidaceae > Platanthera > Platanthera zijinensis. The sequence goes on along the minus strand of CM077080.1, from coordinate 154,981,022 downwards.
ATTTTCTAGAAGTTAAATTACAACCAAACTAGAATCCCGAATAGGCAAGCGTACCTATCGAAATGCAATATAGGAAGTGTCGTATTGTGATTTGGGGCCTGTTGAGTACTTGTACTCACAAGGAAGAGCTATTATTTTATCAAACGGAAAAGGTTGTTGGATTATACTAGATAATAAAACTAAAGCTGAAGCTAAAGAGAAATTCAAATATGAGGAAGCTAGCACTTGATCTAGAATCCCCTTGGACTAAAATAAATCTTCTTGGAAAATAATGAAATGCGAGTTCTTAATTATACTCACTCGACCGTGGAGGTTCCTAAAATATAGAAGCGTCTCTCTCGAGCTCATGCTTCTAACTAACCTTAGGTTGATCGATTAAGACCTCTCGGCCAGTCGAAACCCCTAAGCTTGCTTTATGTGGTGAACCCCACTATTGGATTTGACTCCAATCCGGAAGATTTACGTCGTCCTCTCTCGAGGGGTGCATTCAACTCCTTTTATCTTTGAGTGATCTCCTCGTATCTGCAACCTCTCGGTCATTTAGGATACGGATCTTAGATCGAAGATCATATCCGCGTAATATGAATTCGATGAAATAAAAATCAAAGATAAATCGTAGCGAGAACAATTAAGAACAAGACATTTAATAAGAAGGAGAAAGATCTATTTTATTCTAAGGTTCATCATGATCAAGTGCTAAAAGAAGATTAGCTACTCATCATGATTGGGGAAATACAAAATAAAATAGGAAAAGACATGATTGAAACAGAAATAACTAAAATTAAAGTTACAACAAAGGTAAATCTAACTTAGAAATGAGAAAATACAGCAAAAGAAACAGAAAATTACAAGACTCCAACTCCCAAAATTCGACTCCCCAGCATCTGAAGCTGTCTGGAATTTATAGAAAAAATTTCTGTTTGGTCACGCGCTAGGTCACGCCCGTGACCTAGGGCGTGTCAGGCTCAGAACCGTCATCTTGAAAGCCCAGGAACGTTGGCGGAGAAACCGCCAAAATTGGTTAACTGACGGGTCACGCCCCTAGGTCACGCCCGTGACCTAGAGCGTGTCACGGCTATTTCTGGAAAATGATGGGAAGCTGAAAACGGCGGGAGTAAAAGTGGTCTTCAAGAAGGTGTCAAGCCCCCTAGTCATGCCCGTGACTAGGGGCGTGTCAAGCAGGAACGGTCTCTGGCGGCAACGGCTGGAACGGAGGAATAATTGGCTGGAAATGCCCAGGACATGCCCTGGGTCATGCCCGTGACCCAGGCGTGTCATTTTAATCCGACGTGGCAGCGGGCAACGGTCTCTTTCTTGCTGTCACGCCCCGTGTAAATGGTACACGGGCGTGTCATATTTTGACACGGGCGTGACCTAGTCGGTCAACGAACGTTGGGCGCGGGTCGGCGAGATTCAGCAGCAGTCTCAGTTATCACGTGTCACGCCCCTGTGTCACGCCCAGGTAAGGCGTGTCACAGGGCGTGTCTAGGCAGAAAATAGGAAAATTCTTCTTTTTGCTCCAAATAACCTGTAGATCAGCCCTGCAAGATTAAAAATGATTTTATTAGAACAAATAGATATAAATTATATAAACAAGTTAAAACAAACTTAATATTATAAAATTAATTTAAAATATCTAACTGTTAATATAGATAAATAAATAAAAAGATAGAAATAATTAGAGTTATCAAATACCCCCATACTTATCCGTTTGCTAGTCCCGTGCAAACAACTTTCTATAGGGAGTAGAAAAATTTTAAATGCTAGAAAAGAAAATTGAACCTAAGGAGTAAAATGCGAAGTCTTATGCCTATGTTTGTAGATATTTTTGTAGAAAGACTTACTCAGCATACAAATTAGGTTTTTATTTTTATTAAAATGCGTTTTCACTATTATTTTTACTTTTACGATAAAAATTCGGTAAATCTTAAAATTATCTTTAGGGAGAGTGTAGCGTGTGTACTAAGATAACATTGCACAAACAATGATTAAGATACCCTCCAAAGAAATCCATCAATGTCGATGGCCATAGGCTTGCCCTTTCACACTCTCGCCACGACACTAGTCGAACTTATAAACATAAATCAATAGGGCTTAATTAGGTTGAAATGTAGGCTTAGGTTTTTGGTGAGGGTGATCAAAGATAAACACGATGGCTAGTCACACCAAAACCTAGAGAAGCTTGTACATAAAGATTTGCTATGGCTCTTAAGAACGTAGCCAAATTCCTATTTCTTTTGTTTCTTTTCTTAATTTTTTAACTCTCTCATCATATTGAATTTTTTTCTACCTCTTCATTTCTTTTAATGATAATTTTTTCTTTATTTTGAAGAGGGGAGAAAAAAAATCAACTCCTTTTTTTTATAAGAAAAGAGCCACCAAAAATAAAATATTTCTACATTTGTTCTTTCAAACTCGGGTTTAGGTGTGTAATTAGGATGCTTTTTAGGCTTTGGTAAAGTGCTTGGTGGAGCTAAAACAAAAGGAAAAGGTAATAGGCTCAAATTGGCTAAGCAAAGTTAAAATTTTAGGTGCGGGTACAAAAGCTCAAACTTGCCAAAAGAAGTGCCTAAATCATATTTATGCTAATGAGTTTAACTTATGCAAAGTCTTGAGAATAGTTAGAGGGCAAGTTCTAGACATCGAAAAAGAATACCTCTCTCTTGGTCCGCAAAATATCTCTCTAGCAAACTTCTACTTACTCACCTAAATTATTTTAAAGTTTTACCGGTTTTCCAAATTAAAGTAAAATAAGTTGTTTCTACGCATTTAGAAAAATGAAAATCTAATTATATGCTGAATATTTAGATCTACTAAAAATTCTACTTACACATGCACTTAACTAGAAACACAACATGGCCAACAGTTCTACTCCAAAATTCAACATTCAATTAAAACATCAAAATTCTCTAAACACTATAAACAAGTTGATTTACTAGGAATTTTGCATGTGAATAAATATAGAAATAAAGACTTCTCTAATTTAATTTTTGTTTTTCTATTTTTTTTCGTTTTTCTTTTTTTTTTTAATTTTGGAAAAACAAAATTTTAAGACGAAATAAAATTTTTTGAGTTTTAAATTTGATTTAATTTTTTTTTTTTTTTTTTTAAAAATTTTTTATATGTTTTGATTGAGAAATATCCCTCCCCCATACTGAAGCAATACATTGTCCCCAATGTAAAAATAAAGAAGAAAAGAGAAGAGAGGAGACTTCCCTGAAAATGCAAGCCAGCATCAAAAGAGACCTGTACAAGATGATGAACGCAAAACATAAATATTTTATAGATTTTTTTTGGTTTTTTTTTTCATCATAATAATAAAAACAGATACAGAAGAATAAAAATACAGATACAAAGAAGTGACCCTCTACAGATCCAAAGAAATGAAAAGGCAGCTACTCCTGGTCAGAAACGTCCTCGTGCTCCTGATAGAAAGTCCGCATGTTCGCGAACTCGCGAGTAATATGAACTATGGAGGAAGTATGGTTTTGCTCGAGCATGGTGAAGCGCGCATCAAAAGAAGCGAAGCGACCGTCAAAATGGGTTTGCATCTGGTCTATGCGAGTATGGAGCAACCCAAATTGCCGGTCCCAATAATTTGGAGGATCGGGCGCTGGATCAGAGTGCAGCGGTGGTGGCGGAATCTGCGGTGAAGGATGAGTACCGCTGGGACCGGCACCATGATCAAGATCAAGATCACCGCCACCAAGGAACAGGGGAATAGCCTCAAACTCGCCGTCGCGTCGGCGAGCTAAACCAAGCGCCTGAAGGGTCGGGAACTACAGAGGCTGCGGCATTTGCATGCAAGTGAGCCGCGGAAGAGCAGCCCACACACTGGTCTGCTTGGCGAGGAAAGTGATGAAATTCCCGCCGTGCACCGCTCCCAATCTCACATTTTCGGCCTGGTGCCGAAAGAAAATGGCGAGCATGTAACCAAGGTTGAGTGGGACCCGGTAAAACATACTATACAAGTATATTAAGTCTGCCCGAGTCACCACACCGTGGCTATCGCCGCGCCCGGAAATGGTAAAAGAGAGAAGGTTGTGTAGAATGCGTAAAGTGGGGGAGATGAGGTGGCTACCCTTAGATTTCTTTGGAGTGTAGGGGGCGACGTCATTACTAATTTCCGACCAAAAAGTGGGGAGACTGAAGTCGGGAGGGAAATCAGTTTTTAGGTCGGGGTAGGCGGGGGAAGTGGAAAAGGCCTCCGAGCAAAAGCGCATGGCCACATTGAGTTGGCGGATGGTGAGCTGGTGCATCATCCCGCCCAGGCGAAAGACGATGAAATCATCTTGCGCTGCCCAACGGAACTCAAATAAGGCCAAGAACTCAATGGTGAGCTCGAGGAAAGCAGGCTCAGAAATAGAGAAAAGGGGAGCCCACCCTTGGGTAGAGATGAGCTCCCGAACTAGCTCTGCTGCTCCGAATTGGGCGAGGATGGCCCAATCCAAGATCCGGAACACGCCAAAGGGTTTGGCGCTCAGTCTCTCGCTTCGATCTTATTGGGTTGCATTCTCGAAAAGGAGCATGGCCTCCGCCGAGGCTGGATTAGTGGGGTGCTCGGAGGAGGAAGCGGTGGATCGAGGATGGTGGCGAGGCATGGTGAGAAATGTGGAGAAAATTTCGGCCAAAGGGAGGAGAGAAGAGAAGGGTTGAAGGGTGGAGGTGTGAAGAGAAGAGGGGAGGAAAAAGTCCAATTTATAAAGTTTTCGGGTCGGTCACGCCCCCCTGTCACGCCCGTGATAGGGGGCGTGACAAGCCCGGGTCAAAGCAGAAAGGAATCCGAGGCAGACTGCCTTAGATTCGGGGGTCACGCCTCAGATTCATGCCCGTGACTCTGAGTGGCACGCCCGTGACGTCGGGCGTGTAGGGGGAATCCGAAGAGCATCCGATGCGAAGGCATCAGATTCTTCAGTCACGCCCCAGAGTCACGCCCGTGACTCTGGGCGTGTCAGTCAAATCTGGCTCTTTGAGAAGGAATCCGAGGGGTGACTGGTCAACGCCTCGGATACCCGCGACACGGGCTCGACACGCCCGTGGCAAAAAAATGTCACGCCCGTGTCATATCCGAATGACGGGCGGGAAAACCAAGGGAGGAGGAACCTCCCGCAGTCTTGGCAAAACACGTCCGGGACACGCCCGTGACCAATGGGTCACGGGCGTGACTGACGCGTGTACGAGAATTTTTTTGTTTTTTTGTTTTTTTTTAATAAATATTTTTTTATTTTTCTGTTTTTTATAACATCATTATGTTAAAGAGCCTAATAAAAATAAATTAAAATTTATCGACTTGTAGAAATACGAAGATTCGACGTTCGTCTCGACCCGATCGTCATGCAGCGATGTCCTTCAGGTCTGTAAAAATAAACTTAAAAAGAAAATTAGAAAATAATAATAAAAAAAGAAAAGATAACCGTGGGGTGCCTCCCACAACCACTTTGTTTATGGTCGGTGAGCTCGACCATAGTGGTGCGCGCTTATTATGGGTTTGACAACATTATGTTGTCTAATTTTTCGTTAATATTATCACCGACAAAAAAAAATTTTAGCCGGTGCCCATTCACTTTAAAGTTGCCTTTTTCCGGGTGTGAAATAAGAACCGTCCCGTAAGGCCAAACCTCCTTTACGACGAAGGGGCTGGACCAATGGGACTTAAGTTTACCTGGAAATAAGCGTAAGCGCGAGTTATATAAAAGGACTTGCTCCTTATAGAGTTTATTACTCTCATAAGCAAAGGAGCGCCACTCATCGAGCTCGTTAAGTTGGAATTTACGGAGCTCGGAGGACAAATTTTCATCAAGATTTAAAAATTTAAGTGCCCAAAAGGCACGATGTTCAAGCTCAACCGGTAAGTGGCATGCTTTCCCATAGACCAATCGATACGGCGTACAACCGATATCGGTCTTGTACGCGGTCCGATAAGCCCATAGAGCATCATCAAGCTTGACCGACCAATCCTTTCTATTAGTAGAAACCATTTTTTCTAGAATACGTTTAATTTCTCAGTTAACTACTTCTACCTGGCCACTAGTTTGAGGGTGATAGGGGGTGGCTAACCTATGTGTAACGCCGTATTTAGATAACACTTTAGCGAATTGTGCGTTACAAAAGTGGGTGCCCCTATCACTAACTATTGCCCGCGGTGCTCCAAATCGTGAAAATAGTTGTTTAAGAAATCGGGTCACGACTCGGGCGTCATTGGTGGGGAGAGCATGCGCTTCCGCCCACCGTGACACGTAGTCAACCGCTACCAGAATATATTTATTTCCAAAGGAAGTTGGTAGCGGGCCGACAAAGGCGATTCCCCATAAATCAAAAACTTCAATTTCTATAAATAAATTTAAGGGCATTTCATCTCGGCAGGAAATATTACCTGAACATTGGCATTGTTCACAACGACTTACTTGTGTGTGAGCATCCTTGAAGATGCTCGGCCAATAGAAGCCTGCTTCAAGTACTTTCCGAGCCGTCCGATTAGCTTTATAATGCCCACCGACGGGTCCCTCGTGACAATGTTTTAAAATTTCTGTGCCCTCCTCATGAGAAACACACCTCCGCACTACTTGGTCCGCGCAAACTCGGAAGAGAAATGGATCCTCCCAAAAATAATTTTTCAAATCTGAAAAGAATTTCTTCTTTTCTTGATAAGAAAAACCATTTGGGAGGAATCTTGCAACAAGGAAGTTTGCAAAATCGGCGAACCAAGGAGTGGGGAGAGTGATTACCTTATGCATAGCGAGGAGGCGCTCTTCAGGAAATGTATCATCGATGTCCTCCTCTTTGAGCTCCTCTGCATTGGGGTTCTCCAACCGAGAAAGATGATCCGTCGCAAGATTTTCCGCTCCTCTTTTATCCCGAATCTCCAAGTCAAATTCTTGGAGAAGCAATACCCACCTAATCAATCGAGGCTTTGCATCTGTTTTGGTTAGTAAATAACGCAAAGCCGAATGATCGGTAAAAACAATAACTTTGGATAAAGTAAGGTAAGAACGAAATTTATCAAAGGCAAAAATTACGGCAAGAAGTTCTTTTTCGGTAGTTGTATAATTTTCTTGTGCGGTGGTCAGTGTTTTGCTCGCATAATATATCGGATGAAAATTTTTATTGATGCGTTGTCCTAAGACCGCACCAACGGCAAAACTACTAGCATCGCACATAATTTCAAAAGGAAGTTCCCAATTGGGAGCTATTACGATTGGTGCGTTTATCAATTTTTCTTTTATAAGTGAAAAAGCGCGCAAACAATCTTCATCAAAAATAAAAGGCGCGTCTTTTCTAATAAGTGGGTAAGGGGCTTAGTGATTTTAGAAAAATCTTTAATAACCCGACGATAGAAACCGGCGTGCCCCAAAAAACTACGAACGGCCTTAACATTTGAGGGTGGAGGTAATTTTTCTATAATTTCAATTTTTGCTTTATCTACCTCTATACCCTTTCTAGAAATTTTATGGCCTAAGACCAAACCTTCCCGCACCATAAAATGACACTTTTCCCAGTTCAAGACTAGGTTCGTGTCCTCACATCTTTGGAGTACACGGGATAGATTTGCTAAACATAAATCAAAAGAGTCTCCAAAGACGGAGAAATCGTCCATGAAGACCTCCATGATATCCTCCACTAGTTCATCAAAGATCGCTAGCATACACCTTTGGAAGGTTGCCGGCGCATTGCATAAACCAAAAGGCATCCTTCGATAGGCGAAGGTGCCAAACGGACAAGTGAAGGTTGTTTTCTCTTTGTCTTCGAGCGCGATTGGGATTTGGAAATATCCCGAGAGACCGTCAAGAAAACAATAAAACGAGTGCCCGGATAACCATTCAAGGATTTGGTCAATGAACGGCAAAGGAAAATGATCCTTTCGGGTTGCATCATTTAATTTACGGTAGTCGATGCAAACCCGCCATCCAGTAACGGTTCGAGTAGGAATTAATTCATTTTTATCATTAGGAACTACCGTTAAGCCTCCTTTCTTAGGCACCACTTGGACCGGACTCACCCAAGAGCTATCCGAAATCGGATAGATGATGCCCACATCTAATAATTTAATCACCTCGGCCTTGACTACCTCCTTCATGTTAGGATTTAGCCGGCGTTGAGGTTGAATTGTTTTGTGAGCTTTTTCTTCCAATAAAATTTTATGGGTGCAAAAGGAGGGATTAATTACTCTCAAATCCGTGATCTTCCACGCAATTGCGCGGCGATGATGTTTTAAAATATTAGATAATTTAAATTTTTCATCATCGGTCAAGTAGGCCGACACAATTACAGGAAGTTTAAAATCCTCCGCTAAAAATAAATATTCTAAATGATCAGGCAATTGTTTTAGTTCAAGTGAGGGAGGTTCATCATAGGATGTTTTCAAACGATCACTACTAATTTCCAAAATTTCAAAAGTAGGTGTGCGAGTGGTCGAATCCTTATCACTATTTTCATAAGTAATTAAATCTAAATTTTCAAAATATGCGTTATGATCAATAGATGATAAAGAATGTTCAGAAAAAGGAATGAAGTCTTCTTCGGGAGAAGCCTCTAAATAGTAACATGAGTCATCATTGGAGAGCCAATTTTTCATAGACGTGTCAATAGTAAAGGTAACTTCTTCATCTCCGACTCTAAGTAGAAGTTTACCGTTACTAACGTCTATAACTGCGCGCGAGGTGGCAAGAAATGGACGACCGAGAATGAGTGGTACCTCGGTGTCCTCTTCGATGTCAGAGATGACAAAATCTACCGGAAAGATAAATTTGTCAACTTTGACAAGCACATCCTCAATAATATCCATCGGATATCTTATAGACTGATCCGCCAATTGAATGCTCATTCTTGGGGGTTTAGGTTCTCCTAAACCCAATTTCTTAACTAAAGAATAAGGCATTAAATTTATTGAGGCACCTAAATCGGCTAACGCACGTTTTACCAATAAATCGCCAAATGAACAAGGTATAGAGAAACTACCCGGATCAGGTAATTTCTTAGGCAATTTATTAAGTAAAACCGCCGAGCACTCCGTGTTCAATTGAACCGTGCAGATATCCTCAAGTTTCTTTTTATTTGATAAAAGATCCTTGAGGTACTTAGCATATTTCAGCGTTTGTGCTATCACTTCGCATAACGGTAAATTTATTTGGATTTGTTTAAACATATCTAAAAATTTACCGTGATGCTCATATATCCGGTCTTTTTTGCATTCTAGACGGATAGGGAAGAGGTGGTTGATAAGGTTTTGGTTTAATATAACTAGAAGGCTTAATCAGAGGAGAAGATGAAGAAATCGTTACCTCCGTATCAACTGGAATTGAAGAAGTTTCAACTGGAATTGTAGAAGTGGTTACCTCCTTCCCGCTCCGTAAAGTGATGGCTTTGGCTTGCTCCCTTGGGTTGGGCTCTGTATTGCCCGGTAGCGCTCCTTGTTGTCGATCGGAGAGCATCATTGCAATTTGCCCAATTTGAGTCTCCAAACTACGAAGAGATCCAGTGAGATTCTGGATATTGGCATCATTTGTACTCGTATATTTGGCGAACAACTCCTCGAGATTGGGAGCTTTTGGAGCTTGTGGTGGAAAATATCCTGGTGGGATTGTGTTTGGTGGACGAGCCGCGTTCCCCGGATTACTCCAAGAGAAGTTGGGGTGGTTCCTTATACCCGGGTGATAGGTATTACCATAATTAGTATTACCCGGATTAAAGGGTGGCCGATTTGGATTTCCCATATAATCCACATGCTCGGCCAACGTAGTGGGAGAGGGGGAAGAAGTAGGATCCCAGGTAGGTATAGAAGAGGGAGCAGACATCTCTTCTAATATTTTGTTTAGCATCTCAACCTGGAGAGATAGATTGGAGACCGTATCAATTTCATACATCCCGGCCGGTTTAGGTGATTTAGACCGTGGTGTACTCCATTGATAGGTATTCAAAGCCATACCTTCTATAAGCTCTTGGGCGGCCGCTGGTGTTTTGTTATTAAGCATTCCACCTACGGCGGCATCGATATGTTGCCTAGTTTGAGAATTTAAGCCGTTATAGAAGGTTTGGATTTGTAACCAATCCGGAATTGCATGATGAGGACATCGACGAAGCAATTCCTTGAAACGCTCCCAAGTATCATATAACGTTTCCGAATCAAGTTGGGAGAAATAAGTAATATCATTGCGCAATTTAGCCGTTTTAGCCGGCGGAAAGTATTTCGTAAGAAATCTTTCCGTCATTTCAGCCCATGTTGTGATTGATCCTCTTGGTAGAGAACTCAACCATTGCATGGCTTTAGTGCACAATGTAAATGGAAATAACCTTAGCCAGATGGCATCATCGGATACACCATTAATTTTAAAAGTATCGCATATTTCTAAGAAATTAGAAATATGCGCGTTTGGATCTTCATCTTGAAGCCCATCAAATTGTACATATTGTTGTACCATTTGGATGATGCTTGGCTTCAACTCAAAATTATTGGGGGCAATAGCGGGGCGAACAATACTAGATTGAGCCTCGTCCAAGTTTGGACGGGCATAATAGGACATAGTTCGTTGTTCGACCGTATTTGGCTCACCCATATTGGAAGAAGAAGAAGAAAGAGATCTAGGAGAATGAGAAGAAGAACTAAATGAAGAAGGAGAAGAAGAAGATGGTGACGGAGAGAGAATTAAAGAAGGATTAGGAGTGTCTCCTAAGGATTCCGCATCCTGAAAATTCGGAACTCGAAATTGTAAGCGGTGCCGAAGGGTTCGCTCGATTTCCGGATCCAAATCAAAAAGAGGTGACGGATTCCCTCGGGTCATACACAAGAACAAAACAAAAGATAAAAGTTTTAAGGTTTAAAAGTTTATAAAATAGAATTTCCCGGACTTCCCAAGGGCTACCCAGTGACGGGTTCGCAAGGTACTAGGTGGTATTGCGGGATGAAAACCCGACACGGCCCTTTTGCAAGAAATTTTAAATATAAAAATTTAAAGATAAAAATTTTAAAAGAAAAAGTTTTTTTTTTGAAATAAAAGAAAAAGAAAATGATAAAATTAATAGATGATGATGATTTTCTAGAAGTTAAATTACAACCAAACGAGAATCCCGAATAGGCAAGCGTACCTATCGAAATACAGTATAGGAAGTGTCGTATTGCGATTCGGGGCCTGTTGAGTACTTGCACTCACAAGGAAGAGCTATTATTTTATCAAATGGAAAAGTTGGTTGGATTATACTAGATAATAAAACTAAAGCTGAAGCTAAAGAGAAATTCAAATATGAGGAAGCTAGCACTTGATCTAGAAACCCCTTGGACTAAAATAAATCTTCTTGAAAAATAATGAAATGCGAGTTCTTAATTATACTCACTCGACCGTGGAGGTTCCTAAAATATAGAAGTGTCTCTCTCGAGCTCATGCTTCTAACTAACCTTAGGTTGATCGATTAAGACCTCTCGGCCAGTCGAAACCCCTAAGCTTGCTTTATGTGGTGAACCCCACTATTGGATTTGACTCCAATCCGGAAGATTTACTTCGTCCTCTCTCGAGGGGTGCATTCAACTCCTTTTATCTTTGAGTGATCTCCTTGTATCCGCAACCTCTCGGTCATTTAGGATACGGATCTTAGATCTAAGATCATATCCGCGTAATATGAATTCGATGAAATAAAAATCAAAGATAAATCGTAGCGAGAATAATTAAGAACAAGACATTTAATAAGAAGGAGAAAGATCTATTTTATTCTAAGGTTCATCATGATCAAGTGCTAAAAGAAGATTAGCTACTCATCATGATTGGGGAAATACAAAATAAAATAGGAAAAGACATGATTGAAATGGAAATAACTAAAATTAAAGTTACAACAAAGGTAAATCTAACTTAGAAATGAGAAAATACAGCAAAAGAAATAGAAAATTACAAGACTCCAACTCCCAAAATTCGACTCCCCAGCATCTGAAGCTGTCTAGAATTTATAGAAAAAATTTCTGTTTGGTCACGCCCTAGGTCACGCCCGTGACCTAGGGCGTGTCAGGCTCGGAACCGTCATCTTGAAAGCCCGGGAATGTTGGAGGAGAAACCGCCAAAATTGGTTAACTGACGGGTCACGCCCCTAGGTCACGCCCGTGACCTAGGGCGTGTCACGGCTGTTTCTGGAAAACGACGGGAAGTTGAAAACGGCGGGAGTAAAAGTGGTCTTCAAGAAGGTGTCACGCCCCCTAGTCACGCCCGTGACTAGGGGCGTGTCAAGCAGGAACGGTCTCTGGCGGCAACGGCTGGAACGGAGGAATAATTGCACTCACAAGGAAGACATGATTAAAAATGATTTTATTAGAACTAATAGATATAAATTTTAGAAACAAGTTAAAATAAACTTAATATTATAAAATTAATTTAAAATATCTAACTATTAATATAGATAAATAAATAAAAAGATAGACATAATTAGAGTTATCAGTAGGAGATCTTGGCGAAGGAGACGAGGGCGGGTCCTAGAACCTAGGAGGATATGTAGGGAGAGAGGAATTTATGGCATCCATCAGAGGCATCATGGACAAGCTATAGGGGATTTTAGCGAGGCGACTGCTCGACCCCCCTACCTCAGGCATCCGGTCTCGCGCATCAGGAGGAGCTTATCTCGACAAAGGTCAGAGAGGATGCACTAGGGGTGACCTGGGAAAGAAAAGGTGGTGGAAGGAAGCGGGCGAGACCTGGTAGGTAACGAGTTGTTCCCCTGCCTTGCGAGTGTCATCTCACCGGTGATGTTGTCGCGTGAGTAGAGGTGGCGAGACCCCTGGCGAGATGATCCCCATTCTGCGAGTAGATCCTTTCAGCTCCCGTCCTAAAAGGGTTATGTGAGCCGGCGATGACCTACTATATGGGGAAAGACGACGTGCTCCAACACCTGCAATGGTTCGACGATGCGGTCTCCATCAGGCTGATGACGGACGCATTCAAGTGCCATCTTTTCGCCATCACCTTGAAATATAAAGCTAGGGACTGGTTTCATCAACTCCAATCAGGAACGATATACGGCTTCGAAGACCTGAGTACAAGTTTCTAGTTGCGTTTCTCGACCTCGAAGAAAAGTAAGAGAAACCCAGAGTCGATTTTTCTGATTTGGCAGAAGGCAGATAAGTCCTCAGCTCAGTACGTGGACCGATTCCAGGAAAAAATCTTAGACTTTAGGAGGTGCCAGGATTTGCTCTCCACATGGCCTTCACCATTGGACTATGGGATAGTTTTTTCAAGATGAGCCTAAACTGAAATACACCATTGTCATTTGAGGGGTTGATAGAGAAAGAAGCAAAAGAGATAGCGATGGAGGCGGCAAAACCGGTGTTTGCTAAGAAGTTAGTGAGGTTGACAGAGGCTGAGTCGAGGGATCCGGGAGGGGCAAGACAGAAAGAAGGAAGGAGGAGTCGAGGGCTCCGGCATACCCGGAGTTGGGTTGGAAGCAGCCAGGAGGCCCTGTTCAAGGGCAGGGAAGAGGTTTTCCATAAGGAGGAAGGAAGTATCAAGGAGGCCCAGGACAATTCAACCAGTAGGGGTGGGGATATGGTTCTAGACCACCACTTCCCCCACCTCAGCAAGCTATGGGCATTGGCCGAGGGAGAGGAAGAGGAAGAGAACAGGGGAGAGCGGGAGCTGGAGCTAGAAGGAGGAGGAATCATTAGGAGGGGGAGACGGGAGGAGGGGGTAGCCTTGCCATATTGTGAATTCCATGAGGAGGAAGTTCCCGCGATGGCTACCTGCCTAGAGTTTCTGGATATGAAGAGGGTTATAGGAGCAAGGGACCAGCAACTACTAGTGCAGATAATGGAGATGGCTGGGACCAGGGAGGAGTACCGGTGAGTGGATCGAGCTGATGTAGGAGAACGAGGAGGGATCAGAGTGATCCACGGGGAGTAGGGATTTAGGCTACCTGTAAGGCAATCCTTCAAACCATATATCATTGGAGCATTGCCTCGACGTCACAAGCCCCTCCGCGGACTAGAAAATCAACTTCTCTAGGAAGGACTTGCTAGACCACAAAGATCCATTTTGCGATGCGTTGGTGATCTGGAAAGCCATCAAAAATTTTACAGTGTCATGGATCCTAGTCGATAATGGGAGTTCGGTGAATGTCATCTTCAAGAAGGCGTTCAAAGATATGAGGGTATGAAAGTAAGGGTAAGCTCTGAAAAACTCTAGAGTGGGGGGGGGTGAATAGAGTTATTGAAATCTTTTGATTTTTACTGAAATAAAAGATCTTTTAATAAAATAGGTTACTATATAAGTGTATAGGTGCACAAGTGCAGCAGATAAACTAAGCTACACAATATGAATATATCACAGCACAATCACAAAGCAAAAACTACACAGCCACATGGACAACATAAGAAATTTATAGTGGTTCCCCAAACTTGGGTACATCCACTCTTCTACCATCCTAGGTAGGAATCTACTATAGGTTTTGATCAGGTAACTGCCACCAATGAGCTTTTGATCAGGTGCTCAAAAACCAATCCTCAATTTTTTTAGTTAGGAGACTTGCAACTAGGAATAATTTTGAAGGGAATTAAAACCCTATACAGAGGTGGGGATGAGAGAGTGATGGTGTTCTTCTCTTTCTCAAATACAACTGAGAGAAGACTAGTGGATTTGTGTTATTGTCAAAGCTCCCCCTGAGATCTTTACTGGTTCAGGAGTGGAAGCTTTGCAAAATGTTGAGTAGGCCTTTTAGCTCTTCAGAGATCCTTGACTGAGTTGAATAGCTTGTCATTTGAGATCCCTGAAAGCAAAGAGAGAAAGGAAGAACGACTCTTGATGGTGATGGTTGTTCCTTCTTCTTCTCTTGAGAGCAGTCATTTTTCTGAGAACTGTTTTTATTGCACTTTTCTTTTGTATGCTTTTTCCTGTGTCTGCCTTGATGATAGCACACCCTTTTTTGTGTATCTCTTTTCTCTATATTTTTCTTAGCTCTCCGTGTGTCTAATTCTTTCTAAGTGATCCTCTAATGATATCTGTAGCATGGTCGAATTCAAAAATGTGCAATAAATGCTTATCCAGAATCTCGGAAATGAAAACGGTAAGTATGCTGTCATATGTTCTATTCTTGTCTGTCCCGAGATATAAGTATTTAATTCCATGAAGGATATTTGTAATCAATGCTGCCAGTAAAAGCTAGATTCAAAAGATATAAGAGCATTGATTATCCAGGAAATTAACGGCTTATAGTAGTATTAGACAAGGATACAGAAAAGGAAAGAATAAATGATAATATGCCTTACAGTTTTCGTCGACCTAAGAACAGCTTTCATCAACCTGTGATTTCGTCGATCTGAGAATGGCTTTCGTCGACCTGTGATTTCGTCGATCTGAGAACGGTTGCTCATTGAGCTGAGATCCAAGATCGTCGAGCTGAATCTGTAGTCTGGACTAAATATTTTCTAATGTTGAGTATTGAAGTATTGATCTTGGCATTGAGTGAGATGTCCTCTGGCTTTGTCTGTTAGATCACCATTCTTGAGTTGATTTGTTTAAGAGTGTTGAGTCATTGATAGCATTGAGAGCATTGAGTGAACTTTGGCCTGAATAAATTTTGGCGTTGAGAGATCTTTGGCTTTGAGTGAACTGTGGCGCTGAGTCAATTTTGGCGTTGAGAGCTGAAGTGTTAGTTGACCTGAGGACAGAGTTCGTTGACCTGATGTTTGACAGAGGAGTTATTACTATGTTTAGCGATCATCGAGCTGAGATCTATGTTCGTCGAGCTCAGCTCAGAGAATTGTCTCTGGGATTATCGAGTTGAGCACGACGATCATCGACCAGAGTTCGACGAACGCAGATCTCCTTTTTATTAAGCCTTGAACTTTCTATGTCTTGAGTCTCTGGCAGTGTTGGAGGCTTGTCCTTTCTACTATTTGACTTTAAGAATATGGCCTAGACTCTAAAAACACATGACATTTGAACGTTCTATACAACATGGGTCACAACCTAAGAAGAGAACCTAGCCCAAATCACCTAGGGGTTCTAACAATCTCCCCCCATTTGGGTGAGGTTACTTCAAAAAAAAAACATATAGAGACCACAATACAAAATGAAGTAAACATAGCATACAGTTTAGATAACTGATAGAATAAATAAGCTATCAGTACCTTTATAAAGCTATGCACTCAAATTGTTCACAATAAACATAGAAACAACAAAAATAAGCAGTCTAAATATTCTTGTGAGAGTCAAAAGGCTTAGAAAATATGATTGTCCTGTTTGGATCCTGAGCTTGTCTCATAGTCATGGTCATATCAGCATCCCTAAGAGTCTTTTGAGAGGTGGTTCTTGGAACCACAGCTTCAGGATGTAGATTCATGTATTCATCAGCATTGAACAATTTTCCCACTTGATATCTTTCAAACTCTTTCTTCCTATAGCTTGACATAGTTGAGAAATGTGAGTGATCTTGACCTTTTTCTCTAGCTTGCCTGATCTGAGATAAAGCCACAAATTCTTTGAATCTAGCCATTCTGGTGGTTGGACTAGTTTCGGGATCATAGGCTTGAATTGGAGGTCCTTTAGGGCTGTTAGCTTTGCCAGGAGATGGAGGAGGAGAGAATGTTGGCTAGGGAGCAGACTGCTGTGCTTTGAATGAACTTCTGGAAGATGTCTGATGTCTATGTTGGTGCTGACTGCCTCTAGGAGATTAAGATGGTCTTCCGTGCCTCTGATAGGTTTTGGTAAGAGTAGTCTTGGAAGAGGCACCTGAGCTTTGAGATATGGTTCCTGAGGCACCTGCAGCTAGAGGAGGAGGAGGAGGTTGATCCCTTTTGAATTTCTATGGTGGAGGAGAATAACTTCTGCTTTTCTTTCTTTTCTTTTGCCCATTTTTGGATAGCCACATCCAGGCTAGCATACCATTATAAGGATTTACATTGTGTAGAATGTAATAGGGAGTGTCATTTGTTGGATTTATTTTTGGAGCAGGAGGAGGTGGAGCTTTCCTTTTCTTTGAGACTATCTTTTTCTTGGGTTCCTCATCAGAGTCATCATCATCCTCATCATCATCATCAGACTGTCCTTGAGGATTGATATACAAGTCATCTATCTATTTTAGTATATCCTTGGGGATTTCTTTACTTATTGGAGTGGGAACAACTTCAGTATGAACTGCTTCAGCTTCCATAGCAATGTCCTGATTTATTATATCATCCAGATTAAGGAGGGGGCTATCATCCATGATATAGGATGGCCCAGGGGAGCTAGATCTCCGTTCATACAATACTTCTTGAGGAACTATCAAACTCTTCTTTACAGTATCTAATACTTCTGAGCTTATAGGGGAAGTGTAGCATACATTTTCTCTTGATGATGGAGTGGGGAAGGAGAGGCAGAAATGAATATAAGATCTAAAGATTTTCAGTAAAGTAGCTAGATTCACTTTAGATTTTATAAAGTAGACCCTTCCAGGCAGAACTTCTGGCAAGATGGTCTCTTAAGCATTGGATACTACAATATCTGTACATTGATTATATGCATCTGCTACTGGGTCAGGTATCTCTGCATCATTTGTTTCCATATCATGTTCAAGAAAATTGAAGAAATCTATTTCCATGTCAATGTTTGTTCCTGCTGCTACTGCTGGTTCTTTTGTTTCTGATATAATTACTGGTTCTGCTGCTGCTGCTGCTTCATCATCAAATATCTCCCCCTGCCTGGTTTTAGTAGTTACTGAAGCCAGGCCCCCAGATAAAGATAGGGTAGATGTGAGGGCAGAGATTTGAGCAGAAAGAGATGAGATCGAGGCAGCAAGAGGGGAAATTGTCTCTGCTATGATGGTTTAGAGGAGAGGTTTAAGGAGTTCAAATAGTGGTTGGATGATTGAGGGATCCAAATTTGTTGAGGCAGAGGTGTTGGCAGAAGATGATGGAAGGTGGATAGGTGTGTTGATGGTAGGTGCTGGTCGAGTAAGTGGAATTGAAGTGTCTGGAGGGGAGTTATGTTGAGGAGAAGGAGTTTTTAGAGGGGATTATAACAGATTAAAAGATGGGAGATCAGCAAGATGAGATGGAAGTGGAGATTGGGGAGGTGTTGGTATTAATGTGTCATGCTGAGGGAAAGAAGGATTTGATGGTATATGTGTAGAATGAATTGGAGATGCTGGAGGTGTTGGGGTGTGTATTAGAATTGTAGTGGAGGGTGTAGTTGGTTGGACTTGAGGATGGGATGGAACTTGAGGGGCAGGAGGGGTGGAGATATGCCCTTTAGTGGGGTGGGGAGAGGCTGGTGCAACCCTTGTATTTTTAGAAGTTTTAGAGGAGGACTTTCCCTTGGATGGCTTTGTGATAGTCCTCTCCCATCTACCAAAGAGGGCATATGAGAGCCTCTTAGAGGCATTAATGAATGTGGTCTGAGATACCAGCAGTTCATTAGCCTTGGCTTTCAGGAACAAGCCCAAGATTCTTCCATAGCAAACCTCCTTTTTGCTATTCTTTTTCCTGATAAAGTCAAACAAGATCTGTGCCTAGTTCACATTTTTCTTACTGACCAAAGCAGCCATAACCAGGAACTATTGCCTGGATATATAGTCATGTGTTGTATGCTTAGCAAACAACACCTTCCCAATGACATCTGCAAGAAATTTATATGCCGGGGAGAAATTTTTCTTAAGCAATTTGTAAGGGTTTTCGCCGAAGTGACCCATAACAGTCAGCATGTCCTCATATTCCTTATCATCTATTTCTAGATCATCTTCTCCAGTATTCAGATTAAAAATTTTAGAGAGAATAGTGGGAGTAAGAGTCACTTGATTTTTGCTGATAATCCCAGTCATTTACGTATCAGTTGAGGATGAAGAACTAACCCATTCCTTGATTTCATTTATAGGTATCCTGATCCTTTCAGTCATAAACTGCTTCAGTTTTTGTTCCTCGAAAAGCTGTAGAATATCTAGGAAAACTTGATCGGACTGTTGAAATGAGTCGAAGTCGATATCAAAACCATGATCGAACTTCATGCCGGTTGATCCAATAGAAGCCATTTGTGAAGTTGAGATCGAATGAGAGAGAGTGAGCACCTGCAAGAGAAATCATAAGATCAAGTGCAGAAGGGGAAATTCTGAGAGCGCGGGATTGAGGTCAAAGAATAAAGCCTTAATAAAGGTTTTCAGAATATGAATCACCAATATCAATCCGACGGAAACATAAGATTCTTTGATCTCAGGTCGACGAAAATTACATAAAAGTTCTTCGATCTAAGGACGAAGAGAGGGAAAGTTTTCGTCGTTCACAGAAAAACTCTCTGAGATAGAATTCGTCGATCTTTGGTCGACGAATGAGCTATACTAGGAGATTTTATCGATCTTAGGTCGACGAAAATTCTCAAGAATCAGTTATCAGTTCGTCGATCTCAGGTCGACGAACAGAGACAATTCTTTGACTATAAACAGAGCATTAGATTAAGTGACCATTTATCATACCAAGTTGATTGACAAAGAATAGATGCTTGGATGAGTCCAATGGCTTAGTGAATATATCTGCTATTTGCAAATCAGTAGAGATAAATTCAAGTTTAATCTTTTGTTTGTCAACACAGTCTCTAATGAAATGATGCCTAATGTCTATATGCTTAGTTCTAGAATGTAATACTGGATTTTGTGCAATGAAAATAGCACTTGTATTATCACACAGTATAGTTGAATTATTTAAGTTGATACCATAATCCAGTAGTTGGTTATGTATCCACAAAATCTGTGAACAACAACTTCCTGTAGCCATATACTCAGCTTCAGCAGTGGATGTTGAAACAGACGTTTGCTTTCTATAGAACCAAGATACAAGTCTGTCACCAAGAAACTGACAAGTTTTATAGGTGCTTTTCCTGTCTAATCTACATCCAGCATAATCAGCATTAGAGAATCTAGTAAACACAAATGCTGATTTTGTTGGATACCAGAGCCCTAGATCTGGACAACCTTTTATATATCTCAAAATCCTTTTTAAGAAAATAAGGTGTGATTTTTTAGGGTTCACCTAGAACCTTGTACAAAGACATGTGACAAACATAATGTCTAGTCTGCTTGCTGTTAAGTACAGTAGGGATCCAACAATGGCCCTATACTTGGTCTGATCAACTAGTTTTCTAGATTCATCAGCATCTACAACAGTATTGGCAGCCTTGGGAGTTTTCATGACAGAGGCATCATTCATCCCAAACTTCTTAATAAGCTCTTTAGCTTATTTAAACTGAGAGATGAAGATTCCTTTAGGGGTTTGTTTCACTTGGAGACCAAGGAAATATGATAACTTACCCATGCTACTCATCTCAAAACTTGAGTGCATTAGATCAGAAAATCTTTTTTCACAGATTTGGATCAGTAGAACCAAAGATTATGTCATCTACATATATTTATATTAATAGAATTTTATCATGATGCAATTTTGTAAAAAGGGTTCTATCAACCATGCATCTTGAAAAACAAAGCTCTAAAAGAAAGCTGGCTAAGGTCTCATACCAAGATCTTGGAGATTGCTTTAAACCATAGAGAGCCTTATGCAATTTAAAGACATAAGAGGGATGAGTTGGAGAGATAAAACCTTGTGGTTGTTCAACATACACCTCTTCTTTGAGTTCTCCATTTAAGAATGCACTTTCTACATCCATCTGGTAGACTTTAAACTTCTTGAATGCTGCATAAGCTAAGAAGATCCTTATAGCTCCAAGTCTGGCAACTGCAGCAAAGGTTTGATCATAGTAAATTCCTTCCTCTTACTTGTATCCTTGAGCAACAAGACTTGCCTTGTTCCTCAGTATCACACCTTGGGCATCAAGTTTGTTTCTTAATACTAACTTATTCCCAATTACTGGATAGCCTTTAGGCCTTGGAACTAATTCCCAAACTTTACACCTCTCAAACTGGTTGAGTTCCTACTGCATTGCAGTAATCCAGTTTGGATCTTGCTCTACATCAGATATGGATTGAGGCTCAATTTGAGAGAGAAAGTAGGCAAGAATCACATCAGGGTTAAGTTGATGTCTTGTCTGCACTGCTGATGATATGTCTCCAATTACTTGAGATCTAGGGAGATCCCTAAGTGTGACAAGATTATTAGGAGAAGTTGGTTCAGCAATAGTTATTTGATTTAATTCCTCTTGTGGAATTGTATTAACTTTTGGAGGAAAATTAACTGCCTCCACAGTCTCTTCTTCACTTTTAGCTTCTGATATAGCTTGTGGAGAAGGATGTGATTCAACCTTTTTGGTAAGGTTTAGATCATCTAAGCTCTCACACAAATTTTGTACCTGCAGATTGTTGTTGGTAGAGATATCTCTCTCCTTGTAATACATGTTAGATTCATCAAACGTCACATGCATAGATTCTTCAATTTTTTGTGTTGATTTATTAAACACCCTATATGCCTTGCTAACTTAGGAATATCCTAGAAAAATTCCCATTGTATCCTTAGCTTCAAACTTTCTAAGATATTTCTTGTCATTATTATGAATATAACATATACATCAAAATACTTTAAAATAGGTTATTATAGGTTTCTTCCGTTTGAGTAGTTCATAGGGAGTCTTAAGCTTTAGTTTATGTATTAAACTTCTATTCATAACATAGTTTGCTGTGCTTACTTCTTCTACCCAGTAGGAAAGAGGCATGTAAGCATTTGCAAGCAATGTACCTGCAGCTTCAATGAGTGTTCTATTCATTCTTTCAACTACACCATTTTGTTGAGGAGTTCTTGGAGCTGAGAAATAATGTCTAATACCTTCCTTCTCATAGAACTCTAGCATAAGAAGAGAGTCAAACTCAGTGCCATGATCACTTCTGATCAATGCAACTTGAGTAGAGTACTCAATTTGTATGTTCTTGAGAAAATCTGTGAGAACTTTAAAAGTCTCTGACTTAGTTCTCAAAAAGAAAACCCATGTGAATCTAGAGAAGTCATCTACAATAACTAATGTATAAGACTTTCCTCCTAGACTTTGTACTGCAATATGGCCAAAATGGTCCATATGGAGCAAGTACAAGATTCTAAGTGAATCACTCCTATTAATTGATTTAAAACTGGATTTAGTTTGCTTTCCTAGCTAACAAGCCCTGCAGAGGCCTTCCTTCTTGTAGGAACCAGAAGGTAAACCTCTAACAAGATTGTCTTTAGATAACTTAGTAATATTTTTATGGTTTACATGTCCTAGGCTTTTGTGCCATAAGTTAGTTTGAATGATAATAGAATTGAATAAGCAAATTTAAGATTAAGCTGATTCAAAATTTACTAAGTAGATGTTGCCTTGTCTAATTCCAGTTTAAAAAGTTGTGTTGTTTAAAGAGATAGGACATAATGAGTTAGTAAAGCTTACTTGATAACCTTTATCACATAGTTGGCTTACTGATATCAGGTTATGCTTGAGACCATTCACATAGGTCACTTTCTTGAATGTGACAGCTCCATAATTGAAGTCACCATAGCCTTCTATCAGTCCAAAGCCTGAGTCCCCAAAGATTACTTTGGGCCCAATCTTGGCTTTATAGTTGATTAGACATTCTTTGTAACCTATCATATGTTTAGATCAACCACTGTCTAGGTACCATTTGTTTTGAGTAACAGTGTTCTCTTCTACCTGCAAAAGGGATTAGCAGTTTTTGACCCAAGTTACCTTGGGTCCTTGATGTTTGACATAACTAAAGCTTGAAATGAATCAACATTCAGGTTGATCCTTATAACCTAAAGGATGAAACATTCTGGGAGGTATGACCTACTAACTAAAGGGATTAAAAGGTTTATCAGTTTTTAGGTTACTCTGGTTATGAATTGAGTTGGACAAATTCGAGTATGTTCGTCGACCTGAGCTCGACGATCGGGATTGAGTTCGTTGATCTCTACTCGAAGAATAGAAATATCCATTCTCAGAGCCCCAAAAACGTCAATCTCTGGTCGACGAACCATACTGGTTTCATCGATCCCAGTTCGAAGAATAAATTACATTATTATTTGCGTTCAGAGTTCGTCGTTTTGAGTTTGACGAACCATACCCATTTCGTCATTCTGAGTTCGACGAAATTTGCTGAACATAGTTATGTTGTTTGTTTTTCTTCTTCTGATTGGTTTTCTTAAGTTCTAATTGTTTAAGAACTTCATTAACTTTCTTTACTTGTTCAATATTTTCCTTTCCACTTTCAGAAATGAAGTTAATAGGTTTTGATAGTTGATTTTTCCTAATTAGGATTTATTCACTAGATGAGGCTTATAATCCTAGTTTGTTATTATTAAGTCTTGTGCTAACTGTGTTAGTTATATATATCAGTTGTAAACTTCTACCATTTAAGGTTTCTTATAATTCCTTAGCCTTACTTAATTAAGATTTTAGAAATACTATTTGTTGATTAGCCAGATTTAATTCTTCAGTTAATTTTTCATTTTCAACAATGAATTTTTCTTGTTCTAACAGTTTTTCCCTGAGAACTTTGATTTCCTTCTCAGATCCTATTAGGTCTAAACTTAAGAGTTTAATCTCAGATTGAAATTCTTTAGACTGAAAATCAAATGAAGCAATTACCTGATCCTCTTTAGAGAGGAATTCTTCATCACTTGATTCTTCTGAATCTGATCTGCTGCTTCCAGCATCAATTGCCATAAGGCATATTTCTCTTGCCTTTTTTTCTTCTTCATCATCTTCACTGGAGCTGGATGAGGATGTTTCATCTTAAGTATCACTCCATGTTTCAGCCACAAAGCCCTTCTCGTTCTTTTTGTACTTGCTGGAGGAGGCTTTATTGTGCTGATGTCTTCTTGACTCCTTTTCTTGCCTTTTGTCTTTCTTTTGAACTTCTAGACATTCTGAGATGAAATGTCAAGGTTTCCTGCATCCAAAACAGATAACTTCTTTAGAAGGGGTCTTGCCATACCTGGGTTTATCTTCATTCCTTGAAGGCTTTCTCCTGAAGTCCTTCCTTGCCATTTTGTAGAATCTCTTAGCAAAGAGACTCATAAGTTATTCTTTTGCTAATAAGCTGGAAGATTCTTCTACTGCTTTGAGTGCTAAGTTTTGTTCCTTCCTGGTAGGTGTTGAAGCTTTTGGTTCAACTGCAGCTTCCCTTGACTTGATCAGTTGCTCATAGGATTTGAGCTTTCCAAGTAAAGATTCTGTTGAGATTTCAGCCATGCTTCTGGCTTCTCTGATGGGCAAGATTCTGGAGTCCCATGTGCTGGGGAAGCACATGAGGATCTTGTCATTGACCTTAGTCAGAGTGATTTCTTTGTCCAATGTTCTGAGCTCACTGATGATGGAGCTCAGCCGGTTGTACATTACTTCTACTAATTCTGCTTCATCTTTCCTAAAGTTCTCATATTGGGATATGAGGTTTGATCTTCTGTCCTTCCTCTCATCAGTAGAGCCTGCTACCATTTGGTTGAGGGAATCCCAAATTGCTTTGGAAGATGTACATTCAACAACCTTTTGAAATATTTCATCTGACATAGTCTTGGCGAGTATGTTCATAGCTCTGGCATTAGCAATGTTTGCCTTTTTGTGTGCATCAACTTGATCTGGAGGAAGCACTACACTAATATTTACTATTGTTGAAGTAAAGGCCAATGGAGCTGGTGGTCTGTCAAGATGGAATTAAAAATGTCCTCATCAAGTGAGTTATTGTACAGCTTGATTCTTGCCTTCCAGATTCAAAACTTTTGCAAGTTGCAAACTAGAGGTCTGGAGCTGGCATAATTCTTGTTTTGTGCCATGATATCAGACAAATAAAATATAATCAGAGAGACTACTAAAGCTTATATTGAGTTTATCCTGAGGATCTTGATTAATCTACGTGTGAGCTTGTATGATGTGATTAACCACCCTCTGATACCAATTGAAAGTTAGGGTAAGCTCTAAAAAACTCTAGAGGGGGGGGGGTGAATAGAGTTATTGAAATCTTTTGATTTAGTGAAATAAAAGATCTTTTAATAAAATAGGTTACTAAAGTATAAGTGTAGCACAAGTGTAGCAGATAAACTAAGCTACGCAATAAGAATATATCACAGCATAAGAACAAAGCAAAAACTAGACAGCCACACAGAAAACACAAGAAATTTATAGTGGTTCACCAAACATGAGTACATCCACTCTTCTACCACCCTAGGAAGGAATCGACTACAAGTTTTGATCAGGTGACTGCCACCAATGAGCTTTTGATCAGGTGCTCAAAAACCAATCCTCAACTCTTTTGGTTAGGAGACTTGCAACAAGGAATAATTTTGAAGGGAATTAAAACCCTGTACAGAGGTGGGGATGAGAGAGTGATGGTGTTCTTCTCTTTCTCAAATACAACTGAGAGAAGACTAGTGGATTTGTGTTGTTATCAAAGCTCCTCCTGAGATCTTGACTGGTTCAGGAGTGGAAGCTTTGCAAAAGGGTGAGTAGGCCTTTTAGCTCTTCAGAGATCCTTAACTGATTTGAATAGCTTGTCACTTGAGATCCCTGAAAGTAAAGAGAGAAAGGAAGAAGGACTCTTGATGGTGATGGTTGTTCCTTCTTCTTCTCTTGAGAGCAGTAGTTTTTCTTAGAACTGTTTTTACTGCACTTTTCTTCTATATGATTTTTCCTGCATCTTACTTGTTGATAACACACCCATTTTTGTGTATCTCTTTTCACTGTATTTTTCTTATCTCTCTGTGTGTCTAACTCTTTTTGAGAGATCCTCCAATGATATCTGTACCTTGGTCGAATTCAAAAATCTGCAATAAATGCTTAGCCAGAATCTCGGAAATGATTACGGCAAGTATGCTGTCATATGTTCCATTCTATTTCTGTCCTGAGATATAAGTAGTTAATTCCATGAAGGATATTTGTAATCAATGCTGACATTAATGGCTCAATTAAAAAGATATAAGAGAATTGATTATCCAGGAAATTAACGACTTATAGTTGTATAAGATAAGGAGACAGAAAAGGAAAGAATACAAGACAATATGCCTTACAGTTTTCGTCGACCTGAGAACAGCTTTCGTCGACCTGTGATTTCGTCGACCTGAGAATGGCTTTCGTCAACCTGTGATTTTGTCGAACTGAGAATGGCTATTCGTTGAGCTGAGATCCAAGATCGTCGAGCTGAGTCTGCAGTCTGGACTTATAATATTTTCTGATGTTGAGTATTGAAGTATTGATCTTGGCGTTGAGTGAGATGTCCTCTAGCTTTGTGTGTTAGATCACCATTTTGGAGTTGAGTCGTTTAAGAGTGTTGAGTCATTGATAGCGTTGAGAGCGTTGAGTGAACTTTGGCTCTGAATAAATTTTGGCATTGAGAGATCTTTGGCTTTGAGTGAACTGTGGCGCTGAGTCAATTTTGGCGCTGAGAGCTGAAGTGTTAGTCGACCTGATGTTTGACAGATGAGTTATTACTATGTTTATAGATCATCGAGCTGAGATCTAAGTTCGTCGAGCTCAGCTCAGAGAATTGTCTCTGGGTTTGACGAGCTGAGCACGACGTTCATTGACCGGAGTTCGACGAACGTAGATCTTCTTTTTATTAAGCCTTGAACTTTCTTAGTCCTGAGTCTCTGGCAGTGTTGGAGGCTGGTCCTTTCTTCTGTTTTACTTTAAGAACATGGCCTAGACTCTAAAAACACATGACATTTGAACCTTCTATACAACATGGGTCACAACCTAAGAAGAGAACTTAGCCCAAATCACCTAGGGGTTCGAACAGGGTGGAGGCCCAAAGGGTGTTGGCAGCAGATGGGCTGTTGTTCGGATTTTCAGGAGAAAGGAAGGAAGTCGAGGGGGTAGTGGGACTTTAGGTAACTCTGGGGTGGCTATCTAAGAATTGTCACTTCGTGATAGTGGATGCTCCCAGCAGTTATAACATCATTTTTTGGCGCCCTTTGATCATTCCCTTTAAGTGCATCCCATTGTCTTTCCACCAATACCTAAAGCTAAATGCCAGAGGAACCCAAATCAGAGTACGATGAGATCCAAAAGCAGCCAGAGAGTGCTACGTGACGACAGTGAATACAATTTCTTAGTAAAGTGACACCGAGGAACATGAGAAGAGGATGGGGCAATGGGAGCAGGAGGTCAGAGAAAAGGTAGAGGAGGAGAAGGAATAAGTAGGAATGGAGAGAGGCATTGCGGTGGAGCTGAAAATGGCGGGAGAGTTGGAGGTAGAGGAGGGGAAGGAAGAATTAGGAATGGAGAGAGGTATTGCGATGGAGCAAGAAATGGTAGGAGAGAAGGAGGGAGAGATGGAGGTAGAAGGGGCAGTAAGAAATGAAGGGGGGAGGAAAGGGAAAAGAAAGATAAAGGAAGTAGGGGAGTAATCTAGGATGGAAGTTTGACCGGAAGAGAGAGGAGGTTCATTGTTAGGAGGGGTACCCACTAATGAAGAGGTTGAGAGGCTTCTGATGGAGGTGGATGTGGCCATTGCGGAGCGCGAGGCCATAGAGCGTGAGGCAAGGGACCAGGAGGAGATACAGAAAGAGCAAGAGGGAGAGGAGGAGCACTCAAGGTAGAAGGCGGCGGTCGAGGTGCTGGAGATTGAAATTCTCACCAAGGAAGGGAGGAAAGAGAAGATAAAAGTTAGTAGGGAGCTCAACCCCGGGGACCAGGAGGAGATCATGAAGTGTGTGTAGAGGAACATTGACATCTTCACTTGGAGCGCAGCTGACATGCCAGGGGTCGACGCAGACGGGGCATACCATCATCTCAATCTTGACCCCAAGGCTCATCCAATACAACAGAAGAAGAGAGCCATAGCTTCCAAGATGGTCGGGCCCATAAGGGAAGAGGTGAAGAAGTTGCTCAAGGCAGGATTCATATCCGCAAGCAAGTATCTGGGGTGGGTGAGTAACGTATTAATAGTTAAAAAGGGAGAGGGAAATGGAGGATGTGTGTGGACTTTTATCTTTTGAATAAAGCGTGACCTAACAATTGTTATCCTTTGCCTTGAATCGACATGCTGGTTGACTCAGCTGTCAGTTTTTCACTAATGAATTTTTTAGATGCATTTTTAGGGTACCATCAAATACGCATGCACCCCCAGACGTCAAAGATGGTACCTTCGTCACGGGAGATGGATTCTTCAGCTACAACATGTTCCCTTTAGATTGAAGAATGCAGGGGGAACGTAATAAAGAATGATGGAGCAGATCTTCTGGGAACAGGAGGGACGGAACCTTGAGGTTTATGTGGATGACCTGATGATCAAGAACTGAGACCTCGGGTCCCATATCTTGGATCTAGAAGAAACTTTTGGGACCATAAGGAACTACAAGATGAGGCTCAACCCTCCGAAGTTTGTCTTCGGGGCCAATATGGGAAAGTTCTTAGGACACCTCCTTACCCCCTCAGGAGTGGAGCCCAATCTAGACAAAATGAAGGCGATATTGGAATTATAATCTCCGAAGAGTGCTAAATAAGTCCAATATCTTTCCGGCAAGTTGGCCGAATTGAGCAGGTTCCTCTCCCGGGCATGAGAGAAGTGCCCGCCCTTCTTCCGAGCACTGAGAGTAGGCAAGTAGTTTTAATGAACCCCTGAGTGCAAAGAAGATTTCCAAGCTCTAAAGCAACAACTCCCCCAAACACCACTACTCCAAGGGCCAAGAGAAGGGGAGGGTTTGTTCTTATACCTAGGAGTGGGGACCGGAGTAGTGAGTTCAGTCCTTTTCCGAGAAGAAGGAAAGAGAAAATTCTGGATCTACTACGTAAGCAGGGTCCTAAAGAAGACAAAGATCAGATATCCCATCCTCGAAAATTTTGCTTTCGCTCTCATCATCTCGGCCAGGAAGCTCAGGCCATGTTTGATCCCTAGTTGTATTTGGGCTAGGTTCACTAAATTAGGTTTAGTATGACCCTCCATGTATAGTCTAGGGTCATAGGTCTTCATTAGTTTTTAGGGTAGGTCATCTAGTCATATTGATCAGACCAAGCCCTCAGAAGACTTAGAAGATTACAGAAACTAGAACAAGGAAAGAAATTTCATGTTAAAGAAGTCATTTGACAAACTCTGAAGTGAGCTCGATGATCTTCATTCTCAGTTCAACGATCTCAGAATCTCTTCTCTGAACTGAGATCGACGAAAGATGAACTAAGCTTGGCGATCTCTTGTCTTCTATCAGGAATTTGTTCGACGATATTCTATCTCAATTCAACGATCTTGGAGCCCAGTATGGAAAGCTGTATTTCAGTTCAAAGCTCTCAGGGCTCAGCTCGACGAAAGAGAGGTTGAGTTCGACAATCCAGGATCTCAGATCGATAAAACTTTCCAGTTCAACATTTCTATTCTCTACAGTTATTTTCAGATTGAATAAGGCTTATTTTCTTGCTTATATTGCTCTGAGTAATTAATGCTTAGATTCTCAGAATATAGTCATTCATATAGCAGCATTAATTACTTATTTTCACAGAGTTATTGTACAACTAATTCTTAGGACAGTTAAGGAATTACTTTATTGCTCTTCTAGCCATTGTCCAAGTTCCAAGATTTCAGCATTCAATTAAGGCAATCGAATTCAAAGACCAGTTTGCTGCAAATGATATAGTCAAGTTTTTGAAAACACAGAACAATAAGAAATCATTCAAGAGAAAAAGTTCTTCATGGTCTTCATCTAGTGTTCTTCTTCAAACAAGCTTTCAAGAGACAATCAACTTCATCTGTTTACAGTTTTTAGGAGAACTTTTTTCAAGAAGACTTACTCACCCTGCAAAGCTCTCAATCTTCCTAGATAGAACTTCATCTAAGGGGGAGCTTTGACACCATCAAGGATCCACAAGTCGTCTTAGTTGTTTTCAGAAAAGAGAAGACAACATATAGTTTTTATTTTCTTCACCCAACTGTACAAAGGGTTTCTAACTCCCTTCAAAAGTTCAACACTTGGTTACAAGTCTCCTGATCAAAAGACTTGATTTGATTTTTGGGCACGTGATCAAAAGCCTGAAGGGTTTCCTTATCTACTAGAATTAGATTTTGTGGTGATAGGTCACCTGAGCAGAAACTGAATAGTGGCAGGGCACCTGATCATAAACCTGAGTGGATTCCTACCAGGGTGGTAGAAGAGTGGATGTACCCAAGTTTTGGGGAACCATTATAAAATTATTGTGTCGTCTATGATGCTCCCTTATTTTTATTGTGTGGTTCTTGCTGAATAGTTTAGGTTTATTTTCTGCACTAACTGATTATAAATATAAATATTACTATTTTAATTCCGCAATAAAAATCCAATAAGATTTTAAAATACTCTATTCACCCCCTCTAGAGTTAAATAGATCTAACCCCTCAGGTGGTATCTTTCATACCATCCTTCAAGCCATACTTTTAGGCTCACTCAATCCAGGTGGTGATAGATCATCCTCTCCACCGCATCCTGGAAGGGGTGGAGCATTCTAGGAGATTTGCCAAGTGGTCGATAGAGCTCAGTGAGTTCGATCTCACTTTTACTCCTAGGGTAGATATCAAGGCGCAAACGGTTGTAGATTTCCTTGCAGATTATGTGCTTAAGGTCGGAGAAGCTGAAGCACCTCTTCTAGCGGTCTGGGAGATGCTAGTAGAAGGAGCCTCTAGAAAAAGTTCATTTGGAGGAGGGATGATATTAGTTAGTCCCGAAGGAACCAGAATTCACCAAGCCCTGAAGATTCACTTCACCATCACAAACAACCAGGTAGAGTACAAGGCGATCATCAAAGGGCTCAAGCTAGCTCGAGAGCTGGGCATACAAGACATCAAAGTCTCCACAGACTCTATGGTAGTAAGAGGACAATTCAATGGAGATTTTGAAGCAAGGGAGCCCACCCTCCTATTGTATCTGATGAAGGTGAAAAGTGTTGATGGTTATTTTCTCCACGCTAACGTGTGTTTCCAATTGATGAGGCAAGTGTACCTATCATTCAGAGTACAGAATCAAGTGTCGTATATCGACTCGGGGCTTGTCGAGTAATTGTACTCATAAGAAAGAGCTATTATCTTATCAGAGAGAAAAGTTGGTGGTTTTTCTTTAAAATGGAAAAGGAAGAACTAAACGTTATTTAAAGAAAGAGAAATTTCATGATGGGGAAGCTAGCACTTGATCTAGAATCCCCTTGGGATAAAATAAACATTCTTGAAAAATTAAGTATTGCGAGTTCTAAAATTGCTCACTTGATTGTGGACGTTCCTAAAGTACAAAAGCATCTCTCTCGAGCTCATGCTTTTGAATAACCTTACATTGATCGATTAAGACCTCTTGGCCAGTCGAAACCCTTATGCTTGCTTTAGGCGTTGAACCACTCTATTGGATTTGACTCCAATCCAGAGGATTTATGTCATCCTCTCTCAAGGAGTGCATGCAACTCCTTTTATCCTTGAGTAATCTCCTCGTATCCGCAACCTCTCGGTCATTTAGGATACAGATCTCAGATCGAAGATCATATCCGCTCAATATGAAATCGACAAAATATATTTCAAGAATAAATCGTAAGTTAGCAAGATCAAGAAAAAAACATTTTTGATAAAATAGAAATGTTTATTTTATTCCAAGGATCATCATGATCAAGTGCTAAATGAAATTTAGCTACTCATCATTAGGTAAATACAAGCTAAGGTAGTGAAAGACATGTTGAAAATAAAGTGCAACTTGAATTGAAAATTAAAGCAAAACTATGCTAAGAAATGGAAAATACAACAAAATAAAATAGTAAACTACAAGACTCAAACTCCCAAAATTCCCCCTGTGAGCATCTGAAGTTGTCTTAAATTTAAAGGAAAAATTTCTGTTTGGTCATGCCCTAGATCACTCCCGAGACCTAGGGCGTGTCAGGCTCGAAACCGTCATCTTAAAACCCCGAGAACGTTGGAGGAGAAACTGCCAAAAGTTATTAACTGACGGGTCATGCCCCTTGGTCACGCCCATGACCTAGGGCGTGTGAGATCGGTTTCTGGAAAACGGCGGGAATATGAAAAATGGCGGGAGTAAATTTTTCTTGATTGAGACATCACGGCCCCTGGTCACTCCCTGACCAGGGGCGTGTCTAACTGCAATGACATACTTGCGGCAATGGCACGAACAGCTGGTTAATTGATAGAAAATGCACCAGACATGCCCTAAGTCACGCTCGTGCCCAGGGCGTGTTAATTTAACCTGACGTGGCAGTGGCTTAACGGTTCTTCCACGGCTGGCACGCCTCGTGTAAGGATGGTATGGGCGTGTGATATTGCAGCATGGGCGTGTATGTTGCCGATCAACGATCTTGGGTCGCGGGTCGATGATTTGTTTTGCTAATCTTTGCTCATGTGTGTCACACCCCTGGTCATGCCCATGGAGGGCGTTTCATAGGGTGTGTCTAGGCATAAAAGAAGAAAATCCAATTTTGCTCCAAAAATTCTACTGTTTAGTCCTTCAAGATTGAAAATAATTTTATTAGAACAAATAGTTATAAAATATAAAAAGTAGCTAATTATGAACTTTAAATTATAAAATTGATATATTAAATCTAACTATTAATAGGAAA
Source organism: Platanthera zijinensis (assembly GCA_039513925.1). Taxonomy (NCBI): domain Eukaryota; kingdom Viridiplantae; phylum Streptophyta; class Magnoliopsida; order Asparagales; family Orchidaceae; genus Platanthera; species Platanthera zijinensis. The sequence continues at coordinate 154,948,623 of CM077080.1, read as the reverse complement.
TATTGAAATAATAATAGAAATAATTAAAGTTATCAAATACTCCCAAACTTATCCATTTGCTAGTCCCGAGGAAACAACTTCCTATAGGGAGTAGAAAAAATTTAAAAGCTAGAAAAGAAAATTGAACCTAAGGAGTAAAATGCGAAGTCTTATGCCTATGCTTGTAAGTATTTTTGTAGAAAAACTTACTAAACATACAAATTAGGTTTTTATTTTTCTTAAAAAGTTTTTCCACTATTATTTTTACTTTTAAAATGAAAATCCGATAAATCTTAAAATTATATTTAGGGAGAGTGTAGTGTGTATACTAAGATAACATTGCACGAAAGAGGATCGAAATACCCTCCAAAGAAATCCATCAATGTCGATGGCCATAGGCTTGGCCTTTCACACTCTCGCCACGACACTAGTTCAACTTTTAAAAATAAATCAATAGGACTTAGCTAGTTTGAAACATAGGCTTAGGTTTTTGGTGAGGGTTGTCAAAGATAAAAGCGATGGCTAGTCACACCAAAACCTAGAGAGAGCTTGATCACAACTTTGTTATGGCTTTTAGAACGGAGCCAAATTCATAATCCTTCTGGTTTTTTTTTTAATTTTTTTCAACTCTCTCATCATGTTGAAAATTTTCTCCTACCTCTTCATTTTTTTCTTAATAATTTTTGTTCTTTATTTTGAAGAGAAGAGAAGAATAAATCAACTCTTTTTTTTATAAGAAACGAGCCACCAAAAATAAAAAGGCTCCTAATCACTCACAAACCATGTTTATATATCTATGTTCAAGCATGGTCTTAGGTGTGCAATTATGTTGCTTTTTAGGCTTTGGTCAAATGTTTTGTGGAGCTAAAAAAGAAGGACACAGTAATAGGCTCAAAATGGCTTAACAAAGATAAAATTTTAGGTAAGGGTGCAAAAGCTCAAACTAGCCAAAAGAAGTTCCTATATCATTTTTATGCTAATGAATCTAACTTATGCAAAGTCTTGAGAATAGTTAGAGGGCAAGTTCTAGACATCAAGAAAGAAAACCTCTTTTTGATTCGCAAAATATCTCTCTAGTAGACTTCTACTTACTCACCTAAATTATTTTAGATTTTACCGATTTTCAAAGTGAAAGTAAAATAAAACATTTTCACGCATTTAGAAAAATGAAAATCTAATTATATGCTGAATATTTAAATCTACATAAAATTCTACTTACACGTGTACTTGACTAGAAATACAGCAAGGCCAACAGTTTTACTACAAAATTCAAAATTCAATTAAAACATTAAAATTCTCTAAACTCTATAAAAAAAGTTGAATTACTAGGAATTTTGCATGTCAATAATTATGAAAATAATGACTTCTCTAATTAAAAATAAACCTAATTTTTTTGTTATTTCTTAGACTTCCCGAGGTATACCCTGTGGAGGGCTCTCAACGGTACTAGGAGGAAAGATGGGGTAATATCCCAAACGTCCCTTTCTAAGAAATTTAATTTTCGATTTTCTTTTTTTTTTTGTTTTTAATTTTTGAAAAACAAAATTCATAATAAAATAGAATTTTTGAAATAAAAGGTTTTTACAGTTTATTTTTTTTAAACAATAAAATCAAAAATTGTAAAATTGTTTAAATATATATATTTTTGTAAAAAAAATTTTTTTGTATGTTTTGCTTGAGAAATATCCCTCCCCCATACTTAAAAAATACATTGTCCCCAATGTAAAAATGAAGAAAAGAAAGAAAAAGAGACTTCCCTGAGATTGTCAAAGCAGCACCAAAAGCTTCCTATAAGATAGTAGCAAAGCAAAACATAAATTTTTTATAGATATTTTTTTTAATAAAAATAAATATATAAAATAAAAATAACGATACAAATACAGAGAGGCGACCCACTACAAGTACAAAGAAATGAATAAGATAGCTACTCCTGGTCGGGAGCGTCCCCGGGATGCTGATAGAAAGTCCGCATGGCCGCGAACTCGCAGGAAATATGCTCTATGGAAGAAGCGTGACTCTCCTCCATCTTGGTAAAGCCCTCATCAAAATGAGCGAAGCGATCATCAAAATGGGTTTGCATCTGGTCTATGTGAGTATGTAGCAATCAAAATTGCTTATCCCAATAATTTGGAGGAGCGGGCGCTGGGGCAGAGTGCAGTGGTGGTGGCGTAATCTAAGGTGAATGATGAGTACCGTTGGTACCGGCACCATGATCAAGATCAGGATCCCCGCCACCGACTGATGGGAGAATAGCCTCAAACTCGTCCTCACGACGGCGCGCTAGGCCAAGGGCCCGAAGGGTCGGGAATTGGAGAGCCTGCGGCATTTACATTCAAATGAGTTGCGGAAGGGCATCCCAAACGCCGTACTGCTTTGCGAGGAAAGTTATGAAATTCCCACCGTGCACCGCTCCCAATCTCATATTTTCGGTCTGGTACTGGAAGAAAATGTCGAGCATGTAACCAAGGTTTTGTGGGACCCGGTAAAACATACTATATAAGTATAGTAAGTCTGGCCGAGTCACCACGCCATGGCTATCGCCGCGTCCGGACAGAGTAAAAGTGAGAAGGTTGTGGAGAATGCGCAAAGCGGGGGAAATGAGGTGGCTACCCTTGGATTTCTTTGGGGTGTAGGGGGCGGCGTCATTACTGATTTCCGACCAAAAAGTGAGGAGGCTGAAGTCGGGAGGGAAATCAATTTGGAGGTTGAGGTAGGCGGGGGAAGTGGAAAAGGACTCTGAGCAAAATCCCATGGCGACATTGAGTTGGCGGATTGTGAGCTGGTGCATCATTCCTCCCATGCGAAAAATGATGAAATCAACATGCGCTGCCCAACGGAACTCAAATGATGCCAAGAACTCGATAGTGAGCTCAAGAAAAGCTGGCTTCAAAATGGAGAAAAGGGGAGCCCATCCCGGGGTGGATAGAAAACCCCGAACTAACTCCGCTGCTTCGAAGGTGGCAAGGATCGCCCAGTCCAAGATCCGTAACATGCCAAAGGGTTTGGCGCGCAGTCACTCGCTCTGGTCCTGCTGTGTGGCATTTTCAAACAAGAGAATGACATCTTCCAAGGCGGGATCTGCGGGATGCTCGGAGGAAGAAGCTGTGGAATGAGGGTGGTGGCGAGGCATGGCGAGAACAAGGGAAAAATTCGGCCACAAGGAGAAGGGAAGAGAAGGTGAAGGCTGGAAGGTGTGGAGAGAAGAGAGGGGGTGACTTCCTATTTATAGGGGTTTTCGGGTCAGTCGCGCCCCCCTGTCATGCCCGTGATATGGGGCGTGACAAGCACGGGTCAAAGCGGGAAGAAATTCGGGGCGGCCCGCCTAAGATTCGCGGGTCATGCCTGAAAGTGTTAAGTTGTCAACCTAAATCACCTAGAGGGGGGTGAATAGGTGAATCGTGCGTCTATTTGCGGAATAAAAAATTTTAACGAACTAGCACAAGTAGTCAAGCAATCACAGAAAGACAAGAAGATTTATTGTGGTTCCCCAATCTTGGGTACGTCCACTTTACCTAACCAATCTAGCAGATCACTAGACTTAGCTACTCCACTATCTCGGATTGAAAACAAACCTACGCTTCGGAACCAAGTTCCTACAAACTCGATCCAAATGAATCTACACTCGAAAGATAACAACTTCCTACAACTCGGAGAGCAACGTTCCTACAAGATTTATAAGAAGGTTTGAAAAAATACATACAAATATTTTCTTCAGATCTAGAAAAATTCGACTTTAGGTCTTCTTCAGAAATTGCAGCTTTTTGAGAAATGTTTAAGAAGATCCACTGAAAACTTTGATCTGAGAAATCTGGAGATCTACTCGATCAAGGAGAGGAAAAAGAATCCTTGAACAGTAAATCTTTCTTGATCAGAAATGGCTTTCTTTTTGATCTGCGATCAGTGCGGCGACGACGGCTCTGAGAAAATGATTTTGAGAGAGAGAGAGAGACGGCCTTAAGAATAATTGAGAGTGATTAGGGGTTTTCCACTTCTAGGTCTGTTCAGTCTTGTTGACAAGACCTTAAATAGGATTACCCCAAAGGTTAAAATTAGCATAAATGACGACACGTGTACTAATCATGAAATGTCATTTCAAAAATCTCGTCAATCGGAATTAGAAAAATTTTCTGAATAGAACATCAGTCCTCAAGAGGTATGTGAAAGTTCTCGAGAACAGGCTGACTTCTCGAGAACTAGCATTCTGGACTAAGGCTAGTACTCAAGGCAAAATGGCGTTGAGTCTGTTCAGGAAAAATCAAAAGCATCTCGAGAACTGAAGAAAATAGTACTCGAGAACTAAAGCTTGTTCTCGAGAACTACATAGACTTCTCGAGAACTAGAAGTTAACTTCCCGAGAAATGTTGACTGAGACTTCTCGAGAACTAGAATGAGCTTCTCGAGAACTAAAAGATGTTTCTCGAGAACAAGTATGAACTTCTTGAGAACTAACATATGTTTTCAGGAACTAGTATGCGCTTCTCGAGAACTAGCAGATGTTCTCGAGAACTTGTAGCTTAACTTCTCGAGAACTAACAGATGTTCTCGAGAGCTTCTAGCTCTACTTCTCGAGAAATAATATTAGGCCTCTCGAGAAGTGGACTTAGAAATTTTGAACTTCTCGAAATCTTATTCTTCAAGCAGCCAACCTTCAGCCCATTGTCCAAGTGTTTGAATATGAAGTGCATCACAATTGAGAGGCGACCCATGAGTCAACACCTTGGATCACATAGTGAGGAATTACATTGTATGGTCCTATGTTCATGACTCATAATAGACTGACATTGGTCTACCCTTAGCACTGATGATCTATAAACACAAAACTAAACAAAGATATCAAATACATTTTAATTCATATTAGCTCAAGGGTGACTTCATTAGAATTTGGGTTATTGTGGATGCAATGCCCAACAATCTCCCCCTATTTGTAGAAGTCAGAACCCTCTACACTAAGGTGAATTATACCATTAGAGAAAGAACTATAAATGAAGACTAGATACAAAAGCATGAAAAAAAGGTAAACACAGAATTATTAAAACTAGAAATTATATATATATATATAGTTTTATATTTCCCATCAACATTCATTTCAATCACAATCCCAAAAACAAATGTAAATAGGAATTCATTCTTTGCTCTGAAACTGCTTGTCTAGCTTCTCTTTCTATCTTCTCTGATAGCTGAAAGGCTTTGGGTAGTATCTGGGAGGTTTTGGAGGAGCCTTAGGGTTGTTCTTTCTATATTCTCTATCATGTATTCTCCTTTTAGTCATGGATTTTTCATATAATTCCCACATAGAGGTGCTGTAGTGGATACTTCTGCTTTCATTGAAATCCATAACTAACTGATGTAGAGTATGCCTTAAGGATTCTACACGGAAGGCGAGACTACAACCTTTATAACGTTTAACGCTCCTTAACCCGTACACAAACGAAACGCAGCAGCCACAATGAATTTTATTTATCTTTCGCGCTAATATACGGATAGCCGATCCGCAAATGGAACGGAGAATGGCTATAGGCCAAAATCTTTTTCCGGCTAAATGGAATAATATTGATTCCGATCGTGCTTGGAGTTGTACCAAAATAGATCCACCAAAAAAATAACAATTTGAAAGTGATAGGATCTATCCCAACAAAACAAAAGTGAGGAATGTCAATCCTCTCGCTAGATCTTTCAGAAAACAAAATGAAAATCTCAAATCTATTATTAGAAACACCGCGAAAAATTAATGATTCGAGAAATCACGCAAAATCCGTCCACCACAAGAACTAATCAAAGAAGGGAATCTCTTATGTAGGAATTTCATTACCCCACTCGGAAACGTAGATCCGAGATGTTGGCTCCACAAAGAACGACCGCTATTCCTTTTGAAATCCACGGGAAACGCACCACGGATGAAGATCTTGTTCGTCTCCTTTGCTTCTCGCCGTGGACGATTACCCCACACCTTGATTCTTCCTTACACGAGATCTTTCTCCTCCAAGGTGGCCGAAAACTTCAAATGGATTGAAGGTGATTTGTTGGAGAATAGATAGAGAGAGGGGAGAACATTGGATTGTTAGAGGTAGAGAGAAAGTGGAAGGGGGCGGCCAAGCAATGGAGGAGAGGGGTGGCCGAATTCCTTTAGAGGAAACCTTGAGGGGGGCGGCGGCTAAGAGGAGGAGGATAGGAAAATTAGTTTTAGGCATGCAATTTTTCTTGATTTCAATATTAGTCCAATAACAAATGAAAATATGGCCTTATATAAGGCTTACAACCATGTGGCTATTAGCAGCCCAAAATAAATATTGTCCCGAAAATAAATGACAGAAAATAGAAAATAACATAGTTTCAAATACCACATATAAAAGATAAATGCAGAACACTAGTAAAATAAATTTAACTCTTATTCTTGTTGCGTGGGCGAAGATTGTTGCCATGCCCGCTACGGCGCCGCAAGTATTTCATTGGAGGAGCATCGTCGTCATCTTCTACCACGACAACACCGCCATGGACGTCGTCTTCATCACCCAGTTGGCCGTCGTGGTGGTCGTCGCCATCAATCCTCCCGCTCTCAAAAGTACTCATCACCGATGAGTTGGCTGGACGGTAACGGTGGAGGAGTGATGCATCCAGAAGAGCTAGTTCTTCCGAAGAAACCCAAGAGTAGTCTAAAGCAGGACGACCAAGCCATCTGACCAAAAACCTGTGAACGTTGCCATCGGGAGTAGAAAACAATGCATCCTGCAAAATCTTGTCAGGCAATAAATCAGTCTGGGGGAACCTCGGAAAAGCGTTAGGCGAAGAAGAAAAACATGTTGTATCATCAATAGGAAACGTACCTCCCGAAGAATCCGAAAGGGAGAGCGGTCCAGAAATATTCTCACCCCCACCCCTTTAGACAGTATAGTGGAATTATGAAATGAAGAGACTGACAGTTCAGGTGGTGGAGTGACATAGAGCGTTAAATCCGAAATGTTAAAAACAGGTGAGATTCCCCAATCAGCAGGTAACTTTAATAAATATGCATTTTCACCTAGCTTCTTCAAAACCCGAAAAGGACCGGCTCTCCTATTCGCTAATTTTTTTTATGGTGCCCGAAGGCATCCGTTCAGGGATAAGACGTACCATTACCAAATCGCCAATATTTAAGGTGACTGCTCGCTTATGTATGTTAGCATTCGATTGATAAATAACATATTGTTTAGCTAACATCTTGCCTATGTGCTCATGGAGAGTGTGAACGTGCGAGGCGAAGTCCTATGCAAATTGACTTGATTTAAATGATGGTGGTAACTGAATCAAGTCAAGAGGCACGAGCGCCTTATATCCATGCACTATCTCATTTGGTGATAACCCGGTGGACCTATTCTTAGATTTATTTTAGGCTATTTGAGCATGAGGAAGAATAAGGTCCCATGTACCCTTATGATCACCCACTAAGCAATGAAGTAACCAACCCAAACTCCGGTTAACAACTTCCGTTTGCCCATCCGTCTGGGGATGATAGGCGAACAAAAACATAATCCTAGTGCCCAATAGTTTCTAAAGTGTTTTCCAAAAGTAGCTAGTAAACCTAACATCTCTATCGGTCACGATGATTTTGGGGACACCCCGATGTGCCACGACCTCTTTAAAATACAACTTAGCGACATATGAAGCATCGTTGGTGCTATGATAAGCGATAAAGTAAGCCATTTTTGAGAATCGATCCACTACGACCAAGATTGAATCGTGGCGCCTAAATGTCAGAGGAAGGCCGAATATGAAGTCCATGCTAACATCCACCCATGGGGTAGATAGAATCAGAAGGTGTGTGTAAAGACCGGCATTGGTCTTGTTACCCTTTGCGAATATACATACGCGGCAGCTCCCGACGATTTTATTGACCATTGGCTTGAGACCCGGCCAAAAGAATTTATCCTCTATAAGTGTGATCGTTTTATCACGACCGAAGTGTCCACCTAATCCCCCACTATGTAGCTCCCATATAATAAAATGGCGTAACGAAGAGCGCGGAATACATAGTTGCGTATGCTTAAATAGGTACCAGTCACGGATGTAGTATGCTGAAATAGTGGAAGGGGAATTGTCCTGAGCGGCGAAATATATATCCTTAAAATTCGGACACTGTATATACTCATCTTTGATTCTTTCACATCCTATGACTGATACCTCCATGGTAGAAAGTAATAGGGTGACTCGACTAAGGCCGTCCGCCACACGATTTAACGTACCCTTGAGGTACTTGATAATGAAAGTATACTCCTGAAGGTATGAGACCAATTTGGCGTGCCGAGGGCTGATCTTACTTTGGGAGTTTACAAATTTTAAAGCCTCATAATCGGATAAGATTACAAATTCTTTTGAGATAAGATAGTGTCGCCAATGTTGGAGACAACGTATCACGGCATAGAACTCACGATCATTATTGCTATAATTTAACTTTGGACCGGCAAGTTTTTCGCTAAAATATCCTATCGGATGTCCCTCTTGACTTAAAACTCCTCCGATCCCTATTCTCGATGCGTCGCAAGATAATTCAAACACTTTACTAAAATCTGGCAATCGTAATAATAGGGCCTCGGACATCCGGTCCTTAATCATTTGAAACGCGCGAGTGGCTGCTTTAGTCCAAGAAAAATCTCCTTTTCTCATGTATTCAGTGGTCGGTGCCATGATACTACTAAAGTTTTGGATGAACCTTCGATAAAATGTGGCCAAGCCGTGAAAACTTCTAACTTCCTGAATATTTGTTGGTTCAGGCCAATCTTTAATCACTTGGACTTTTTTGGGTCAACATGAATGCCTTCGGAACTCACTATGTAGCCTTGAAACTCTACGGACGTCACACCAAAGGCGCACTTTTTAATATTAATATATAGATTCTCTTGGCGTAAGGTTGATAGGATTGTCCTTAGATGTGTGTCATGATCCTTTTGCAAACGACTGAATACTAAGATGTCATCAAAGTATACTACTACGAACTTACCCATGTATGGCATAAAAAATTGGGTCATCAATCGAGAGAAAGTACTCGGTCCGTTGGTGAGCCCTTCTCCAAGCACCAACCACTCATAGAGCCAATCCTTAGATTTAAAAGCCGTTTTCCATTCATCTCCTTCCTGTATCCGTATTTGATGATAACCACTTTTGATGTCCAATTTGGAAAATATGGCGGCTCCCGATAGCATATCCAATAAGTCATCCAAACGGGGAATGGGAAACCGATATTTGACCGTAATTTTATTTATGGCCCGGTAGTCTACACACAATCGCCAAGAGTTATCTTTCTTTGGAACAAAGAGGGCCGGTACGGCGCATGGGCTCTTACTATGGCGGATAAAACCCTTTGCTAACAAATCCGAAATTAAAGCTTGTAACTCCTCATGTGCGGAGGGGTTGAGCCGATAATGTGGATGGTTAGGCAATGACGAGTCCGGGACAAAATCAATCTCATGCTGAATATCTCTCATGGGTGGCAACTTAGATGGCAATTCCTCCGGATAGACGTCTTTATACTCTTCCAATATAGTGCATAGAGATAACAGTATATTCTCTAAAGTGAGCGAGTCTTCCTTAGCTTGTAGACATACTAAAGCATACAGGACGCCATCCAAAAAGGTCTCGTGTTCCATCTCCCTCTTACTTATCAAACTTATAAGTTTTCTTTCCGCAGGCACACTTGTGTCTTTGGGGGAAACCGAAGGATCCTTGGGAGGTGTGGGTTTCAGTACAATGGTCTTACCATTATACTTGAACTCATAGGTGTTGGCTCGCCCGAAGTGGGTCACGTCATAATCATAGAGCCACGGGCGCTCTAGGAGTACATGACATACATCCATGGGGATGACGTCGCACCACACGTTATCGACATAGCTCTGCAACGTAAGTGGCACTAAACAATGCTTAGAAACCGCGATAGACATTTTGTTCACCCACGCTATCTTATATGGCTGGGGGTGTGGTTCGGGGTCTAGGTGCATATGAGTGACGGCGTTTTCCAAAATGACATTCATGCAACTTCCGCTGTCTATTATTAACTTGCACCATTTTTCACCATATTTAAAATTCAAAGAAAAGATGTTCGTCCGATTGTGCTCATCCGGTGCACGTGGTGTGACCAAGATACACCTCATAACCATCATATAAGACTCATCTTCGATATCACTCAGCTCGGCATCTGATTCACCGCCAGCTTCATAGACGAGCTCGGCAGGCTCAGACGTGGAATCTAATAGTGCTAGTGGCTTACTCTTAGTGGGACACTCACTAGAGTAGTGTCCTTGAATTCCGCATGAGTAATAGGTGGCATTAGTCTTATTAATTCGTCCTATTGGCACTATCTCACCATTGGGATTTTTATTGTTCCTAGGGGTAATTACTACGGAACTTGAGTCAGTCGACCGGAACTTTCCTTTGTCTCGCATGGATGACAAAGATGGGGGTCCTAAGATGGATTTTCATTTATGGAATGCTCGTCCCTTGGACTTGTTGGCATTATGCTTTTCTATATCCAATGTTGCATTGAATGTTGTGTAAAGGTCCGTGTGACCATAACGCAAAATCTTGCCTTGGATGTCCGTATTAAGTCCCTTACGGAAATGAGATAGTGTTACTTCTGGCATTTCTCGAATATCACAATGCACCATCATATCATTGAGTTGTCCCATGTACTCCGCTACTGATTGGCCCCCTTGACGAAGGGTGGCTAGCTCGTCGAACATTTGGGTTTGGTGATACACCGAGACATATTGGTAATGCAGGAGTGCCTTCATGGCAGCCCACCCAATTGGGGGTGCTCCATTCACGGTGCCTAGACGCCTCTCTTCGTTCAACCAGAATGTTTTGGCTTTACTCAGAAGTTTTATTCATGCTACTCACACCTTCTCAACATCCGTCAGGTTGTGCCACTCAAAATAGCACTCGATATCCATGATCCAGTTTAGAAATATTTGGGGTTAACCCATGCCATCATAGGATGGGGATTCCATTTTAACAGCCCTAGTTTATTCATACTCATAAGGGGCTCGAGGTGCGTACTCGTAGTCCTGATCACGAGGGTGATTTTGTCGCTCTTCTCATTGGTTGGCGGGCTGGGGTGGTGGCCCCGGTCGATTTATCCCAAAGCCGGGATTTTGAGGCACTGCCTGATTTATAGCCAACCCTTGTATTAACTGCGTGAGTGCATCGAACCTGGTGTTAAACTCTTCCCTAAGCACCGCAATTGTTGCAGGAGCGTGCTCATCATCATGGTTGTTGTCCATGTGTGAGGTGGATGGAGGATACTCCGTGCAGAGCCTCGTGCGCAAGAACGGCAGTGATACAGGGTGTCTCACCTAGACAAAAGACTATTTGGACAAGAATTTTATAAATCAGGATTTTTGTATGCTTAATGACTTGGAGAATGAAAATATTTTTTTAGACTTTTATGCTAAGAAAAATAAGTAGAAAATTCAGATTTTTTTGTAAATTTTTTGTGCAGAAATTTCTTTTTTGATTTTTATTATATGCTGACTAAATGGAGAAAATTTCAGATTTTTTAACTACGAAACGTGCACGACCAAGTGTGGGTCGACGTCCTATGACAGGGAAGTGTAAGGACGGTGTCGATTGAGAAATCAACACAAACCTTTGCTCTGATACCAAAATCAGCTCAGTTGGTGATGAGAGCTGTTAGGAAAGCTCTTCATCAAGGGGGCTGGGTTCGAGACCTCGCCTCAACATCCCGCAGTGCTGAGAATTGGTGCGGTAATGGGTGGGGTGCTTGGGTTGCAGCCCGGCAGTGGGTGCCATTCATGTTCCTCTAACTCGGTGTGACTCTGACAGAGCGGGGCGGCTCTGGGCCACTGCATCAAAAAAAGTGCACTTTTTTTGATGCAGTGACCCAGAGCCGCCCTGCTCTGTCGGAGTCACACCGAGTTAGAGGGACACGAATGGTACCCACTTCCTGGATGCATCCCAAGCACCCCACCCATGACCGCACAAATTCTCAGCGCGGCGGGATGTTGAGGTGAGGTCTCGAACCCAGCCCCCTTGATGAAGAGCTTTCCTAACAGCTCTCATCACCAACTGAGCTGTGGTTCGTGTTCCTCTGGCTCGGTGTGACTCCGACAGAGCGGGGCGGCTCTGGGCCACTGCATCACTAACTTGAGAGTATCAAGTATTAAAGCTTTGGAGGTGGGACTCCAGACTTCAGCAAACTCTTTTGCTTTCCTTTGCTCTGGATTTGCTTTGGGAATGCTTTTGCTAGCAGAGGGGCCTTCCCCAAACATTCTCTTCTTAGATGTATTAATCTTAGGTAGGTCTTGGGGAATTATATCATCCCATACTTGATCATAATAGGAGGGAGCAGGAGGAATTTGCTCTGCTAGTCTAGGAGAAAATACTGGCAACTGAGTTTGCACCTGACTGGATTGTCCTCGAGCAAAAGGGTTGAGGTGTTGAGGAATGACATTAGGATTAAATTGAAATTCAGGAAAAATCTGATTATGCATCCATACTGTGTTATCATAGTTATACAGCTTCACTATTTGGATTTGTTCTAAAACAGACTTGTTGATTTCTGTGATTTTCTGATTCCATAGAGAATCAGCATTTAGAACAACTTTAGCAACTTATTCTTTCACTAGTATCTCCCCCTTTCTTAATTCTACACTCAGCTGTTCTATAGTTTCTTCCTTGAAAGTACCAACTTCTTCACAGACTTGCATCACATGCTTTTGTGCTTACTTTTCAAGTTCAATCTGATTGCTGGCAAGAGTGAGGGACAGATTCATAACTTCACTAATGCTTGTTATAGAATGGTCTAGGGCTTTACCACCTATGTTGAAGAGATGTTTACCAGGAGCTTACCAACATCATTCAAGGCAGTCCTCCTTAGAGAAGTAGTGTCAGCTGAGACACCACAGAAGTGATAGGTTCTGTCAGCATCTGCCCTAAGAAATTTCATCCTCATCATCTCCAAGTGGCATCCTAAGGAGATTTGTGACACTGGTTGTACTTAACTGAATTTTTACTCCCTTAACCTTAGATTTCATAACAGTGTTGTACTTCCTGACTTTAGCATTCTGGTAAAACTCATCTACCTCTGGGAAGAGGATTTTGCAGGGTTCTTGAAGAACAAAACCGAGACCTGCACTGTATAGGAGAAGAAGAAGATTCTCGAAATCATCGGAGAGGTCTGCAATCCCGGCTATGACAAGCTCACTGCCAACTCCTATCCTTGAATGCTGCGCAATGGATTCGGAAAATGTCGGCGAACTGAGCGCGAGAGAACAACGGAGACGAAGCTCTGAGTCGGGGAAGATGAAGAGTTTTCGAGAGGAGTGAATTTGAAATGTCGGTTGATTAGGGATTTCTAAGGATTTATATATATATACATAACCCTAGGTTAGATAATTAAGTGTCTAATCAACTAATATTAGTATTTTTAATAAAGCTGGAATAGACTGGTTTGCGAAAAGAAATGGACAGAATTCGAAACGGCGGGGCATTTCTCGAGAGGGAGAGTTTTGTTCTCGAGAGATAGAGTAATGGTTCTCGAGAGGTAAGTTAGTTCTCGAGAGGTAAGATAGTTCTCGAGAGGTAAGCAAGTTCTCGAGAAGCAAGGTAGTTTTCGAGAACTGAACTTACTTATCTCGAGAAGTAGACTTAGTTCTCGAGAGCTTTTCATACTTCTCGAGAGGTTTACTTCATTTCTCGAGACTTTTCTTCCACTAGAGAAATTACTGACCTTTTTGAAGTGTCCTAGATCCTTAAGCTTTGAAATGATCCACTTTGGTTTATCCTTCTCTGTTTTGCAACCCAAGTTCAGTTTTGAAGAAGTTGAACTTGGTCTAGTCCAGCAGCCTTGTGAAAATATCTACAACTTGTCAATCTATTGGCACATACTGCAGATTCACATCCCCTTGCTCCACATGCTCCAAGATGAAGTGATATCTGAGCTCGATGTGCTTTGTTCGGCTGTGTGAGACTGGGTTATTTGCGATTGCGATTACGTTGGAGGAGTCGAAGAACAATGGAATGTCTTTGATCTTCATATTTTAATCTTCTAGCTGGTTCTTTAACCAAAGCAGCTGTGCACAACAACTGCCGACAGAAATGTATTCTGACTTGGCCGTTGAGATTGCGACACAATTTTGCTTTTTGTTCCTCCATTAGATAAGCCTTTTTCCAAGGAACTGACACGTCCTGAAAGAGCTTTTCCTGTCATCTTTGCTACCTGCAAAGTCTGCATCTGAAAAACCAATTAGTTCGCTGTCATTACTTCGTGGGTACCATAAGCAAAGATTCGGTGTACCTTTAAGGTATCGCAAAATCCGCTTTGCAGCAGCATAGTAAGATTCCTTACAATTCACATGGAATCTAGCACAGACACATATAGAGAACATTATGTCTGGTATAATAGCAGTAAGGTAGAGCAAGGATCCAACTATGCTTCTGTACTTGGTTTCATCAAATGGTTTCCCTTTCTCATCCTTGTTTAGAGACATAGCTGAGACCATTAGAGTTCTCATAGAGGTTGCACTCTCCATTCCGAGTTTCTTAATCAACTCCTTGGTGAACTTAGTCTTAGAGATGAAAATTCCATCTTCAGATTGTTTCACCTGAAGTCCTAAGAAATACTTCAGCTCTCCCATACTACTCATTTGAAACTTCCCATGCATAAGTTTAGAAAACTTTTTGTAGAGGTTGTCGTCTGTAGAACCAAATATAATTTCGTCGACATAGATTTGCACTAGCAAAACCTTGCCTTTAATTTCCCTAAGAAATAATTTCTTGTCGATCTTTCCCCTTGTGAACTTGTTCTCGAGGAGAAAGCTAGACAGTGTTTCGTACCAAGCTCGAGGAGCTTGTTTCAAACCGTATCACGCTTTTGATAATAAATAAACATGCTTAGGAATGTTAGGATCAACAAAACCTGGGGGTTGTTCCACATACACTTCTTCCTTTATGTCAGCATTCAGGAAGGCGGATTTAACGTCCATTTGGTAGACTGTGAAGCCCTTCAGTGCAGCATAAGCTTGGAACAGTCTGATAGCCTCAAGCCTTGCCACTGGAGTATATGTCTGGTCGAAGTCAATCCCTTCTTCTTGATGATATCCTTTGGAGGCGAGTCTGGCACTGTTGTTTATGATTGTGCCATCCTTGTCCATCTTGTTCTTATAGACCCACTTCGTTCCGATGACATTTTTACCTTTGGGTCTAGGAACTAGTGACAAAACTTTGCATCGCTTGAACTTATGCAGTTCTTCTTCCATGGCCAAGATCCATGAAGCGTCTGAGTTTGCTTCCTCAAACATCTTTGGCTCAACCTGTGAGAGAAAACTTAAGTAGAGATTCTCATTAGTTGTACCTCGACGAGTTATGACACCATCCCTGTGATCTCCTATGATTTGGTCCATTGGGTGATCCTTCAGATTTTTGAGATCTAGATTCCTTGCATCTGGGACTTCTTTAGCCACTGGATTGACTTCATCAATCTGGAAAATATTTTCATCTTGATCCTCTACCTCTCCAACAGGGGTTGGAGAGGTGATCTTGATGAACTTTTCATCTTTACCTTCGGTCAGTTCATCCAAGCTAATCTCTTTAAGCCTTGTACCTGCATCTTCAATAAGCACACTAGACGATTTGCTTTGCAGTAAGCTCGTCTCATAAAATACAACATGTATTGATTCTTCTACGACCAGAGTTTTTCTATTGAAAATCCTGTATTCCTTATTATGGCTACTATATCCTACAAAAATACCTTCAAAACTTTTCCCACAAAACTTGGTAGTATGATACTTACCATTGTTAAGTACGAAGCATTTATAGCAAAAAATTCTAAAATATGAAACTGTTGGTTTCCTACCTTTTAGAAGTTTATAAGGTGTCTTATCATGATTCTTGTTTATGAGGGCTAGATTTTGCACGTGACATGCAGTGTTGACGGCTTCAGCCCAGAAGTATTCTGGTAGTGAAGCGTCACTCAACATTGTCCTGCAGGCCTCTATGAGTGTTCTATTCCTTCTCTCAGATACTCTATTTTGTTGTGGAGTACGAGGAGAGGAAAACTCATGAAAGATACCTAGGCTTTCACAAAATTCTGTCATGGCCCCAGATTTGCACTCCGCTCCATTGTCACTTCTGATTTTGACTACGGAACAGGTGTATTCATTCTGGACCTGCCTGACAAAATTTGTAAAGATATCGAAGGTATCTAACTTGTATTTTAGAAAGAATACCCACGCAAAACGCGAGTAGTCATCAACAATTACCAACGTATAATCCTTACCTCCTAACGTTCTAATTTGAAGTGGACCGAACAAGTCCATATGGAGTAGGTGTAAACACTTATTAGAGTTTTTTCCTATGATGCTTTTAAAAGTATCCCTTGTTTGCTTGCCTTTTACGCATGCATAACAAGGTCTCTCTTTGACGTTATTGATGTTTGGGGCATCCCGTACTAAGTTCTGGGAGAATAATTTATCAATAGTTTTAAAATTAATATGTGCTAGCCTCTTGTGCCATTGGTCACCAAGAGACGCACTATCTTTTGCTAAAATACACACTGGTGTAGAAGAGTCTATACAAATGAAATTTAAGCAAAATATGTTCCTGCTTCGAGTGCCTGATAGGATTGTTTCCATATTGTCAACAGACTTTATCAAGCACCTGTCAGCGTGGAACTTAACTTTGTATCCTTTGTCCCATAGTTAGCTTATGCTTATAAGATTGTGTTCTACTCCCTCCACATAAGCTACATCGAAAAAGGATACACTACCGTTAGTGATAATACCGTAGCCTTTAGTTATCCCTCGGTCTGAACCTCCAAAGATGACCTTTGGTCCGTTACAGACTGAATTGAAATTTGGGAGTAGGCTTCTTGTCCCGATCATATGCCGAGAGCATCCACTGTCCAAGTACTAGGTTGGCATTTTGGTGGCCTTTGGACATACCTGCATTCATGATCACTTTGCCTTAGGAACCCAAACATGTTTGGGTCCTTGGTCTCGGGTTAAAACATTCCCCCTACGAAGATTAGCATCCTAAGTGGTCAATCTCATGTTGCCAACTTGAGGAGTAGCGAACTTCCTGGTATTAAACCAACAATCGATGGCAAAATGACCAATTTTGCCACAGCACTAACAGTCAAACCTATTGTATCATTGCCTTTTGTACTCTTGCTTGACTTTTTGAGATGGTTTCCTAGCAGGGGTAGCATTCTATGAGGAGGAAGCTTCATGGTGATGGCAGTCACATGATTTCTTCTCCTTCGGAGGCCTTTCCCCAACGAGCTTTACTTTAGGTGCTTTCTTGAAGTTGTGGCCATGATTATAAGGACCATATCCCTGAAGAAACACTTCTTCATAAGGTGCCTTAAAGACACTCTCACCAAATTTCTGAGGGCGAGTCCATCCTTGGTACCGAGACTTTGGCTCTATATAAGTAGGCCTGGACAAGTGACCATAGGACGAGTCCAGAACAAACTTATTTGTTGGAAAGATAACTTTCTTAAAGACAGTATGATAAAGAGGGGCTTTCCCTTTTTCTTTGGCCAAGGCCTTCTTGGCGGCCATATTCTTCCGTTAAGCCTTGTTTCTCCTAGAAGATTTACTAGGAGCACCCTAATGGCCTAGTCCAGTACCCTTGGCCTTAGTTGAGAATTCAGTAATGAGTGGAAGAACATTATTGGGCTTGGAGAAACATTCAAAAAGTTTCTTTTTAGCTTCGAGTTATTCTACCAACTCTTTGATGATTTTCCCTTTAAGGTCTAGGTGCTCCAGAGCTTGATTGTATTCCTCAATGGCAAGATTGAAGTTCTCTTGAAGAGAGTAAGTCTTAGTGACTTCTTCTCTCAAGCTGCTCTCAATAGCCTTTAGAGGCTTAATCTCTTTTGCCTGAGTTTTAACGACTCGGCGACATTTATCGTAAGTCATGATCAACTCCTTGTACTGGGCCATAAGTTCTGACTCATCGTCAGAAGAGCTGTCCTCATGATCATGCTCAGAACTTTCAGATTCAGAGAGAGGAGTGTGAGATTTTTCCTCCCTAGTGAACTGGGGCTCTTGTTCATCATCTGATTGAGCCATGAGCCCAAAGTAGGCTTCCTCTTCTTCACTCGACTCAGATGAGTCAGAGTCGCTGAGATTCTTGCCCTTCTTGGCCAACAGGCTCTTCTCTGTTCTCTTCTTGTGGTACGAGGACTTCTTTTCCTCTCTTCTGCCACCCTCCTTCTTCTTGTGGGGGAAGTCAGCTATGACGTGACCTGGTTTGTTATAGTAGTAGCAAACAATGTCAGTAGAAATCTGTTTGTTCTTTTTAGAGGTATAACTGTCATGGATACTTGAGCCTTTCTTTCGCTGATCACCGTCATGTCGTGATCTTCTGTATAAGGCATCCTTGCCTCTCCACTGCTTCTTTTTGTTCAAAAATTTCTTGAACTGCCGTGAGAGCAACAAGAACTCTCCTTCATATAGTTCTGAGCCTGAGGTGCTTGGCTCAGAGTTTTCTTCTTCACTCACTTCTTGAGTAGGTGCTGATGAGGCAGCTTTTCCCTTCCTTGAACTGTCAGCCTTTAATGCAACCGACTTCTTTTTTGAGGAGAAGCAACTTTTCTCTTCTTCAGCTTTTCTGGAATTGATCTGCAGTTCATATGACATCAGCTTGTTAAATAGATTCTGTGGGTCTGTCTCAACTAGTCATCAAAACTCCTGGATGGCATAGACTTTGTTGTCTCATTCCTTTGTGAGAGACCTCAGAAACTTATCATTCAGCTCCCCATTAGTGAAGACTCGGCCATACACTCTTAGGCCATTTACTATCTAGAAGAAATTTGCAAAAGTATCTGCAACGGTCTCCTTTGAACCTTGCCTGAAGGCTTCATATTTCTGGTTTAGTAGGGATCTTCTATCATCCCTCACTTCTTCAGTACCTTCCATCAGAGTTACTAGAGACTACCACATTTACTTAGCCGATTGGCAGTGAATCATATTCTGCAGCATCGAGTCATCGACTGCACTTGCTATAATATTTTTAGCTTTCTTGTCCAAAGATTATCTCGTCCTTATCGAGATCCATCAATTTCTTAGGAGCCTTCTTGGTTGGATCTATAGTGGAGGTAGTCATGGGGACGTAAGGACCTTCTTCAACAATCATGAAGATCCGGGGGTCCACAGCTTCCATGAAAAATTTGATTCTCTCTTTCCACATGGGAAAGTTATTCTTTGTGCACAGGTGAAGCTTGGCAAAATCTTTGGCCTTGTCCATTGCTTGAATATCCAAGTGACAACTTTCGAGAGGAAATTAATCAAGGTATTAACCTTTTAACGACCAACCTCCCTCTAATACCAATTGAATGTGTAAAGTTGTCAACCTAAATAACGAACTAGCACAAGTAATGAAGCAATCATAGAAAGACAAGAAGATTTATAGTGGTTCCCCAATCTTGGGTACATCCACTTTACCTCACCGATCTAGCAGATCACTAGACTCGGCTACAACACTATCTCAGATTGAAAACAATCCTATGCCTCAGAACCAAGTTCCTACAAACTCGATCCAAATGGATCTACACTCGGAAGATAATAACTTCCTACAACTCAGAGAGCAATGCCCCTTCAAGATTTATAAGAATGTTTGAAAAAATACAAACAAATATTTTTCTTCAGATCTGGAAAAATTCGACTTTAGGTCTTCTTAAGAAATTGTGGCTTTTTCAAAAATGTTGAAGAAGATCCACTGAAAACTTTGATCTGAGAAATCTGGAGATTTACTGGATCAAGGAGAGGAAGAAGAATCCTTGAATAGTAAATCTTTCTTGATCAGAAATGGCTTTTTTTCGATCTACGAGCAGTGCGGCGACGGCGGCTCTGAGAAAATGTTCTTGAGAGAGAGAGAGAGAGACGGCCGTTAGAATAATTGAGAGAGATTAGGGTTTTTCCACTTCTAGGCCTGTTTGGTATTGTTTACAAGACCTTAAATAGGACGTGTACTAATCATGAAATGTCATTTCAAAATTCTCGTCAATCGGACTTAGAAAAATTTTCTGAATAGAGCATCAGTCCTCAAGAGGTATGTGAAAGTTCTCGAGAACAGGCTGACTTCTCGAGAACTAGCATTCTGGACTTAGGCTAGTACTCAAGGCAAAATGGCATTGAGTCTGTTCAGGAAAAATCAGAAGCATCTCGAGAACTGAAGAAAATAGTACTCGAGAACTAAAGCTTGTTCTCGAGAACTATATAGACTTCTCGAGAACTAAAAGTTAACTTCTCGAGAAATGTAGACTGAGACTTCTCGAGAACTAGAATGAGCTTCTCGAGAACTAACAGATGTTTCTTGAGAACAAGTATGTGCTTCTTGAGAACTAACAGATGTTTTCAACAACTAGTATACGCTACTCGAGAACTAACAGATGTTCTCGAGAACTAGTAGCTTAACTTCTCGAGAACTAACAGATGTTCTCGAGAGCTTCTAGCTCTACTTCTCGAGAAATAATCTTAGGCCACTCGAGAAGTGGACTTAGAAAATTTTGAACTTCTGGAAATCTTATTCTTCAAGCAGCCAACCTTCAGCCCATGGTCAAAGTGTTTGAATATGAAGTGTATCCCAATTGAGAGGCTACCCATGAGTCAACACCTTGGATCACACAGTGAGGAATTACACTCTATGGTCCTGTGTTCATGACTCACAGTAGACTTACATTGGTCTACCCTTAGCACAGATGATCTGCAAACACACAACTAAACAAAGATATCAAATACATCTTAATTCATCTTTGTTCAAGAGTGACTTCATGCAAATCAGGGTTATTGTGGATGCAATGCCCAACAACGCCCCAGAGTCACACATGGGACTCTGGTCCTGTAACTGGTTTCCTAGGGAGGCGCGCGAGAATCCGAGGTGCTGGCCTCGGATTCCACTATCACGCCCCAGGGTCACGCCCGTGACTCTGGGGCATGTCGGCCAAAATTAAACACGATGCAGGGAATCCAAGGCAGACCTAGTCAATGCCTTGGATGCCCGTGACACGGGCATGACACGCCCGTGACCTTCTAGGTCATGCCTGTTTCATGTCCGAATGACGAATGAAAAAAGTTGCGTACGAAACCATCCCCTATTTTTGTAACACAGGCAAGACACGCCTCTGACACGCCCGTGACCCATAGGTCACTCCCGTGATAGGGGAGTGTACGAGAAATAAAAACAAATTTTTTTTTTGGTTTTTTTATATTACATTTTTTTGTCTTTGTTGTTCATTGTTTTTTTTAAGATTCAAAGAAACTAGAATAAAATATTAAGTTACCGACTTGAAGAAACACATAGACTTGACGTTCGTCCCCGACCGATCGTCATGCATCAATGTCCTTCAGACCTGTAAAAACTCATATAGAAAATTAAAAATAAAAAGAAAGGATAACCATGGGATGTCTCCCACGAGCGCTTTGTTTATGGTCGTTAAGCTCGACCATAGTGATGGACACTACGTTATGGGTTTTTCAGAAATATAAGCCTATGCATGAATAGGAAGTTTGGGACCCTCGCTAGAGATAGATATTATAAATGATCTAACACGTATTCATGTTCTAAAATAAGAGGTTCCTTAAACGACGTTCTTAAAGGGTCACTATAAGAGTCAAGAGTTGTGAAAGTAGGTGCACATGTGACCAAATGATTATCCCTAATTTCATGAGAAATTTAATTTAAAGTTTCAAAATTTTCATCATGAAGAATAGGTGAATAAAAATTTTCATAAAATAAGATGGAGTCTTCTTCAGGAGAAGCCTCCAAATAGTAGCATGAGTCGTCATTTGAGAGCAAATTTTTCATAGACGAGTCAATAGTAAAGGTACAGTCTTCATCTCCGACTCTAAGGAGAAGTTTATCGTTACTAACGTCTATAATGGCGCGCGCGGTGGCATGAAAAGGGAGACCGAGAATGAGTGGTACCTCGGTGTCCTCTTCGATGTCAAAGATGACAAAATATACTGGAAAGATAAATTTGTGAACTTTGACAAGCACATCCTCAATGATCCCCATAGGAAGTTTGATCGACTGATCCGCCAATTGAATGCTCATTCGTGTGGGCTTAGGCTCTCCTAATCCCAACTTTTTCAGTAAAGAATAAGGCATTAAATTTATAGAGGCGCCTAGATTGGCTAACGCACGTGTTATTAATAGATCACCAAATAAATAAGGAATATATAAACTACCCGGATCGGGTAATTTCGTAGGCAATTTATTAAGTAACAATTCCGAACACTCCGCATTCAATTGAACTGTGGAGATATCCTCAAGTTTCTTTTTATTGGATAAAAGATTCGTGAGGTACTTGGCATACTTCGGCATTTGTGCGATCACTTCATAAAACGGTAAATTTATTTAAATTTGCCTAAACATTTCTAAAAATTTACCGTGGTGCTCATCCACCCGATCTTTTAGCATTCTAGAAGGATAGGGAAGAGGTGGTTGATAAGCCTTTGGTTTATTATCATTAGAAGGCTTAGGAGGAGGAGAAGGTGAAGAAATTATTACCTCCGCATCAATCGGAATTGGAGAAGTTGTTACCTCCTTCCCGTTTCGTAGAGTGATGGATTTAGCTTGCTCCCTTGGGTTGGGCTCCGTATTGCCCGGTAGCGCTCCTTATTAGCGATGAGAGTGAATTTTAGCAATTTGCCCAATTTGTGTCTCCAAATTACGAAGAGATCCGGTGAGATTCTGGATATTGGCATAATTTGTAGTTGTATATTTGGTGAACAACTCCTTTAGATTGGGAACTTTTGGAGCTTGTGGTGGAAAATAACCGGGAGGAATGGTGTTAGGTGGGCGGGCCGCGTTCCTCGGATTACTCCAAGAGAAGTTGGGGTGATTCCTTATACCCGGGTGATAGGTATTACCAAAATTATTACCCAGATTATAAGGTGGCCGATTAGGATTACCCGTATAATCCACATGCTCGGTAATAGTAGAAGGCTCCAGATATTGGGGCTCACAAGTAGGTGTAGACGAGGAAACAGTCATCTCGTTCATCTGTTTTTCCAGTTTCTCAACCTGGAGAGATAGACTAGAAACCGAATCTATTTCATACATCCTGACTGGTTTAGGTAGACGACACCGTGGTGTACTCCACTGATACATATTCATGGCCATACCTTCTATAAGTTCTTGGGCGGCCGCCGGTGTCTTGTTATTTAACGTTCCATTGGCGGCGGCATAAATATGTTGCCTCGTTTGTTGATGGAGGCCATTATAGAAGGTTTGCACTTGCAACCAATCAGGGATTGCATGATGCGGAGAACGGCGAAGCAATTCCTTAAATCGCTCCCAAGTATCATATAATGTTTCTGCATCAACTTAGGAGAAATAAGTAATATCATTGCGCAATTTGGCATTCTTAGCGGGCGGAAAATATTTCGTAAGAAATTTTTCCGTCATCTCGGCCCAAGTTGTAATAGAGCCTCTTGGGAGAGAACTCAACCACTGCTTAGCCTTGGTGCGTAAATAAAAAGGAAAAAGCCTTAGCCGAATGGCATCATCGGAAACCCCATTGATTTTAAAAGTATCGCATATTTCTACAAAGATAGAAATATGCGCATTTGGGTCCTCATCTTTAAGCCCATCAAATTGTACTGATTGTTGTACCATTTGAATGATGCTTGGCTTCAATTCAAAGTTATTGTTGGCAATAGCGGGTCGAACAATACTTGATTGCGCATCAACCAAATTTGGTCGTGCATAGTAGGACATAGTCCGTTCTTCGGCAATATTTGGATTTTGATTACCCAAATTAAAAGAAAATTCAGAAGAAGGGGAGGCGGAGGAAGAAGAAGAAGAAAAAGACAAAGATGGCGAAGAATAAAAAGTGTAACCAACGGATTCCTCAACCAAATCTGGAGAATTGAGGTCACGGAGTCTTAGGCATCGCCGTAAGCTTTGCTTGATCTCCGGATCCAAGTCAAATAGATTTAACAGATTGCCTCGGGTCATACACCAAAATAAAATGGATGATAAATGTTTTAAGATTAAAAATTTATAAAATAAAATTTCTCGGACTTCCCAAGGGATACCCAGTGACGCGTTTGTAGGGTACTAGGCAGTATTGTGGGATGAAAACCCGGCACGGCCCTTTTACAAGAAATTTTAATTATAAAAAATTAAAGTTAAAACTTTTAAAGAAAATAAATAAAATAAAAAAAAGATAAAATTAATAGATTCTTGCTTTCAAAATATCGACAAAGAAAAGATCCCCGACAACAGCGCCAAAAACTAGATGGTTATTTTCTCCACGCTAACGCGTGTTTCTAATTGATGAGGCAAGTGTACCTATCATTCAGAGTATAGAATCAAGTGTCGTATATCATCTCGGGGATTATCGAGTAATTGCACTAATAAGAAAGAGCTATTATCTTATCGTACAGAAAAGTTGGTGGTTTTTGTTTAAAACGGAAAAGGAAGAACTAAACGTTATACTAAGAAAGAGAAATTCGATGAATGGGAACCTAACACTTGATCTAGAATCCCTTGTGGATAAAATAAACCTTCTTGAAAAATAAAGTAATGCGAGTTCTTAAATTGCTCACATGACTGTGGAGGATCCTAAAGTACAAAAGCGTATCTCTCGAGATCATGCTTTTAACTAACCTTAGGTTGATCGATTAAGACCTCTCGGCCAGTTGAAACCCCTAAGTTTGCTTTAGGCGGTGAACCACTCTATCTGATTTGACTCCAATCCGGAGGATTTATGTCATCCTCTCTCGAGGAGTGCATGCAACTCCTTTTATCCTTGAGTGATCTCCTCGTATCCGCAACCTCTTGGTCATTTAGGATACAGATCTTAGATCAAAGATCATATCCACGCAATAAAAAATTGACAAAATATATTTCAAGAATAAATCGTAAGTTAGCAAGATCAAGAACAAGACACTTTTTATAAAATAGAAATGTTTATTTTATTCCAAGGATCATCATGATCAAGTGCTAAATGAAATTTAGCTACTCATTATTAGGGAAATACAAGCTAAGGTAGTGAAAGACATGATTAAAATAAAGTGCAACTTGAATTGAAACTTAAAGCAAAACTAGGCTAAGAAATGGAAAATACAGCAAAATAAAACAGTAAACTACAAGACTCCAACTCCCCAAATTCCCCCCCTGAGCATCTGAAGTTGTCTGGAATTTATAGGAAAAATTTCTGTTTGGTCACTCCCTAGGTCACTCCCGTGACCTAGGGCATGTCAGGCTCGTAACCGTCATCTTGAAACCCCTAGAACGTTGGAGGAGAAACCGCCAAAATCTATTAACTTACGCCCCTTGGTCACGCCCGTGACCTAGGGCATGTGAGATCTGTTTCTGGAAAACGGCGAGAATCTGAAAACGGCGGGATTAAACTGCTCTTGATTGAGGCGTCACGCCCCTGGTCATGCCTGTGACCAGGGGTGTGTCTAGCTGCAATGACATACTGGAGGCAACGACACGAATGGATGGTTAATTGGCTGGAAACGCACCGGAAACGCCCTAAGTCACGCCCGTTCCCAGGGCGTGTCAATTAAATCTTATGTGGTAGTGGCTTAACGGTTGTTCCATGGCTGGCATGCCCCGTGTAAGGATGACACGAGCGTGTGACAATGCAATACAGGCGTGTATATGGCCGATCGACAATCTTGGGTCGTGGGTCGACGATTTGCATTGCCAATCTTTGCTCGTGTGTGTCACGCCCCTAATCACGCCCATGGAGGGCATGTCACAGGGCATGTCTAAGCAAAAAAGAAGAAAATCCAATTTCGCTCCAAAAATTATTCAGTTTAGTCCTGCAAGATTGAAAATAATTTTTTTAGAACAAATATTTATAAAATATAAAAAGTTGCTAATTATGAACTTTAAATTATAAAATTGATATATTGAATCTAACTATTAATAGGAAATATTGAAATAAAAAACTAAATAAATAGAGTTATCAGGTGTCATTGGACAGTTTTGCAGCTTTTTGATTCCACAGATCCCAAGAGAAGAAAGTGCTGAGGCTAACCTGCTCGCCAAGCACGGCCCTCAAGCTGGAGGAATCGTGACGGAGCTCTTCAGACCCTCCATAGAATAAGGAGAGTTGATGGAAGTGGACCAACAAGGGTCTTGGATGGACCCCTTCATCACATTTTTGACCTCGGAACATATTCCCGAGAGAGACCTCGATAAGAAACGGATTAGGTATAAATCGGCGTACTACCTGCTGAAGGGAGGGAAATTATACCGAAAGACATTATCAGGTTTGTTGGCTCGGTGTGTGTCTGAGAGGGAGATCTCAAGAGTTCTAGAATAAATTCATTCAGGAGAATGTGGGAGCCACTCGGGAAGTCGGACCTTGGAAGGAAGAGTGTTAAGGCAAGGCTACTTTTGGCCTACCCTCAGGAGAGATGCTGAAGAATTTGTAAAGAGATGTAAAAAGCGCCAGGAGTAAGGCCCCCTTCAACTCCTTCCCGCCCAAAGATTACGTACAATCACGGCTCCATGGCCCTTTGCAATATGGGGGATAGATTTGTTGGGCCCTTTCCCCCAAGAAAGTGGCCAGTGGGAGTTCTTGCTAGTCATGGTGGATTACTTTTAAAAGTGGCTGGAGGTAAAGGCTTTTTCTAAGGTGACGTCGCAGGTGGTAAGAAATTTCGTATGGGGAGAGATCATTTGCCGGCATGGGCTCCCGTTGGCCATCGTCATGGATAATGGACCACAGTTCGCTATCAGAGAATTCGTAGACTTCTTTGTCAAGCTGGGCATAGACCTCTGCTTCGCCTCAGTTCATCAACCTCAAAGTAACAGGCAGGTGGAAGTGGCGAACAAGGTTATAGTGAATCTCTTTAAAAAGAAGGTGGAGAACTTACGGGGAAGTTGGGTAGAACAACTCCCTCCCATTCTCTGAGCTTTGAGGACCACGCCAAACACGGCCATGGGAGAGACTCCATTCAAACATTCCCATGGCTCGGAGGCCGTTATACCTGATAGTTTAACTTTCAAGGCAGCCTAAACACCTAGAGGGGGGGGGTGAATAGGTTATGCTTTTCTTTTGAAACTTCTAGGCAGAATTCAATTCAATAGCTTACATAATAAACACAGCAATCACAGAAAAAACAAAACATCACAGATTGCACTATGTTTTATAGTGGTTCCCCAAGGTCTGGGTACATCCACTTTCCCCCCTCACCTATCTAGCAGTATGCTAGATTCGGCCAAACTTCCACTTTTCTCAGATCAATAGATCCTACAACTCAGAACCCAACTGGTTCCTACAACTCAGGCACAACTGCCCTACCTCAGCCTTGCTCCAAGGCCTACAACTCAGAGAATGTCCTTCTCCTACACTCAGGCAAACAGCCCTACCACTCAGAGTTCAACACTCCTACACTCAGCCTTTATAACATAGGCTTACAACTCAGATCTGTGTAAACAGATCCTACAGAAATATAGAAAAGATTGTTTAACTGTCTTGCCAAAGTTGAGAGAGAAAAGGCCAAGACAATTCTTGATCAGCTGATGCAATCAACTGTTTCTTAGCCTTCTTCAAAGCTTCTTGAAAATGTACTTAGCTGAGTTGATTCCAAACAGCTTCTTGAGAATCCACTGGTGGTTTCTTTCTTCTTCTTCAAATTCTGACTTGATCTCTCTCTATCCAGAACTTTGAATGATTCTTCTGAA
The DNA here is from genome assembly GCA_039513925.1 of Platanthera zijinensis. Lineage (NCBI taxonomy): Eukaryota > Viridiplantae > Streptophyta > Magnoliopsida > Asparagales > Orchidaceae > Platanthera > Platanthera zijinensis. The sequence continues at coordinate 154,920,999 of CM077080.1, read as the reverse complement.
TTCTGATTAGAACTCTTCTTAGATCTATCCTTAGATAGTCTTCTTAGATCTCCCGGAGAAGATCTTCTTAAGTGCCTAGCACTTTCTTGAAATGAGTAGAATTGTAATCCTTCTCCACTTTTTGATCCAATGTATTTCAAAAGGTTAGTTCTCTATATTTTTCTGAATCTGTCTATTTATAGACATTCTTCATGGAAACCGGCTGATCCGGTTTCTAACTGTTTTCTGACAAGTCTGACACCTTCAGTTAACCGGTGGTAACCCACAGCTGTCAAGTCTTCAAACAAGTCCTGTGCCTTAGTCTTGAATCACAAGTTGTTGAAACAGTCTGTCAGAAAGTGTCGAGACCATCTGTCTATCTGTGTCGACATAATTGACTTTGGTGTCGACACAATCTTCAGTGATGTCGACTAAGTTGCCTTTGAGTCGACACAGCTTCTTCTGCAAATAACTTGATCTTGACTCTTCAGTGTGTCGACACAAGTCCTGTGTGTCGACACAGTTGTTGTAGAATCATAACTTTAGTAAGTGTCGACATAATTGACTTTGGTGTCGACACAGTCTTCAGTGATGTCGACACATTCATTTTTTAACTCTACTATAATGTGTCGACTTAATGAGAATGTGTCGACAAACTTGAGGTCGACTATTTTCTTCTGTGTCGACACATTCAGATAATGTCGACAATCTTGAGATCGACTATATTCTTCTGTGTCGACACATTCTCCCAATGTTGAGGTCGACGCTTTTCTTCTGTGTCGACTCTTTTCTTCTGTGTCGACATAAATTCCCAGTGATGTGTCGACTTACTTCTTCTGTGTCGACACTTTTTCCCAGTGTAGTTGTAGACTAACTGCTATGTGTCGACACTGCTTCCCAGTGTTGTGTCGACTTACTTCTTCTGTGTCGACACTTTTTCCCAGTGTAGTTGTAGACTAACTGCCATGTGTCGACACTGCTTCCCAGTGTTGTGTCGACAATTTTCTTCTATGTGTCGACACTGCTTCCTCTGTGTCGACACTTGGACTTAGAATTTTTCTGCATACTTTATCAATTCTTCACCTGCACATGTCAACTTAAAACAACATCAAATACACCTTGATGTATATCATTGAGCTAGGTTGGGCTTCTTCAAATCAGGTACACATTTTCCAATGTACCCAACAATCTCCCCCTATTTGGAGAAGTCATAACCCCTATAGCCAATGATATACACCATTTATAAACAGTACTAAATGATGATTAATGACATAGCAGGAATACTTTAATATAAACAAAACATAACAAAGAATCATTCATCACAGAATGCACATTAAAATATGCCAAACAATATTTTGTTTATAACTGGGTATTGTTTGATTACAATGTTTTACATTTAATGATTACATCATAACATTACAAAATATTTAAAACAAAATCAGGATTGATCAGGCTCTCTAATTGTAATCCCTTTGCCAGATTGAATTGTAGCTATCACAGGAGCTTCTGATTCTTCAGCTATCTTCTTTCCTTTAAGATCAGCTTTCTTCTGAGCTTCTTCCTTGATCCTTTGCCTTTCAAAATAATGAAAAGGCTTTGGGAAGTATTTGCTTGGCTCCTTAGCATCTGATGGCAGTCTTCCCAGCTTGGCTTTCCTTCTGAATTGTACTATTGCCTCTTGCCTTGCCTCATACTTCTGCCATTCAATTTCATTGTACCACATCCCTCTCTCATGAACTTTATCTTGTACAGCTTTCCATGCAGTGAGTATTATGTTCCTTGAAGTAGGACTCCACTGCTCATAATCTAGCTTAAGTACAGCCTGCTCTCTGAATTTCTTCTTTGCCAATAGAGCATCCTGCTGTTCTTTCAGAGTAGCCTCAGGCTTATCAACCTTTCCAAAGACAATATTAGTAACCTCCTTTGGAGGACTATACATTCCTTGAACTTTCTGATCAATCAAGTCAAAATCTGGAGGGGGGTAAATGACTTGGGCAACCTCAGGTTGAGTGCCTTCAAGTAGATTTGAGTGTATTCCTGATTCAGCTACCATAGCATCATCACACAATGGGGGATATCCCAAAGTGGCTCGAATGCTATTGGTCACCCATTTGGAGTGCTCTGAGCCTGCATGTATTAGCATCCTCTCCCCCTTTATGGCTTCTCTAGATATATGATCTCTTAGATCTTCCTTTTGAAATCGAATTTGGCCATCCAAATAATTCACTCCCTCTTTGAAAAATGGTCTTAACTTTTGAAGCTTGTCAGATATTTCTTTTTGAGAGGTTGTGATGGCAGTCTTAACAGATGCAATGGCAGCTTGAAAATTCTTATCAAATTCTTCCCTTTCTTTGGCTCTATCTGCAGGCAGACCTGGAACAATCTTCTTGACCTCCTTAATGATCTCATTATGAGATTCAATTAAATTATCATTCATTCTGATCTGATTTTCCAAAACATAACTTTGCTTCAAAGCAATGTCATCCACCTTTGTAGTGATAGCCTCCTGTTGTTTAGCTAGATAAACCACAGCATTGCCACCCTTGTGGAAGCAATCTGTCATTTCAGTTTTATGCAAGTTGACCTGAAACTGGATGGACTTGATATCCTGAGCTAAGTCAAACTGAAGTGACTTGCTATTCTCATCAACATACTTTTCCATAGCCAACCTTTGTTCATCCAATTTTACTTGTAGATCTATCATAAATTTGTTATAATCAAAGGCTGGAGAAATTTGTGGAGGTGTGGTCTGTAAAGCCTGCTTATAGTTCTTGCTTCTTCTCTTAAAGACAACAAGTTTTCTTTTCTTTGCCACCCTGGCTTCTTCATTTTCTGTTTCAGATGAAGTATCTACATGAATTCTTTCTTGTGGATGATGAATTGTATCTGTTCCAGGGAGTTGTTGCTCAGCTTCAATATCCACTGGCTCATCCTCAACCTGTGGTTCAACTGCAGCTTCCTGATCAATGTCCATTCCTATGGACTTCTCAATATCTGGTCCACCTCCTACCTTATCAGCAGTAGTATCAATATCTGGGAATAGCTCCTCCATAGTAAATTCTAGTTGAGCTGCCACTTCTGCAGCAGTTAAATCTTGAGATAAGTTTAACTGTGCTTCCTCTTGTACTTGCACTTCAGTATTTGTAGTGTCAGGAGTAGGAGTGGACACTAGCTCCCCCTGAACTTGTGCAGTAATAAGAATATGAGCAATGTCTTTTATAGTAAAATACATTAGCTCCCCCTATACCTGAGCAGGAGTAGATACCTTTGGAGCAGGAGTGGAAACTGGCTCCCCCTGCATCTGTGCAGGTGTTGATACTTCCTGGACCACAGTTGAGTCAAGCTGTGTCCTCAGTGGATCTTCTTGTACTTGTTCAGATTCTTGATTTTGTGTAGGGGATTGCACAGGGGTGTCTGGCCTGCTCTCTTCAGGCACATCCTTGGACAGCACCCTATCCCACCTAGAGAATAGTCTCATATCCATTCTTCTCATATGATTAATCTTACTCCCTTGCAGTTGCTGCATCACATCAGGAATCACTCCAGTGAGGTACAGGCTCATGATCCTAGCCATGTTAGGCTTCTTGATTCCTTCTTTGATCTTGTCAAAGATCACTCCTGACCAATCAGTAGGAATAGTAAATACAATCCTGGTCATCAGGCTGAACATATAGGCTGAAATCCTATCATGTCCACCTGTCTTGCAGAGGATTACCTTCCCAACTACTTCTGACAAGAACTTCCCTTGCTGATTCATTCCCTTCCTGTGGAATGCAGCTCCAATCTTCAATCTTGAATCTAGTCCACACCATTGAAGAGCTTCCCTTGTCTTAGATATAGGAACTTCCTCTTCATTCTCAACTACTTGCAATTGGAAGATCTTTCTTAAACTTCTTTGGTTAATCTTTATCTTAGACCCTTGAACAGTAGACTTAATCTTGAGGCCAGTAGAATGGACTGATGCAGAGATAAAGAACTCGTGCACCTCCTTCTTCCAGATTTTAGTAGGTTCTGAAATGAGAAATTCTAACCCTGATACAGAGAGGAGGGTGATAACTCCTTGAACATCTGGAGGCGCCTCTGCAAAGGCCTGGCGCACCAACTCATACCCTTCATTGATGTTATCTTCAATCCTTGGCGCCATCGTTTTGTCGAGAAAGCTTGAGAGAAGAGAGAAAGATAGACTGTCGACACAGGGTTTTAGTTTCGAAAACCTTGAAAGCGTGTCGACAGAAAGAGCTTTTGACCTATTTATAGCTTCTGTTGAAAGAAGTTCAAAAGGCGCCAAAAACAGTCAAAATGTGTCGACTCAGACGGAATGTGTCGACACAAACTTCTACCGTCTCGACATTACTTCAGCCTACTATGTGTCGACACCAATTTGTGGTTATGTCGACACTTTAGATACATAGTAGAAAGACAGAAATTCTGTGTCGACTCTAAGGATAAGGGTCGACACATATTCTGTAAGTGTCGACACCATTATTCTGGTTGAGTCGACATTACATTTCTGGTTAAGTCGACAATAAACATCTTAAGTGTCGACACATATTCTCTGTGTCGACACAATATTTCTGACTTGTCGACATAATTTCTCTGAGTCGACACATTACTACTGAATGTGTCGACACATTCTTACTTAGTCAATTTCTGTAACTTCAATGTGTCCTTTTTAACACTTGATTATGTTGTTGTTATTACCTTTACTTATTTATATATCACTTCAATTGCATTGTTAATGATTTTGTTAATACATTAATCAATGGTTAACATACCTAATTCAATTTTGAATTTATTGAATTTGGTTTCATCTAAAGGCTTAGTAAACACATCTGCTATTTGATAATCTGTTTTTACAAATTCCAATGAGATGTCTCCTTTTTCTACATGTTCTCTAAGAAAATGATATTTGATTTCTATATGCTTAGTTCTACTATGAGAAACTGGATTATTAGCAATAGAAATAGCACTCTTAGAATCACATAAAAGGGGTGTTCTACTTACCTGAATACCATAATCTTTAAGCTGATGCTGCATCCATAATAGCTGTGCACAGCAGCTTCCAGCAGCAATATACTCTGACTCAGCTGTGGAAATTGCCACACTAGTCTGCTTCTTACTACTCCAAGATATTAGTCTTCCTCCCAGGAATTGACAAGTACCTGTAGTACTCTTTCTATCCTCTCTACATCCTGCAAAATCTGCATCTGAATAGCCTGTTAGTTGAAAATCTCTATTCCTAGGGTACCAAAGACCTAGAGTAGGAGTGCCCTTTAGATATCTCAGAATCCTTTTGACTGCAGTATAATGAGATTCTTTAGGGCAGGCTTGGTACCTAGCACAGACACATGTAGCATACATAATGTCAGGTCTACTAGCTGTGAGATATAGTAGAGACCCAACTATTCCTCTATACAATGATTCATCAACAGGTTTACCTGCCTCATCTTTGCATATAGGCATACTTGTTCCCATAGGAGTTCTCATGGAGGAGGATGACTCCATACCATATTTCTTAATTAATTCTTTGGTGAACTTAGACTGGGATATGGACAATCCATCATCAGTCTGTCTTACTTGGAGTCCCAAGAAGAACTTAAGTTCTCCCATACTGCTCATCTCAAACTTCCCTTGCATAAGTTTGGCAAACTTTTTACAAAGGTTGTTTTTAGTAGATCCAAAGATTATGTCATCAACATAGATCTGGACTAAGATGATCTTTCCTTTGGATTCCCTAAGGAATAGAGTTTTGTCTATCTTTCCTCTTGAGAATTTATTCTCAATGAGGAAGGTAGACAGGGTTTCATACCAAGCCCTTGGAGCTTGTTTTAACCCATACAAAGCTTTCCTAAGCTTATATACAGAATCAGGTTTAAGAGAATCTACAAAACCTGATGGCTGCTCTACATATACTTCTTCTTTAAGATCACCATTCAGAAATGCTGACTTCACATCCATCTGGTATACTTTGAAGTCTTGGTAGGCTGCATAGGCAAGGAACATTCTGATTGCCTCCAGCCTTGCTACTGGAGCAAAGGTTTGATCAAAGTCAATCCCTTCTTCCTGCCTGTATCCTTTTGCAACCAATCTTGCTTTATTCTTTACTATTATTCCACTTTCATCTAGCTTGTTCCTATAGATCCACTTAGTGCCAATTATGTTGTGGCCTCTTGGTTTAGGAACAAGCTCCCAGACTTTGCACCTTCTGAATTGATTCAGCTCCTCTTGCATAGCATCAATCCAGTGCTGGTCTTGGATAGCTTCTTCAAACTTCTTAGGTTCCATTTGGGACAAGAAACTAGAATGCAAAACTGTGCTTTGATTTCTGCTTCTAGTTTGAACTCCTTGTCTTGGATCACCAATTATCTGATCAGTAGGATGATCTCTTAGATATCTTATAGCTGGAGGTAGATTCCCTTCAGGTTGAGCATCTCCAGCTTCTTCATTCTGCTGTTCCTCTTGGTTTTCATCAGCTTCCATTATCTCTTGTACTCCCCCTGGACAGCAACCTTCATTTTCCAATGCTCCATCTTCCTTTGAAGCTTCAGCAATGGAGAGCTTGTCCATCTTCTTGCTTATACCTGTTGAGTCATTTGATCTACAAGACAACTCACAATTGATTAATCTTGTTTCATCAAATACAACATGCACAGATTCTTCAACAACTTGAGTAGTTAAGTTGAAGATTCTATAGGCCTTACTATTTGTGCTGTACCCAACAAATATCCCATCCTGGGATTTGGCAGCAAACTTAGTCAAATATGACTTGCCATTGTTAAGTATATAGCATTTGCAACCAAAGATCCTAAAATAGGATAGATTTGGTTTTCTGCCTTTCACAATCTCATAGGGAGTCTTTCTGTGGCTTTTGGTGATAGAAGCCCTATTGATGACATGACAAGCAGTGTTAACTGCCTCAGCCCAAAAATATTCTGGGAGAGAGGTGTCACTCAATAGAGTTCTACCAGCTTCAATTAATGTTCTATTCTTTCTTTCAGCAATTCCATTTTGCTGAGGTGTTCTAGGTGAGGAGAACTCTTGGAAAATCCCAAAGTCTATACACAAGTTTGTTATGCTTTCAGATTGAAACTCAGTACCATGGTCACTTCTGATTTTGACCACTGTACTATTCAGTTCATTCTGAATTTGCTTTACAAAATTAAATAATACACTTGGGGTTTCAGATTTTTGTCTCAGAAAGAACACCCATGTAAATCTAGAATAGTCATCTACAACCACTAGAGTGTAGACCTTCCTACCTAGACTGTGAACTGGCATAGGACCAAAAAGATCCATATGCAAGAGGTATAAGCACCTCACAGAATCCTTGTTTTCAAGGCTTTGAAATGAGGTTTTTGTCTGCTTGCCCTTTTGACAAGCTGAGCATACCCCTTCCTTTATACACTTAACTTGAGGCCCATTCCTCACTAGTTCTTTACTAAAGAGTTGGCCAATTGTCTTGTAGTTTAGATGAGCCAATCTCTTGTGCCACTTAACACAATGAGAAGCATTGTCATCAGCTACAAGACAAATGGGGGAAGCCTTATTCTCACATTCAAAATTAAGGCAATACACATTTCTCTTCCTATACCCAGTCAATATGATCTCTTGATCACTTGACCTTTTGATATGACATCCATCCTTACCAAATGAAATGTCATATCCTAGATCACTCAGCTGGCTTATGCTTATTAGATTATGTTTCAAACCTTTTACATAGGCCACTTGGGTGATAGTAATTAGGTTAGAAGAGATGTTACCAAATCCTTTGATGACTCCTTTTTCAGATCCACCAAAGATCACTTTATGTCCATCTTTGACAGATGAATACTCCTTCAGCAGCCCCTTTGTTCCAGTCATGTGCCTGGAACAACCACTATCCAAGTACCATATAGGGGCATGGTTACTTGGATTCACCTGCAATACAGAATTACTTACCCTTAGAACCCAAGTAAGTCTTGGGTCCTTGGTTCAGGTTAGCATTAATAAAGTTATCATAACCTCTTCTAACAGGTAGACTCTTATTCTTTATAACACTTGTGTTATACCAGCAGTCCAATGCAAAATGGCCCCTCTTGCCACAGCACCAACATTCAAACTTATTGTATCTAGATCTAGATACATCCTTGTCAGAAGAATTTCTGTTCATTGCTGGTGCTGTTGCAACTTCACCTACTGATTTCTTAAAACCATTTGGTTTATGACCATAGGTAGGCCTGCTTGCCTTAACACCCTTGTTCTTCAGAACATTTGTCTTAATATGACCTTGAATGTCTTCATGATCATATATGTTAGAAGGCACTTTCTCCTTACTAAACTTTATGGGGACTGAAAGGTTTAGTGGCTGAATAGGGGCTTTGCCTTTCCTCTTGAATCTGCCAGCCCTGGAGTTACCTTTAAATCCTAATCCAGCCTTACCCTTCTGAGTGACAAATTCATCTATCAAGGGTAAGACAGATTTTGGCTTAGAGTAACTAGCCACTAAATCCCTTTCAATTCTAAGTCTGGCCTCCAGACTCTTTACTTGATCATTAGTATAATTAATTGTGCCCATCTGAATAATAGTTATATTCTTCAGCTTGGCAATTTCATTTAATTTTTGATCAAGGACTTTTTCTAACTCAGTTGTTGCTACCCTTAGTTCAGCAATTTCCTGAGCCTGTGTTTTAACCAGGTTCTTGCTTTTCTTAAGGGCCTGCAACAAGTCCCCATACTTGTCTATCAATTGATAGACATCTCCTTCAGATCCAGATGCATCTTCATCACTTGATGCAGATGTAGCTGATTCTTCATTTGTACTACAAACAGATGTACAAGAAGGACAGTTTACCTCATTAGGACCAGACTGATTCTGGCATATGTCCTCTTCTGATCTTGTCATCAACCCATGCATTGATGTTCATTGATGGAGTCTAGCAACTGCATAAACTCTTCTTCCTCAGATGCAGCATATAGTCCAATATATGCTTCAGCTTCAGATCCTGATTCTGAAGTTGACTGGTCTGACAGACTTTTATCTTTCTTTGCTACAAAGGATTTCTCCTTCTTGCCTTTCTGATAAGTCTTCTTCTTTTCTGAAGATTCCTTCCTTTTGTCAGGACAATCAGCCACTACATGTCCAGGCCTATTGCAACAATAGCAGACAATCTTTGAAGTAGTGGCTTTGCTGGGCTTTGATCTACTTTTCTCTTTCCTTGATGACCTTCTCTTCTGATAATAGTCATCAACTTGCTGTGATGTGGAAGGCCTAGACTTCCATTGCTTCTTTTTCAAGAACCTTTGGAATTGCCTAGTGAATGCAGCAAAGTCTGCATCTGACTCACAGCTAACTGAACTCTTATCTGAATTTTCAGAACTATCTTCTTCAACTTCCTTAGGAGGAGATGGTGATTTCCTCCTATTCTTTCTGGTGGCTTCAGCATTAAATGCCACAGTCTTTTCTCTATGCTCTCCTCTTGAGTTTCTTTCCTCCTCCTTCCTTACCATAAGTTGCATTTCATAGGATAGCAACTTTCCAAACAGGGTTGGAGGAGATATCTCTGCCAATTTAGCCACTTCTCTTATGGCACAGATCTTTGTATCCCAATCCTTTGATAAGGATCTTAAGGAATTTGTCATTCAGTTCATAGGTACTGAAGACTCTTCCATAGGATATTAGCTCATTCCACAATTCTATAGAATTTCTTATAGCACTCAGTTATGCTATCAGATTTTCCTTGTCTAAAGCTTTCATACTCCTGATTTAGCATAGACTTTCTATCCAGCCTTACTTCTTCAGATCCCTCCATGTAGACAATCAATGTGTCCCACATCTCCTTGGAGGTCTTGCAGTGAATCAGATTCTGAAATGTTGAATCATCTATGGCACTGACAATGATGTTCTGTGCCCTTTTATCCATGGTTGCCAAGATGATTTCATCCTTGGTCATTTCTGAATAAGTCTTTGGTATTTGGATATTTGCATCAAGAACAGATATCTTCATTGGAGTGAAGGGCCCTTCCTGTACTGTGATGTAAATCCTTGGGTCAGATGCTTCCATAAACAATCTGACTCTCTCTTTCCAGATCCCAAAGATTTCCTTCTTGCATATGGGTAATTTCATAGACCCTAGCTCCTTATGATTCTCTCCAGAACCCATCTTCTTGAATCTTGAATCTGCCTTTCAGATCTACCTCAGACTGTTAAGTCCTTTTTGAGGAACCTCCCTCTGATACCACTTGATAGTTTAACTTTCAAGGCAGCCTAAACACCTAGAGGGGGGGGGGGTGAATAGGTTCTGCTTTTCTTTTGAAACTTCTAGGCAGAATTCAATTCAATAGCTAACATAATAAACACAGCAATCACAGAAAAAACAAAACATCACAGATTGCACTATGTTTTATAGTGGTTCCCCAAGGTCTGGGTACATCCACTTTCCCCCCTCACCTATCTAGCAGTATGCTAGATTCGGCCAAACTTCCACTTTTCTCAGATCAATAGATCCTACAACTCAGAACCCAACTGGTTCCTACAACTCAGGCACAACTGCCCTACCTCAGCCTTGCCCCAAGGCCTACAACTCAGAGAATGTCCTTCTCTACACTCAGGCAAACAGCCCTACCACTCAGAGTTCAACACTCCTACACTCAGCCTTTATAACATAGGCTTACAACTCAGATCTGTGTAAACAGATCCTACAGAAATATAGAAAAGATTGTTTAACTGTCTTGCCAAAGTTGAGAGAGAAAAGGCCAAGACAATTCTTGATCAGCTGATGCAATCAACTGTTTCTTAGCCTTCTTCAAAGCTTCTTGAAAATGTACTTAGCTGAGTTGATTCCAAACAGCTTCTTGAGAATCCACTGGTGGTTTCTTTCTTCTTCTTCAAATTCTGACTTGATCTCTCTCTATCCAGAACTTTGAATGATTCTTCTGAATTCTGATTAGAACTCTTCTTAGATCTATCCTTAGATAGTCTTCTTAGATCTCCCGGAGAAGATCTTCTTAAGTGCCTAGCACTTTCTTGAAATGAGTAGAATTGTAATCCTTCTCCACTTTTTGATCCAATGTATTTCAAAAGGTTAGTTCTCTATATTTTCTGAATCTGTCTATTTATAGACATTCTTCATGGTAACCGGCTGATCCGGTTTCTAACCTGTTTTCTGACAAGTCTGACACCTTCAGTTAATCGGTGGTAACCCACAGCTGTCAAGTCTTCAAACAAGTCCTGTGCCTTAGTCTTGAATCACAAGTTGTTGAAACAGTCTGTCAGAAAGTGTCGAGACCATCTGTCTATCTGTGTCGACATAATTGACTTTGGTGTCGACACAGTCTTCAGTGATGTCGACTAAGTTGTCTTTGAGTCGACACAGCTTCTTCTGCAAATAACTTGATCTTGACTCTTCAGTGTGTCGACACAAGTCCTGTGTGTCGACACAGTTGTTGTAGAATCATAACTTTAGTAAGTGTCGACATAATTGACTTTGGTGTCGACACAGTCTTCAGTGATGTCGACACATTCATTTTTTAACTCTGCTATAATGTGTCGACTTAATGACAATGTGTCGACACATTCTGCTGGTGTCGACAAACTTGAGGTCGACTATTTTCTTCGGTGTCGACACATTCAGATAATGTCGACAATCTTGAGATCGACTATATTCTTCTGTGTCGACACATTCTCCCAATGTTGAGGTCGACGCTTTTCTTCTGTGTCGACTCTTTTCTTCTGTGTCGACACAAATTCCCAGTGATGTGTCGACTTACTTCTTCTGTGTCGACACTTTTTCCCAGTGTAGTTGTAGACTAACTGCTATGTGTCGACACTGCTTCCCAGTGTTGTGTCGACTTACATCTTCTGTGTCGACACTTTTTCCCAGTGTAGTTGTAGACTAACTGCCATGTGTCGACACTGCTTCCCAGTGTTGTGTCGACAATTTTCTTCTATGTGTCGACACTGCTTCCTCTGTGTCGACACTTGGACTTAGAATTTTTCTGCATACTTTATCAATTCTTCACCTGCACATGTCAACTTAAAACAACATCAAATACACCTTGATGTATATCATTGAGCTAGGTTGGGCTTCTTCAAATCAGGTACACATTTTCCAATGTACCCAACAATACCTATAGAGTTCGAGGTTGAATCTCCCAAAGTGGCTGCTACCAAGAAAGGAGACGAAGGATGACAGGGAGAAAACGAGGAGCAGAAGCTCTCTCTTGATCTGGTAGAGGAGCTCAGGGAATTGGTATTGATGTGGCAGGAAGAAGTCAAGCGCCGGATGGCCAGATATTTTGATTAGCATATAATGGTCAGACAATTCCAAAAGGGCGACCTGGTCCTCAAAAAAGTAGATGCAGCAGGCAGAGGAGCCTCGGTGGGAAAGCTCAACCCCAACTGGGAAGGCCCCTTTGTGGTGAGGGAGGTCCTGAAGTCAGGAGGGTACCTTCTCCAGGATGTTGACGGGGTACCCCTCGATCATGCCCGAAGCGGCGATGACCTGAAAAGATTCTACCCTTGACATTTTTTCATCTTCTCTAATACTTGTAAATTTATTATGATTTCCTGATATAATGACATTCCAGGTATTTTATTCCATGAAATGTGATTGCAATGGATGAATGGCAAGAACCCGAGAAGACCCGCTGACCAAGCTCTCATCAAGCTTGCAAGACTGTAGGCTCACTCGGTGGAAGGATGAATGGCAAGGCCCTGACAAAACCCGCTGACCAGGCTCTCATCAAGCTGGCAGGACTGTAGGATCACTCGGTAGTAGTATGAATGGCATGACCCCGAGAAGAACTGCTGACCAGGCTCTCATCAAGCTGGTAGGACTGTAGGCTCACTCGGTGGCAGGATGAATGGAAAGGCTCTGAGAATACCTACTGACATGCATCTCATCAAGCTGGAAGGACTGTACGCTAACTCTGTTTCAAGATGAATGGCAAGGCCCCGAGAAGACCCACTGACAAGGCTCTCATCAAGCTGGCAGGACTGTAGGCTTAGTCGATGGCAGTATGAATGGCAAGGCCTCGAGAAGACCTGCTGATCAGGCTCTCATCAAGCTGGCAGGACAGTAGGCTCACTCAGTGGTAGGATGATTGGCAAGGCCTGGAGAAGACTCCCTAACCAGGCTCACATCAAGCTGGCAGGACTGTAGGCACAATCGGTGGTAGGATGAATGGCAAAGCCTAGAGAATACCAGCTGACCAGGCTCTCATCAAGCTGGCAGGACTGTAGGCTCACTCAGTACCAGTATGAATGGAAAGGCCCTGAGAAGACCCGCTAACAAGGCTCTCATCAAGATGGCAAGACTGTAAGCTCACTCGGTGGCAGGATGAATGGCAAGGACCCGAGAAGACCTGCTAACCAGGCTCTCATCGAGCTGGCAGGACTGTAGGCTCAATCGCTAGCAGTATGAATGGCAAGGCCCCGAGAAAACCCGCTGAGTAGGCTCTTATTAAGATGGCAGGACTATAGGCTCACTTAGTGGTAGTATTAATGGCAAGGCCTCAAGAAGACCCGCTGTCCAGGATCTTATCAAGCTAGCAGGATTGTAGTCTCACTCAGTGGCAGGATGAATGGAGAGGCCCCGAGAAGACCCATTGACCAGGCTCTTATCAAGCTGGAAGGGTTGTAGGCTCACTCGGTGGCAGGGTAAATAGTGAGATCTCTTGAATAAAAAATATCTTTACTAGTTCAGCAAACGAAGAAAGTTCATGAAAAATAAAAAAAATAATTGGAAGAAAAGTTTGGAGCAGTATAAATGAAGATAGACATTCCCGGCTCGTACTCGGGAACGAGGGTCTTGCCCATGGCGAGTGGGCACTCGTGGGGGAAGAAAGACCTTGCCAAATAAGGGAGCGAATTAATCCCTGGGGCCACTCACGTCGGAGGTGTCTTGAGGCGAGACGCAAGGGGGAAGTCAGATTGTCTCGCGCGCAGAAGCGGTGTGGGGAAGTATAATGACTCGCACTCTAAAACTAACTCTCGAGCAAGACGTCGAGATGATGAGTAGCTCCATTTCGCAATTATAAACAAATTAGAGGGCTGTCTCGCAGTAAACAAAGCAAAGTAAAATAAAATAAGGAGAATGAGAAGCGAGAAGATACGACAAAAGTTTCCTTTATACATTTGGTCATAATTGTTCATTACAAAAAAAGAAAGGGGGTACTCTCTTATGAAGGAATACTTCAGAAATCTCAAAAAATAACAAGTATTAAATAGTACAGTTAAGAAAGAAGCAAATGGAGGGGAGGAGGAGCCCCAGATACCGCCAACAGTTCCTCACTCCTCTTTGCTGGAGGAGGAATCGTCGTCCTTCTCGCCGTAAAGATTTGGCACTAAGTCACGAGCAGTGACGACTTCAGAGTTTTCTTTGATAACCCCCAGCTCCTTCATCATCTTTAGAATGAGCTCAACCAATGTAACGTTGGCGTCTCAGCAAAGCTCATTGACCTCTTTATAAGAATAATGAGGCGGGGGAGCTTGGAAGGGTTCTAGGACAGAGGATGACAGAGCGCTGTCCCGAAGATGGGAGTTCTGGGCTTTCAAGTCTTTATTATCCTCCTCCAAGGTCTTTATGCGCAAGCGCATTCGTTCCGACCTCTCGGCCTCCTGTGAAACGCTCATCAGTTAGTAAGAGATACATACGCAAAAGAAAAACTAGCTAAGGATAAGGCTTACAACACCTCCCTGAGCCTAAGCGAGGAGGGCTTTAGCAATAGCCTGCCTAATTTCAAGACCATCTTACTTCTCACACTCCATCGCTTGGCCCGCCTCAGCTTTATTCCATTTCTTATTATTGAAAACCAGACGGCACAAGATGCGGTGCGAGAGCTCTCGGGCGCGCAACTGGGCATGAGAGGTCTTCAGTACGAGGTCTCGTGAGGATCCCTTTCGACGGAATTTTCCTCTAGACCACCATAAAGGTCGTAGCCCAGGGTGAAGCCGTGGCTAGTGTGAGGGTTCTGCTCCTTCCATGAGGGAATAAGGGTGGAGACTGGCACCCACCTCGCATGCTTCTCCGATAGCATAACTTGGTCACCGACGAAATCTTGTACCACAGGACCCATTTTGAAGTTTTGATGTGAGGAGGGGCTAGGTGACTATAGGAGGTGGCTTCGCGAGACAGGGATTCGGTCAATTGAATTGAAGTGTTGGCGGGCAGCTCGAATAGTGCCATCTCGCAGGTAGGCGAGATTGCCTGTCGGTGTAGCGATCGAGGTGATTGCGATTCTCCTACGGAGGTGGGGCTCAAGGATCTCGACATCTCCTTTTTCTCTTTCTAGGCTATCTCCTTCTTCCCTTTAGGGAACATCACAACATTTTTTTACCTTTTTCTTGGGTTGTGCCAAGAGGGAGCGACATCATCTCCGGGCCTGTTCTTGGGGGCAGGAGTCAGCGATTCTTTCGCCGCCTCGGCTGCCATGCTAGCGAGGGAGAGACTTTTTGACGGCTTCATGCTGTTATTGTATGGAGGATGGATAGGGATATTCCGCTACACTAAACAAACAGCTCGATGATTAGAATGTGAGATGAAGGGATAAAAAACGTGAAATTAAAGAAGTGCGAGTGTACCTTCTCTAGGAATCACAGGAAGGAGCGAGTCGAGGCCTCACCTCAGGAAATGGACTTCGAAATTTTTTCCTGTAATGAAGTCACAGAGGACTTTGTCCGTGCCGCCGACCTAAGGAGATACGTAGAACATCTCGGTAGGCGACATGGGCGCGAGCAGGATACCCCCAGGTTTCTGCGAATGAAGACGAAGCGGTTAAGCCAATGGTGATTTTTAATGGGCGTCTTGCATACCTTTAGGCCTTGCCCTGTAAAGTAGGAGACACCATCGTGGTTGGCGTGGTAGATGAATAGCATGTTGAAGACAGTCAGGATGAATTCAATGCGCTCCCAACGCATATAACTGATGAAAGAAACTAAAACCGAGATGGCGTTCAGATTTAGTTGCGCAGGGACTTCTCCAAAATATTTCAAGTCGAGTTTAACCTCTGGACAGAGGGGAAGTCTCAAACCCACCTCAAAGTGCGATACGGGGATGGCGAGTTCGCCACGGAAGAAAGTTTTAATCGCCTCGCCGACCTTTGGGGGGCGCGACTCGAATCCCTCCACCAAGAACTCGCGGGTGAAGAGGTTGTAGTTATCTTCAGAGATCTTGTCGGGGGGAAGTCATGGTCATCAAATCTCCTCCCACACCGGCTGCGCCCCTCACCCTCCACGGCCTTCTACTTTCCCATTATAAGTGATATGAACAAATTGAGAGGGGGTGAAGAGGGAATGATGAGAGTAAGTAGCACGACGAAGGAAGCGAGAGAGTAAGATCTGAGACTCAACAGGGGTAGGGCAGCACAGGTGGATCATTCTGGTCTAAAGGGGATTTTTATAGTTGATAATGAAAGTGGAAAAAACGGGCGGGAAAAGCATGGAGGATGTTGGAAAGTCGGTCGACATTTAACGTTCTCTCTCCTGACCTCGAATCGTGTTGCCCAGTGAGGACTTTTCCAGCAAGCCAGAACACAAAATAAAATAAAGGAAAAATCAATCAATGGAACATAGCTAAGATAATTAAGCCCAGCAGAGAAAAATTAAAAGGATAACAATATTATTAATTGTTCCATTCCACACGAGGCGGGCATCTTGTTCGCAAGATTTAAATTATAGGCAAGATGACAGAACAATATAGACTACAGAATTACGAATATAATCAAATGGACGATATTATTAAACAGGCGAGATGAGGCAGAGGGTCTTCTTTTCTAGTGCTATTTCCAGCGCCCTCTAACGCGAGACCCCGCACACGGGGGCTGACCCGGGATATGAAAGGCGCAAACAACATCGAGACCACGACGTGCGAGATAGAGTTGCTGGTCGACCCCATTTATAATTGCCTGAGGGTTGGTCTCGTCTATATTGATTCTAGCATTAATCTCGGCGGACAGTCGTGCGCATTCAATCTCCAGCCAGTCGATTTGCCTATTGGCGACATGTTTGTCCTGTTCCATCTTGCGGATAATGCGTATGTATTTCCAAAACATCTCGGTCGTCCTACGCTTCATCTCCACCGGATCCATAGGGTCGCCCAAATAATCTTCAATTTCGTCGAGGTGAGGAGGAGGCGAGACGATGAGGTACCCAGATGAGTCTTCTACGGGCGAGTCGATCTGGGTGCCTATATAGGAAGAATCCAAATGACAGAATGAGTTGTTCTCGCAAGAGGGCTTAGATGTGGCGAGCGGCACAGAGGAGCGAGAGGGAAGGTCCAGTTCATTTACCTGGGTTGCGAGAGGTCCCGACGATCGGGGAAGGGTCGTCGTTCTTCGTATTTAAAGGGGTAGATGGCCGAGGCAAGTCGGAGTCTTGGTGATGGAAGACATTATTATCCAACGAGTTTACCGGCTGGTGATGAGGGGCGAGATCTCCCCTACGAAGCATGCAGTGAGTAAATAAAAAGATAAATAATGGAAAAAGAGGGGCAAGAGAAAAAACTCACCTCTCTCTCCTCAAGAAACACAGGAGGAGGGGTACCAATTTCCAAAGATGCGGGAGTGGGCTCCTCGATTGTGAAGGGGGACCAGTAGTTTTCATTTTCTTTGGGTGAGATGACGATGGTAAAGGAGCTGGGATGCGAACAAAAGAAGGTGCCAAAGCAGCCATATTTGACTTGTTATATTTGTGCACCATTGCGAGACGTTCGCGGAAACTCTGGCTATGAGACATGATGGAAATGGAGCAAAGGAAGGAAGAAGTGAGAGAAGGTGGCACTGTCTATACGGGGTGGGTGTCACATATTTAAAGGCTCCAGAGGAGAGCACTGCAAAAGATTCTCTCATAAATTAACTTTAACGCAGTGAGCCTTTGTTCGAATTTCTTTCCGAGCTTGAGGCAACCTTGAAAATATTGGGGATTATGTACAACCTCGGGCCCACTAGAGGAGAAGGCTCAAGGAAAAGAGAGGAGGAGGGGAGAGCCAACTCGTAAGGAGAGAGGGAGCCATAGAGCGGGGCACTCGCAAGGTGAGAGAGGAGCAGGCGAGATGGATCCCAGGAGCGGGGCACTCGCAAGGTGAGAGAGGAGAAGGCGAGAGGGATCCCTAGAGCGGGGCACTCATAAGGTGAGAAAGGAGCAGGCAATAGCCCACTGGCAAGGCGAGAGCCCACTCGCAAGGCGAGAGGGAGCCCTGGAGCGGGGCACTCGTAAGGCGAGAAAGGAGCGATGGGTCTAGCGCCGGTTTAACGATTGGTCGTGCGTCAGTCCAGTTGGAAGGCGGTTTTTACCTTTTTAGCCTTAGGTAATTTTACTCTTTTGCCCTTGGTAGTCTGCATATATAACCCTTCAGAACAACGGAGTTTGGTTGTTGGCAGAACCAACCCGGGGTATTTTAGTAATTTCAGGTCGGTTCAGTTTGGTTATTGGCAGGTCAAACTCAGAGGCCTACACATAAACCAATAATGTGCCTTGAAGAAGGTTGTTGACCCCTTTCTTCTTCTTCTTCCACTAAGGCACCTAGCTCAGCACTGGCTAGGTGATGGAGATGTTGCTGATGCGGCCGCCATTGATCCCCGTCTGAGAGAGTTCATGGATTGGGATGATCGTTGCCGCAAGCTCGAGGTTGGGACTCTTCCATGATGCCAACGCCATCGACGCTATTAAATAAAATATATAATTATAAATTAAATAATTATAATTATATATTATATCAAATTATTATTTTTAGCAATTTCTATTTAATGCAATTTTTAATTTAAGTATTTTTATTTCCAAGCACTTCTTTATTTTATTTTTATTTCATGTATTAAGATGGGTGTATATAACCATCATTTGTAATTTGAATTTTGAAATTTGAATTGGGGGATAGATGAAGTGGTGTAGGCTATATATAGTCATGTTATGATGGATTTTATTAGAGAATGAATTATAAGAATTTGAATCCCTAAAATCTTTATTGAGATCTTTTCCCCCTCCTTTTAAAATTTCGTCTCCTCCTATCCTCCTCCCCTCTCTTTGCTCGCCGGCCACCATCTCTTCCCTCTCTATACTCGGCTCCTCTCCACCTTCTCCTCCCACTCCTTTCTCCACCCCAAAACCCGACCATCTTCAACCCTACAAAATTCGACCACCCTCATTCCTTACCAAAATCGACCTACATTTTTTCCATTTGGGTGAAATTTGGCCAAGGCAAACATCCCTCTTGTGGATTCCAATCCCGGCGTGAAGCGACGAAGGCAGATGAGTTTTCTCTCCATTCAGCGTGACTCCGGCAGAGCCTTTGAAGGATGATCCAGAAAATAGTGAATCGGAATCATCCATTCCGATTGGGTAACAAAACCTTTCTACTTTTGGTGTTTTCCCTCTAGATTTTCATTGTGGTGGATACTTTGGCATGATCTTTGAAATGTTGAATTTATCGTGATTTCTTCGTTTGATTTTGTTGTTTATCCTTATTTTATTTAAGTTTGAAAGGTTTGGCGAACCTTCATTTTTTTTGTTGGGAGAGATCTACCGTTTCCGAATTGTAAATTTTTTGGTAGATATCTTTTTGTACAACCTTCGCTCGATCGGACCGGGTGGGTCCTTTTAGCCAGAAATAAATTTGGTCTATAGCCTTTATTTCGATCATAATTGGTTTGGATACCCGTATGTTAGCATTTAACTGATATAATTGTTTAGTGTGTGCGCTGCGTTTGAATTTGTGCGAGTGTAAGATTTGATCGTAGAGAGACAATCATGCTTAGTCCATAGATTTTACGGTGTCAACGTGCATGCCTGCATATATTTGGTATCCGAGGGAGGTTCACGTCAATTTCCTAATTCGCACCCTCCCCCTTTTAGTAATTTTTTTTGACACGCACTTGCGCGTTTCATTGCACAACATATAAAACAAATTTTGAATTTTTGGTCTGCAAATAGCGGCCTAAATTCTCCGTTTTTCTCAAAAATCAAATTTTTTTTTTTGGAAATTGTCCATCATTTTATTAGTAAGAAATCAAAAAAATATTTTATTTTTATTAATCCATTATTTTTATTATATCATTATAAAATTTAAATTTTTGTCTGCAAATAGTAGTCTATATTTTTATTTTTTCAGCAAAAATAAATAATTTTCTTTTTAATAATCCTTATAATTTTTCTAGCAAGAAAATCCAAGAAAAATATTTTATTACCTTAGTTATTAAGCGGGAAAAAATCCAATTATTACATCTTATACAGGGTCGGTTTCATTATTCATTGCATGTGCACCACTTCCGGGTGAGTTTTCTCTCCGATTCTCATTATTATGGCCTATGACGTTTTTGCTTCCCGTTTAGATTATTGGTATGTTAATCCCATGGATAAACAAACCCTAGCCTTGCCTTAATACCAGAGGAATACCAATCATCCCCATGCTTATCCTCCCCCAGAATTTAGGCACCAACTTATGACGGTTAAGGGTGTCCCCAAATTTTTAGAGACTGGCTTAAGAGATTAGAAAATTATTTTAATTGTCACTTATGGGAAGACCACCAAAAGTTTTACATAGCCCGAGAGAGCTTAGTAGGTCAAGCACAGGTATTTTGGTTGAACGAAGAGCGTAGTGTTGGTAGCTGTCCATATGATTGGCCGCACATGCGATGCCTACTCTTGGATAAATTTGATCCCGCCTATCTCTACACTACTAACACCAAGCCTACAAGTTGGTATCGTTATGGCGCTAGTCCCATACCTGCGTTTAGGAATGATTATAAACCAATCGCCCAGATCAAGCGACAGATGTTTGAAGATTTGGCAACCCTTAAACATGGGAATAAGTCGGTCTCTGAGTATATTAGTTTTCTTAAGGATATGATGGTTAGGTGTGGTGTGAAAGAGATGCCAGAGCTCATCATATCTAGGTTTCGTAAGGGGTTAAACCCCGACATCTAGGGAAAATTACTGCGTTATGGTCATACCGACCTAAACACTATTTTTAATGATGCCTTGGATATTGAGAAGCTCAACATTCCTAAGAATAAGACTCGATCGTTTCAGATGTGAAAGTCTATCTTAGGACCACCGCCCACGTTAGGGAACCAGTACTAATAGGTCATATACCATGGACTCAAAAGATGTTACTATTAGGGTTATGCCTCATTTAGCCTCGACCTCTAAGCCCTCTTGAGATAGAAACTGATACCCATGAGGATGCTAATATAGATGTTATATCTCTTGATCTTGAGGATGACCCTGTAGATGAGAGTATTATGTCATGTGCGTTAGTGCCCGATGATTCTGATGAGTCTTAAATTGACGGAATACCTAGTGACTTATAATATGATTTACAGGATGATGATAGTCTGATTTGTGAGAGTATTACGTTGCTTATTACTTGCCCTACTAGCATTGTGTATAATCACCCTAATATTGCGAGCCCTCTCTAAGCTACGATCCCCGTCGTATTAGAGCCTATGATTACACCTACTGAGATTTTATCCGAGTTATCTAAGGAGCCTGAAAGTGAGGATGTCCCAAGTGTTATTGTGGATGAATTATCTTATGAGGGACATATATTTTTGGATGATTTTAGCATTGAGAACCCGAAAAATATTTCCTTGACGTTATCACCAGTTCCTAAAGCTCAAATTGAATTAGAAATTTTGTTGGGTTCGGTTTTGCCAACTTTTGAGACTTTTACTGACTCTGATTCAGATGTTGTTTTTAGTGTGTTGGAAGAAATTCCAAGCAAGGAAGTTATATTTTTGGACAATTCTTTGGTTTTACACCCAGATGAGAATTCTTTGATGTCGTCACCATTGGGTGAAATTTATATTGATTTGGATGTTATCCCGGGTGTTATTTTGCCAACCCTTCCTCCTGACAATTTTCCCATATTAGTTGACTTACTAGGACATGGAACCCGTATTCCTAGTCCGAGTTGTTGTGTCATGCCCACTTAATTAGTTCATACTTTGATGCTGAATCTGCGTGTAGATATTACTATGTTGAGTGCACTAGTATTTTGACTATTCACCGCACCTCATAGATATGACTACACATCACTTTTGATAGCTCATTTTTCTGCATGTCCATCTACGGTTGCGTCACCTACTACGACTGACTCTATTTCTTTGCCAATTGTGCCTCTAGATGTGGTGTCCCCTAGATATACTTATATACCACACCCGGATGCACGCATTTATCCATCGCCATTTGATAACCCTCATTTCCCACATTAGTGACTATAATTGGGTCCCTTGATTTGTATCGCTCGCACATCTTTTCACATACGGGAGCGTCCAACTCTATTATTTATGATGAGTAGTTCTCCTTGGCATATCTTCATGCCAAGCGTGAAAATATTAAATATAAAATTAGAACTGCGAATTTGGAGCCTATGAAAATCATCCTTGATTATACGTCTCCCGTGCCCCCTGACTTAACCACCTTATCCTCCGTATTTGGGTTAAGTCATATAGAATATGGGTTCACTCCTCACGGGAGTAAGATACTTAGGCGCACATTTAAAAAATTAATCACTCAATTTGTGTCCTATTTCTTACATGCACGCTTATCACCGAATGAGATCATGCACGGATATAAAACACCAGCGTATATTAACTTTATTTCGTTATCGTCATATTATAGGTCAAGTTAATTCACACAAGATTTGGCCTCTCATGTTCAAAATTTATATAAGCACATTAGTGAGAAGCTAGCCATACTTTATACATCTTATCAATTGCATGCTAACATACATAAAAGAGCCTCTCACTTTATGGTCAGCGATTTAGTTTTGGTGCATCTTATCCTTGAATGGATGCCTTTCGGCACTATAGAAAAGTTGACGAATCGGCGAGCTAGACCTTTTTGGATATTAAATAAATTAGGAGAAAAAACATATCTTTTGAAGTTACCCACTGATTAGGGTATTTCCCCTATTTTTAATGTTTCTGATTTAATGCCATATGTTTCTCCACCACTTGAATTATCTGCATGCCCGTTTAGTTCTACTGCATTTTCTAATTGGTTGGGGGGTGAGTTTGTTTTTGGATATCTCTATTCATCGGGCTTCACTGGAGGTACATTGGTTGTTGATGTAAAAACTTTTTCTCCTTTATTGCCTAATGTTTTTCCAAGGTTCCCCAGGACAACCTTTTTGTATGACAGGATACTCCAAGATGAAGTTATCTCCTCCCCACATAGTGATGTTTGCCGCTACTTGATTCGATGGCGTGATCGTCCGACCTCTGAAGACTCTTAGTTTCTTGATTCGGAGGTGGCTCTTATTGATGATTCTCTCCCGTACTAGTACATTCAGATCAACTCACCGGTGATGAGTACTTTTGAGCAGGGGAGGATTGATGGAGATGGTACTGATGCGGCCGCCATTGATCCCCGTTTGAGACAGTTCATGGAATGTGACGCTCGTTGCCGCAAGCTTGAGGATGGGACTCTACCACGACGCCAACTCCGTCATCACAATTAAATAAAATATTTAATTATAAATTGAATAAATAAAATTATATATTTTATCAAATTATTATTTTTATAAATATCTATTTAATACAATTTTAAATTTAAGCATTTTTATTTCCAAGCACTTCTTTATTGTATTTTTATTTCATGTATTAAGATGGGTTCATATAACCATCATTTGTCATTTGAATTTTGAATTATTTGAATTGGGGGACAGATGGAGTGGTGTAATCTATATATAGCAATGTTATGAAGGATTTTATTAGAGAATGAATGATAAGAATTAGAATTTCTAAAATCTTTCTTGAGATCTTTCCCCCTCCTTTTCAAATTTTGTCACCTCCTATCCTCCTCCCCTCTCTTTTCCCGCCGACCACCATCTCCTCCATCTCTCTACTCATCTCCTCTCCACTTTCTCCTCCATCTCCTTTCTCCACCCCAAAACCCGACCATCTTCAACCCTACAAAATTTGACCACCATCATTCCCTACCAAAATCGACCTACCTTTTTTCCATTTGGGTGAAATTCGGCCATGGCAAAGATCCCTCTTGTGGATTCCAATCTCGGCATGAAGCGACGAAGGCGGACGAGTTTTCTCTCCATCCGCCGTGATTCAGGCGGAGCCGTTGAAGGACGATCCAGAAAATAGTGAATCGGAATCATCCATTCTGATTGGGTAACGAAACCTTTCTACTTTTGGTGTTTTCCCTCAAGATTTTCATTATGGTGGATACTTTGGCGTGATCTATGAAACGTTGAATTTATCATGGTTTCTTCATTTGATTTTGTTGTTTATCCTTATTTTATTTAAATTCGAAAGGTTTGGCGAACCTTTGTTTCCTTTTTGTTGGGAGAGATCTACCGTTTCCAAATCATATTTTTTGGTAGATCTCTTTTGGTACAACCTTCGCTCGATCGGACCGGGTGGGTCCTTTTAGGTGGAGAGAATATTGGCCTATAACCTTTATTTCAATCATAATCGGTTTGGCTACCCATACGTTAGCATTTAATTGATATAATTGTTTAGCGTGTGTGTTGCGTTGGAATTTGTGCGAGTGTAAGATTTGATCGTAGAGAGATAATCGTGCTTAATCCATAGATTTTACGGTGTCAACGTGCGAGCCTAGATCACTAGGGAGGGGAAGAATTTCTAGTTCTTCCGGGTAAGAGGTGGGACCCATGAGCTGAAGCCCGCGGTATGTTTCTAGTCCTCGAGACTCTCATCACGGAAGGAATTCAGGGAGAGTAGGTGTGAGTTGCAACTTTAGATCCAACTCTAAGTGTAGTCGGGTTTCTGGCATCAATCTCTAGCCAGTCAATTCGCCTGTCGGTAACTTGTTTGTCCTGTTCCATCTCGCAAATAATGCGTATGTATTTCTGAAATATCTCGGCCGCCCTACGCTTCATCTCCACTTGATCCATGAGGGCGCCCAGATAATCTTCAATTTCTTTTGGGTGAGGAGGAGTCGAGACAACGAGATGCCCAGAGGAGTCTTCTGCGGGCGAGTCGATCTGGGTGCATATGCAGTATGGAGCCAAAGGACAGAATGAGAGGGTGTTCTCGCAAGTTGGCTTGGAAGTTGCGAGCGGCACAAAGGAGCGAGAGGGAAGGTCCAGTTCATTTACCTGGGTTGCGAGAGGTCTCTGCGACCTGGGAAGGGTCGTCGTTCTTCGTATTCAAAGGGGTAGATGGCCGAGGAGAGTCGGAGTCTTAATGGTGGATGGAGGTATTATCCAATGGGTTTACCGATTAGTGATGAGGGGAGAGATCACCTTGGCAAAGCATGCAGTAAGTAAATAAGAAGATGAATAAAGGAAAAAAATGGGCAAGAGTAAAAACTCACCTCTCTCTCCTCAAGAGACGCAGGAGTAGGGGTACGAATTTCCAAAGATACGTGAGTGGGCTCCCTGATCGAGAAGGGGAGACTGTATTTTTAATTTTCTTCGGGCGAGATGACGATGGTAAGGGAGCAGGAATGCGAACCAAAGTAGGGGCCAGAGCAGCCATATTGGCCTTATTTTATTTGCGCACCAATCACAAGACGTTCATAGAAACTCTATCTATAAGACATGACAGCAATGGAGCAGAGGAAGGAAGAAGTGAGAGATAGGGTACTCTCTATATGGGGTTGGTGTCATATATTTATAGGCTCCGGAGGAGGGCCTCGCAAAAGATTCTCTCATAAATGAACTTTAATGCCGTAAGACTCGGTTGGACTATCTTTTCGAGCTTGAGGCAAACTTAAAAAAGAGTGGGGATTGTGTACAACCATCGGGCCCGCGGGAGGAGAAGGCTCAAGGAAAAGAGAGGAGCAAGGCGAGAGCCCACTCGGAAGGTGAGAGGGAGCCAAGGAGCAGGGCACTTACAAGGCGAGAGAGGAGCAGACGAGAGCCCACTCGTAAGGCGAGAGCCTGACTCACAAGGCAAGAGGGAGACCTGGAGAGGGGTACTCGTAAGACGAGAGAGGTGCAGGCGAGAGCCCACTCGCAAGGTGAGAGCCCACTCGCAAGCCGAGAGCCCACTCGCAAGGTGAGAGGGAGCTTTAGAGCGGGTCACTCGCAAGGTGAGAGGAGGATCGATGGGTTTAGTGCCGGTTCGATGATTGGTTGAGCGCCGGTCAAGTTGGAAGGCAGGTTTTTACCTTTTTAACCCCAGGTAATTTTACTCTTTAACCCTTGGTGGTCTGCATATAATCCTTCTTAACAATAGAGTTTGGTTGTTGGCAGACCCAACCCAGGGTATTTTGTTAATTTCAGGTCGGTTCAGTTTGGTTATTGGCAGGTCAAACTAAGAGGCATATAAATAGACTGATAAGGTACCATGGAAGAAGGCACTTGACCCCTTTCTTCTTCTTTCCACTAAGGCACCTATCACAGCACTGGATAGGGAGGGGAAGAAATTTCTAGTTCATCCTGAGTAAGAGGTGGGACCTCCGAGCTGAAGCCCACGGTCTGTTTCTAGTCCTCGAGACTCTCATCAAGGAAGGAATTCGGGAAGAGTAGGTGTGAGCTGCCACTTTAGATCTAAATTCTAGGTGAAGTCGGGTTTCTGGCTTCAACAAAAAAGAATGAGAAAGAGGCAGCTAAAAATAAATAATCCAAAAAGGTATTCAACTTAAATAGGTTCACCATCACAACAAGGTTAACAACTATTTAACAAAAAAACACAAACAGAGAACATAGATAGCTAGTACAGCAGGGATTAATTTTCAACAAGTATCTATCTTATATATATATATATATATAAACATCATAAAAGGGCACTAAGGTGGTGGCTATCTTTCCTACGCAACCCAATAGTCCGAGACATTACAAAATGGCACTATAGTGGTGGTTATCTTTCCAACACAACCCAACATTCTAAAACAAAGTAACCGCATGTAATGATTCACAAACAAGCACTTTGGCGGTGGAATAATCCACTAACGATTGCAACCCAACCAAAATCATATCATAAAATAGGCATCAAGGTGGTGGTATCTTTCTCATTCACACCAACCAAACCAACAAATTATAAGAATTTGGAAAAGGAACAACACATGAGTTCCTGTGTAGAAGATACACATATTTTACTGAAAATTTTGAACCATGTAGTTGATGCAACCGATACAGTCGATGAACCATAGAGTCGATGCATTCGATAAATCATGCAATAGATGCAGACGATAAATAACTTAGATACAAAATTTTGAATTATGAGGCCCATACAGTCGATGTAGTCGACAAAAGTCTTAATGTAGAATTTGAATGATTCAGTCCTTGCATTCGACAAAAGACTTAATGTATAATTTGAATGATTTAGTCTACACAATCGATGCAATCAACAAAAGACTTAATATAGAATTTAATTGATTTAGTTTTGCAGTCGATGTTGTCGACAAAAAACTTAATGCAGAATATGAATGATTTAGTCATTGTAGTCGACAAAAGTCTTAATGCAGAATTTGAATGATTCAGTCCATACAGTCGATGTAGTCGACAAAATACCTAATACAGATTTGGAATGATTCAGTCTATGCAATTTATGCATAAACAAAATATAATGCAAAATTTGATTGATTCAGTCCATGCAGTCGATGTACTCGACAAAAAAAATACAGGATTTTGAATGATTCAGTCCATATAGTCAATTCAATCGACAAAATACAACGCGAAGTTTGAGTGATTCAGTCCATGCAGTTGGTGAAGTCAACAAATGACTTAATGCAAAATTTTCATGCAGAATTAAACCATGCAATCTAGCAGTCGATGTAGTTGAAAAATGACTTAAGTGCAATTTTTTCATGCAAAATTGAATCATGCAGTCAAAGAAGTCGATAAATAATGCAGTCGATGAACCCGATGCAATCGATAAATAACTTAGATGCAAAATTACATGCAGAATTAAACCATGTCTCACGATAAACAATTGTTTACTCATAAGAAGAAGTAAACCTTGATAAAAACTATTGCACATGAATCAATCATTCATCTTCACCATTTATTCTTGAATAATAATAAAAGAAATAAGAAAAGAAACCTATTGCTAAGCTTTGAAATAAATCATAGAGGGAGAGAAAATCACCTCTTTCCATCACTTATAACAATCAGATTTTTTTCATCTCTCCATGCCAAAGATCTGCCCAAACTAAGGCTCGACAAGAAAAATTTGGGATGATTAGCAAGAAACAAAGGTTAGGACTACTTACCGTAATGCTAATACTCCACAAAATGAAAAATACTAACCTCCCACGTGAAGAGGTCGACGTGAGATTTCTGAATCTATGTTCCGTAGAGAAATTCCGAGAACCAGAGATCTCGAACAGGCGGTCAGAAAGCTTCAGGTGAATAGTTCTCTATCTCTCTCACTCTCTGCTTCGAGTTGACTTGAGGGATAGGAAAAACCTTAGGTAGATGAAGAAAACATCTGGCCTCCTTATTTTAATAAAAGAAGGGATCAAATTCCTAGATAGGCTTTTACTTAATTTGGTCATTTCCTAGGCTAGGCTTTGACTTATTTGATCTAAAATTTGAAAAAGAAATCCTCATTAATTAGGTTTGCTATATATTAGGCTTAAGAAATCCGATTTATTAATATTGTTATTATTACTATTTTTTAATTGAATTAAAAAATCTCAATTGGCGGCTGATGACTAGACCCACTCTGATTCCAACAAAATTCGCACCGAAGGAAAAGACCGGTTCTACGACTCCAACGACAATGTCTAAATTATAGTTTGACAAGACAATCTCAAGCTAAAATTTTCTGAAGTTAACAAAAAAAACATAAATTATTCAAATCTTTGCAAATTTCTCTTGCTTCAAACATGACTCAGGCCATAATGAAATTTGATGATAAAACTTAAAATTAATTAATTTAATTTTTTATGGTCAAAAAATCTAAATATCCGACAAGCTCAAAATTTGATCGCCTTGACCAAACGGGCACGAAAATGCACTAACGACGACGCTCCACTAATTTTAAGTTAATGTAACGCCCTAACGCTAAATATTATGCCAAACAAAGGGATAAAATCAATTATCATAAATTCAGGGGCGTTACAAGAAACGTATAGAAAATAATATGCCAAAAAATATAGATCCTTCTAGCTGGGAACAAGCATCGACTTCATATCTACGTAACATCTATTATGCATTGACATCAAATCAAATTAACTAGAAAATTGCGTCGAGTGCCAGTTGACGCATCTCCCTAGATAAAGGTTTTAAACAAATTTATGATTATCATCTTTCTCATCTTGAATGTATTAATTGTTTGAGAAGAGGTCATGAAGCTAAAAGTTTTTGTTTTAGTTTACAAAAATTCTTTTATCCTAAGGGGTATCAAGAAAGACCTTATACTTTCATCACCCCCCCCTATAATGGAAAAAGGAGTAATGGGTCTAAGGTAACCTGGATCCCAACTAATATTTCATTTTATGTGAGGGAAAAGGATTGTCCTTCCATAAACAAACTGTGGTACTTAGACAATAGATGCTCCGAGAATATTATTGGACCTAAAGGATTGCTGGTAAACTATGAGGACAAAAATGGTCCCAAGGTTATTTTTGGTGACTCTCATTATGGTCAGAGCAAAGACTATTGTGTGATCAAAACTGGAGATATTATCTTTTCTAAAGTAGATTTTGTTGAAGGACTTCCCCATAATATAATTAGCATTAGTCAGAAGTGTGATGGTTAATACAAAGTTATTTTCATCCACAACCAATGCCAAACTATCAATACGAGAATATACGCAATTGTGCTATATAGGTCTAGAAATAGAAATGTAAATGTTATTAACTTCAACTCAAATGATAAAGAACTCTGTCTATTTATTGCTGATGCAGACATAAATGAGCAATTGGCATATGAGGGATGGCCATCTTTATAATATAACCACATCAAGGTTTGCAAATGATAATCTAGTAAGGGGCTTACCAAAAGTAAGTATCAGAAGCTAACTCCTTGTAGAGCATGTCAGCTTGGTAAGCAAACCAAGTCATCATTCAAACAAACTAGTAAGAATGATCTCCTAAAATTTTATATTTATTACATATGGACTTATTTTGTCCACTCACTACTCAGAGCTTAAGAGGACAGTCCAACACCTTAATCATTGTGGATGATTTTTCTATATTTACTTGAGTGTTTTTTTTAAAAGCTAAGTCTAACACCTTTTGGATCCTCTCAATTTTCATTAAACAGGTTCAATCTAAATTAAACACTCTAGTGCCTATGATCAGAAGTGAACATTACACAAAGATTGAAAATTAGTTAATCTGTTGACTCTATGAGGATGAATGAATAAGGCAAATCTTTTTATCTCCTATAACTCCCCAACAAAATAGGTTAGTTGAAAGGAAAAATAGAACTCTAATTGAATCAAGAAGGACTTATTAGTTGAATAAAATTTTTCCTAAGTTCTTCTTAGTTGAAGTAGTCAACACTGCCAATTATGTTCTTAATAGGAGTCTTGTTTACAAAACTAAGGTTATGATACATTATGAGTTACTAAAGGAGAAGCCACCAATAGTTCATACTTTAGGATATTTTTATGTACTTACGATATTCTCAAAAATTGGAAGAGCCATCTTGCCAAATTCGACAAGAAGGCTAATGATGGAATATTTCTGGGATATCCATCATCTAGCAAAGCCTATAGGTGCTATAATAAGAGGACTCTCAAAATAGAAGTGTCCACGCATGTGGTCTTTAATGAAGCTAATCCATTTTCTAAGGGGGAGGAAACTTCCACCAAGAGCATTTTGTCGGAGCAGGTTCCTTTTATTGCTGAGTTGTAAAAATTAAGTATTGAGGAGAAAACTAAAGTATCATTTAAAAAGCACCATCATCAGCTGGATTGTGTTGAGGCTAACTCTGATGATGAAGACCCTGCTGAGATAATCATTGGTTCAATAATTTATCCAGTTCAGACTCAAGAGCAAACTGTTGAATACGAAAATGCAAAAAAAGTAATCTAAATGACGAACATGAAGATCTAATCCCTACACTTGGGGAAGAGAGAGTAAATAAGGAGAGGGCTATCCTTAAGGATCACCCCCAATCCTAAGTGATAGGAGATCTAAATTTGGGAGTAAGGACAAGAAACCAACTACAACTGAGGCTATGCTACAATGCTTTTTCTCCTTATATGAACCCAAGAAGTTTGAGGAAGCAAATAATGATCCCCATTGGATTACTGCTATACAGAAAGAGGTAGCTCAGTTTTAGAGTAATAAGGTATGTACCCTAGTGGAAAAACCTTGAAATAACCCAATCATTGGAACAAAGTGTGAAAGTATCTAGTTGTCTATCTAAATAACCTAGAGGGGGTGAATAAGTTAATTCTGCGTCTTTTAGCGGAAAAATAGTAATAACAAACACACAAAAGTACATCACAGACACAAGGATTTATAATGGTTCCCCGGAATGGTTACGTCCACTGTCCCGCCTCGCCTATCTAGAACTTCGGGCTAGACTCGGCAAATTCACCAAAACTAAGATTAAAATAATCTTACACGTTAGAGCCTCAACTCCTACAACTCAGATACAACTCTCCAACAACTCAGAGACCAACCTCTCCTACAACTCTATCAAAAAAAATAGATCTATAAATTTTGAAGTAGAAACTTCCTATAATAATAAAATAGTTTTGTATAACTTTCTAGATTGCAAACAATCTTTTTCTTCAGATCTGAACGGATTTAATCTTCATTCTTCTTAGAGAGTAGATCTTGAAATGAAGGTTGGAGAAGAATACTTGAAAACTTGAAAACCTTGATCTGAAAAACTTTGGAATCACTGATTGTGTACTTTGAAGTCATCGGGTTGAACACTTGTGAGCACAGTAGATCTGGAAAGAAACTTCTCGATCGTTCACTATTTAGGTTAAGAGATATTTTTGATTACTTGTAATACTTATTTATTGAA
The DNA here is from genome assembly GCA_039513925.1 of Platanthera zijinensis. NCBI lineage: Eukaryota > Viridiplantae > Streptophyta > Magnoliopsida > Asparagales > Orchidaceae > Platanthera > Platanthera zijinensis. The sequence goes on along the minus strand of CM077080.1, from coordinate 154,889,185 downwards.
ATGAAATCCTTGGTATATATATATGATTGCGTCCCAACGGCTAGAAAATATCTTCCAAAATGAGCTTCCATGTGTATTATACATGGTCGTTATTTGGAAATAGAACCCGTTGGAAAAACAAACTAGAAAAATCACTAAGTCCATTCTCCGAAATGACTCGTGTTATATTTAGAACACTCGATAAATCACACCGTCACTTGACGAATTCCCCGAGAGCATTCGACGAATTACACGAGATCATTCGATGAATTTTACTTAGTCAGAAATCAGACCAAAAGAAATTTTTTTGTTAATAGTCACTGGACCACTCGAGAATACTCGACAATATCAATGAGTGTTCACGTGACATCTCGACAAATTTCACTAGACTACACATGAATACTCGTCGAATTTGACTTAGCCGTTCATGAAGAAGTTTGAGAAACCATCAAAAATTTCCCGAGTAAACTCGACGAATTCCACGAGTGTTCACCTGATGTCTCGATGAATGACATAATACTTCACGTGTATACTCAGAAAATTTTACTTAGGAACTTTTCTGATTCTTCCTGAACTCAACAACCATATTTTCCTTGAATCTCCTATGCACTTGGAAATGAAGTACACCCCAATAGAGAGATTACACATGAGTCAACATCATGTCCTACACAATGAGGGATTACATTGCATAGTCTTGTGTTTCATGTCCCATTGTAATCTGACATTGGTGTGTACTTGGCAATTAAATCTTGCATGCACATAACTAGAAATCATCATCAAATACAACTCCATTCATCTTAGTTCAAGCGGGACTTCTTCAAATTAGGGTTATTATGGAAATAATACCCAACAATCTCCCCATATTTGAAGAAGTCAAAACCCTATATATTAAGGCTTATTACACATAAATTAATCTTAAATAAAAACATATAAAGAGATGGAATGAGGTTATCAAAAATCTCCAATTAAAAATAATAATGTTATATAAACAGTCTAATTGGCATATTCAGAATTCACACGCATTCACACATAGAGAAAAAGAATACTAGGCAGATTTCCCTTTATTCTTCTCATCCTTCCTTTCAAAATATGCCTTTGGATTAGGATAGTACTTTGGAGGAGGAGGAGCATCTGGATCATCTCTCTTATACTTCTTGAAATGTAATCTCCTATTCACATTGGCCACTTCATTCTTCTCCCACTCTTCTCTACTATAATGAATCCTCCTGCCCTCTTTTCCAAATTTACTTGTGTACAACCCCATATTCGATGAGTGGGTCTTCTTCCCCATGGGACCATTGCTTCATAGGATCATCAGGAGCGAGACCCTTTCTGTGTTCGCCGAGTGAACTCAAGCCTTCTGCTCCTTTGCATTGAGTGAAGCCGAGTGCACTCAACGCCTTCTAATCCTTAGCATTGAGTGAACCTTTTTATCCTTGGAGTTGAATGGAGCCGAGTGCACTCAACGCCTTCTGCTCCTTGGCATTGTGTAGATCCAAGTGCACTCAATGACTTCTGCTTCTTGGCATTGAGTAAGCCTTCTGCTCCTTTACGTTGAGTGGAGCCGAGTGAACTCAACGTCTTTTGCTCCTTGGTGTTGCATGAGCAATATGCTCCTTGGCGTTGAGTGGAGCCAAATACACTCAACGCTTTCTGCTCCTTGGTGTTGAGTGGATCCGAGTACACTCAACGCAATCTATTCCTTGGCGTTGAGTGGTCCTTCTACTCTTTTGGTTTGAGTGATCCTTCTGCTCCTTAGCCTTGAATGGTCTTCTGATCTTTTACATTGAGTGGTCCTTCTTCTCCTTGCCATTGAGTGTAGCTGAGTGTACTCAATGCCTTCTGCTCCTTGGCATTTAGTGGAGCCGAGTGCTTTCGTCATCTTCTGTTCCTTGGCATTGTATAGTGCGGAACCCCTCCAGAATTATCCGTAGAGGAGTGTCGTAGAGGCGAGTGCCTTGCTCCCCCCCATCACTCGTGCCTTTTAGGCGAGTGGTGGCCCCATGGACCACTCGCCCAGTTTGGTGTAGTGAGGCGAGTGCCTGGCTTGTAACGTCCCGTTTCGTTCTAGGTCCCTCGCGCGCGTTTCTAGTCAAGAGAATTAACTTAGGCTCAGGAAGTGTAGAGTGAGTAGACTAGACTCGACGAATAGAGTAGATGTACTTAAAATATTTTCTGGACTCTTGGCGTTGAGTGGAACTGACACCACTCAATGACATTTGACGAATAAGATGAGGCGTTGAGTGGACTAAACGTCATTCGACGAATAAGCTTAGGCATTGAGTGGACTCAACACCACTCAATACCATTCGACGAAAAAGCTTAGGAATTGAGTGGACTCAACACAACTGAATGAAACTCGATGGATTATGCGGAGGCATTGAGTGGACTCAACGCCACTCGACGAATTAGGACTTAAAATTATTTTGGATGCTGGCATTGAGTGGAATCAATGCCACTCAACAAATTAGGACTTAGAATTATTCTGGAACCTGGTATTGAGTGAATTAAAAGGGGAGTTGAGTGGACCTAACGCCACTCAAAGCTCTTAAATTAGGATATTTCTAAGGCATGTAGGCATCGAGTGCGTTGAGTGCACTCGACGCCACTCGACACCACTCGACGATTCGTCGAGTGAAGGTTTGCATACTCAATGATTTTTTACTTGGCAATTCTTGAGGCCTGAAGGAGTCGAGTGCATTGAGTGAACTCGATGCCACTCGACAATTCGTCGAGTAAAGGAAGTACACTTGATGATTCGTCGAATAAAGGAAGTATACTTTACGATTTTAACTTAAAATTGTTGTACCTATATAAGGCGTCGAGTGATCACGATGAATCTCGACAATTCGTCGAGCGGGTATGCTATACATGAAAATTTTGACTTTGCATATTTTCGGCCCACTATTTCTGATTCCTATAGATGGCCTAAAACAGATTTTGGTATTGGCGCAAAAATACTTACATTGAATGCGTCTTTTCAAAATGACATATTTAATGAAATAATGGGCAGTCCAGTAACAGGTTGATACGTGGCAAAGCGATTCAACCGTAATTTCTCATTATAAAATAAGACTTACGGGAAAACCTAGCCGTCACTTCGCCATTTTTGTCGAGTCGTTACCTGTACTGAAATCGTCGGGAGAGAAGAGTTGCCAGAGGTGATTTCTTGAGGAAAACCTTCCCTTTTCTTATTCCATGAAGAACAACACCAACATAAAAGAAGATTTTGCCAAGGAGAGTGACAAGATCCATGGCTGGAACCATTGGAAATGAGGTGTGCTTCCTACCCTCTTCCTTGGTGCTAGATCTGTAGTTATTTTCTAGTTGAGATGTCGAATCAAAAGAGTTTGACTTGTGAGATGAAGATCTCCTTGTAGAGACAATGCTATGGCTTGTGCCCTAGAGATTTGATTGCTTCAACCTCTCATCTCTTCTTGTGAAGATAGTGGACTTGGTTTTGTGAAGAGAAATGGTATAATGAGGGTGAATAAGGGAGGTGGAAGTTTTGTATATAGTTTTGATTAAATGTCTAAAGGAAGAATATGAACCGATGTCGTTCAACTTGCTTTAAGATGCATGCAGAAATCTATTTTCTATGCGCAGCAAACTTCAAACCCTTTTTCGGGTATGATATGGCCAGATCTGGGCTTCCGACTAAACACGAAAGTCGCAGCCCATGGAAAGAATTTTCCAACGGATGGTTACACATCTTCATACGAGTCTTATAGACTCGGGAATGTCCAGACGAAGTTTCTATACAGTCAAGTCCTAAGTACATGTTATTTTCAGGTTTGTGTGGATCCAGGTTTGAGTTTCGTAGAGAGGTCATTGTATATTAACAATGTAATTGTTGAACTTAATTTATAGATATTTGTGATGAACAAAGGACTGATGGGATAGATCCTTAAGAAAGTAAATAAGGTTGAGGTTTTGGTAGACTTAGCCTAAACGTAATCATGATGAACAAATGGTTTGGTGGAACACGATTGTACCAACAGTTTGAGGGAGGTTGACAAACAAATGGTTCGGGTAAGATAGTGAACAACTAAATTGAAATGTTTGATTGAACAAATGATAGTCCTGTGGAATCTTAGTTGAGTGTGAATGCTTGACATTAAGGAGGAATTGGACGAGGTTAATGCATGGTCATGAGTTAGGGTGATTAATGGAATGTGTATAATTGTCCATTGCTTAGAGTTGTGTCACCCTATGGGTAGCACTGTGGGATTGGTATGTTGAATAAAGTGGATTTCTACCTATGTAAATGAAGAACCCTTGGGTGATAAGAAACTATGGAAGGGTTGGAAGTGCATGTGTGTTTACTTCACTAGAATGATGTGTTGATAATGGACTCGGTATGGAGCCCTTGGGTACTGTTGAGCACGAGATGTGAATAATAAGAAGTGACTCAGTGTCACAACCTGTATTTTCTCAACATTTAAGTTCTATCAGAGTAAGAGAAAATATGCACTGTGATGCCACGCCGTGCAGGGGATAACTGCAGGCACTCAAGCAAAACTCAAAATTCTACAGTTTAAATGAAATCCATAAGTTATTAAGTAAAAAATAGTTTAAGTTTAGATGGTCGTATCCCTAGGAATAGTGGATCAGTTAGTTCATGTATAAAAGTATAGTTATACGCTGTGGAAATACTTTTATTATGTTGGATAAACATCCTACCCGAGCATAAACATCCTCAAAGGATAACTCGTGGTATGCAAGACTCTAGATTTATTATAAGTATATGAAATAGTCTTTACGTTAGTTAGAAAATAGCATTTTAGTTTTAAAAAGATGGAAGGTATGAAATACTAGTAGTAATCCTTTTATAAGTTAAAATACCTAACATGTGATCTAGCATAAAACATTCGCAGAGAGCAACTAAAAACAACCACAAAAAGCCAACTAGACATCTTAGCAAAGTAATTAGAATTTCAAAAGAAAACCCCAGTGGGCGTCAACAACCTGACACGAACCCATTGGAGAGCATGTATGTCTGTACTAACATGAAAACAACAAAACACTACCTCAATACTGTGAGGAAAACCTCTACAAAATAGCACTCCACTAGCAAACTCCAAAACTAGCAGCTCAATCGGATACTGCCCTGAACCTGAGGCATTCACAAGCAAAGAATACCTCAGCAAGAAAAAAAAACAAGTGGCAATAGAATTCTATCAATAGACAACAAAATATAAAAGGGGTTAACAACCCATGACTAGATGATTGTAAGGAATCATCAACATTTAGCCCAAGGAAAAAGAAGGGAAGAAGGAACTCACAAAGGTAAAACATCCCAAGTTGCACCAAGTGTTATAAGGATCAAAGCTTAAATAACATAAGCATAATTACGTGCATAAATTAAAAAAAACAATTGGTCATTTCACCATTAGAGATCAAAAACACCGGCAAAATCCAGCACGAGCAGTGGAAGGGACCTACCAGACACACCAATAGTAAAGCTTCACAGGGCCCAAGAAAAGGTGGTCTCATACTTCGACATACCCAAAACCATAGAAAAACTGGTACCTATAGTGGAAGGAACCTACCTAACTTACCAGCAGTTGCATCGCACGGTGGAAGGGACCTGCCCAACACACCAGCATCCACCAACCCACATAGGGTAAAGATGCACAAAACTTGACACCAAAGGCCCTAACATCTATGCACTGGTAAAATTTCAACCAATCACTGGATTATTCTGCTAAAATGAGGAAGAAAACCCCAAATTCACTTTGAGGCCCATTCCCAAGGAATCAGACAAGAATTGGCAAAAAATTCTAAGTCCATGGAAAAGCGTCGAGTACACTCAACACAGCGTTGAGTGCAGTCAACGCTCTCGACGCCTTCCAACTAAACTTAGCGAAAAACAAACCACTCAACGCCACATTGAGTCCATTGAATTCCGCGTTGAGTCCACTCAGCGCTGTCGATGCTTTTTGACTTAGACTCAGAATTCCTACATGGCGAGGCTTCACTCAACCGCCGCGTTGAGTGCACTCAACGCCGCGTTGAGTGCACTCAACGCTTTTACACTTATGCAGATTTTTACAGGATGGCGTTGAGTGTATTCAGCTCACTCAACATCGCGTTGAGTGCACTCAACGCACTCAATTCTTTTACACTTAGGCACACAGACACTTAGCATGGCATTGAGTGCATTTAACACACTCAATGCTGCATTGAGTGAAGTCAGCTCACTCAACGCCTTTACACTTAGCCATTGAGACACTTAGCATGGCATTTAGTGCATTAGACACACTCAATGCCGCGTTGAGTGAAGTTAGCTCACTCAACACTTTTATACTTAGCCGCACAACCACTCAACGAAAGGACCAAGAAACCTGGCAGATAAGCTAACATACCTAAACAGAGGTTAATAGTCTTATTCTAGCTATCTCTTTTTAATTTTATTGGCTAGCTAAACCAAAATTAAGGCCAAGTAAACAGCTAAGCCCAACACAGGAAAAGAATTCCCCTAAAAAGTAATCAGGTTTCTACCACACCAATACTACAGGTTCATTGCTATGCTAAGTACCATATGACCTACAAGCACAGAATACAGCAAGTTGAAATCTTCGCAAGGGTGTAAATCACCACTTGCCTCAAGATCTATTACAAACAAGGTTTGACAAAGAGGAAATCCTATTCTAAACTCAATTGATGTACAAAAAGGAAGAAAATCAAGAAAAATAGTGGAAACAAGAACATGCAAGGGGGAAACCACCACTTGCCTCAAACCTTGCCGAACTTTGGAAAAAGCAGCAGTCCTCCTCACGGATCTGGTCGGAAGAACACCAAAGAAGTAAAACCTGAAACTTTTCGATAGGAAGGAAGGTCAAAACCGTAACCTAAGCCTTTAAAAAATCCATGAAATTGGGAAAACTTGCCCTAGAAACATAGATCTTGGAGAGATCTACCCGGATCTACTCTCCAAAGAAGATTTCGAGCACTAACACACCAGAAATAGGTGGCCGAAAGCTTAGAAGAGACAGCCGCTCTCCCTCTTCCCATAACAGCCGACGGTTTCAAGTAGAAGATGATGAATATGGTTTTTATATTCACAAGGCTATTTATACATAGAAATATAAGTATTATAATAATTGTTTATTGTTAAATAATGGTCCAAACCACGCAAAATTCGTGCCAACATGAATTTCTACGAAAATCACACCGTAGCTAAATACTGATGGTACGAACCCAATGGCACTGTCGAAATTAAGATTCGACGAACCAAACTCGGGAAAACATCTCCTGAAGCCAAAACACAAGCATTCCAAAAGAGGCTCCACTGAGTCACAAAAACAGACCTGACTCGCTAGGGAATCTTGCAAACAGGCTAAACCCAGCCACACACAGAAAACCTAAGAGATAAAACCGCGCTCTAACAATGGCATATACCGAAAATGCGTCAACATAACTCCCTAATGTCATAAACACGCCAGATAACGAGTTAAACCAAATATCAAAAAATTCGTGGGCATTAAAGCCACTCCCCCTAAAATAAAGTTTTGTCCTGAAACTTTATGCACAAAACATCTATTACGAAAGAAAAAGAAATAACCAAGGGTTATTAAAAAGTTTACATACCAATCAACTAGGAGAACAGATGAGGATGAGCGTCCCTCATAGCTGACTCCAACTCCCATGTGGAGCTTTCCATGTCTTGGTTTTGCCATAAAATTTTAATCATTGGTATGGTTTTCCTTCGCAACACTCGATCTTGAGTATTCAGAATGCGGACAGGCATCTCAACATAGGAAATATTAGGCTCTAACTGGGGCACAACATCAAGAATCTGTTGGTCGCTGAGCGCACATTTCCGCAACTGGCTTACGTGAAACACGTCATGCACACAAGGAAAATTTGCGGAGCAAATCCAGTCTATAAACTCATACTCCAATACACCCAATAACCCTAAAAGGTCCCACATACCTCAAGTCCAACTTATGATTCTTTCCAAATCTTTTGACACAAGACATTGGGAAAACCTTCAGAAAAACTAGGTCCCAACAGCAAACTCCAAATCAGTCCTATGCCGATTGGCATTCTTCTCATAACGTTTCTGCGCTATCCAAAGCTTCTCTCGAATAAGATTTATAGATATTTCCATCTCTTCCAGTGGTTCAAGACCTAATAACAGTCTCTCACTGACCTCGGCCCAAAACAAGGGAGTTCTGCATCGCCTCCCATACAAGGCCTCAAACGGGGCCATCTATAAACTTTCTTGATAACTGTTACTGTAAGAAAACTCCTTCAATCTGAGTCGCTCATCCCATGCTCCTCCGTGGTCCAAAATATAACATCTGATCATATCACCAAATATCTAATTTACTCTCTCTATTTGACTATTAGTCTGCTGATGATTAGCGGTGGAATACCTCATATCGGTACCCAACCCTTCTTGTAAAGCTTTTCCAAAACCGATTTACGTAAACCTGGAGTCTCGATCCTGTACAATGCTAACAGGTACTCAATGCAGTCTAATGAATTCATCTAAATATAATTCGGCTATCTTCTTAATGGAGTAGCCAATATTAAACGACAGGAAGTGAGAACACTTTGTCAGTCGATCTACTATCACCCAAATAGAATCGTGACTTGAGGGAGATCTCGGTAAACCCGTAATGAAGTCCATGGAAATACTCTCCCATTTCTAGCTTGGAATATCCAAAGGTGTCAACTAGCCACCAGGCCTTCTATGATCGTCCTTAATACGCTTGCATGTAAAACATTCAAACACAAACCTGGCTATATCACCCTTCATTCCAAACCACCAGACAATCTGCTTTAGGTCTCGATAAATCTTTATAGAACCTTGGTGGTAGGCAACACTTGAACCGTGCGCCTTACTGCACAACTTAAATCGAATGTCCTCAACATCAGGGATACATAATCTGCTACGGTACTTCAAGGTACCCGCGTGGTCAATCGAAAAATCTGGTAACTCCCCTTTCTAAGTTCTCTTGTAAAGGTGCAATAAATCAGGATCTTCCATCTAATGCAGTCTTGTGAGTGCGATCTATGAAGGCTCGACAACCTCCAAACTACTTGACGAGTTACAAATTCCAATAGAAATATCCATCAAGAGAAATTCTTCTACCAGCGAATCCACAGAGAGGTTAAAAATTTTCCCCATCTTCCTACTCAGGGCGTCGGCTACCACATTGGCTTTGCCCGGATGGTATTGAATCTCAACATCATAATTCAGCAATATACTCTTACCATCTTCGCTGACACATATTCAACTAGCTTTGAGTGAAAACATATTTTAAACTTTTATGATCGATATAAATCTTGCATAATGCACCATATAGTAAGTTCCTCCACAACTTTAGGGCATAAATTACAGCTGCAAACTCTAAGATCATGCGTGGGGTAGTTCCTCTTATGTACCTTTAACTGTCTCGACCCATACGTAATTACCTTGCCTTCTTGCATCAACACACATCCAATTCTGACATGCGATGCATCTATATATACGACATATTCTATTCCTTTCGTAGGTAAGGTCAACACAGGAGCGGTTCATAATCTACTCTTTAATTCCTGAAAAGCTTCCTCACACTTATCGCTCCAAACAAAAGCAGCATTCTTCAGCGTCAATTTAGTCAGTGGCACAGACAATATAGAGAAACCCTCTTAAAACATTCTATAATAGCCAGCCAACCCGATGAAGCTCCTTATCTCCTAGGGTGTGGTGGGCCTATTCCAATCCATAACAATAGCTATCTTCTTGGGGTCAACTGAAATCCCATCTCTATTAACCACATTAAAAGTATTATTTTCAAGGTTAGCTAAACACGTAGAGGGGGGGGGGGGGTGAATTGGTTTTTATATTTATTTTAACTTTTCTAATTTGTTATCAGATTTATGTGCTTGTGATTATGTTATTTATCAGCTTTCAAGAACATTTACAGACAACACAACAATTTTATAGTGGTTCCCCAATCTTGGGAACATCCACTATCCCTCCGCGCTTATCTAACAGTGTGTTAGATTTGGCTCACCCTCTAGAACATAGTTACTTAATAGCTTACAGAACAAATCCCGCAAGGACCACACAAGTCACACAGACCTAACACTTTAGCACTAAGCCAATCCACAGGTCACAAAGAACTTTCACAAGACACTAAGCCAAATACAGGTCATAAAGACCTTAGCCTTTATAATATAGGCTTATAACTCTAGACTCACAAAGAATCTAAACAAAAGAACAAGAAAGGTTGTATGATTAGACACCAGATCAAGAACTATGTGTCTTTCATCTTCCTAGACTGAGCAGATATCTGTCCAACCAATTGTTGTTGAAGACAATGAAGTAGGCAGTAGATTCTTTCTTCAACCAGCTTTTTTTTTCTCTACAGTACTTGTAGATCTGCTACCTTATAATGGATTCTGACCTTACTGTAGCAGATGTTAATTGCTTATGCTATCCCCTTCCCATCAAGGTTCTCTATGCAGAACCACTTCTTTCAGACACAATGAAAATGGCGAGGAAGAAGATGAAGTTCGGTCGCCCTTTTTCGTTTTCAGAAAACTTAGACAAGGAATCGATCTTTTTGATTGCTCTGGCTGATTTACTTCATTTTATAATCTAAAGTCCAATTGAGGAGTGGGTCACACCACCAGGATTAATGGATGAGATTAAGCCATTCAGCGCATACTTTCCATTTAATCTTGATTCAACGGTTCCTTGTTGTGTGTGGGCCCCAAGCACTTTATGTTGGAAAATTCCTTGGAAGTGCAGAGGATGATGACAGCTGGCCGTAAACGTATCTGGCAGCGATTCCGCACCATTTGAATTTTGGTTGACTATTTGACTTTGCTGACGTCAGCATGACTCAACATCTCTGGACTTAGAGAAAATTCAATCATCAGAACAAAAGGTGTTGAGTGAGTAGGTATCACTTAACGCCACAACACTTAGATAAAATTCTAAGTATTGAGCTCGATGAAAGCAGAGCTCCGTTCGATGAAAGCTGAGCTCCGTTCGACGAACGTCGAGCTCAGCTCGACGAAAGTATAAGTTCAGTTTGACAAACTGTTGACTAAGTTCGACGAAAGGCTGAACTGAGTTCAACATACTCTAGGCTAAACAGAGTAATTTGGCTCAGTTCGATGAACGCTGAGCTCAGTTCGATGAAGCTGAGCTCAAAGAAAGTCAAGCAGACCATGCTTTTGGACTTAGCCAAATTTCTACTTCAAGACATTGAGAGCGTTGAGAGCGTTGAGTGAGCTTGCCTCACTCAATGTTATTAGCCTTAATAAATATTTATGTGTCTTGGCGTTGAGAGAGTAAGCTCCACTCAAAGCCAAAGTACTTAACAGAATTTTTCTATTATCTGGCGTTGAGTGAGTAAGATACACTCAATGTCTGTGGACTTAGTGAAAATTTTGCCCAACTTTTCTGTGGGGTTGACTGGCACAACAAAACTCTATGCTAAAGATGTATAGCGTTGAGTGAGTAGACCATACTTAATGCATGTGTACTTAGCCACATTTTCAGCTAATTTCTCTAGGCTTATACTGACTTAGCCTGACTCACAGCCTTTTTTCTGTATGGCGTTGAGTGAGTAGACTACACTAAACGCCTATACACTTGAGCCATATTTTTGGCTATCTTCCAGTTAGGCTGAGATAGACTCAACGCTATATGTTATATGGCGTTGAGTGACTACACTCAACGCTTTTGTACTTAACCAAAAATTTATTTATTTGCTAGTTAGGCTGAGATAGACTCAGCACTATATGTTATATGGGGTTGAGTGAGCTGTCCTCACTCAACGCCTGTGGACTTAGTCAAATTTCTACAAAGCAAAATAGAATCCATACCTCTGGCATTGAGTGAGCTTGCCCCACTCAACGTCGGTGGAATTAGTCGATTTTTGCTATGTCCACTAACCACTTATTATGTCCACATGTCCAATCAATGTGATATGGTCAACCTGCACTCAAAACCTTAAATGCATATCATATACAGTTGATGTGTGTGTCATTGACCTGTTTGACTTCTCACAAATCAGGGACATTGGGTAACAATAGACCCATCAATCTCCCCCTATTTGAAGAAGTCAAAACCCTTATCAACCCTTATAAAAAAATGATTTCTTTCCTTGATCAATGATACACACACCCTATACAACAAAATAACTATTAAAATTCTGATAAACAATAAGTAAATGTACCTCATTTCCTGTATGGTGAACATCACTTACTCCCCCTATTTTGCTGCAAGTTTTATTTGAGTGTCATATATCTATCTTCCCCCTTGCAATCTCTCCCACTTGATAAGTCTGCCCCTTACTAGGACCTTCTCTCTTCTCTACCCCTCTTTGACTTCTGTAGAATAGGCAGATGGGGGTTGGCCCTTCCATTAGCTGAGCTTTTCTCTTCTCTCTTGAGTAACTTACTCCCCCTCAGCTAGAAGCATCAATGAACTAATACTACTTGGGAGTCTGTATGTCCAGAAAGAGGAACAATACCTGCATTAAAAAAATGCAAAAGGGAGTGCCTAAAGCTATGCCAAGTTCAACATGTTGATGCCAAGAAACCCGACATCACCTATAGTTCGGATCTAAAGTTGCAGCTCACACCTACTCTTCCGCAAATTCCTTCCTTGACGAGAGTCTCAAGGTATAAAAACAGACTGTGGGCTTAAGCTCGGAGGTCCCACCTCTTACCCGGAAGAACTAGAAATTCTTCCCCTCCCTAGCCAGTGCCTAGCTAGGTGCCTTAGTGGAAGAAGAAAAGGGACAACAACCATCTTCCAGGCACCTTATCGGTCTATTTATAGGCCTCTGATTTTGTCCTGCAAATAACAAAACTGAACCGACATGAAATTACATAAATACCCTGGGTTGTGTCTGCCAATAGCCAAACTTCGTTGTTCTAAAGGGCTATATGCAGACCACCAAGGGTAAAAGAGTAAAATTACCAGGGGTTAAAAAGGTAAAAACTGCTTTCCAACTGGACCGACGCTCGACCAATCATCGAACCAGCGCTAGACCCATCGCTCCTCTCTCGCCTTGCGAGTGCCCTGCTCCATGGAACTATCTCACCTTGCGAGTGGGCACTCACCTGCTCCTCTCTCGCGTTGCAAGCGCCCCGCTCCATGGCTCCATCTCTCCATGTGAGTGGGCTCTCGCTTGCTCCTCTCTCGCCTTGCGAGCACCCCAATTCATGGCTCCCTCTCGCCTTGCGAGTGGGCTCTCGCATTCTCCTCTCTTTCCCTTGAGCCTTCTCCTCCCATGGGATCGAGATTAAACACAATCCTCGCTCTTTTCGAGGTTTCCTCAAGCTCCAAAAGAAAGTCAAACCGAGGCTCGTGGCATTAAAGTTCATTATGAGAGAATCTTTTCGGGGCCCTCCTCTGGAGCCTATAAATATGTGACACCCACCCCGTGTAGAGAGTGCCCCCTCTCTCACTTCTTCCTTCCTCTGCTCCATCGCCGACATGTCTCATAGCCAAAGTTTCCGCGAACGTCTCATGATGGTGTGCAAACAAAACAAGTCCAATATTCCTGCTCTGGCCCCTTCTTTAACTCGCATCCCTGCTCCCTTACCGTCATCATCTCGTCTGAAGAAAATGAAAACTGCTAGCCCCCTTCTCTATCTAGGAGCCCACTCCCACATCTTTGGAAATTCGTACCCCTCCTCCTTCATCTCTTGAGGAGAGAGTGGTGAGTTTTGCTCTTGCCCCTCTTTTTCCTTTATTCATCTTCTTATTTACTCACTACATACTTTGCCAAGGAGATATCGCCCCTCATCACCAACCGGTAAACCTGTTGGATAATACCGTCATCCATCACCAAGTCTCTGACTCGCCTAGACCATCTACCCCTATGAATACGAAGAACGACGACCCTTCCCAGGTCCTCGGGACCTCTCGCAACCCAGGTAAATGAACTAGACCTTCCATATCACTCCTCTGTGCCGCTCGCCACTTCTAAGCCCTCTTGTGAGAACACCTCTCACTCTGTCCTTTGGCTCCTTCCTGCATAGGCACCCAGATCGACTCGCCCGTATAATACTCCTCTAGGTAGCTCGTCGTCTCACCTCCTCCTCACCCAGACGAAATTGAAGATTATCTAGGCGACCCCATGGATCTGGTAATGATGAAGTGTAGGATTGATGAGATGTTTATGAAATACATATGCATTATCCGCGAGATGGAACATGACAAACAAGTTTTATACAAGAGAATTGACTGGCTGGAGATTGAATGCGCTCGCCTGTCCTCCGAGATTGACGCTGGAATCAAGATAGACGAGACTGAACCTCAGGCAATTATAAACGAGGTCGAACAGAACCTCTGTCTCGCACACCGTGGTCTCGATTCTGTTCGCGCCTTTAGAATCCCGGGTCGGCCCCCATGTGCGAGGTCTTGCGGTGGAGGGAGCTGGAAATGGCACAAGAACAAAAGACCCTCCGCCTCATCTCGCCTGTTTAATAATCTAGCCCATTTAATTATATTCATAATTCTGTAGTCTATATTGTTATGTCATCTCGCCTATAATTTAAATCTTGCGAACATGATGGCCGCCTCGTGCAGAATGAAATAATTAATAATAGTGTTATCCTTGTTAATTTTTCTCTATTGGGCTTAATTATTATAGCTATGTTCCATTGATTGATTTTTCCTTTATTTTATTTTTTGTTCTGGCTCGCTGGAAAAGCCCTTGCTAGGCAACATGATTCGAGGTCAGGAGAGAGAACGTGAAACACCGGTCGACTCTCCAACTTCCTCCATGCCTTTCCTACAAGTTTTTTCCACTTTCATTATCCACTATAAATATCCCCGTAGAACAGAATGATCCACCTGTGCTGCCCCACCCCTATTGCATCTCAGATCTTGCTCTCTCGCTTCCTTCATCTCGCTACTTGCTCTAACAATTCCCTCTTTTCCATCCACTTTATTTTTTCGTCTTGCTTATAATGGGAAAGAAGAAGGTTGTGGAGGGTGAGGGGCGTAACCAGTGCGGGAGGAGATTTGTTGACCATGACTTCCCCCCCCCGACAAGATCTCTAAAAACGATGACTTCCCCACCGGCAAAATCGCCTTCCCTGTCTCGTACTTTAAGGCAGGGATGAGACTTCTCCTATGGCCAGAAGTTAAAAAGGTCTTGAAATATTTTGGAGCAGTCCCCGCACAACTAAATCTGAATGATATCTCATTTTTGGTTGCTTTCGCCAGCTATATGCGCGGGAGCGCATTGAATTCATCCTGGCCGTTTTCCGTAAGCTATTCATCTACCACGCCAATCACGATGGCATCTCATGCTTCATAGGGCTAGGCCTGAATGTGTGCGAGACACCCAACAAAAATCACCATTGGCTTACCCGCTTCGTCATTATTTGCGGAAACCTGGGGGTATCCCGCTCGCTCCCGTGTCACCTGCTGAGATGTTCAACGTATCCCCCCAGGTCGGTGGCGCAGACAAAGTCCTCTGTGACTTCTTTACAGGAAAAAATTTCGAAGTCCATTTCCTGAGGCTAGGCCTCGACTCACTCCTTCCTGTGCTTCTGGCGAGGTACACTCACACATCTTTAATTTCAAATTTTTTATCCCTTCATCTCACTTTCTAATCGCAGAGTTGTTTGTTTAGGGGAGTGGAATATCCCTGTCTATCCTCCTTATAAAAGCAGCGTGAAGCCGTCCAAAGGTCTCTCCCTCGGTAGCATGGCGGCCGAGGCGGCAAAAGAATCGTTTATTCTTCCTGCCCCAAGAAGAGAGCCGGAGATGATGTCGCTCCCTATCGGCATAGCCCAAAGAAAAAGGAAAAAAAGGTTGTGACATTCCCTAAAGGGAAGAAAGAGATAGCCTGAAAAGAGAAAAATGAGATGTCGGGATCCTTTTGCTCCATCTCAGTAGGAGAATCGCAATCGCCCCGATCGTCTCCCCGATAGGCCGTCTCGCCTACCCGCAAGATGGAACTACTCGACCAGCCCTACAATACTCCGACTCAACCGACCGGATCTCAATCTCGCAAAGCTGCTTCCTCCAGTCTTCCAGCCCCCTCCTTATATCAAAACTTCAATATGGGTCCTGTGGTACAATATACCGCAGGCAACCCAGTTCTGCTATGGGAGAAGGACACGAACCGGGTGTCGGTCTCCACCCTCCTTCCCTCATGGAAGGAGCAGGACACTCCTACTTTCCACGCCTTCTCCCTAGGCTATGTCCTTTATAGTGGTCCAGAGGTAGATTCTGTTGAAAAGGAATCCTCGCGAGACCTCGTATTGAAGACCTCTCATGCACAGCTGTACGCCCTGGAGCTCTCCCATCGCAACTTGCGCCGCCTTGTTTTCAACAATAAGAAATGGAAATACGCTGAGGAGGGCCTACTGGTGGAATGCGAGAAGTAAAATGGTCTCAAAAAGAGGCTGGTCATTTCTAAAGCCCTTCTCACAAAGGCTCATGGTGGCGTGGTAGGCCTTACCCTTAGCTAGTTTTTCTTTCGCGTACATATTTCTTGCTAACTGATTAGTGTCTCACAGGATGCGGAGACGGCGGAACGAATGCGCTTGCATATAATGACCTTGGAGGAGGAGAACAAAGACTTGAAGGCCCAGAATGCCCATCTTCGGGACAGCGCTCTGTCATCCTCTCGCCTAGAACCATTCCAAGCTCCCCTGCCTCATTATTCTTATGAAGGGGTCGATGAGCTTTGCCGAGACGCCAACATAAAGACGATCGTGCATGTTTTGAAGATGATGAAGGAGATAGGGGTCGTCAAAGAAAACTCTGAAACCGTCACTAATCGCGACTTAGTGACACATATTTACGGCAAGGAGGATGAGGATTCCTCTTCCAGTGAAGAGGAGTGAAGAATCGCTAGCAGGATCTGGGGCTCCTCCTCCCCTCCTTTTGCTTCTTTCTTAACTGTACTATTTAATACTTGTTATTTTTTGAGATTTTTTAAGTATTCCTTCATATGAGAGTGCCCCCTCTCTTTTTTTGTAATGAACAATTAAGACCAAATGTATAAAGGAAACTTTTGCCGTATCTTCTCGCTTCTCATTCTCCTTATTTTATTTTACTTTGCTTTGTTTACTGCGAGACGACCCTTGATGCAAAAAAGATCACGGCAGTGAACCGGTCGCACAAGTAATATAAAATGGGCGAGTTTTCCCAAGTATCGATCTCACAAGGAACACAGTAAGGTGGAGTTAATTTCGAGGAGGACTTGAGATTGAAGTCCTCGGGTCGGAGGTAATGAAATGGGGGGTTTTGATGGTTGCGGAAACAGAAAATAAATGCTGCAAACTACTCCTATGCAATGCCGCTATGCAAAGCTTCGCTAGGCGGGATGAAGACTAGTCGGGCCGCTATGCACCGATTCGTAAGGCGGATGGACGAGTAGGCTAGCGAATGAGGTGGAGAGAACGGCGGAATGAGGGTCATAAGCACCTCTTCGCAACGCACGCCACTAGTAATTGCTAGTGCGGCAAGGATGATGGCGGTGGATGGAATATAGCGCACCTCAAGCAAAAAATAACAAAATCACAATAACTTACATAGACATGAATAAGTGAAAGTGTTTATCAATGTAAAAATACTTCATCAATACATGGAAATGAAACTAAACTAACAACAACAACTTAAGAGGAGTGTGCGAAATCGACCGGGTCCGAAGCCTTATTGAGGGATCACGGTTGGGATCCCGGGTTGTCAATCCGAGTCCAAACACAGTGCTCAACTGCGTCCGGGGTAGAGGAGGCTGTCACTCACTCCCAATGGCCCGTCTTCTTCGTATCACGCTGCAGAAGATGAAAGCACATGGTCCTCCTAGCTTGGTGGAGAAAGCTAGGTCAAATCTCCCTTGAAGCTCGAGGATGAAGGAGGAGTCCGTGAGGAAGCTCCAGCTATGATTTGGCGTTGAAAGCTTGACCGGAGCACTTCCCTATGGTGGAAGATGAAGGGAAATGGCGGAACACTTCGTCTGGGACGAAAAATGGCGGAAGAATATCGAGAGCCCGGATTAGGGCGAGACCTGCGCTATTTATAGAAAGCAGATTTAAACACTGCGCATGATCACAGGCGCACGACCAGTGGTTGTGCGCGATATGGTCCGTGATCGTGCGATATGGAGGCAGAAAAGTGGAAAAAGATGGCATGACTGCGCACGACCGGCAGCGCACGAGTAGTGATCGTGCGCGATATAGCTGGTGATCGTGCGATATGGCAGGGGCAGAACTTTCATAAAAGAGGGCAGACTGCGCACGACCGATGATCGTGTGCCAAAGAAGTCGATGGTCGTGCGTGGGTAAAAACGCACGACCATTGGCTCCTTTGTCAAAAATGGTGAAAGCCCTATCCCGGACGCCCATACGATCCCAGAACCTGCAGGAAAACTGGACGGGATGTCGACATGGCAATCACATACATAAATATAATGCAAAGCAATAGGGAAAATACACACATGCACAGAAATAGGCTAAAAAGGTGCTCAAGACGTGGAATGTCGTAGCGAACCAAAAAGAAGTGCTAATGGCGCTAAATGGTAGTGCAAAGACATGCAAATGAGCCTAGATGAGTCCGGAATTCGGTATGAAATAGGGACTCATCACACCCCCAGACTTAACTGTTTGTGCGTCCCGAGCAAACACAACCTAAGAAAACAAGAAAAAGAAATAGCTAACAATGAAATTGCAGAACGGAGTACCATGCGAAGTCGCATGCCCTTGTGCATAAAAATATAGTAGAGGGAATTCTTAAATATACAAAATATTTTATATTTTTCACAATGCGTATCAAAAAGTTATTACTACTCAAAAATAGAATCACGGTGAATCATCCGGTCCTACGTAGGAAGAAAGTAGTCAGGCCACTAAGGTGAGCATTGCCAAAGATCGGGGCTCAGGATCACCTCCAAAGGAATCCACCAATGTCGGGGACCATACGCTTGCCCGTTCGCACTCTCTCCACGGCACTAGTTAGACTCAAGCGCAAATCCATAGGACTTTAGGAGAATCATGGGGCTTGGGTTACGGTGAGGTAAGCAATGATAAAAAGAATGGCTATGCACATAACCCAAATGAGCTAGCCTAAAAGAATCCCTCAGCAAACCACAATATAACTAGGTGCACCACACCCCCAAACTTGATTTTTGCAACATGGGTGTGTGCACCGCCTACTCCAAATCAAAATCATCTCCAAAAGATTTTCAATTAAACTTTTTCTTTCATCATTTTTTCCTTTTTACAAACATTTCATTTTTTTTATTTTTATTTTCAAAATCTCAGCAAATAAAAACTTGGGTGCCCTTCCACATTTTCACGAATAAAAATACCACATCACAACCCAACATGAAAATATAAAACACTAAGCTTGACTTGGGTGTGCGATTAGGATCGACCATGAGGCTTTGGTGAAATAATGGTGGAGCTGAATCAAAAGAAGGGTAGGCACAACGGGGTTTAGCGAGGATATGACGTTAGGAACGGTACAAAGCTCAACTGGGCCAAAATGATGGCCTACATCACACTCGCACTTGAGTAACAATGTACCCATGCTTCAAGAGTAGCTTGGGGCAAGTTCTTAGCCACCGAGAATGATAATCCTTCCTCCCGACTCGAGCAAAACGAGTCTAGTAGTGGCTACACACATTCCTATGCTACCGTTTGATTCACACCGGATTCACCAACTTTTGAGTAGAATAAGAAATATTTACCCAAATAGAAAAATATAAAACTATATGCATACAGAAAAATTAATTCTACACAAATTTCTACACAAAACGAGAGCAATTGACTAGGAACACAACAAGGCCAACATTTTACTCTATCGTGCAATCCTAAACTAGCACAATAATTTTTCCAAATCAAACAAAAGAAATGAGTTTAACTCGCGGCATGCTAACAGCTAAGCACACGCTCATGTGGGTGCAGTGGGGTGCATAGTAATGAACTAAATAAAATAAAACTACAAAAGCTTCTAGTATGCGCATGCAATGTGCACGTGCAAAAGGCAACAACTAATTGCTCTCCCCCAGACTTAGACTAAACAACACATCAAATGATAGAGAAATTAAAATCAGAATGAGCTAAGGGAAGAGGTTACCCAATGCTCAACTAGTGAGCATACCAGAAGACGCGTGGAAAGTAGTAGCAGGCCCGCCAAACGAAGAATCACAACCTCGCCAATGCGTAGTTTCCATGAATACCTGCAGGGGTGAGCTCCGCAAAAACAAAAGAAAAATATACAAAAAGAAATACTAACACTAAAACGAGACATGAAAAATAAAATGCAGAAAATATAAGATAACTACTGGGTTACTGTCATCCCAGCACGACTTATTAAATTCTATACAGTTCTAGCTAATGGGCCTATGAAAAGAAAAATGAACATGCAACTGTCCTAATATCCATGTCGGTAACGGGTACCGATACGGTGATAGAACAGTAACCCCTCTACCTGAATAATAATACTTGCAAATTGCAAGTAGAGGAAATAGAATATAAGATGAGGAGGAGGCCTGGTCCTCACTCAACTCACACAAAAAATCCTTGCCCTGCAAGGTATCATCCACTACAGGGAGACGGCAGGAGGAGAAAGCAGGGAATGGAGCTTCCTCAATAGAGGAGGAATCACCCTCCTCGTGAAAGAGGATGCTATCATCCACGACTCGAGCAAAAATCTCCAAGTCCCCCTGAGGTACCTGCGAAGACTCAACTCGCACGGGCTCAGATATAGAAAGGGGATCAAGAAATAAAGGAGACGAAGAACATAAGGAACTAATCGGGGGAGTGGTCCCGGTCTCACTCCCAGTAGGATCCAAGCATAGATCACTGTCGGCGTCATATGAGTCCTTACGATGGGGATCTGAGAATAGGAGGTCCTCGGTGGTGGTTTGGATCCCCTCATCCAATAAGGAAGTGGAAACTTCCGCATCAGAAAGGATCTTCTCATCAATACACCTCGGTGTGGCATTATGTTCCAAGACGTAATACTCTCCATTAAAGAGAATAATGTCCTCGTCACACCATGGCGCATCCTCATATTCCCAATCTCCAAAGGGCACAACATCATCAACCAACTCACTAAAAAGAGGAGTAGATGATTCTTGCAAAGAAAGCGAATGAACAATAACATCAGAGAAAGTAGGTGCAGGTTCCTCCGGGGTTGAATCAAGAAGAGGGGAAGAAGGTATAGAGGGAGACGGTACCGCAATGTCGTCACATCGATCAGTAGAAAGTCTGATGGGTGTATCCACAGCAGTCCCCCATAGACAAGGTGGTACTGCGGATACATCGTCAGAATCAGAAGGAGCAGCCCTTTGAGAGGTGGATGAGAGAATCCAGATATCTGGTTCATCATCCGCCTCCAACTGGCGCTGAAATTATGCGCAATCTTTCAACACATGTTCGGTGCTACGACAACACAAACACCGTTTTCCATTACTCCTCGGTCCACGTGGGACCGGAGAGGAATATGAAAAAGGTGAAGGCGGAGAAGAGTAGTGACCATAAGACTGGGGTACGGTGTATGAAGTACCATAAGACAAAGGTGCTCCATACACTGAACCACGAGAATTATGCTCCCATTCTTTAGTGGGGCACTCATCACTGCTATGCCTATAATCCCCGCACCAACGACAACGGATATTCGCAAAATAATACATGGTGCAGCAAGAAATAATTCACCACGAGAATTTTCTAAGACAAAAATTAACTACACACAAGCAGATAAATAAAAAGGAATACCTGCTACTGAAATATCAAAATTAGAAAAGGAATAAAGAAAAATAAGCAACAAATTATAAAAACTAAAGCAAAGAAAAATAAAACATGGAATGAACAGATGGAAAAGGGCTTCAATCTATAATCTCCCTCTCCAAAAACTCACACGACTGTGTTCCCTGGCAACGGCGCCAAAAACTTGATGCAAAAAAGATCACGGCAGTGAACCGGTCGCACAAGTAATATAAAATGGGCAAGTTTTCCCAAGTATCGATCTCACAAGGAACACAGTAAGGTGGAGTTAATTTCGAGGAGGACTTGAGATTGAAGTCCTCGGGTCGGAGGTAATGAAATGGGGGGTTTTGATGGTTGCGGAAACAAAAAATAAATGCTGCAAAGTACTCCTATATAATGCCGCTATACAAAGCTTCGCTAGGCGGGATGAAGACTAGTCGGGCCACTATGCACCGATTCGCAAGGTGGATGGACGAGTAGGCTAGCGTATGAGGTGGAGAGAACGACAAATGAGGGTCGTAATCACCTCTTCGCAACGCACGCCACTAGCAATTGCTAGTGCGGCAAGGATGATGGCGGTGGATGGAATATAGCGCACCTCAAGCAAAAAATAACAAAATCACAATAACTTACATAGACATGAATAAGTGAAAGTATTTATCAATATAAAAATACTTCATCATTACATGGAAATGAAACTAAACTAACAACAACAACTTAAGAGGAGTGTGCGAAATCGATCGGGTCCGAAGTCTTATTGAGGGATCATGGTTGGGATCCCGGGTTGTCAATCCGAGTCCAAACACAGTCCTCAACTGCGTCCGGGGTAGAGGAGGCTGTCACTCACTCCCAATGGCCCGTCTTCTTCGTATCACGCTACGGAAGATGAAAGCACATGCTCCTTCTAGCTTGGTGGAGAAAGCTAGGTCAAATCTCCCTTGAAGCTTGAGGATGAAGGAGGAGGCCGAGAGGAAGCTCCAGCTATGATTTGGCGTTGAAAGCTTGACCGGAGCACCTCCCTATGGTGGAAGATGAAGGGAAATGGAGGAATCGTTCGTCTGGGACGAAAAACGGCGGAAGAATATCGAGAGCCCAGATTAGGGCGAGACCTGTTCTATTTATAGAAAGCAGATTTAAACACTGCGCATGATCACAGTCGCACGACCAGTGGTAATGCGCGATATGGTCCGTGATCGTGCGATATGGAGGCAGAAAAGTGGAAAAAGATGGCATGACTGCGCACGATTGGCAGCGCACGAGCAGTGATCGTGCGTGGTATAGCTGGTGATCGTGCGATATGGCAGGGGCAGAACTTTCATAAAAGAGGGCAGACTGCGCACGACCGATGATCGTGCGCCAAAGAGGTTGATGGTCGTGCGTGGGTAAAAATGCACGACCATTGGCTCCTTTGTCAAAAATGGTGAAAGCCCTATCCCGGACGCCCACACGATCCCGGAACCTGCAGGAAAACTGGACGGGATGTCGACATGGCAGTTACAGACATAAATATAATGCACAACAAAAGGGAAAATACACACATGCACAGAAATAGGCTAAAAAGGTACACAAGACGTGGAATGTCGTAGCAAACCAAAAAGAATTGCTAATGGCACTAAATGGTAGTGCAAAGACATGCAAATGAGCCTAGATGAGTCCGGAATTCTGTATGAAATAGGGACTCATCAACCCTCTAATTTGTTTATACTTGCGAGATAGAGCTACTCATCGTCTCGCCGCCTCGCTCGAGAGTTATTTTAGAGTGCGAATCATTAGACTTCCCCCTGCCTCTTCTGCGCGCGAGACCATCTGACTTCCCCCTCGCATCTCACCTCAAGACACCTCCGGTATGAGTGGCCCCCCAGGGATTAATTTGCTCCCTTATAAGGAAAAGCCTTTCTTCCCCCGCGAGTATCCATTCATTGTGGGCAAGACCCTCGTTCCCGTGCACTGACCGGGAATGTCTATCTTCATTCTGTACTGCTCCAACCTTTTCTTCCCATAGTTTTTTTATTTTTCATGAACTTTCTTCATTTGCTGAACTAGTACAGATATTTTTTTCTTCAAGAGATCTCATTGTTTACCCTTCCACCGAGTGAGCCTAAGCCCTTCCAGCTTGTTGAGATCCTGGTCAGCGGGTCTTCTCAGAGCCTTGCCATCCATGCTGCCACCGAGTGAGCCTACAGTCCTGGTAGCTTGATGAGAGCCTAATCAGCGGGTCTTCTCGGGGCCTGGCAATTCATCCTACCACCGAGTGATCCTATAGTCCTTCTAGCTATATTAGAGCCTTGTCAGCGGGTCTTCTCGGGGCCTTTCCATTCATCCCACTATGGAGTAAGCCTACAGTCCTGCCAGCTTGATGAGAGCCAGGTCAGTGGGTCTTCTCAGGGACTTGCCATTCATCCTGCCATTGAGTGAGCCTACATTCCTGCCAGCTTGATGAAAGCCTGGTCAGCGGGTCTTCTCGGGATCTTGCCATTCATCCTGCCACCGAGTGAGCCTATAGTCCTGCCAGCATGATGAGATCCTGGTCAGCGGGTCTTCTCGGGGCCTTGCCATTCATCCTAGCACTGAGTGAGCCTACAGTCCTACCAGCTTGATGAGAGCCTGTTCAGTGGGTGTTCTTGGGGCCTTGCCATTCATCTTACCACCGAGTGAGCCTACAGTCCTGCCAGCTTGATGAGAGCCTAGTTAGCGGGTCTTCTCGGGGCCTTGCCATTCATCCTGCCACCGAGTAATACTATAGTCCTGCCAGCTTGATAAGAGCCTGGTCAGCGAGTCTTCTTTGGGACATGCCATTCATCCTGCCACCGACTGAGCCTACAGTCCTTCCATCTTGATGAGAGCCTTATCAGCGGGTCTTCTTGGGGCCTTGCCATTCATATTGCCACCGAGTGAGCCTACATTCCTGCCAGCTTGATTAGAGCCTGGTTAGCGGTTCTTCTCGGGGCCTTGTCATTCATCTATTGTAATCTCATTTCGTTGAATAAAACACCTGGATTGTCATTATATCATGATATAATAATAAATTTACATGTATTTGAGATGATGAAAACATGTCAAGGGTAGAATCTTTTCAGGTCGTCGCCACTTCGAGCGTAATCGAGGGTTCCACATCTATATCCAGGAGGTGTTACGCTCATGACTTCATGACCTCCATCACCAGAAAGGGGCCTTCCCAATTGGGGTTGAGTTTTCCCACTGAGGCTCCTCTGCCTACTTGATCTACTTTTTGAGGACTAAGTCGCCCTTCTGGAACTATCTGACCCTTATATGCTTATCGAAATATCTGGCCATCAGACGCTTGACTTCTACCTGTCGGATTGATGCCAAGTCCCTGAGATCCAATAATAGATTAAGAGAGAGCTTTTGCTCCTCCTCATTTTCTCCCTGCCATCCTTTGTCTCCATTCTTGCTAGCAGCCACTGTTGGAGATTCAACCTTGAACTCTATAGGTATAATGGCCTCCGATCAATGGGAGTGTTTGAATGGAGTATCTCCCGTGGCCGTGTTCGTTGTGGTCCTCAAAGCCCAGAGAACGGAAGGGAGCTATTCTACCCAACTTCCCTTAAGTTCTCCACCTACTTTTTCAAGAAATTCACTATAACCTTGTTCTACGCTTCCACCTGCATGTTACTTCGAGGATGATGAACTGAGGCGAAGCAAAGATCTATGCCCAGCAGGACACAAAAGTCTATAAATTCTCTGCTAGCAAACTGTGGTCCATTATCCGTGACGATGGCCAACGGGAGCCCATGTCGGCAGATGATCTCTCCACATACGAAATTTCTAACCACCTATGAGGTCACCTTAGCCAACGCCTTTACCTCCAACAACTTTGAAAAGTATACCACCATGACTAGCAGGAACTTCCTCTGACCACTTGCTTGGGGGAAAGGGCCCACCAAATCTAGCCCCCATATTGCAAAGGGCCAAGGAGCCGTGATTGTGAGTAATCATTGGGAGGGAAGGAGTTGAAGGGGGTGAACTCCTGGCACTTTTTACATCTAATTGCAAAGTCTTTAGCATCTCTCCTAAGGGTAGGCCAAAAGTAGCCTTGCCTTAACACTCTTCCTTCCAAGGTCCGACTTCCTAAGTGGCTCCCACATTCTCCTGAATGAATTTTTTTTAGAACTCTTGAGATCTCCCTCTCTAACACACACTTAGACAACAAACCCGATAATGTCTTTCGGTATAATGTCCCTTCCTTCAGCAGGTAGTACACTGATTTATACCTGATCCATTTCTTATCGAGATCTCTCTAGGTAAGATGTCCCGAGGTCAAAAAGGTGATTAAGGGGTCCATCCAAGAACCTTGTTTGTCAACTTCCATCAACTCTCCTTCTTCTATAGAGGGTTTGAAGAGATCCGTCATAGTTCCTCCAGCTTGAGGGATGTGCTTGTCGAGCAGGTCAGCCTGAGCACTTTCTTCTCTTGGGATGTGTTGAATCGAAAACTACGAAACTATCCAATTACACCTTTCACCTTCATTAGTTATAATTGGAGGGTATGCTCCCTTGCTTTAAACTTTACATTGATTTGTCCTGCTACTACCATAGAGTCCGTGGAGACTTTGATGTCTTATATGCCCAGCTCCCGAGCTAGCTTGAGCCCTACGATGATTGCCTCGTACTCTTCCTGGTTGTTAGTGATGGTGAAGTGAATATTCAGGGCTTGCTCAATTATTGTTCCTTCGGGGCTCACTAATATCATCCCTCCTCCAAAAGAACTTTTTCCAGAGGGTCCATCCACTAGCATTTCCGAGGCCTCTAGAAGAGGTGCTTCAGCTTCTCCGACCTCAACCACATAATCTGCAAGGAAATCTGCAACTGCTTGTGCTTTGATAGCTACCCGAGGAGTAAAAGTGAGATTGAACTCATTGAGCTATATCGACCACTTGGCCAACCTCACAGAATGCTCCACCCCTTCCAGGATGCGGCGGTGAGGATGATCTGTCACGAGCTAGATTGAGTAAGCCATAAAGTATGACCTGAGATTCCTGGCCGAGATGATGAGAGCGAAAGCCAACTTTTCGAGGATGGGATATATGAGCTATGCCTTCTTTAGGACACTGCTTACGTAGTAGATCGGGAATTGCTTCTTTCCTTCTTCTCGGACAAGGATTGAACTCACTGCTCTAGTCCCCACTCCCAGGTACAAGAACAAACCATCCCCTTCTCTTGGCCCTTGAAGTATTGTTGTATGGGTGAGTTATTGCTTCAGAGCTAAGAAAGCTTCTTCGCACTCGAGGGTCCATTCAAACTTCTTGAATCCTCTAAGTGCTCAGAAGAAGGGAGAGCACTTCTCTCCCGCCCGGGAGAGGAAACTGCTCAATCCAGCCAGCTTGTCGGCGAGATGTTGGACTTCATTTGCGCTCTTCAGAGTTTCTAATTCAAAGATTGCCTTCACTTTGTCTGGATTTGGCTCCACTCCTCACGGGGTAAGGAGGTTTCTTAAGAACTTTCCCCTATTGGCCCCGAAGACGCAGTTCAGAGGGTTGAGCCTCATCTTATATTTCCTTATGGTCCCAAAAGTTTCTTCCAGATCCAAGATGCGGGAACCGAGATCTCAGCTCTTGATCATCAGGTCATTCTCACAAACCTTGAGGTTCCATCCCTTCTGCTCGCGGAAGATACGGTCCATCATTCTTTGGTAAGTTGCCCCTGCATTCTTCAATCCGAAGAGCATCATGTTGTAGATGAAGCACCCATCTCCCGTGACGAAGGTAACATCTTTGACGTCTGGGGGGGTGCATGCGTATTTGATGGTACCCTGAAAATGCATCTAGAAAACTCATTAGTTAAAAACTGATGCCTGAGTCAACCAACACGTCGATTTGAGGCAGAGGATAACAATCCTTAGGGCACGCCTTATTCAAAAGAGAAAAGTCCACACACATCCTCAATTTTCCCTCCGCATTTTTTACCATTACAACGTTACTCACCCACCCCGAATACTTGCTTGAGGATATGAATCCCGCCTTGAGCAGCTTCTCCACCTTTTCCCTGATGGGCCCAGCCATCTTGGAAGCAATGGCTATCTTCTTCTGTTGTGTTGGACGAGCCTTGGGGTAAAGATTGAGATGATGGCATGCAATGTATGCGTAGACCCTTGGCATTTTAGCTGCGCTCCAAGCGAAGATGTCGATGTTCCTCTGCACCCACTTCGTAATCTCCTCCTAGTCCCGGGTGATGCAGTGGCCCAGAGCCGCCCCGCTCTGTCGGAGTCACACTGAGCCAGAGGAACATGAATGGCACCCACTGTCGGGCTGCAGCCCAAGCACCCCACCCATGACCGCACCTATTCTCAGCGCGGCGGGATGTTGAGGCGAGGTCTCGAACCCAGCCCCCTTGATAAAGAGCTTTCCTAACAGCTCTCATCACCAACTGAGCTGCAAACCCAGCCCCCTTGATAAAGAGCTTTCCTAACAGCTCTCATCACCAACTGAGCTGCAGCTCAGTTGGTGATGAGAGCTGTTAGGAAAGCTCTTTATCAAGGGGGCTGGGTTCGAGACCTCGCCTCAACATCCCGCCACGCTGAGAATAGGTGCGGTCATGGGTGGGGTGCTTGGGCTGCAGCCCGACAGTGGGTGACATTCGTGTTCCTCTGGCTCGGTGTGACTCCGACAGAGCGGGGCGGCTCTGGGCCACTGCATCAAAAAAGTGCAGCTCAGTTGGTGATGAGAGCTGTTAGGAAAGCTCTTTATCAAGGGGGCTGGGTTCGAGACCTCGCCTCAATATCCCGCCGCGCTGAGAATAGGTGCGGTCATGAGTGGGGTGCTTGGGCTACAGCCCGGCAGTGGGTGCCATTCGTGTTCCTCTGGCTCGGTGTGACTCCGACAGAGCGGGGCGGCTCTGGGCCACTGCATCACGGGGATGAGCTCTGCACTGACTTTTATCTTCTCTTTCCTCCCTTCCTTGGTGAGAATTTCCATCTCCAGCACCTCGACCACCGCCTTCAGCCCTGATGGCTCCTCCTCTCCCTCTTGCTCTCTCAACATCTCCTCCTTGTCTCTGGCCTCACGCTCTATGGCCACACGCTCCACGATGGCTACAACCACCTCCATCAGAAACCTCTCCACCTCTTCATTAGTTGGGACCCCTCCTAACAATGAACCTCCTCTCTCTTCCGACCGTGCTTCCATCCTGGATGACTCCCTTTCTTCCTTTATCTTTCTTTTCCATTTCCTTCCCCCTTCATTTCCTCCTGCCCCTTCTACCTCCATCTCTCCCACCTTATATCGTGTCGTTTTCGGCTCCACCGCATTGCCTCTCTCCATTCCTACTTTGTCCTTCTCCTCTTATACCTCCATCTCTCCCTCCTTCTCTCCTGATATTTCTGGCTCTGCCAAAATGCCTTTCCCCATTCCTACTTCTTCCTTCTCCTCCTCAACATTTTCTCCGACCTCCTGCTCCCATTTTTCCATCCTCTTCTGTCACCACTCGACTGGCGCATCCTAAGACTTTGGGAAAGTATCCATCTTCACTATCCACACTTGTAGCTGCTGCTCCCCTTCTCCTCTAACCCTCTTCATCTCCAAAAACTCTGGGAAAGAAGCCATCGTGTGACCTTCCTCCTCGTGGAAGTCAAAATATGGCAAGGCTACCTCCTCCTCCCATCTCCCCTCCTGATGATTCCTCCTCCTTCCAGCTCCAGCTCCTGCTCTCCCCCGTTCTCTTCCTCTTCCTCTCACTCGGCCAATGGTCATAGCTTGCTGAGGCGGGGGTAGGGGTGGTCTAGGACCATATCCCCACCCCTGCTGGTTGAATCGTCCCGGTCCTCCTTGATAGTTGCTTCCTCCTTAGGGAAACCTCTTCCCTGCCCTTGAACAGGGCCTCCTGGCTGCCTCCAACCCAGCTACTAGTATGTCGGATCCCTCACCTCCTCCCTCCTCCTTCATTTTAGCTTCCTTGCCCCACCCGACTAACTCGACTCAACCTTTGTCAGCCTCACCATATTCCTAGCAAACACCAGGTTTACTGCCTCCATCGCTATCTCTTTTGCTGCTTTCTCCTTAAACCCCTCAAACGACAATGGTGCCTTCCGGGTTAGGCTCATCTTGAAGAAACTCTCCGGTAGTCTTAACAATGAAGGCCATATGGAGAGCAAATCCTGGCACCTCCTAAATGTCAAAGATTTCTTCCTGTAATCGATCCACGTACTAGGTCAAGGACACATCTGCCTTCTGCCGAATTAGAAAAATCCACTCCGGGTTCCTCTTCCTTTTCTTAAAGGTCGAGAAACGCAATTGGAAGCTCCTACTCAAGTTTTTGAAGCCATATATCAATCCCATCGGGAGTTAATGAAATTAGTCCCTATCATTATCCTTCAAGGTGGTGGCGAAAAGACGACACTTGTATGCGTCCGTCATCGGCCTGATGGAAACCGCATCTTCGAACCATTGCAAGAGTTGGAGGGGTAGTATTTCCACACATAGTAGGTCATCTCTGGCTTACGGAACCCTTCCGGGACGAGAGCTCAAAGGATCAACTCGCAGAATGGGGATCCTCTTGCCAGGGGTCTCGCAACCTCTACTCGCGTGATGACATCACCCGGCGAGACGACACTCACAGGGCTGGGAAATAACTCCCTACCTTTAAGGTCTCGCCCGCTTCCTTCCACCACAATTTCTTTCCCAGGTCGCCCCCTCGGTGCATCCACACTGACCCTTGTCGAGACCATCTCGTCCTGATGCGCGAGACTGGACGCCTGAGGTAGCGGGCTCGAGCAGTCGCCTCGCTGCGAGATCCCCTGTAGCATATCCATGATGCCACTAATGGACGCAGTAAATTCCTCTCTCCCTACAAATCCTCTCGGGTTATGGGACCCGCCCTCGTCTCCTTTGCCAAGCTCTCCTTCCATGAGGTGGTTCAATATTATCTTATGTAGGCTGCGATTCACGCTTACCTTACAAAAAATGTTGAAGCCGAAAAACCCGACTTCACCTAGAGTTTGGATCTAAAGTGGCAGCTCACACCTACTATTCCCGAATTCCTTCCTTGACGAGAGTCTTGAGGACTAGAAACAAACCATGGGATTCAGCTCGGAGGTCCCACCTCTTACCAGGAAGAACTAGAAATTCTTCCCCTCCCTAGCCAGTGTTGAGCTAGGTGCCTTAGTGGAAGAAGAAGAAAGGGGACAACAACCTTCTTCTAGGCACCTTATTGGTCTATTTATAGGCCTCTTTGTTTGACCTTCCAATTTCTAAACTGAACCGACCAGAAATTACCAAAATATCCTGGGTTGGGTCTGCAAACAACCAAACTCCGCTCTTCTAAAGGGTTATATGTAGACCATAAAGGGAAAAAGAGTAAAATTACCTGGGTTTAAAAAGGTAAAAAACCACCTTCCAACTGGATCGGCGCTCGACCAATCGTCGAATCGGCGCTATACTCATTGCTCCTCTATCACCTTCCAAGTGCCCTACTGTATGGCTCCATCTCGCCTTGTGAGTGGGCTCTCTCTTGCTCCTCTCTCGCCTTGCAAGTGCCCCGCTCCATGGCTCCATCTCGCCTTGCGAGTGGGCTTTCTCCTACTCCTCTCTCGCCTTGTTAGCGCCCCTCTTCATGGCTCCCTCTCGGCTTGCGAGTGGGCTCTCGCCTGCTCCTCTATTTTCCTTGAGCCTTCTCCTCCGGCGGGATCTAGGTTGTACACAACATACCCATATCAAATTTGAGGGTGTTTAACTTTGCTCCATCTAATTGCTTAGTGAAGATATCAACCACTTACTTGTCTATGGGGACAAAAAGAAGACTGATGTATTCCTTCTCTACATGCTTCCTAATAAAATGATATCTTATTTCTATATGCTTAGTCCTGCTATGTGAGATAAGATTCCTAGCAATAGAAATAGCACTTGTAGCATCACAGTAGAGTGGAGTTCTACTTACCTGAAGGTTGTAATCCTGGAGCTGATGTTGGATCCATAACAGCTGAGCAAGGCAGCTGCCTTCTGATATATATTCTGACTCAGTAGTGGATATAGCCACACTAGTTTGCATCTTGCTACTCCAAGAAACTAGTCTTCTCCCTAAGAACTGATAGGTTCCAGTAGTGCTTTTCCTGTCTTCTTTACACCCTACAAAATCTGCATCTGAACCAATTAGATAAAAATACCTATTTATAGGGTACCATAGGCCAAGATTTGGTGTGCCCTTAAAATACCTCAAGATTCTCTTTGTAGTAGAGTAATGAGATTATTTAGGGCATGCCTGATACCTAGCATAGACACATATGGCATACATGATGTCAGGCCTACTTACAGTCAGGTATAAAAGGGAGCCAATTATCCCCCTATATAAAGACTCAACAACAGGTTTCCCTGCCTCATCTTTGCCTATAGGCATACTTAATCCCATGGGATTTCTCATGGTAGAGGTATTCTCTATATCATACTTTTTGATTAGCTCCCTGGTGAACTTGGACTGGGATATAGACAAGCAATCATCAGTTTGTCTAACTTGGAGTCCCAAGAAGAACTTGAGCTCACCTATGCTGCTCATTTCAAACTTCCCTTGCATAAGTTCAGCAAACTTCCTGCAAAGGTTGTCATCAGTAGATCCAAAGATAATGTCATCGACATATATCTAGACTAGGATAAGCTTGCCCTTTAATTCCCTTAGGAATAAGGTCCTTGTCTATCACCCCCCTTGATAATTTGTTCACAATTAGGAAGCTGGACAAGGTTTTATACAAAGCCATAGGGGCTTGCTTTAGCCCCTATAGAGCCTTCCTAAGCTTATAAACAAAATTGGGAGAGATAGGATCTACAAAACCTTGTGGCTGATCCACAAATACTTCCTCTTTCAGGTTCCCATTTTGAAATACTGACTTGACATCCATCTGGTAGACTCTGAATCCCTGATGGGCTGCAAATTCAAGGAATATCCTTATGGCTACCAATCTGGCTACTAGGGAAAAGGTCTGGTCAAAGTTTGTGCCCTCTTCTTGCATTCAGCCTTTAGCCACAAGTCTAGCCTTATTCTTGACAATAATGCCATCTTGATCCAACTGGTTCCTATAGATCAACTTAGTCCCTATGACATTTTGTCCTTGTGGTCTTGGGACCAACTTCCAAACCTTATATCTCTTAAATTGGTCCAGTTCTTCTTTCATTACTCTAATCAAAAAACTGGTCCTCGATTGCTTCTTCAAACTTATTTGGCTCATGTTAAGACAGGAAGCTTGAGTAGAGAGCTGTATTCATGCTTTTGCTTCTGGTATGGACTCCATAATTTGCATCACCAATTATTTAGTGTACTGGATGGTCCCTTATATGCCTGATAGCTAGAGGCAATCTAGCTGCAGCTTGCTGATCTTCAGGGTTACCAGCTAGCTGATCTTCATTTTCTTCAAGTATATTGTCCCCTTCTCTTAGAGTAGGCACTATATCATCATTTTCTTGTATTATGGGGATAGCTTCCTTGATGGTCAGCTTGTCCATCATTTGCTCTGTACCTGCAATACTATAAGAGGAGGAGATTGGCCGCTCACAGTTAACCATATTGGATTCATCAAAAATAACATGCATTAACTCTTCTATAACTTGGGTAGTTAAGTTGTAGATTCTATATGCCTTACTGTGATTGTTGTACCCAACAAAGATCCTTTCATGGGACTTGGCAGCAAACTTAGTTAAATGGACTTTTACATTGTTGAGCACATAGTACTTGCAACCAAAGACCCTTAAATAGCTCTGGTTTGGTTTTCTACCCTTCAAGATCTCATAGGGAGTCTTCTAGTGGCTCTTGGTGATAGAAGCCCTATGAAGGACATATCATGCAGTGTTAACTGCCACAGCCTAGAAGTATTCTGGGAGGGATAAGTCACTTAGTAAGGTTCTACAAGCCTATATGAGAGTGGCCTATTTTTCCTCTCAGCAATTCCATTTTACTGGGGTGTTCTAGGAAAGGAAAATTCTTGATGAATACCGAGCTCTTCACAGAACCTTAACATGCACTCAGACTGAAACTCAGTGCCATGGTAACTTCTGATCTTGACCACAGTGCTGTTGAATTCATTCTAAATTTGCTTGACAAATGTCTGTAAGACATAAGGGGTTTCAGATTTCTTTCTTAGAAAGAACACCCAGGCAAATCTGGAGAAGTCATCAACAACCACAATGGTGTAGAATATCATACTTAGACTTTGAATTGGCATAGGACCAAACAAATCCATATACAGGAGGTATAAGCACCTCACTGAGTCTTTGTTGCCAATGCTCTTGAAGGAGGTCTTAGTCTATTTTTTCTTTTTGGCATGCAAAGCAGATACCCTCCTTAGTGCATATAGACTTAGCCCCATTCCTAACCAACTCATTGTTGAACAGCTTGCCTATGGTCCTATAATTTAGATCGGTTAGCCTGTTGTGCCACTGGATACAGGAAGAGACTTTGTAATCTACAACAAGGCATACAGGTGAGTCTTTTCTAGAGCATAGGAAATCTAAACAGTACACATTTCCACTCCTAGTGCCTGTTAAGATGACCTATTGCTCACTTAACCTCCTAATTTGGCACTCATCCTTGTGGAACACTATATCATAGCCTAGATCACAGAGTTGGCTAATGCTTATCAGGTTGTGTTGCAACATTTCCATATAGGCTACTCAATTAATGGTTACTATGCCATTAGAGATCCTACCATAACCTCTAGTCACCCCTTTTTATGACCCACCAAAGATAACCTTTGGTCCATTCTTTACTAGAGCATAATCCTTTAGCTTGCTCCTTATTCTAGTCATGTGTCTGGAACATCCACTATCCAAGTAACATATAGGGGTATAGGCACTTGGACTAACCTGCAAAACACACATCAATTAACCCTAGGACACCAAATTTTTATTGGGTCCTTGGTGCATGTTAGGCTGAAAATAACTTTGCTTACCTGCAGCATCTATGACAGACAAGCTGACATTTGCTCTCTACACACTATGATTGTGCCAGCACTCAACAAAAAAGTTTACTACCTTGCCACAACACCAACACTCATGGGTGTTGTACCTTCTTTTTAGAGCAGGTCTAGTGGTTGTGTTAATAACAACTCTTGGTCTAGAAGGAGTAGCAGCAGTCCTATTCCATGGTTTTCAAACCCCAGTATGATAAGTGGTGGGTCTGTCAGTAGAAGTGCTTGGGATATCTTGAGACCTTCTAAAAGCAGCTTTCTTTTCAGAAAGCATACCCTTGATGGCCTCAGAGATGGCCAGGTCTAGTCTACAGACAGCCTTGCCCTTTGTATTATAGTGGGCTGGAGGAATTAAAGAACAGTCAAAAGCTTTACCCTTGATTGAAGGGGCTGTTGCAACAAACACAAATTGTCTAGGATGGGCCATTTATATTTTCTCATAGGCACTTGCACCTTTGCTAGAACTACCACCATATTGTCGAACATCTTTGTTCACACAAGATGGTCTAGCATGATTCCGGTGACCATTAATACTCTCATGGTCATGGCTGTTGGAATGAAATTGCACTCTAACAAATTTTACAGGAGGCTTAGAGGCTAGTGGCTCCACTTGAGCTTTTCCCTTTCCCTTGGGATTAACAGCTCTTGTCCTTCCCTTGAATCTCAACCCTTTCTTTCCCTTTTAGGAGGAGAAAGAGTTTATCAAGGGCAACACTGTGCTAGGCTTGGAGTAGCTAGCCACTAGTTCCCTCTCCTTTTGGAGATTTCCTTCAAGATTCCTGATATGGTTATTCTTGAAGGTTATGGTGCTCATCTGAATTATTGTTACGTTCTTCAGTTTACTAACTTCTTGCATCTTCAGATTCAGCAATTTTGCTGATTCTGAAGCAGCAAGGTTAAAGAAACAATTTCCTTAGCCTGATGTTTGGCCGGGAGCTTGCTCTTCTTTGGAGCCCGTAGAAGTGCACCATAATTACCAATCAAATGATTGATGTCTTCATTAGATTCTGATCCATCATCATCACTTGATGCAGAGGCACAAGAATCTGGAACTGATTCATAATCTGAACATGCAGAGCTAGTGACAGAAATTTCCTTACTTGGACTACGCTGATCCTGGCTAGTTTCTTCATCTGACTTAGCCATCAGCCCAAGGCTTAAGCTGTCATCTTCTGAATTCACCTCTGAATCACCATCAGATTATGATAGAGGGGCCCTATCTTCAATCCTGGTAGCAGGATGATCCTTCTCAACTTCTTCTTCTAAAGTAGACAGCCTTTTGATGCAGTCTGCTTCTACAGATCCTTCTTCAGTAGAGTAAAGCCTAATGTAGGCTTCTTCTTCTTCTTCTGACTCTGATGTGGAGGAGTCAGTCCAGCTTCTTTGCTTCTTGGTAATGAGGGATTTCTCCTTCTTTCCTTTTTACTGGTGGTATTTTTTCTCACACTGTTCCTTTCTTTTGATTGGGCAGTCAACTATCACATGCCCAGGTTTTCTGCAATGATAACAAGTCATGTTAGATAAAACATGTTTACTAGTTTTAAAACAATACCTGTCCTCCTTAGAAGATTTTCTTCTGCCCTTGTAGTAGTAATCCTTGGGATGAGAGGAGGTGGAAGGCCTGCCACTCCTAGTGCTTCTTCTTTAAGAACTTCTGGAATTGCCTGGTGAAGGCAGCAAAATCTTCATGAGACCATTGGCAGTCAGTCATATGTGTTGTTCTCGGATTTTCCAGAATCATATTCAGCATATCTCTTTAGTTGAGAGGGAGACTTTCTTCTGATTTTACTGGATCCTTCAGCTTTGAAATCTACAATCTTGTCTATTGCCTGAGACTTGTTGTTGTTCTCCTATTCTTTCCTTGCAGCCAGCTGCATCTCATATGATATTAGCTTCCCAAAGAGGGTGTGAGGAGCAATATCACCAAGCTTTGTCACCTCTTCTGATGGCACAGATTTTTTGAGTCCCACTCTATAGAGAGAGATTTAAGGAAATTATCATTAAGTTCATAGTGACTGAACATTCTTCTATAAGTCTTCAGCTCAATCACAATCCTAAATAACTTTTCATAACAAGTGATTATGTTGTCCCCCTTGGATTGCCTAAAAGCCTCATAATCTTGGTTGAGCATGGACATCCTATCATCTCTAACTTCATACGTCCCCTCCATGTAAATCACAAGTTTTTCCCACATTTCCTTTATTGTTTTACAATGGATCAGATTCTGAAGTGTAGAGTCATCAACAACGCCCATAATGATATTCTTTTCCCTCTTATCTATTGAGACAAGGGCCAACTCATCTAGGTCATCTCATCATATGTCTTGGGGGTCTTGACATTAAAATCCAGTGCAGAGACCTTCATTGGGATGAATGGACCTTCTTCAACTGTGATGTACATCCTAGGTCGGTAGCTTCCATGAACTACCTCACCCTTGCTTTCCAGATGCCAAAATCTTCCTTCCTATATATTGGAAGTCTCACAACACACAGCTCCCTATTTGTCATTCTTTAACCCATAAAGATAGACTTCTTGCTAACCTTGGAGGTATACTCAGACTGTTAAGCCATTAAAGAGTAACCTCCCTTTGATACCACTTGAAAGTATTGTTTTCAAGGTTAGCTAATCACCTAGAGGGGGGGGGGTGAATAGGTTTTGTCTTTATTTTAACTTTTCTAATTTGTTATTAGATTTTTATGCTTGTGACTATGTTAGTTATCAGCTTTCAAGAACAATCACAGATGACACAACAATTTTATAGTGGTTCCCCAATATTGGGTACATCCGCTGTCCCTCTGCACATATCTAACAGTGTGTTTGATTGGGCTCTCCATCAAAAACAAAGCTTTTTAATAGCTTACAACAAAGATCCCGCAGGACCGCACAGGTCACACAGACCTAACATATCGGCACTAAGCCAATCACAGGTCACAAAGACCTTTCACAAGACACTAAGCCAAAAACAGTCACAAGGACCATATCCTTTAAAATATAGGATTATAACTCCAGACTCACAAAAAATCTAAACAAAATAATAAGAAAGGTTGTATGATTAGACACCAGATCAAGAACTCTGTATCTTCTTCTTCCTAGACTGAGCAGATATCAGTCCAACCAATTGTTGTTGAAGATAATGAAGTAGGTAGTTGATTCTTTCTTCAACCAACTTTATTTTTCTCTGCAGAACTTGTAGATCTGCTATCTCAGAATGGATTATGATCCTGCTATAGAAGATGGTGATTTCTTGAGCTATCCCCTTCCTAGCAAGGTTCTCTATGCAAAACCACTTCTTTAGGCTCGACCAAAATGGCAAGGAAGAAGATGAAGTTCGGCCACCCTTTTTCGTTTTCAAAAAACCTAGACAAGGAATAAATTTTTTTGATTTTTCTTGCCGATGTGCTTCTTTTTATCCTCTAAAGGCCAATTGAGAAGTGGGTCCCACCATAAGGATTGATGGCTGAGATTAAGCCATTCAGCGCATGCTTTCCATTTAATCTTGATTAAACGACTCCTTGTTGTGTGTGGGCCCAGACACTTTATGTTGGAAATATTCCTTGGAAGTGCAGAGGATGATGACAGCTGGCCGCCAACGTCTCTGGCAGCAATGCCGCACCATTTAAATTTTGGTTGACTATTTGACTTTGCTGACGTCAGCATAACTCAGCATCTCTGGACTTAGACAAAATTCAATCATCAGAACCAAAGGCGCTGAGGGAGTAGGTATCACTCAACGCCATAACACTTAGAAGAAATTCTAAGTATTGATCTCGACGAAAGCTGAGCTCCGTTCGACGAAAGCTGAGCTCCATTCGATGAATGTCGAGGTCTGCTCGACGAAAGTATAAGTTCAGTTCAATGAACTGTGGACTTAGTTCGATGAAAGGCTGAACTGAGTTCGATGAAATCCAGGCTAAATAGAGTAATTTGGCTCAGTTCGACGAAAGTTGAGCTCAGTTCGACAAAGCTGAGCTCGACGAAAGTCAGGCAGTCCATGCTTTTGGACATAGCCAAATTTCTTCTTCAAGGCATTGAGAGCGTTGCGAGCGTTGATTGAGCTTGCCTCACTCAATTCTATTTTCCTTAACAAATATTTCTGCATCTTGGTATTGAGAGAGTAAGCTCCACTCAATGTCAAACTACTTACAAGAATATTTCTGTTATCTTGCGTTGAGTGAGTAAGCTACACTCAACGTCTGTGGACTTAGTGAAAATTTTGCCCAACTTTTCTGTGGAGTTGACTGACACACCAAAACTCAACGCTAAAGCTGTATGGAATTGAGTGAGTAGACCACACTCAACGCCTGTGGACGTAGCCACATTTTCAGCCAATTTCCCTAGGCTTAGTCTGACTTAGCCTGACTCGCAGCCTTTTTGCTATATAGCA
The DNA here is from genome assembly GCA_039513925.1 of Platanthera zijinensis. Lineage (NCBI taxonomy): Eukaryota > Viridiplantae > Streptophyta > Magnoliopsida > Asparagales > Orchidaceae > Platanthera > Platanthera zijinensis. Next base: position 154,850,220 of record CM077080.1, on the reverse strand, counting down.
TTAAGTGAGTAGACTACACTCAACGCCTGCATACTTAGCCATATTTTTGGCTATCTTCCAGTTAGGTCGAGACAGACTCAACGCTATATGTTATATGGAATTGAGTGAGTAGACTACACTCAACTCTTTTGTACTTAACCAAATTTTTGTTATTTTCCAGTTAGGCTGAGATAGACTCAATGTTATATGTTATATGGCGATGAGTGAGCTGTCCTCACTCAATGCCTATGGACTTAGGCAAATTTATACAAAGAAAAAAAGAATCCATACCTCTGGCATTGAGTGAGCTTTCCCCACTCAACGCCGGTGGACTAAGTCGATTTTTGTTATATTTAGCAACCACTTATTTTGTCCACTTGTACAATCAATGTGATATAGACAACCTACACTTAAAACCTCAAATGCACATCAAATACAGTTGTTGTGTGTGTCATTGACCTTTTTGAATTCTCATAAATCAGGGACATTGGGAACAATGGACCCAACACCTATGACCCAAGAATGAAACTTGAGGAAACCAAAACTCGCACTTGCTCAGCTTGGCAAACAATTTATGCTCTCTCAAAGTAGATAAGACTAAACGCAAATGCTGGGCATGCTCCACAGCATTGCGGGAATACACCAAAACGTCATCTATGAACATGACCACAAATCGGTCTAGGAAATCCTTGAACACTCGGTTCATCATATCCATAAAGGTAGAGGGTGCATCGGTCAAACCAAAAGACATCACCAAGAACTCAAAATGTCCGTGCTAGGAACGAAAGGCAGCCCGTCGGATATCCGTCTCACAAATCATCATCTGATGGTAGCCTGAACAATGATCAATCTTTGAAAACACAGCACTACCATGCAACTAATGAAACAAATCATCACATTCTCAGTAGGGGATACCTGTTCTTTATAGTTACCTTCTTCAATTCTCTGTAACCTAAGCACAACCTCATAAATCAATCATTTTTCTTTACAAACAAAACAGGTGAAACCCAAGGTGATGAACTCATCCTAATAAAACCATTCTAAAGCAACTAGTCTAAGTGTGTACGCAACTCCTCTAGTTCACGCGGAGGTGATACGGCATGGCGCCTTAGCAATAGGACGGGTACCCGGTTCAAAATCTATGACGAACTCTACATCTCTCTCAAGTGGAAGACCGGGAAGATTGTCAGGAAATACATCGGGAAATTTGCGCACAATACCAATCTCCTCAACTCGCGACAAACTACTATCGGTCACCAACACGGAAACCAAACAGGCATAACATCTGGAATTTACCAGCTTCCTAGTACGTACCACAGAAATAATCGGAGAAACTTGGTGCGAAAAACCATAAAAACTCGTGGGTTGACCATTTTCCATCTTGAAGTCCAATCGCTTATCCTTGCACTGGATAACAACATCATACTGTGATAACCATTCCATGCCCGAGATCACTTCAAAATCTTCCAAGTCTATCACCTTCAAATTAGCAACCGCTAGAAAATCACCTAGCAAAATCGGACAACTCTGAATGCTTCTATCGATACCACTGAATCACCAGAAGGAAACTTGACATGAAACACGTCGCCAACTTTATTCAGAGTCAGATGATGATGCTCAACAAAGGTCCTTGCCACAAACAAGTGGGTAGAACTAGAATCAAAAAGAACGCGTGCCCAACGGTTCTTTACCTTAAACCTTCCTATAAAAAAATTACATACGCGACTAAGGGGATGAACATTGAACCTATAGCTTTGAATTAAAAGCTAAAACAAGATTAGGATCTAACTTGAAATAACATGAGTAGACATCTAGGCTTCCTAAAGAGACTCCACGTTCATCTTCCCCTTTCCCTTGTCAAAATGCTGCGGCGGTGGCAAATCCTGAAGCGGAACTGGTTGCAACATGGGTTGAGCCTGCACGCACTTCGACTTGAAATATCCTTTCTGTCCGCACAAAAAGTAGCCCCTTTCCTTACCCCCAACATTGGTCAGTATCGTTCCCCCTTCATTTGCACGAAGTACAAACCAAGTCTCCCTTAGGAGCACCCTGAATCGCATGAACATGCTCCTGCTTCTGAGCTACTATTCTCTTGAAACACATCTCGAACGGATGGCCTGACCGGCCACAAAAACTGCATGTCTCTTTGATTATTTTCCTAGAAGCATAACTTGATTCCTTGGAGTTTCATCCCTCGTCATATTTTCTCTTATACTTTCTCAACTGCTGACCTCAGTTATTAGCATTGTCGATCGCTTCGTCCTTCAGAGCAGCTCCTACTGCTTTAGCATAGGTTTCTGATCAATAAGATTTTGCTATCTGTTGGATGTCACTCCTTAGACCACCCAGAAAATGTTTAACTCTACTGGCCTCAGAAACAACTAAATCTGGGGCGAACAAACTCAGCTTGCTAAACTACACCTTATACTGACTCACTGTGAGATGCCTCTACTTTAAGTGAAGGATATCATTCAACAAACAGTCTCGCTCGACCGACAATAGAAACATCTTTAGCAAAAGCTCCTTGAAGACTTCCCATGAACATCCATCCTTCAAGTTTTCCTTTTCCCTCAGCCACCAGCTCTTTACAAGTCCCTTGAGCTGATAAGCAGTGACCATCACTCTCTGGTCGACAGAAACTCCCGAGTACGAAAACATCTCCTCGATGGCTATAATCCAGTCGTCCAAAGTCATGAAGGCATCCCTACCATCATAGGTAGTGGGTCCTAATCGCTGGAAATGCGAGATGAAATTCATCTCTGCAAGCAACATAGCTAGGGGCACCAGAGGAGCAGGAGGAACTGGAACACCTTGACCTACAACAGGGTCCTGAACTTTAATAGGTTGTCCTGCAATGACAGTCAACAAGACTTGGATCTACTACTACACCTCCAACATTTGCCTAGACAAAGCTTCATTGCTCTGTCGCAATCCTCCTAACACGGACTCATTCTGAGCACCAGATGACTCACCCTTTGACTGGGGAATCGACCTCGTCGTAGTTCGTCTCGACATTCTAATAACACAATAAACAACTAATCAAAACCTAGCTTAACTACTAAAACCAAACAACCTAGCACAGACAAAACATACATAACTACATGCTCATGCTGCTAACTTACTCTAGGAATTTTATAAATGATGAAATGCTTAAACCTAGGAAGATATACCATCATCCTATTAACTCAAGTGCATACACCATGAATGCATGAATTTTCATTCATTTTACTTTAATACCACGTATGTACATATGTCATCTTGTAAATCTTTAGCTTGGCACGTGTGCTGATGAAATGTTATATCATGCATGTTGTGCTATGCAATCTAAAAAGGATTTAATGCATGTTATGAGGCCTACACATGAAATGTTATGCATCCCATACTACATAACATTGCGTGCAACGAAAAAATAAAACGTGCTAATGGGTAACCAAGTGATGGTGGTTATGCATCCCATACTACATAACCGTCACATGTCACCACCTATGGTGGATCCACATACAAACACATATTATTCATCCAATACTACATAATATGCTCGGTATACTTCTTATCATGCTTATGAGTGTGGTGTTCATGCTTCAACCAAGACATACTGATGATATATTGGTGCGTGTATTAAATTACACTGGACAACTAACACAACTAGAGACAATTGCTCGACCAATTGTCTAACAACCAATCCCTCTGATACAAACTGTCACAACCCGCATTTTCTCAACATTTAAGTAATATCAGAGTAAGAGAAACTACGCATTGTGATTCCATGCCGTATAGGGGATAACTGCAAGCGCTCAGGCAAGACTCGAAATGTTGAAACCGGAAAATCGGTCTCTGTGGAGTTCAACCCTTGGGGAAGGGGTGGTCGCACTCCGACTTCGCCCCTGCAAGAAAAATGACAAGAAGAGAAAGAGTGCAAAGGACTAGACCAAGGGCCCGGCGCGGAGGTCCCACCACTATCCCGGAAGATCTCAGAGCGCTTCCCCTCCTTAGCCAAAGAGTCGGGCTATGGCACCTCAGAAAGCACTAGAATATTGGAGATGAGTCCGTGCCTTTGAGGTGCCCCCTTGGGTCCTATTTATAGATTTCCGGAAATGGCATGCAAAAAGCCAACCTCCGCCGTTCTAAACAGTTATGTGCAGCCCAACTGGGTCTGCCAACAGCGTAACTCCGCTGTTCTAACCAGCTATGGGCAGACCAGCGGGGGCAAAATGGAAAAAAAGATAAAACTTCACGGCTAAGGGGCGAGTGGCCCTATGATGGCTGTTTACTCGAGAAGGGCGCTGAGTACCGGGTGGAGTCGGGTGGAGCTGGTACTCGCCGCCCCGGCTTGGCGCTAGGCGAGTGTGAGCTCGGCCGGTCCTACCTGCCCACTATTTGGCGAACTCTTGCCTCCCGCCGGGACTGACCCGCCAAAAGGCGCGGGTCGGGGCTGACCCGCCTAAGGGCACAGGCCGAGGGTTGGCCCGCCTCAGGGCGCAGGCCGAGGGCTAGCCCGCCTGAGGGCGCGGGCCGGGGTGACCCGCCTGATGGTGCGGGCCGGGGCTGACCCGCCTGCTCGCCAAGGTTCCCTCGGCGAACACAGGGTTGTACACAATCCCCGCTCTTTGAGAGCTTCGTAGGAGCTCGGAAAGAAACATCCAACCCCACGTGTTCGGCGGGGGCCCTGCTGAGCTGAAGGGAAACTTTGGAGGGGGGGGTCCCACCTTTGCTCTATAAATAAGCTGCCGGACCTTTGAAGACTACTCCTTTTCTTTGCCCCCTTCTGTGATTTAAAAGCCGGAAGATGCCTATGTCCGAGGAGATGTAGGCTCGCTTGGTGGCTGGGAGGGAGGGTGCCCGGGAAGCGGCTCTCGAAGCAGCCCCGTGGTTTGCATGCGGATCGCCCGGTCCCTTATTCAAGCAAGTAAAAGGAAAGATCATCCGTCGGCCTCCACCAAGTGGTGACCCTACTTCCATTTCGGCCGGCAATGCTGAGTTCGCTCCTGAGGTATGAGGTTTCCTTATTCGATCCGTCGCCCCTCCTGACTTTTCTTTTCTTTTTTGCAGGAGGCGCCTCACAACGACAGGGCAGACAGGGGGGGACCAGGGAAATCCCCTTTGATGGTGACGAGTCGGGCTGCTAGTCCCTCTTCTCAGGCGCATTTTCCTCCTGCAACCCCTCCGTCGCCAAGACCCCCTGGCCTGGGGAAACCACTTATCATCCCCGGAGGACCAACATTCCAGGGTCTCTTCTGACGCCTGGTAACTCCCTTGCTTTAGCCCGCTTATCAATCGCTGGCTTCCTCTAACTTTGACTTCGCAGGTTACAACACGGTCTCTTCTGACGTCGAAATGAGCGAGGGATATTCGCCTCCACCCCGAGCTAGACGACATCGCAGGTTATCTGGGCGACCTGCTAGATGTCGCGAAGATGAAGACGCAAGTGACGCGATTATTTCAGAAACACACGCTGCTACTACAGGAAATCTTCGATAGAGTAGAGAAAGACAAAGCTGAGACGGAGGAGCGACTCACGGCTCTGGATGGAGCTGGGCGAACTGCTGACGAGGACGGGGCTACCTCGCTGGGCAAGCACATTACGCGGGCCGAGGAGTGGCTTAGGCAGGTCTCGGAGCAGGTTGACTTGGCCCAGCAGGAGCTGACGGCGGTTCGCGAGTATCACTATCCTCGCATGCCGCCCCAATCCGGAAAGCGGGGGCGGGGCAGATGGAAATGGATTCAGTACTGAGCCGCCTGCCTCGCTCCCGTCAGTGCCTGCTGCTATTCGCTGGGTCCGAGCTGCCTCGCATGTTGATCAAAACTATCGGAATCGCAAATATTTGCTTGAAAACAATTATTCGTCTGTAATAATTCAGGACCTGTCCTGCCCGCTTATGGTCTTCCGCTCGCTGTGCTTTTTCTTTTGGCTACTCTATTCTAACTTTTTAAGAGATGCGGGCGAGGCGAGCCGGCTCCGTCAGTTCGTCTTCTTGCTTGCTCGGCATTGCAGAGTTTGCCCGCTTGGGCCTTGATCGCATCTATTCTAGCGGTAGCGGGCCGACTTCCTGCGGGTCTTCCTCTTGAGGGCTCACGCGCCACTCTTGGCGAGGCCCGCGTCGCTCGATACTCTCTCACGCGAGAGCGGGTGCGGGCGGCTTGCGGCCGAGAACCTCTCGCGGCCGTTCAGCGAGTCGACGAGGATCCCGGTAGGGTTAAGAAGTCGAAGCGTCGGGGTTAATCTTGCTATCCGCACTTTTCCCGCCACTGAGGTTTTTTCCGCCCCTCTTAGCTCTATAAATAGGCTCCGCCAATCTACTTTTCACCCACCGCATTTTAAGCCTCATCTTTCTTTCCCCGCGAGGACCTTCATTTCTTTTGCTTAGTGAACCCCTCGCAAGATGGTTGGCGACGGCGGCAGCGGCGAGGCGGACGGGAGGGGAAAGTGTGCTTGGGCCTTTTCCGAGCATGATTTCCCTCCCGCCGTTATCACTGAGCGGGAATTCCACGAGGCCCTTGGGAGTTCGACACCTCAACCTTCTACAGTGACTTCCTTCCCGGCTCGTCTGACGGGAGCTGCCTCGCTGAGTGCCGGGTCCACGAGGATCGGGATCACCGGGGTCGCACTCTCGGCCCGTATGCCGAGTGCGAGTCGGACCATGCCGAGCATCTCCTGTCTGAACTCCTCGAACATCCCCATAGTGGCGATAGAGGGTGGGGGTGGCGAGTCGGTCCTGTCCGATCCCTGCCCTTCTCCTCTAGTCATTGAACTCGCTGAAGGTTTTCTGAGTTGACCACGCTCCACGCTCACCGCACCAAAATGTTGAAACCGGAAAATCGGTCTCTATGGAGTTCAACCCTTGGGGAAGGGGTGGTCGCACTCCTACTTCGCCCCTACAAGAAAAACGACAAGAAGAGAAAGAGTGCAAAGGATTGGACCAAGGGCCCGACGCGGAGGTCCCACAACCATCCCGAAGATCTCAGAGCGCTTCCCCTCCTTAGCCAAAGAGTCGGGCTAAGGCACCATATAAAGCACTGGAATACTGGAGACGAGTCCGTGCCTTTGAGGTGCCCCCTTGGGTCCTATTTATAGATTTCCGGAAACGGCCTACAAATAGCCAACCTCCACCGTTCTAACCAGTTATGTGCAGCCCAATTCGGTCATCCAACAACGTAACTCCGCTGTTCTAACCGGCTATGGGCAGACCAGCGGGGGCAAAATGGTAAAAAAGAAAATACTTCACGGCTGAGGGGCGAGTGGCCCTATGATGGCTGGTACTCTGGAAGGGCGCTGAGTACCGGGTGGAGTTGGGTGGAGCTGGTACTCACCGCCCCGGCTTGGCGCTAGGCGAGTGTAAGCTCGGCCAGTCCTACACGCCCACTATTTAGAGAGCTCTCGCCTCCCGCCAGGACTTACCCGCCAAAAGGCGCGGGTTGGGGCTGACCCTCCTAAGGGCACAGGTCGAGGGTTGGCCCTTCTGAGGGCACAGGCCAAGGGCTGGCCCACCTTAGGGCGCGGGCCGGGGCTGACCCGCCTGATGGTGTGGGCCGGGGCTGACCCGCCTGCTCGCCCAGGTTAGCTCGGCGAACACGGGGTTGTACACCAAACTCTACAGTTTAAATGAAATCCATAAGTTATTAGGTAAAAAAACAGATTAAGTTTAGATGGTTGTATCCCTCGGTACAGTGGATCAGCTAGTCCACTGTTAAAAGTATAATTATACGCTACGGAAATACTTTGATTATGTTGGATTAACATCCTACCCGAGCATAAACATCCTCGAAGTACAACTCGGGGTATACAAGACTATAAATTGATTATAAGTATAGAAATAGTCTTTACATTAGTTAAAAAATTGCATTTTAGTTTTAAAAAGATGGCATGTATGAAATACTAGTAGTAATGCTTTTATAAGTTAAAATACCTAACATGTGGCCTTGCATAAAACATTCCTAGAGTGCAAGTAAAAACAACCACAAAAGGCCAACTAGGCAGCTTAGTAAAATAATTAGCATTTCAAAAGAAAACCCCCAATGGGTGTCAACAACCTGACACGAATTCACTAGAGAGCATGTATGTCTGTACATAAATGAAAGCAACAAATTCAAGATTTAATACAAGCTCTTAATTCAGAGATCGGAGGCGCCTGCAAAAGGTACGATATATTTCAGGATAAAATTCAAGATTTAAATCAGATGGAGTTCTGCGGGTCATACACAAAAAAAAACTTTTTGATAAACACAAAATAAAACAAATATATAAAAACTAAGTAAAAAAAACTAACTTACAAACAAATATATCTAAACACACAAATACAAACACATGTAAAGACTTAAAACGGAAAAAAAAATAAAAACAGGTTTTTTTGTATAAAACAGGTTTTATAATAAAAAGCAGTTTTATTATAAACTAGTTTTTATAATTAGAAACGTTTTATATAAAATACGTTAAAATAGTAGGTTAGGGTTTTTTGTTAGAATTTGTTAGCGGTTAATAAACATGTTAATAAAAAGTTAGGTTTTATAAAAATAAAGTTTTAAATTCATGGAATTTTATGTTTGTTTTATTTTTATAAAAACTAAGGTTTTTAAATAACAAGAAAAAAAAAAGATAAAATTAATAGCGTTCTTTTATTTTCAAATATTAACACATATAAACAAATCCCCGGCAACGGCGCCAAAAAGCTTGATAAGTAAAGTTGGTTTTAAAGAAGATAGATTTGGTGTTATATAATGTTTTACGTATATAAGTGTGTCTCTTTTTTTACTTTATTATATCCTGTGGATTAAGGCAAGAGTACCTATCACATAGGAGTATAGTATTTTGTAGAAAATATCAAGCCCGTATTTTTCCTGAGATTGGTGTTAATTATTCTACTTTTTAGAATGGACTATTATCTTATCGAACGAACGGAGTGGAGTTTATATTTAAAAATAAAAGATATAAAAATATATATACGTTATTTTATTAATAGAAGGACTCAGAAGGTTGTCCTTTATTTCAGAAGTACTTTGAGAGAATATTAATTCAGTTATTAAAAAACAACTTTATTTCTTAATTACCTAACTTAACGAGAGGGTCCCTTTGGTAGCATCTCAGACTCGAAAGTATGACCGGGGAGGCTTGCGTTTAAAATGGGTTAACGTAAACATAGTGTCTCTTTACCTGGCATATGATCAATTAATAGAAAACCCTAGTTAGGATAACTAGAAAGTAGAGTTGAATTAGTTGAAAATAATATCCATCCCAGAGCTCATCCTTACAAAGTGCTAAGAGTTCTTAGCCTCTTCTCAGGATGGGGGCGATATAAAGTACAGAAATTAATATATACATATCTATCTTAATCCATGACTTAAGCTTTCGCTTCGCCTTTCATTTGGGATAGGGTAGTAAAATCTAAAATATTGAAAAGCTTTCGCACTATCTTAATCCAGGTCATAGGCTTTCGCCTCGCCCTACATTCGGGATAGTATGAAATAATAAGGTTTTGAAAATTATTTTGAAAGCAGTTTCACGTTATCTTAATCCAGGACAAAAGAAGAGCTTCGCCTTTCATTCGGCATAGTATGAGAAATATAAAGGAAAGTAAAACTGAAAATAAAGCAGTAAAGTACTCAGAATTGAATTTGAAATAGTCTATTTTATAAAGTCCAAAAATTATTACAACTTTCTGAAAAGCTGAAAAATCTAAAAAGTTACAACTTACAGTACTTTTGAATACTTAAAAGCTACTACCAGTTCCTTGTCAGAGAGCTGGGGAGTCCTAATAGGTCTTAAGGAAGCTGCTGGTGTTTGAATAATTCTACTCAGCCCTGCCTCCCTTTTTATAGAAAAAATTTTCAAGTGACACGCCCCCTAACACTAGCGTGTCGGGGAGGGCGTGATAGGTTCACGGGCGTGACTGCCACCGTGTTGGGACAGGTGTCGAGCTGGGCTGAACTTTGGATAGAATTTGATCAGGTCACGGGCGTGTCGGATGACGTCATGTGAGTGTCTAGCAGCTGATTAATCATGAGACATGGGGCGTGGCGACAGCGCGGCATCTTGCTGGCATTTTGGATAGAACTTCAATAGGGCACGGGCGTGTTGATTTTGTCGCGGGCGTGTTTGGGGCGTGTCCATCAATTTCCCGATTTTCCTGAGTAAAAACAGAAACTAAAAAAAAGAATTAAAAAGGGCTGTCATGCCCTAGGTCACGGGCGTGACTAGGGGCGTGACCTAAGAAGAAAAAATTACAAAAAATCAGAAAAACTTAGAAAATAAATATAAAACATAATATAAAAAAATAATTAGTTTTATATATAAAAACTAAGGTTTTATTTATAAATATGCCAAATTAAAACTATACAAAATTGTATATTTTTATACTCATCAAATACCCCCATACTTAGATTTTGCTATTCCAGAGTAAATATTGAGTTGAGTATATTTACAAGTTATGAAATTTTCTATTTACTATCAATTTATTTCTTCAAGATAAAACAGGTATAACCATCCGGTGGATAAAGAGTTAAATGCTATCGTATATATATATCATTGATAACAGAGTTAGAATTTATAGCCATAAGAAGTTTTTGAAAACAAATAGTAAGTATATATTAAAATCACATATAACAAAGATAAATTAACTTTATGACTACTATATCTTGCATGAGATAAGTTGAAAAATTACAACCTATTAATTATGCTCTCTAAAAATTTTAAGAAAAATTAATTTAATATTGTAGTGGTTTTAGGGGATATCAACTTGGTTGTTTTGCCCATACAGAGGCTCTGAATGTAGGAAGTGATGAATTTTATCCTCTCACTTTTTTTCATATTCATACATTGTTACAACTATTTTAGGAAAATATTTTCCAAAATAGAAAAAAAACTTTGCAGAATTGAACTTTGAATTAATCCAATGCATATGTTTAGGAGCACATACTCCATTTCATATGGTCTTTTAACATTTATTGGATGTCTATGTTTATGGATTTTTTTTATTCCCATGGACATAAGATCTTTTCTTTTCTAGGAGCACATACTTTTAGATGCTTGCGTGAATAAAGAAACATGCCAAGCGAAATAGTAGGTAGGGGGTTATAAAAATAATTTTTATAAAAGATTCTGAGAGCAATGGTAATAACTTGATATTTTCTATATTTTAACAAGATTGAAGTAATGATAATTACTGTCTAAAATTGTTTGGTGAACATAATATGTTTTGCTTCTATTATACATATGTATTGTTTTTAATATATTAAAGCAGGCTTGCTAAAAAAACTAACTCCAATTGTAATGAAATTTTATCAGGTAGGGTTTACAAGTTTATTTTGGATATTTATATCTATCTAGTTATGAGAAGGAGTAGTAAATTTAAAAATTGAATAAATTGCATTTTTGATCAACTCAGATTTTTGGAATATATATACATAGTATGGTTTTGAAAGTTTTGACTTGTTTAGGATGAGTACTAAAATAATCAATGCTTTTATTTAAAACATAACATAAAAGTTATAAAAAATTGCAGCTAAAGGAACCCCCATACATATGTTAGGCATAGGTATGAAGTGATAAATATGTACAGAATATATAAAAGCATAAAAGATGGAAATATATAAGTGAATTTATATTTCGAGGTTATGGAGTAGTGTCTGGGTTTCAGGTTCTTTTTGAAAAGGTCCCCAGTAAAATATAGTTTCAAACGGTTCCCATTTACTTTGAAAGTTCCTAGTTCAGGGTTCGAAATAAGAATGGTCCCATATGGCAAAATTTGTTTAACATTAAAGGGTCCGTCCCTCAGGATTTTAATTTTCCTGGAAATAATTTAAGGCGTGAGTTATATAGTAGGACAAGATCACCTGGAGAAAAAGATTATGGAAATTTAATTTTCCTATCATGATAAAACTTAGATCGCTCTTTATAATATTAATTATTTTCATAGGCGTTTGCAAGTCATTCCTAAAGTTCATTGAGTTTAAATTTTCGTTGTTCGGCGGCTAAGTTTGTATTTAAGTTAAGAAATTTTAGCGCCCAGTATGCTCGATGTTCTAATTCTATAGGTAGGTGACATGCCTTTCCATATACTAAACGATAAGGTGTACAACCGATCGCAGTTTTGAATACTGTATGGTAGGCCCAAAGTGCGTCATCTAATTTAAGGGACCAATCTTTTCGATTAGTATCTATAGTTTTTTCTAATATGCGCTTTAGTTCTCTATTGACTACCTCCACTTGGCTGTTTGTTTGGGGGTGATAAGCGATAGCGAGTTTATGAGAAACTCCATATTTGGCTTACAATTTAACCATCTGGTTGTTACAAAAATGAGTACCTCGATCGCTAACTATAGCCCTAGGCGTGCCAAAATGTGAAAATAAGGATTTCAGAAATTTAACGACTCTCGAGTCAGCTGTGGGAAAAGCTTGCGCTTCAGCCCACTGTGAAACATAATCGACCGCTACTAAGATATAACGATTTTTAAAAGAAGGAGGTAAAGGGCCTACTAAATCTATGCCTCACAGATCAAAAATTTCACATTCTAAGTAAAAATTTTGGGGCATTTCGTCCCGACGGGATATGTTACCTGGCCGTTGGCAGCAGTTGCAAACGCTTACTAATTTTTGAGCGTCCTTGAATAAAGTATGCCAAAAGAATCCTGCTTCAAAGGCTTTACATGCAGTCTGGTTGGATTGATAATGTCTGTCGGTTAGTCCTTTGTGTCAGTGTCGTAGTACTTTTAGTCCTTCCTCGTTTGAAATACATCTTCTAATTACTTGGTCAGCACAAACTCGGACTACATACGGGTCTTCCCAAAAGTAGTTTTTCAAGTCAGAAAAGAATTACCTCTTTTCTTGAATTGAAAAAGCTTTTGGAAGGACTCGGGCTACTAAATAGTTAGCCAAGTCTGCGAACCAAGGAGTAGAAGAGTTTGTTACCTTTTCAAGAGCGAGGAGACTTTCTTCAGGGAATTTATCTTCGATGTCGGCTACCATGAGTGTATCTGTTGCAGCATTCTCTAGTCAAGAAAGATGATCGGCTGCCAAATTCTCTGCGCCTTTCTTATCTCGAATCTCTAAATAAAATTCATTTAATAAGAGAATCGAACGTAATAAATAGGGTTTTGCGTCTTCCTTAGTTAGTAAATATTTTAAAGCAGAATGATCCGTAAACACTATAACTTACGATAGCGTGATATAAGATCTAAACTTATCAAATGCAAATACAATCGCCAGTAGTTCCTTTTCCATGGACGTGTAATTGGTTTGTGTGGATGTGAGAGTTTTACTTGCATAATAGGTAGGATGAAAATATTTGTATAGTTGCTGTCCTAAAACAGCTCCTACCGCATAATCACTCGCGTCACACATGATCTCAAAAGGAAAGATCCAGTATGGGGCTACTAAAATAGGAGAGTTGATAAGTTTGTCCTTAATAATATTGAATGCAACTAAGCATTCCCTATCAAATATAATTGGGGTTTCTTTTTCTAATAAATGAGTTAACAGTTTTGTTATTTTAGAAAAATTTTGAATGAACCGTCTACAGAAACCTGCATGGACTAAGAAACTTCGAATAGATTTTACATTTGTTGGAGGTGGAAGTTTTTCAATTATTTCTCTTTTGGCCTTATCGACCTCGATTCCCTGGGAAGAAATTTTATGACCGAGAACTAAACCTTCGCTGACCATAAATTGGCATTTCTCCCAGTTAAACACTAAATTCGTGTCTTCACAGCGTTGAAGAACACGAGCGAGGATATCTAAACACGTATGGAATGAGTCTCAAAATATGGAGAAATCATCCATAAATACTTCCATAATGTCCTCTACTAACTTGCTGAAAATATCTATCATACATCTTTGAAATGTAGCTGAAAGTCCACCTAGTGTCAACTACTTACACCTATGGGGGGGATAGGTGTCTTTGCAGCGTATTTGCGGAATTAAGGTTTTACCTACACAAGAAAACAAAACAACACAACACAAAAAGTACACAAGCAATTTATAGTGGTTCCACGATTTGGGTACGTCCACTTTCCCACTTCGACCTATCTCCCAACCGGGGACGACTCGGTCACTTCACCAACAGGATTGAAATCTAATCCTTGCACTAACGGAAGGAACCCTTCCACACGTAGGAGTCAACACTCCCACAACACGGGTTGCACCCAACCCAACAACTAGAGACCAATCGGTCCTTTACAATGAAAGAGAAAATGAAAATAGCTTGTAAGAAATACAAACAACGTGAAGATCCAGGTGTCCCTTTTCGTTAGACTATTTGTTCTTGTAGGCAACGAAAAGTTCACAACCCTAGATCTTTCTTGGAGAGAATCTTCTCTAGATCCACGGCTTCAACAAGAGAGGCGGTGATGCTATGTAGATCTAATCTTCTTAGCAAAGTCGACAAGGTCTTCCAACGGTCACACTAGGATCGATCGTCTCGATCGATTCGGATGGGGAAGGTTTCCCGATCACAAATCAAGAGACAAAAGATCTCTGGATAGACACGTGAGACGCTGTGCCCGACTAGGCTTCTGTCACCGGGAGAGGTAACTAAAAGTCCGATCAACGGTGGCGAGCAATTAGCGAGAGGCGGGGGAGGTCGGCCAAGCTCGCTTCCGATTTAGGGCTTGACGGTGGCTTCTTTTTCTTCGATCTATGATCCGTCAGTTTACTGTTCACAAATACAGAGTATTTATACACTAGGTCAAGAGATGACCGTTGTGGGCCCCCACCAGCAGTAAGACCAAAGTCCGGTTCAAAATCCTGCTGATAACGTGGACCGGTCCAGACAGAGTCGGAAAAATACCCAAGTCAAATTCGGCGAGAATCGTGGGTGATTCTCGACGAATCGACGAGAATCACTTACGATTCTTGCCGAATTCTACTTGGAGAATTCTGGCTGCACAGGTTATAGAGGCCGGGGAGAATCGGTGGGAATCACCTTGGATTCTTGCCGACTCGTCGAGAATGCAAAGTCATTCTCGACGAATCGGCGAGAATTACTTGGTGATTCTCGACGATTCTGCCTTAGATGATTTTTCTGACTGTGTCGAGACAGCCGGCCCAACTCGGCAAGAATCAACTAGTGATTCTCGACGACTCGTAGAGAATCACTGGTAATTCTCGAAGAATCGGTGAGAATCACTTAGTGATTCTCGACGATTTACACTTAGACGATTCTCGTCTTTCAGCCCGTGAGATGGTCTTTGGCCCATCCTTGCTCCTTGTCTGCTCTTGCTTTATCATAGCCCTGTACTTGAAATAAAGTACACCCCAATAGAGAGAGTACACGTAGGCCAACACACTGATCTGCTCAACGAGGGATTACGTTGCACAGACCCGTGTATATTGACCCACTGCACCCTGACATTGGTATGTACTTAGCATGGAATAACTGCAAGCACAACTAGAAGAAATTCATCAAATACATAGTTAATTCATCTTAGATTTGATAGGAGGCTTCCTCAAATCCAGATAATTGTGGATGCAATACCCAACAATCTCCCCCTATTTGACGAAGCCAAAATCCTACTAAGCTAAGATGAATTTCAACATTCCAGATAAAATGTGTATAAACTAGAAGAGTGAACAACAAACGTAATCATACCAATGTGAGAGTCAAGCAATAAACCACACACATGAATATATAAATGTGAATATCCACACATAAATGTTTACGGTTTACTTAATCAAAAGTTTAAATGAGATAACCACAAGAGCTAACATCCTACAGATCTTTGTCCTTAGCTATGCCTTCTTTGAGTTACTGAGCTAAGAATTTTTTGCTTTGTCGCTCAAAATACTCCTTGGGCTTAGGATAGTATCTCAGAGGGGGAGCTTTGTTTGCCACAGCGTTGCTTCTGAAGAACAAGTTTCTTTTGGCTTCATACATTTTGTGCTGCTCCCACTCGTATTGGCTATATACGTCATTCCTTTTGACTTGCCCTCCTTGTAGTAATGCAAAGGTGTCCAAGATGATACTTTTTGATACAGGACTCCATATTTCATTTCTCACATCCTCCTCCGACAATCTGATCTTCTTTTCAGCTGGTGTTTCCTTTGAAGTTCCTTCTTTGATTTGCCTTTTTTCCTTTGGCTTTTGCTAAGGCATCTTGGTCAAACCAGCTTCTTCTTTCAACCCTCTCCGCAGCTTTCTTCTTTTCGACTTCGCCCAGTTGTACTTCTTCAGTCCTTATATCACCCTCAGTAGTACCAGCACGGCCTTCATCCTCAGGTGGAGCAACAGGGACATGTATTCCCGATGCTTCTATTACCAGCCAGTGGGCCGTTTCAAACACGTACCAATTCGAATTATCGAGTTTGTATTTGTCAATTATTATTTATTAAGTTGATTAAAGGTGCAGTTATGAAGTGGAAGTTTTGAAAGGCATACCTATTGGTCTGATCGAAGTTTAGAAGTACTAACTCTTGAAGCCCTGCCATCTTAGCGTTATACGCTTCCTCCCCCTTTTTGGCTTCGGCGCCTATAGAGTTTGTATAGGAGTGCAGAGATGCATCAATGTGCTTCACGGTTTTACTGAATTCGTCCAGCAGATATTTCTGATTTGCGTTCAGCGTTACCATGTTGGCATCGAATTTTTGTATGATGTCTGCCACAATATGTGCATTTTTATTGACTACAGCCAGATCGTCAGTATTCTTCTTCAGTCCTTGCATGAGAAGAGATACGGTTGTGCCTTCCTCTGTATATTTTTCATCAAATTTCTTTTCCATCACATCTAGTTTGTGGTTGATCTGAACCACATTCTTAAGCATGAGATCCTCAGACTCCCGCAGTCTCTTTAGCACTTTGTTGTTCGATTTCTCAAACGTATCCTTGAGCTCATCAAGCATTCCATGGACAAAATTAACAGTGAGGTTTGCTAGGTTTGCTTGAGGTGGAGGAGCTGCAGGCAGACCCTAGTCAGGCTCCCCCGCAGAAGCACTGGGAGAGCTGGATAGTAGTATGGAGTCCATAGGGGGAACAAAGGATTGCTCCCCCTCCATCCTTGCATCTGACCGCTTAGGAGCTTGTTCCTCAGATGGAACCTCAGCATCCTCCTGAGAATCTGCTTCTTTCTCATTCTCTGGTACTTCTTCCTCTATCTCAGTCTCTAAGTGATCATGCTTATCGGTAGAGTTGTGCACATCTTCTTCTACTTCTTCCTCCTTCTCCTCATCAGGCACCTCATCTCCAAGATCATCGTCGATAAGAGCTGCCTCATCGTTCTCAACCTCCTCATCATCTGCTACTTCATCTGCCACCATCTCCACAACATCTTTAGCTATCAGAGAAATGTCAGATAAGATGTTTGCAGAACCGGTTACAGGCTCCCCCTCAGTTCTTGCAATCAGGGCGTCAGGAACTTCACTGGGTGTTTCCACGAAAGCTGCTGAATTTCTGTTGTCCTCGGCGGGAGTTTTTCTAGATAGAAATCGATGGGATTGGAGGCATTCCGGATTCTCGGAATCTTCTATTATCAAAGGGTTGAGAAATCTTCTAAATATATGTATTTCTTAATCTTCGGAATATATATATATGTTTCTTAATACATGAATCTATAGAGGGTTTGGAAGGAGTTTTCCACACAGAGTTAGGAGGCATATCAACTTTGGTATACCCAAGATAATAATCGTGGCAAGCAACTTTAATGGATTATTTCTCGATCGAGATATACACAATCTTCTTGATGTCAGTTGTAAGTTTTAGTGACTTCCAATGGCGTATCTTCATTAATTTTCAGTGGGCTGACTTAGGCTTGTTGAGGTTCATTCTCGAATCTACCAGTGCATTTACAGATAAATCTTTAACAATGTATCTAAAGGTTATTTTTACAATCTTAATCTTTCCTTAGGTGAACAAGCATATAAGTGTAAGTCTATACATGACCATTTACTTTCGAGAGAGGGAATTCATGACTTAGTGTGGATATGTAGACATACATATATACATATATGTAAAAATCAATGAACTATAGCTCATATATTGAAGCTGATTGCAATTACCGGAGATTAAAAGATGTATCATTTAGAACTTCTGCTCAAGGCACACCTTATGGTCAACTTGAACGTGCCCGTGTTGATGACACTGCTCCTTTTCCAGATACATGTTCCACGTCATTTTTGGAACATCTCCTGTCTGGTTCCCATGAGATTTACGGGAACCTAGACTACCCTGCAAAAGAGTTATCTTGCCTTAGGAACCCAATAAGTATTGGGTCCTAGGTTCCTGTCAGCATAATAATTGGGATACCTCCCCTCAGGGATCCCGGAGGGAGGACTAACATTGCCTCGAGGATGTGGAAGTCCCCTTGCCTTTGACATAGAAGGGTTGTGCCAACAATCTATGGCAAAATGACCCACTTTGCCACAACACCAACATTCATGAATGTTGTACCGCCATTTGTGACCTGAACTGGTGACTGAGGTAGTCATAGTCCTAGGTCTAAACGGGATAGTGCTGAATCTGCTAACCGAATTGTCTCTTCCACCGTGAATCATGGAAGGGTGGAAAGAATGCATATGGTAGGCGTCATGAGGCCTGGGAGGTGGTGCCTTCCTTTCAGTCAGCCCCCTTCCAAGGTCCCCATGTGTGCCAATAACATGATTTCTAACCCCCCTTTCCTGAGTCCTAGGGAGGTGAGAGGCGCATTGTGAGCTGATGCTGGCAGACTCATGACGAGTAGGGGCAGTGGCCGAGAATACAAAAGGCTTGGTGGAAGCCTGAGGTATCCTCTTCTGGGTGGCCATGACAGCCCTTGCATTCTGGGTGCTTCCACAAGAGGGCTGATCATTCTTGCAGTGACCATGGTTGTTCCTATGGTCATACCTGAATGCATGATGTGTGCCCTTCCTGCTTGGGGTGGGGGGTCTGAACACAGTTTCCCCATTTCTCAATGAATTGATGATTTTGGAGATCCACCCATTTTCTGCTTTTCTTTTGATAGCATCTATCTTGGAAAAGTTAGAAACAATCCACTTCTCGGTCTCTAGATGACTCTCTAGATCTGAGATTTTAGAGTCCTTAACCTTATTGGATGCCGATTGGAGAACCAATAAGATTTTCAGCCGAGCAATCTCCTAAGCTTGCTCCTCAACAATAAGGTTGCTTTTCTGAAGGACACTCTTCAGGGCATCAGGATTTTCTGGAGGGCAATCATCCAAAATATTCATGTCTTCAGGAACATGGGGAAGAGAGGGGTAAGGTGAAGAAGTTACCTGGTCCTGACTTAGCTGATCAGGAATAGTGTTAGGACTGACCGGGGCAGCTGAGTCATCTTCAGCTGTGCAGACTTCATCAACTTCCTCCTAAGTCTCTGATAAGGACACATGAGCCCTGATACTGAGAAATTGGTCATCACTTTCTTCTTCAGAAATACTGACCCCCATATATGCCTCATCCTCTTGCTGACGACTTATCCCTATTCTGTTTGATCCCTCCATGAGGTCTGATACAGTTTGCCACAAGGACTTGGCCGTCTTACACTTTTCAAGTCTTGACCGTGAAGGTCCAGTCCAGACATCCAGGATGATTTTACGAATCATTTTATCCAAGTTGAAAAGAGAGAATTCAATCTCAGACATTTCAGTAGTCTCCTTGGGGATCTGCATATCCTTTCCAGAGCAGGAGGCCTTCATGGGAATGAAGAGGCCCTCTTCCAAAATGAGAGAAGCTCGAGGGTCGATGGCCTCCAGATGAAATAGTACTCTCATCTTCCATACAGGATAGTACTCCTTTGTACAAGAGGGGAGTCTTAGAGGAAGGACATCATAATCCAACTCCATGCTTGAGTCTGATCTTCTTGTTGACACTAGATGCAGGAACTTACTCGAGGTGTTAACCCCTTTGATGAGTAACCTCCCTCTGATACCACTTGAAAGTCCACCTAGTGTCAACTACATACACCTATGGGAGGGATAGGTGTCTTTGCAGCGTATTTGCGGAATTAAGGTTTTACCTACACAAGAAAACAAAATAACACAACACAAAAAGTACACAAGCAATTTATAGTGGTTCCCCGATTTGGGTACGTCCACTTTCCCCCTTCGACCTATCTCCCAACCAGGGCGACTCGGTCACTTCACAACAGGATTGAAATCCAATCCTTGCACTAACGGAAGGAACCCTTCCACACGTAGGAGTCAACACTCCCACAACATGGGTTGCACCCAACCCAACAACTAGAGACCAATCGGTCCTTTACAATGAAAGAGAAAATGAAAATAGCTTGTAAGAAATACAAACAACATGAAGATCCAGGTGTCCCTTTTTGTTAGACTATTTGTTCTTGTAGGCAACAAAAAGTTCACAACCCTAGATCTTTCTTGGAGAGAATCTTCTCTAGATCGACGGCTTCAACAAGAGAGGCGGTGATGCTATGTAGATCCAATCTTCTTAGCAAAGTCGGCAAGGTCTTCCAACGTTCACACTAGGATCGATCATCTCGATCGATTCGGATGGGGAAGGTCTCCCGATCACAAATCAAGAGACAAAAGATCTCTGGATAGACACGTGAGACGATGTGCCCGACTAGGCTTCGGTCGCCGGGAGAGGTAACTAAAAGTTTGATCAACGGTGGCGGGAAACTAGCGAGAGGCGGAGGAGGTCGGCCGAGCTCGCTTCCGATTTAGGGCTTGACGGTGGCTTCTTTTTCTTCGATCTGTGATCCGTCAGTTTACTGTTCACAAATACAGAGTATTTATACACTAGGTCAAGAGATGACTGTTGTGGGCCGCCACCTGCAGTAAGACCAAAGTCTGGTTCAAAATCCTGCTGTTAACGTGGACCGGTCCAGACAGAGTCGGAAAAATACCCAAGTCAAATTCGGCGAGAATCGTGGGTGATTCTCGACGAATCAGCGAGAATCACTTACGATTCTCGCCGAATTCTACTTGGAGAATTCTGACTGCACAGGTTATAGAGGCGGGGAGAATCGATGGGAATCACCTTGGATTCTTGCCGACTCGTCGAGAATACAAAGTCATTCTCGACGAATTGGCGAGAATCACTTGGTGATTCTCGACGATTCTGCCTTAGATGATTTTTCTGACTGCGTCGAGACAGCCGGCCCAACCCGGCAAGAATCAACTAGTGATTCTCGACAAACTCGTCGAGAATCACTGGTGATTCTCGACGAATCGGTGAGAATCACTTAGTGATTCTCGATGATTTACACTTAGACGATTCTCGTCTTTCAGCCCGTGAGATGGTCTTTGGCCCATCCTTGCTCCTTGTCTGCTCTTGCTTTATCATAGCCCTTGTACTTGAAATAAAGTACACCCAATAGAGAGAGTACACGTCGGCCAACACACTGATCTGCTCAACGAGGGATTACGTTACATAGACCCGTGTATATTGACCCACTGCACCCTGACATTGGTGTGTACTTAGCATGGAATGAGTCTCAGCAAATATGGAAGAAATTCATCCATAAATACATAGTGAATGTCATCTTAGCTTTGATAGGAGGCTTCCTCGAAAATATCTAGCAGGTACATTGTGGATGCAATACCAACAGTAGCTGGCGCATTACGAAGTCCAAATGGCATTCGCCTATAGGCGAAAGTACCAAAGGGGCAAGTAAAAGTTTTTTCTCTTGGTCTTCAGGGGCTATTAGGATTTGTAAATACCCTGAATAACCATCGAGAAAACAGTAATATGAGTGACCCGAGAGTCGCTCTAATATTTGATCTATAAACGGTAGTGGAAAGTGATCTTTACGGGTGGCATCATTTAATTTTCGATAGTTGATGCACATCCTCCAAACCATAATAGTACGTGTTAGAATTAGTTCATTATTAACGTTTGGCACTACTGTTATACCGCCCTTCTTAGGGATGACTTGTACGGGACTAACCCATGTACTATCTGAGATTGGATAGATAATTCTTGCGTCTAATAATTTCATTACTTCAGCTTTTACGACATCCTTCATATTAGGATTTAAACAACGTTGGGGCTGGATAGATTTACGAGGGTTATCTTCAAAAAATATTTTATGCATACAAAAAGATGGGTTGAGTCCTTGGATATATGAAATTTGCCATGCTAATGCATGACGATGTTGTTTTATCACTTCTATTAATTAAGACGTTTTCTTATCATTTAATTCAGCAGAAATGATAATAGGGAGTTTAGATTTGGCTTCAAGGAAAACGTATTTTAAATGTGTAGGAAGTGTTTTCAGCTCGAGGGTTGGTGGTTTTTCATACGAAGTTGGAGTTTTTAGAGTTATAGAAGTTAACGATATAAAAGTTTCTAAAGGGTCATCGGTGGGAATTTCGTGTGAAAGGGGTAAGTCTGCCAAGTCCGATTTTTCTATAGTTATTGAAAGTAAATCAGAATCGGAAAACCATTTTCCTCAAAAGAGGCTTTCGCAAGATAGCAGGAATCGTCGTTTATTAAAGAATTTTTCATAGAGGGATCTATATCGATAGTAACCTCATCAAATCCTTCTCGTAAGAGAAGTCTATCGTTACTTACGTCTATTATCGCGTGAGAGGTAGCGAGAAAAGGACGACCGAGAATTATGGGAACATCGGCGTCTTCCTCTATGTCAATTATAACCAAGTATACCGGGAAGATAAACTTATCTATTTTGACCAGAACACCCTCTACTATACCTATTGGATATTTATTAGAATGATCTGCTAACTGGATGCTCATTTTAGTTAGGCTGGGGTTACATAATCCTAGTTTCTGAAAGAGCTAGTAGGGCATTAAATTTATGCTAGCACCTAAGTCTGCTAACACATCTTTTATTAGTAGATTACCGAAGAGACACGGGATGGAAAATCATCCCGGATCGTTTAATTTTGGGGGTAATTTATGTAATAAAACGGCTGAACATTCGGCGTTAAGGAAAACTCTCGATATATCTTCGAGTTTCTTTTTATTTGAAAGTAGTGCTTTTAAATATTTTGTGTATTTTGTCATCTATGCAATTGCCTCGCAGAAAGGTATATTGATTTGAATTTGTTTTAGCATTTTTATAAAATTTTTATAATGTTCATCTTATCGCTCATCTTTTAATTTAGATGGATAAGGTAAAACAACATGTGGGGAATAAATTCGCGGGGGTTGAGGAGGCAGAGACGTAACGGGAAGTGGTTTAGGGAGGCTAACCTTAACTTCTTTTTCTACCCTAACGTGTGGTGGTAACTCCCTGCCACTTCGTAGTTTGATGGCTTGTCAACTTGGTGGGTTACTTGAATGGCCAGTATCCCGCGGATTTGGTTCCGTATTTCCTGGGAAATTACCAGGTTGGCGTTCCGATAGCATTTTTGATATTTGTCCAATTTGTGTTTCTAAGTTTTTAATTTATCGGGTAAGGTTCCGGATATTGGACTCATTGATACTGACATATTTCGTGAATATGTCTTCTATCGGGGTTAGCCTAAATTGGTGCGGTTGTGGTGGTGGTGTTTGTGGTTGTGGGGGTTGCGGTGCAAATCCACATGGATTTGCAATCGGAGGGCATTGAGTATTACTGGGGTTGCTCTATGAAAAATTAGGATGGTTCCTATATCCTAGATTATAAGAATTATTATTTGAGTTAATATAAGGATTATAGGAAGGTCTATAAGAGTTCCCCATATAATCGATTTATTCAATTACATTATTATTCGGATTCCAAGTAGTTGTGGCGGAGGAAGCAGATATTCCTGCCAAATATTTAGTTAAATTTTCTCCTTGGAGTGCTAAAGTAGAAGAAGTGTCGAGCTCATAAATCCCAGCTAGTTTAGGGCGTGACCTTGGCACGTTCCACTAGTATGCATTCATGGACATCTCCTCAAAGAGGGTTTGAGCGGCCTCAGGGGTTTTGTTATTGAGCGTGCCCCCAGCGGCAGCATCAATGGCTTGTCTTGTTTGAATATTAAAACCATTATAGAATATTTGTACCTAGAGCCAAGTTGGCAGTGTGTGATGTGTACACCGATATAAATTTTCCTTAAAATGTTCCCAAGTCTCATAAAAAGACTTGGACTCGCCTTGCACAAAGGAAGAAATATCTGCACGCAGACGTACGGTTTTTGCAGGTGGAAAATACATTGTAAGGAATTTTTCGGTCATTTAAGCCCAAGTGGTAATAAATCCTCTAGGGAGAGAACCTAGCCACTGTTTGGCTTTCTTTCCTAACAAAAAAGGAATTAAGCGAAGACGGATGGCATCATCAGTGACGCCATTTATCTTAAATGTGTCGCATATTTCTAAGAAGTTGGACAAGTGCGTGTTTTGATTTCGTCGGGCAATCCATCAAATTGAACAGAACTTTGAATCATTTGGATTATACTCGATTTAATCCCGAAGTTATTATTATCAATTGTTGGACGAACGATACTAGTCCTGGTGTCATCTAAATTGGGTTGTGTATAATAAGACATGGTCCTTTGGGGGACCACCTCTAGAATTTGTTGTTGCTCTGCTACCATTTCTTGTACGTGTGCTGTGCCTACGGACTCTTCCAGATTTAATACAAGCTCTTGATTCAGAGATCGGAGGCGCCTGCGAAAGGTGCGATCAATTTCAGGATCAAATTCAAGATATAAATCAGATGGAGTTCTGCGGGTCATACACTAAAAAAACTTTTTGATAAACACAAAATAAAACAAATATATAAAAACTAAGTAAAAAAACTAAGTTACAAACAAATATATCTAAGCACACAAATACAAACACACGAAAAGACTTAAAATGGAAAATAACTAAAAACTGGTTTTTGGTATAAAACAGGTTTTATAATAAAAAGCAGTTTTATTATAAACTAGTTTTTATAATTAGAAACGTTTTATATAAAATACGTTAAAATAGTAGGTTAGGGTTTTTTGTTAGAATTTGTTAGTGGTTAATAAACTTGTTAATAAAAAGTTAGGTTTTATAAAAACAAAGTTTTAAATTCAGGAAATTTTATGTTTTTTTTATTTTTATAAAAACTAAGGTTTTTAAATAACAAGGAAAAGAAAAGATAAAATTAATAGCGTTCTTTTATTTTCAAATATTAACACATATAAACGAATCCCCGACAACGACGCCAAAAAGCTTGATAAGTAAAGTTGGTTTTAAAGAAGATAGATTTGGTGTTATATAATCTTTTATGTATATAAGTCTATCTCTTTTTTTACTTACTTATATCCTGTGGATTAAGGCAAGAGTGCCTATCGCATACGAGTATAGTATTTTGTAAAAATATCAAGGTCGTATTTTTCCTGGGATCGGTGTTAATTATTCTACTTTTTAGAACGTACTATTATCTTATCGAACGAACGGAGTGAAGTTTATATTTAAAAACAAAAGATAGAAAAATTTATATACGTGATTTTATTAAGATAAGGACTCAGAAGGTAGTCCTTGATTTAAGAAGTACTTTGAGAGAATATTAATTCAGCTATTAAAAAAAACTTTATTTCTTAATTACCTAACTTTACGAGAGGGTCCCTTTGGTAGCATCACTGACTCGAAAGTACGATCGGGGAGGCTTGCGTTTAAAATGGGTTAACGTAAACGTAGTGTCTCATCACCTAGTATATGATCAATTAATAGAAAACTCTAGTTAGGATAACTAGAAAGTAGAGTTGAAATAGTTGAAAATAATATCCAGCCCAGAGCTCATCTTGACCAGGTGCTAAGAGTTCTTAGCCTCTTCTCAGGATGGGGGTGGTTAAAGTACAGAAAACAATATCTTCCTATCAATCTTAATCCAGGACTTAAGCTTTCGCTTTGCCTTTCATTTTGGATAGGGTAGTAAAATCTAAAATATTGAAAAGCTTTCGCACTATCTTAATCCAGGCCATAGGCTTTTGCCTCGCCCTTCATTCGGGATAGTATGAAATAATAAGGTTTTGAAAATTATTTTGAAAGCAGTTTCACGCTATCATTATCAAGAACATAAGCAGAGCTTCACCTTTCATTCGGGATAGTATGAGTAAATAAAGGAAAGTAAAACTGAAAATAAAGCAGTAAAGTACTCAGAATTGAATTTGAAATAATCTATTTTATAAAGTCCAAAAACTATTACAACTTTTTGAAAAGCTGAAAAGAAAGCTAAAAAGTTACAACTTACAGAACTTTTTAATACTTAAAAGCTACTACCAGTTCCTTGTCAGAGAGCTAGGGTGTCCTAACAGTTCTTAAGGAAACTGCTGGTGTTCGAATAATTCTACTCAGCCCTGCCCCCCTATTTATAGAAAAATTTTCAAGTGACACGCCCCCTGACACGGGAGTGTCGGGGAGGGCGTGACAGGTTCACGGGCGTGACTGCCAACGTGTCGGGACAGGTGTCGAGCTGGGCTGAACTTTGGATAGAATTTTATCAGGTCACGGGCGTGTCGGTTGACGTCATGGGCGTGTCTAGCAGCATATTCATCAGACGATATAGGGTGTGGCGACAGCGCGGTAGCTTGCTGGCATTTTGGATAGAACTTCAATAGGGTACGGGCGTGTTGATTTTGTCACGGGCGTGTTCGGGACGTGTCCATGAATTTCCCGATTTTCCTAAGTAAAAACAGAAACTAAAAAAAAGAATTAAAAAGAGCTTGCACGCCCTAGGTCACGGGCATGACTAGGGGCGTGACCAAAGAAAAAAATATTTACAAAAAATAAGAAAAACTTAGAAAATAAATATAAAACATAATATAACAAAACTAATTAGTTTTATATATAAAACTAAGGTTTTATTTATAAATATGCAAAATTAATACTATACAAAATTGTATATTTTTATACTAATCATTGAGTCCACTCAACCTCGTGTTGAGTCCACTCAGTGCTTTCGACGCTTATTGTCTTAGACTCAGAATTCCAACATGGTGAAGCTTCACTCAACGTCGAGTTGAGTGCACTCAATGCACTCAATGCTTTTACACTTAGGCAGAATTTTACAGGATGGTGTTGAGTGTATTCATCTCACTCAATGTCGCATTGAGTGCACTCAACACTTTTACACTTAGGCAGACAGACACTTAACATGGCGTTGATTGCATTAAACACACTATATGCCGCGTTCGGTGAAGTCAGCTCACTCAACGCTTTTATACCTAGCCGCTAAGACACTTAGCATGGCATTGAGTGCATTCAACACACTCAACGCCGCGTTGAATGAAGTCAGCTAACTCAATGCTTTTACACTTAGCCGCACAACCACTCAATGTCACACAACGCCACGACCCAGAAACCTAGCAGATAAGCTAACATACCAAAACCAAGTTTAATTGTCTTATTCTAGCTATCTCTTTTTAATTTTCTTGGCTACAGCTAAACCTAAATTAAGGCCATTTTAACAGCTTAGCCCAACACAGGAAAAGAATTCCCCTGTAATAGTAATAGGGTTTCTCCCTCATCAAGACTAACGGTTCACTTCTAAGTGCTATACGGCTTATAAGAATAGAATATTGCAAGTTGAAAGCTTGGCAAGGGTGTAACTCACCACTTGCCTCAAGTTTTATAGCAAATAAGGTTTGACAAGGAGGAAATCCTATTTTAATCCCAATTTCTGTACAGGAAGGAAAGAAAATCAAGAAAAACAGTGGAAACAAGAACAAGCATGGGGGGAAACCACCACTTGCCTCAAACCTTGCCGAACTTTGGAAACACCACCACTCCTCCTCATGGATCTGGCCGGAAGAACACCTAAGAAGTAAAACCTGAAACATTTTGAGAGGAAGGAAGGTCATAACCGTAACCTAAGCCTCTAAACAAATCCACGAAACAGGAAAAACTTACCGTAGAAACGTAGATCTAGGTGAGATCTACCAGGATCTACTCTCCAAAGATGATTACGGCACTAACACTACAGAAATAGGTGGTCTAAAGCTTAAAAGAGACCACTGTTCTCGCTCTTCCCGTAACAGCCAGCGGTTTCAAGAAAAAAATGATGAATAGGGTTTTTTTATTCACAAGGCTATTTATACTTAGAAATATAAGTAGTGTAATAATAGTTTATTATTAAATAATGGTCCAAATGACCCAAAATCAATGCCAACACGGATTTCTACGAAAATCATACCGTAGCTAAATACCAACGTTGCGAACCCAACGACATAGTCGAAATTAAGATTCAACGAACAAAACTCGGGCAAACACCTCCCAAAGACAAAACACAAGCATTCCCAAAGAGGCTCCAACGAGCCACCAAAACAGACCCAACTCGCTAGGGAATCTTGCAAACAGGCTAAACCCAGCCACACATAGAAAGCCTAAGTGCTAAAACCATTCTCTAACAATGGCATATGCCAAAAAGGCATCAACATAATGCCCTGACGTCATAAATACTCTAGATAACAAATTAAACAAAATATAAAAAAATCGGGGGCATTAAACTCAGTGTGGAGCCCTTGAGTACTATTGAGCACTGGATTGTTGATGGTAAGGCCATGTTAAATTGCATGCGGTGTGAGTTGACATGCGGTGTCATAATCCTGAGTTTAGGATAGTGTGGCAGGTTTACGGGCTTGCCAGTCGTCACAATGATGGGAGTTGACGGATAGACTTACACAGTTGGGCCTTGGTCATCTGTGTTTACTTCCCGAGGCACCCTCCATGCTAGTGGATGGTTGGCCTTGGTCCTTTGGTGATGTGTTCATAGAGGCACCTTCTAATCCACGATGATAGGCCAGTTTGGGCTGTGTTCTTGGTGCACCTCTACCCGAGACCCCCCTAAGTCGTAGTACGCATGTGAGCTCCACTATTATGTTCTTAGAGTTGAGGCATACAGAGGCCTAGGATTGGTAGTGTGGATGGCCGCCTAGTAGTGGAAAGGCCGTTCCACTATCACCGTCTGACTATGATGGATGATGCCTGAGAGGTTAGCTATCTGCTCGAAAAGTGGGAACTACAAGCCTATGTCGACATAGCAATTGCATGTGTGTGAGCATAGGTGAGTCATCATATGTCATTCATAACATATCATTGCATCACATAAGATCCTTATCATATAAGTTTATATTGGCACTCTTATATGATGAGTTACTTTACTGTTAAGTCGATCCTTAACTTATATGTCTGTTTGGTAATTCATATAAGTTGAGTTACTTTCTGTTGTTTATTCCTACTTGTACACTACTGTTGATAGTAGAACTACGAGTATATATTGTTGTAGTTGCTTTGATATACTATGATATAGTGTAACTCTTTGCCACCTATTTTGCCCTACAACTAATATATATTGTACCCTTTTTACTTTCTCCGCCCGGTGCCTAAGAGTCACCGGTGGAGCAGATGTGATAACCACTTAGTCTTTATGACTAACGGTTGCTACGTCTTTTTTTTAGAGGAATACCCACAATAGCAGGTTATGTAAGAGAGTAGCCAAGCCAGGGTGACAGTGCTTAAAGTTGCGATACCATCAATGTCATTAGTGTCTGATGTAAGTTTTTGAGAGACTAATTGTGTGGAATTTTTGGCATGATGTACTCTGATATTATAGAGTCCTTAGTTTCATCATTTTATTCGATGTATTTGTTTTGGACTATATACTTATGTGTGGATTTTGGCTTCTACTTATATTATTATGTTGGGTTGGCAATGATGATATTGGTTTTAGCCGGCAGGATAGGCCTCTTGTGGTACTAGTCGACCCGTGCTTTGGCGCTATAGCAAGGCAACTGTTTTGGGCATAAGACTCCCCTTGGCCATGTCTTGTGTTCCGAGAGGGGAGTCTTATAAATTGTATCAGCTTACAATGATCCTGAAATAAGAAGTCATCGAATAATGGTGCCACCCCTTCTTGATTGGTCAATTTGTTGACAAACTGACTTAGCGAAAGTAGCGATGTGCCCATATGTAATTCACACTAAGTATGTCCAGTCATGACCCTATAATTAGCCAACCTGACCTTAGGTTTTTACATTATGTATATCCCAGCTAATGTAGAGCAAGTAGAAGGCACCCCCGCCCCTTTTGTACCCACTAAGTTTCAATAGTCTGACCTAAGATAGATGCTTAGGGCTATTTTGTGACATGTTTAGGGCTCAACAGGCTTCGGTGCAATAGCAAGCCCCGAGCTCTAATTTGTTAAGCACGTTCCAGGCTCTCTCTCCACCTGCCTATCATGGGATAGAGTCGGTCGTACGTACAGAGGAATGGCTCGACTCAATGCAAGAATTAATGGTGGGAATCTGATGTCCAGCCAACAAGGCTGTGACATTAGCCGTGATAGTATAGGAATCGCACACCAAGTGGTGGTGGAATTCCCTCATGTACTCCACCTTCCAAGGTAGGGTGTACACAGAGATTAGTTGGAGTGAGTTTATAGAAGCCTTCTTGGAACACTTCATCCCTTCTACCACTTGGGATGAACATGAAGAAAGATTCCTGCAGCTGAAACATGGATCAAAGACTGTTATTTAATATCAGCGAGAGTTTTAGTATCTCGCTAGGTTTGCTGACGCATACTAGTTGAATGACAGGGGGTATGCTAAGCAATGTTACAAAGGCTTGCGGGATCCCCTAAGGCAAGCCCTTTTGTTTATAAGGGATTAGAGCTTAGCAGAGATAAATAATATTGCAAAAAGGCTGGAGACAATTAATTTGGGGAGTAATAAGTTACCCATTGAGGGTATGATGGAGGCTGGTCCTAGCTATTAGAGGAGGAAGGATAACATAGGGAGAGGAAATAACAGAGGCGGGGGTCACTTGCGTCAGAATTATAGGATGGAGCATCTGGCCCCGCAGATAGCACTACCTCTACCACCACAAATGCATCTGCAACCTAGGGAGCAATATGAGCGAGTCTGCTTCCAGTGTAACCAACTGGGCCACATCCGACAACACTGCCCACAGCTAAGTTGGAATGCTCCACCTGCTCTTCCTCCGATAGCTACACGAGGATAGGTACATATGCGTGGTTTAGTACGAGGACCACGAGGACCACGAGGAAGGAATCCCGGACCTGCTCAGGATTAGGTGTTCGCGCTGGACATGGCGCAGGTGCAAAATCCTCGGGATATGATTGCCGGTATGTTGTGATTTGATTACTATGTTATAAGTATTTCTCTTTAAATAGTCTAATATATGCTAGGAGTCTAGCTTTGAGTATTTATAATTGGTACTTAGGCACCGTGATGGTTAGTGGGAAACCAGCTTACACTCTATTCGATACCGGTGCCACACACTAGTTTGTGTCAGCATATTTCATTAAAGACCTAGATGGAGTGCAATATTTCAGCGATATTGCTCGAAGAGTATGCCTCCCGGATTGCTCTAAGATGACAGCATCCGCAAAATGGAAATTAGAGGTACTTCTTGGAGGAAAGTTCTTTAAACCCTTGCAATAGTGTTGAGAATGCAAGAATTTGATCTCATTTTGGGCATGACATGGTTAGATTGGCACCACGCCAGGATTGATTATGCGAAGAAACAAATTTCCTTGAGGCATGGGGACTCTAAGGTCATTTTTCAAGGTATTAGACTTGCACCCCGTATGTTATTATCTTCAATTTAGACTTTAAAAGCCCATATGAGAGGGGATGACGTATATATGATCTATTTTGAACTAAAAGATATTATATTTGATATGAAAGATGTGTGACTGCAGTACTAGAAAATTGAGAGTTCAAAAGGAACTCAAGGTGCGAGATTTCCCTGAGGGGTTTCCTGAGAAATTTCAAGAATTATCCCCACATAGAGAGGTGGACTTTCAAATTAAGTAAGTATTGGGTGAAAAGTCCATCTTTCGGACTCCTTACAGAATGTCACAAAAGAAACTCGCCAAATTGAGAGTTCAACTAAAAGAATTGGTAGAGTTAGGGTTTGTTTGCCCCAGTTCATCACCTTAGGGAGCCTCTGTTCTATTTGTTAAGAAGAAGAATGGAACATTAAGATTTTGTATAGACTATTGGGAACTTAACCGATTGGCAGTGCGAAACACCTACTCCTTACCCCGGATCAACGAGTTATTCGATCAGCTGGTAAGAGCGCATCGGATTTCCAAGTTGGATCTGCGCTCGGGGTATTATCAATTGAGGATACAAGAGGAGGATATCCATAAAATGGCAATTAGCTCAAGGTATTTTTTATATGAGTTCATCGTGATGTTGTTTGGGCTCACGAACGCCCCTTCAGCGTTCATGAGCTTGATGAACAGAGTGTTTGAACCATACTTAGATGTCTTCGTCATCATCTTCATCGATGACATTTTAGTCTATTCGAAGACAGAGGAAGAGAATGTTGAACACTTGACCTTGGTGCTGAAGAAGTTAAAGGAGCATACCTTGTTTGCCAAGTTCAGCAAGTGCGAATTTTGGCTCCAAGAGGTTTCCTTCTTGGGCCATGTGATCAGTTGTGCTAGACTAGCTGTGGACCTGCCAAAGTACGTACTGTGAAAGAATGGTTTCCCTTAAAGTCAGTTGCTGATGTATGGAGTTTCCTTGGACTTGCTGGGTATTATCGCAAGTTCATGAAAGGATTCTCAAAGTTAGCCCTTCCTCTCACGGCTCTGACAAAGAAAGGTGTGTCATACGAATGTACACCCTAGTGTGTAGCTGCATTCCAAGAGATGAAAGATAAACTTACCACTGCCCATCCTAGCCCTTCCATTTGGGAAGGAAGGATTTCATGTTTACACAGATGTGTCATATTAAGGGATGGGAGCAGTATTAATGCAGCATGGGCATGTGATTTCTTATGCTTTGAGGCAACTGAAGAAGAATGAAGCTAATTACCTATTTCATGATTTGGAATTGGGGGTAGTAGTGTTAGCCTTAAAGTTTTAAAGGCACTATCTATATGGCATCCACTGTGAGATCTTCTCAGACCATAAGAATTTAAAGAATGTTTATACTCAAAAGGAGTTGAATCTAAGGCAGCGGCGATGGTTGGATTTTTTTGTGATTATGAGTTTACATTGAATTACCACCCCGGAAAGGCAAACTCCGTATCCGATGTGTTGAGCAGAAAGGTACCGGAATCGATACTTGAGTCTCGGTTGATGAGCATGGAATTAGCTCGGATGCTTGAGGAGATGATGATAACGTTGGTGTATAAAGATCATTTTGAGGAGTATACGGTGTACCTAACCGCAATGAGTATAGTTTGTTATATTCGAGATCGAATCCGTGCAGAGCAAGGGAAGGATGGTGCTATAGCCCTATTGATTAAGCTTATTGAAGATTGATCGGCTAAAGAGTATATGCTAAAGGACGACCTCATTCTTTTCCATGGCCGACTCTATGTAACACCCTAAATTTGACAGAAGAAGTTTTGGTCTCTATCGCCTGGCGATAGTGGGTATCGCTGGAGGCGATAGCAATAGCACTAAAAACCATGGAGCGTTGAGTGAGCTTAATGAACATGACACCTTTCGATGAATCGTTGAGTAAGAGTCTATCGCGTGGTGATAGTAGGTATCGTGCGGCGTTAGCCCTAGCTCTCAACGCTCTCGATACCTTAAAGTGTTCAGTGAACTCAATGCACTCGACGTTGTAAAGTATTAAGTGAGCTATCAGAATAGCAACAATGGATATCGCCAGGTGATACTGCCACGTATGGGTGGACACGTGTCGGATGGCTGGAAGGCGTCCGATGAGCGGTGGTTGACTGGGTTCAAAGAGACTATCAAAGATATCGCCTAGGTGATAGCGGATATCGCCAGGCGATATCATTAATGTTGACTATTCAACTGAAATCTTGGCCTTTGCTCCCTTTTTATACCATGATCCTGTGGCTGGGATTAATCCCAAGGCCACTTATAAAGAGGAAAAGAGGAATGAGAATTCATTCTCTTCTTCTTACTCTCTCTCCTTCTTTCATCCAAGTTCTTGAGAGAAAGAGATAAGGGTTGGAGCTAAGGGCTGTAATTGAGCTTGAAATGCTTGGTGAAGGAAATCTAGTAGTTGGAAGCAAGATCCCAGGCTTGGTCCATTAAGAGAAAGCATGGTTCTCCTTTCCAACCGAATAGAAAATCGATCATGGCTCTGAAGAAAACTACAAGGGTAATGATCTTCCTTCTTGTATAAGTGAAGTCCTTATTTTGGCATATGCCTGCCCCCACCCAATTGTGGAAAAGCAAAGGGAATTCCTGTGGGTCGATTCGTGAAATCCCTAGTGAGTCTTGCATATAGATCCAAAAATGTGTAGTACTTAATAGACATGTTGTGTGGAGCCCATCTGGACAGGTTGTTCTGGATTGGTGATGTTTTTTTTGCAAGCCGGAGAATACTCCGAGTATAAACGAGTAGTTTACGGGGTCTGTGGGGTTGTACCTGTGAACTGAAAGTAATAGGAAGTACTGGAGTTTCACTCCAGGAAAATACCAATGAAATACGACAGTTTGAATGACTTTTGGATGTCGCCGGACGATAGTGAGTATCGCCAATAGCGATAGCTCTTACTGAGCTATTTGTGTTGTGTGCTGTGAAATTCTAGTGATTCTGGCACTATAGAATGTTGTAGGGTTTTGGGTTGAGTTTGGGCATAGAAAGCGAACTTTTGTTGCTCCCGCCAAGTGAACGTGACGAACGCTGGCGATAACTCCCTTTTGATTGTAAAGCCGGTCTCTGGGAGACTGTGAGGCTAATCTATGAGCTGCGAGCTCCTAAAGGCCAGTGAGCCGAACGGATAAGTTGAAGCTGACCCGCGTCAAACTAGAAATTGAATTTACGATTTGAGCAACGGGCAATGGCTAAACTGTATCCGCGTTATGGTTTTATAACTCGAGTGCCTAAGTTATTGGCATTCATTAGGATCGCATAATAAAAGTCTTAGGTTGTACGCCGTCAAAAATAAATTCTCAGGCTGGCGGCCATAAAGACTATAAATGCTCAAAGTTAATAGTTATATCTGGGACCTCTGAACGGTGGTGGGACCCTAACAACAGGTACACAAAAAATGTGCCCTCAGTGCACGAAAAGTTTTGCCTTTGAGGCATTCATTTGTGATTTATTGAAGTGTGCGTGAGTGCACGTTCTTGTGAAATATCTGCTTGTGTCAATGATATGCCTGCAGGGAAGGAATATCTCTTCCCCAGGAAAGGGGTTGGGTCGTTATAAATTATTTAGCTGAATGTTGATCGTTGCCTTTTTTCCACCCTTGTGGTGGATTGTCCTTGTGATAGTGCTGGATAGCCGAGCTTGAAAGAGCGGGCTGAAGCCCTTGCTATTATGCTGGCCTCGAAGGCCGAGTGATAATACGTTTTGTAGTTTAAACTACTAGGGTAATTATAAGTTTTTATTATAAAAATCTTATCTTTTAAAGTTTTATTTTGACCTAATTTTGTACATATATTAATACCACTAATGTTTTCTTTTATTCCGTGCGAGTTTGCAGGTTTTCAGCCAATTTCGTCGTGCTCAGCCAATTTTGTCGAGCTCAGCCTATTTCATCAAGCTCATCCAATTTCATCGAGCATCTCAAATTTTGTCGATCTCGCCAAAATTTGTCGACCTCTGCATTCATCGAAGGCATCTTCTGCGTTCGACGAACGGTTCCTTCAGCCCCAATTCATCGAGCTCATCACAATTCTTCGACCTTAGAGTTCGTCGACCTAAGCATTCGTCGACCTCCCCTCCATCTTTTGCATTCGACGAATGTTTCCTTCAGCCCCAGTTCGTCGAGCTCGCCAGAATTTGTCGACCTCAGTATTCATCAAATGCATCTTTTGCATTCGACAAAAGGTTCCTTCAGGCCCAGTTCGTCGAGCTCGCCATAATTCGTCAACCTCAGCATTTGTCGAATGATTCTTCTGCATTCGACGAACGGTTCCTTCAGCCCCAGTTCATCAAGCTCGTAAGAATTCGTCGATCCCAGAATTCGTCGACCTCAACATTCGTCGAACGCATCTTCTACATTCGACGAACGGTTCCTTCAGCCCCAATTCGTCGAGCTTGCCAGCATTCTTCAACCATAAGTTTCGTCAACCACAGCGTTCGTCTACATCCTACTTCTCCTTCTCTTTGCCTTTTGGTCGACCACTATTCCACTTTTTGCGTTCGACGTTCATCGACCTCGCCTTCAGTTCAATTTCATTGACCTCCCGTCAACTTTCTACGTTCAAATTTCGTCGACCTCGCCTTCAGTTCAATTTCGTCGACCTCCCGTCCACTTTCGCGTTCGATGTTCATCAACCTCGTATTCAGCTCAAAGTCCGTCGATCCCACCTTCCACTTTATGCATTTGACATTTTCCTTCATTCGTCGACCTCCTATCCACCTTCTCTTTTCTCCGTTCGTCTAACTCTCCCTCCTTCTCTGCTGATTTTGTCGAGCCCTCTCTCCTTCTTTCGTCGAGCTTACCTACCACTAGAGGACAGGTCCCGCTTTTTCAAAAAGGCACATTGCCTCCATAAATGCACGTCACCTGTACCGAGGCAATCATCATTTCCCACAAGAATTCGTACCAAGTTCAACTCCCGTGCATGGCTGGATGCATGGGCATTTCCTTCTCCTTGAACAATCTATAAATAGATCCCCTCCCCTTGTGTAAAAAAGAGAACTTTGGAGAGGGGAAGTACTGTCATTTTCAGTTCTTCCTTATTTTTCTTCCTCTCTCCTCTTCTCATTTCAGTTTTTCTGATTTAGCTTTACTCTTCTGTAATTGTTCTTCTTTAGTGCTAGCTTAGTTTTTTTCATTTCCTACAAGTGTAATTTCTTTTATTTGAAGTTGTAAGCTCTCTGTTTGATTTAAAATAAAGTCTGGTTGATTTTTCTTTTCTCTTTTTGTTTCCATGAACTTTTTCTCATCTCTCCTCCTCCACTTCACCATGAGTAACTAATCCTCCTTGTACTCGATCTTGATGATATGAGGTTCAAGTTGATTAAGTTATGATGCTCTAGTTTACTTTTCCTTTGTAAGGTTTAGACCTTGATTTACTCTTGATTAAATATGACTTGATATATTTCATCGATATATATTTTCCATCTTTGTTTCCACTCTTAGCTATCTGAGAGGCTCGTAGTTTTGAGTGAACACTCAAGAGTAAAGAGACTTGCACCCACCGCCCGAGAGAGGCAGACGTTAAATCTTTCGGATTGGAGTGAAATCCAATAGCGGGGTTCACAGCGTAAAGTGATCTTTAGGACTCCAATTTGGACGAGAGTTCGGTCGGACCTTCCTAAACTCAGGTGGGCACGTCTTCGATAGAAACATGTTCATGATTTAGGAACCTCCACGGTCAAGGTCCTTTTCCTTTTTAAGTTAGAGTTTATTATCACATTTTTGATCAACTTAGGCCGAGGTGATTCTCGATCGAGTGCTTTTCTTTATCATTGCTAAAACCCTCATTTTAATCACTAGTTGTGGCCTCTCTGATTAAGTGCAAGTGATTTTATTTATGCAAGTTATCTCTTCTTTTAATTTAGTTAATAACCCTAAAAGTTTCTTCGATAAGATAATTGTTGAAAAACGTCTAAGTTGTCTAACTAAATCACCTAGAGGTGGGTGAATAGGTGAGTTGTGCTACTTTTTGCGGAATAAAACTTTAGCGATCTAAGCATAAGAAATAAACAAGCATTCACAGACGACACCAAGAATTATAGTGGTTCCTTAATCTTGGGTACGTCTACTTTCCACTCACCAATCTAGCAACGCACTAGACTCGGCTACTCCACTAATCTCGGATCAAAACGATCCTACCACTCGGAACAACGTTCCAACAATCTCGATCCAAAAAGGGATCTACACTCGAAAGATGAAAACTTCCTACAACTCAGAGAATAAATCTCCTACCCTCAGAGAATAATCTCCTACAAGATTAAAAAGAAATTGTAGAATGCAAACAATATTCTTCTCAGATCTGAAAATCTCTCCCTAGGTCTTCTTTCTTGAACTTTGCGGCTTTATCAAAAATTATAGCAGAAGACGCTCGGCTAGATATGCTCTGAGAAACTTTGACTAACACGATCAAGGAGTAGATGGAGAATGATGAAACTCTTAATCTGTAAATCGATCTTGATTGAAAGCAATGTCTTTTGCGATCTTGAAGACGTGCGACGGCTTCTATAGAAATTGGAAATGTCGGCCCAATCCAGAAACTTAGAATGATATGCTTAGGGTTAGTCATATGGACAGGACCTTTTATAAGATCTCCCTAATGGTAATAATCATCATTAATGATGGCCATGTGGACCAGCCATATCACGGAATTAAAAAATTAGATCTGTTAGGGACTTAAAAAATTTTCTGAAAAACGGTTCAGCATTTCTCGAGTAAGAAGTATACTAGTCGAGTGAATTAACTGGCTCTCGAGTGATGGCTCTGACTACTCAAGATGAGGTATTTCTGGAAATTCTGGATAGAGAAAGACATCACTCAAGTGGTTAAGAGAACACTCGAGTGATAGATATACTTCTCGAGAGGTAGACATAAACTTCTCAAGAGCTTTGACTTGGAGAAAACTCTGGATAAAAAAATTGATCACTCGAGTACTGAAATTGGATTAATCGAGTACTAAACGAACTACTCGAGTACAAGGATGCGCCACTCGAGATCTATCTTCTGTCACTCAAATTAAGCTATCCGACTACTCAAGTACAATACTTGACTACTCGAGTATTTTACATTGAAAATTTTCTGAGACTAAAAACTGAACACTCGAGAATTAGAGAATGTCTAACCGAGTACTGAACTTAGCTACTCGGGAGCTAGATTAATTCTACTCGAGAACCACTTCTGATACTCAAGTTTTAGACATGACCTACTCGAGAGCATCTAAGGTTTTTACTCGAGTACAATAAATCCACTTGAGTAAAATACTTAGAATATTTCTTAGCTTTTAGAAACATCTTCTCCTTCATTCCAATAAGCAACAATTCTTCCTTTATAAGTCCGAGTGCTTGAAAATGAAGTGTATCCAAATAGAGAGGCTACACATAAGTCAACACCATGGATCACATAATTAGAAATTACATTGTATGGTCCTGTGTTTGATGACCCACTGTTGACTGTCATTGGTTTACACTTGGCAATAAGTCCTCCAAACACATAACTAGAACAGGAAATCAAGTATAACCTAATTCATCTTAGTTCAAGGGTGACTTTATACAATTCTAAGTTATTGTGGATACAATACCCAACAATCTCCCCCGATTTGTAGAAGTCAAAACCCTCTACACTAAGGTGAATTATACAAAAATAAAAAGATCTAGATATTTGAAAAGTAAGCACAAAACAAAATGCATGAAATATAGAAATAGAAAGTAATCATCAAAACTAAGAATTATATAATTAGAAATGTTTCAAGATTTCATCTCTATATAGATTCAATCCTCAATCTCATAGTATATAACCATTCCTAGATTTGATGTTGCTGTTGTTATTGCTGATGCTGCCTGTCTTGCTTTTCATGTTGTCTCCTTTGATACTGAAGGGCTTGGGATAGTAATTGGAAGGTCTTGGTGGTGCACTTTGATTATTCCTCCCATATTCTTTGTCATAGATCCTTCTCTTAATCATAAACTTCTCATATAATTCCCATTCAGAAGAGCTGAAAGTTCACCTCATGTCAACTACCTTCACCTATGGGGGGGGGATATGTGACTTTTAGCGTATTTGCGGAATTAAAATTGTACCTGCACAAGAAAACAAAACAACACAGCACAGAAAATAACACAGGCAATTTATAGTGGTTCCCCGATTTGGGTACGTCCACTTTCCCCCTTCGACCTATCTCCCAACCCGGGACGACTCGGTCACTTCACCAACAGGATTGAAATCCAATCCTTGCACTATCGGAAGGAGCCCTTCCACACGTAGGAGTCAACACTCCCACAACACGGGTTGCACCCAACCCTACAACTAGGAACCAAATGTTCCTTTATAATGAAAAAGAAATTGAAGTGTATAAGAAATACAAACAACTTGAAGATCTAGGTGTCCCTTTTCGTTAGACTACTTGTTCTTGTAGGCAACGAAAAGTCCATAACCCTTGATCTTTCTTGGAGAAAATCTCCCCGAGACCGGCGGTGGCAAATGGGTGGCGGCAAGGCTCTCGGTGTTGACGGCGGCAACTGAAAGCAGCAGCGATGCACTGGAGATTCAATCTTCTTAGTGAAGTCGGCAAGGTCTTCCAACGGTCACACTAGGATCGATCGTCTCGATCGATTCGGATGGGGATGGATTTCCCTATCTCAAATCAATAGACAAAAGATCTCTGGTTAGACGCGTGAGACGCTGTGCAAGACTTGGCTTCTTTTACCGGGGATCTGGAGAAGATCGAGATCGGCTACGGTGACTACTGCACGAGCGGCGATGAAGACGATCGGCGGAGCGGTTCGCGATTTTAGGGTTAGTCGGCGGCTCGACTTTCGTTTTCTATATCGGCTGTCACTGTACACAAATTCCTGTGTATTTATACAATAGGTCATGGAGATGACCGTTGTGGGCCCCACCAAAACAAAGACCAAAGTCCGGTTCAAATAGC
The DNA here is from genome assembly GCA_039513925.1 of Platanthera zijinensis. NCBI lineage: Eukaryota > Viridiplantae > Streptophyta > Magnoliopsida > Asparagales > Orchidaceae > Platanthera > Platanthera zijinensis. The sequence goes on along the minus strand of CM077080.1, from coordinate 154,809,927 downwards.
TGCAGGTAACATGGACCGGTCCAGGAATTCGGAAAAATCGCCCAAGGTAAAATCGGCGAGAATCGTAGGTGATTCTCGACGAATCGGTGAGAATCACTTACGATTCTCGCCGAATTCTACTTGGCGAATTCTGGCTGCATAGGTTATTGAGGCCTGGGAGAATCGGCGGGAATCACATTTGATTCTCGCCGAATCGTCGAGAATGCAAAGTCATTCTCGACGAATCAGCGAGAATCACATAGTGATTCTCGACGATTCTGCCTTAGAGAATTTTTTGACTGCGTCGAGACAGCCGGCCCAACCTGGCGAGAATCATCTAGTGATTCTCGATGACTCGTCAAGAATCACTAGTGATTCTCGATGAATCAGCGAGAATCACTTAGTGATTCTCGACGATTTACACTTAGACGATTCTCATCTTCCAACCCATGAGCTAGTCTTTGGCCCATCCTTGCTCCTTGTCTGCTCTTGCTTTATCATAGCCCTGTACTTGAAATTAAGTACACCCCAATAGAGAGAGTACACGTAGGCCAACACACTGATCTGCTCAACGAGGGATTACGTCGCGCAGACCCGTATATATTGACCCACTGCACCCTGACATTGGTGTGTACTTAGCGTGGAATAACTGCAAGCACAACTTAAAAGATTTCATCAAACACATTGTCTATTTACCTTAGCTTGTACAGGGGCTTCTTCAAATAAGGTACATTGTGGATACAGTACCCAACAATCTCCCCCTATTTGAAGAAGCCTAAACCCTACCAGCTAAGGTGAATAGAGCATATAGGAATGAAAATCATAAACTTAAAATTGAGTTGAGAGAGATATTCATTACCAATTTCTTGAGAGCAAACTTGGAACCACCTTAGCCTTAGCCGAGAGGGTAATCTCCCCCTTTTCATCTTCTGCAAATTGGGGACTGAAGCATGTGACACCGTGCTCCCCCTCAGTTCTTGTACCTTTACTTTCAATAAATTCCTAGCAGAGGCTCCCCCTAGACGCATGATCCTTGAGCTTCTGTAGTCTTCATTCCTCGTAGTTTAGCATCCCCAATTCAGTTTTGAACATACTGAACTTGGCCTCGTCAAAGGGCTTTGTGAAAATGTCTGCAATCTGCTTGTTAGTGGGAACATAGCAGAGAGAGATGTCCTTGTTCTCCACGTGCTCCCGAATGAAATGGTAACGCACTTCAATATGCTTCGTTCTGCTGTGCGATACCGGATTGTTGGCAATAGCAATTGCTCTGGAGGAGTCGCAGTACATCGGTACTTCCTTGAACTGAAGATCATTGTCTGCTAACTGATTTCTGATCCAAAGGAGTTGTGCGCAACAGCTGCCAGCCGAGATGTACTCAGACTCTACTGTGGAGGTTGCTACACAGTTCTGCTTCTTGCTATTCAATGAGATGAGCCTTCTTCCGAGGAATTGACACGTCCCAGAAGTGCTTTTCCTTTCATCCCTACTCCCTACAAAATCAGCATCTGAAAAACATATTAGCTCGACATCATTGTTTCTCGGGTACCACAAGCCAAGATTGGGGGTACCTTTAAGGTATCTTAGAATTCGCTTTGCAGTGACATAGTGAGATTCCTTAGTTTTCACCTGATATCTGGCACAGACGCATGTGGAGAACATGATATCCGGTCTACTGGCAGTAAGGTAGAGCAGGGATCCAATGATGCTTCTGTATTTGGTTTCATCGAAAGGTTTACCTTTCTCATCCTTATCCAGAGACATAGTGGATCCCATTGGAGTCCTCATAGAGGTTGCATTCTCCATTCCAAATTTCTTGAGGAGTTCATTTGTGAACTTCGTCTGAGAAATGAAGATTCCTTCCTCAGACTGTTTCACTTGAAGTCCCAAGAAATACTTCAGCTCTCCCATACTGCTCATTTCAAACTTTCCTTGCATAAGTTTGGTAAACTTTTTGCAAAGATTGTTGTCCGTTGAGCCGAATATAATGTCATCAACATAGATTTGCACCAGCCAAATCTTGCCTTTGACTTCCCTGAGAAACAATGTCTTGTCTATTTTTCCTCTAGAGAACTTATTCTCAAGAAGAAAACTAGACAATGTCTCATACCAAGCTCGAGGACCTTGTTTAAAGCCATATAGCACTTTATTAAGAAACTATACATGATTAGGATAAGTAGGATTGACAAAACCTGGAGGTTGAGCGACGTATACTTCCTCTTTCAGGTCACCGTTCAAGAAGGCTGATTTCACGTCCATTTGATAGACAGTGAATCCTTTGTGCGAAGCATATGCCAGGAACAATCTGATGGCCTCGAGCCTTGCCACTGGTGCAAAGGTCTGGTCGAAGTCAATCCCCTCCTCCTGTCGGTAACCTTGAGCCACTAGCCTGGCCTTGTTCTTTATGATGACACCATGTTCATCCAGTTTGTTTCTGAAGATCCACTTGGTGCCAATCACATTCTGCTTTTGTGGTCTGGGAACCAGCATCCAAACGTTGCATCGTTCGAATTGATGCAATTCATCTTGCATGGCCAAAATCCATGCAGCATCTTTGTTCGCCTCGTCGAACTTCTTTGGCTCAACCTGTGAAAGGAAGCTAAGATGCAAAATCTCGTTAATGGTACCTCTTCGAGTTCTGACCCCGTCACGAGGATCTCCGATGATCTGATCTCTAGGATGATCCCTCACGTGTCTGAGCTCTAGAAGTCTGGCGTCAGGAGCTTCAACCACTTCTTGGGCATCTCCTTCTTCTAAAGGATTTGCTCTATTTTGATCTTCAACTTCTCCGATCGGCGTTGATGCGGAGACCTTGACGTATTTTGGAGTTGCATCTTTCTCGGGCTCAGTCAGGTGTAGCTTGTCGAGTCTGACACCTGTATCTTCAAGAAGACAACTAGAAGTCTTGCAATTAAGCAAACTTCCTTCATCAAATACAACATTTATTGATTCCTCTACCACTAGGGTTTTCTTGTTGAAAACTCTATAAGCCCGGCTATGGCTACTATAGCCCATGAATATGCCTTCGAAGCATTTTTCACCAAACTTAGTACGAGGGTACTTCCCATTATTCAGTACATAACATTTGCAGCCAAAGATCCTCAGATAGGATATGGTTGGTTTCTTACCTTTTAGTAGCTTATAAGGAGTCTTACGATGGCTCTTGTTGATCAACGCCCGGTTTTGTACATGACAAGCCGTATTGACAGCCTCGGCCCAGAAGTATTCTGGGAGAGAAGCGTCATTCAACATTGTCGTGCACGCCTCAATGAGTGTTCAATTCCTCCTCTCCGCCACTCCATTTTTTTGAGGAGTGCGAGGGGAGGAGAACTCATGAATGATACCAAGTTCTTCACAGAACTCTGTCATAGCCCCAGACTCAAACTCTGTTCTGTGGTCACTTCTGATTTTTACCACTGAGCAATTAAGTTCGTTCTTTATCTACTTGACAAAACTGGTGAAGATGTCAAACGTATCAGACTTGCGCTTTAAAAAGAACACCCACGTAAATCGAGAGTGATCATCTACAATCACTAGCGTATACGACTTCCCTCCTAAGCTATGAACTTGCATAGGAACAAACAAGTCCATGTGCAGAAGATAAAGACATCTGGAGGAATCTTTGTCTGGTATGCCCTTAAAGGTAGCCCGAGTCTGCTTGCCCATCTGACATGCAGGACATGGACTATCTTTAATGCACTTAATAATGGGAGCATCCCTTACTAAGTCTTTGGAAAACAGGATATTAATTGTCTTGTAATTAATGTGTGCCAATCCCTTGTGCCATTGTTCACAGAGAGATGCACTGCCTTTTGCAATGAGGCATACTGGGGTAGAAGAATCTAAACTAAGAAAATCTAAACAGAAAATATTTCTGCTCCTAATGCCAGTTAATACAGTCTCCGAAGAATCACATGATATTATCAGGCATTTATCCTTGCAGAACATAATGTCATACCCTTTATCACATAACTGGCTTACGCTGATAAGGTTATGATTTAATCCTTCAACATAAGCTACGTTAGTGAAAGAGAGTATACAGTTGGAAATCGTACCGTAACTTCTGGTGACTCCCCGATCAGATCCCCCAAATATGACTTTGGGTCCATTCTCTACTGGAGAGTACTCCCGCAGCAAGCTTCTTGTCCCGGTCATGTGACGGGAGCATCCACTGTCCAAATACCAAATAGAAGTTTTGTTGGCCTTTGGACATTCCTGCAAAACAAAATTAATTTGCCTTAGGAACCCAATCGTACTTGGGTCCTAGATTCCTTGTTAGCATACTCCCCCTTGATTGGTTAGCCCTACGAGTGGTCGGCCTCGCATTGCTAACATAAGGAGTCTCGTTATACCTTGGATTAAACCAACAATCCACGGCAAAGTGACCAACTTTGCCACAACACCAACAGTCAAATCTGTTGTACCTCTTCCTAGGCTCCTGCTTCACCCTGGGAATGGTGGGCACAGCTGGGGCCTTGGAACTGGAGGTGGAGGAATCATAGTGATTGCAGTCACATGATTTCTTCACCTTCTGCTTCTTCAGTATAACAGGCTTGGCTTTTGGTGCCTGCTTTTTATTATGGCCGCTAGAGAATTGACCATAATTTCCCAAGTGGATTTCCTCATAAGGTGCCTTGAAGACACTCTCACTGAAGTTGTGGGGAAAGGTCCACCCATCATACCGGCTCTTCGGCTTTGCAACTGAGGGCCTGAAGTGATGGCCGTATGTTGACTCAAAGTCATGTTGGTTATAGGGAAAGCTAGGCTTTCTGAACTCAACAGGGCTATGTGGGGCCTTTCCTTTTTCACCAGCAGAGGCTTTCTTGGCAGCCTTATTCTTCCTCTTGTTCCTGTTTCTCCTGGATGAGGAGCTAGGTGCCCCTACATGCCCCAAGCCAGCTCCTTTGGCCTGAGAAGAGAAGGTATCAACTAATGGAAGAACAGTTTTTGGCATAGAGAAGCTCTTGACGATCTTCCTTTCTGCCGCAAGTAGTTCTTCCAACTTGTCGACTTCCTCCTGCTTAAGATCAAGGAGCTTAAGAGACTCTGAATGCTTTGAAGTCAGGTCCAAGTGCTCCTGTCGGAGGGAGATAAAACTGGTGATCTCTTCCCTCAGGGATACACTCTCACCTTTAAGGAATTTGACTTCCTTTTTCTCAGCCTTCAGTCTCTTTCGACATTCCACGAAAGTATTGAGCAGAAGCTCATACTTCTCGAGGAGCTCAGCTTCACGGGCCGAAGGGCTATCCTCAAGGTCATCATCCTGAGAATCACGATCAGAGTCAGAGTCGGAGAGAGGGTGTGAGCTTTTACCTTCCCAGTAAATGGGGGGCAATCTCCTTCCGAGTCACAGCGACCCATTAGCCCAAAGTAGGCTTCCTCGTCCTCGCTGGTGTCTGATGTGTCAGATTCACTCAGCGTCTTTGACTTCTTCGCAATGTAACTCCTCTCCTTCCTCTTGTCTTTTGAGGACCTGTGCTCCTCTCCCTTTCCCTTTTCCCTCTTGCCTTGATGGCAGTCGGCCACGACGTGTCCTGGATTGTTGCAACCAAAGCAAATAATGTCAGATGAGCGGTGTTTGTTCGGTTTGGAAACATACCTGTCAGAAGAATAGTTCTTCTTCTGATCACTTGAAGAGGAGATGTTTCTCTTTCTCTGATTCCTCAGCTTGAGGAACTTCTTGAATTCCCTTGTGATAAGGGAGAGGTCTTCCTCCGACAATTCTTAGCCAGAGTAGCTTGGCTCAGAGTCTTCCTCTTCATCCCTCTTCCACGCACGGGAAGAAGCGGCACCCTTGCCCTTTCTGGAATGAATGGCTTTCAGGGCCACCGTCTTTTCCTTGGCCGCGGCTTTCTCTGCTTCCTCTTCAGCCTTCCTTGTGTTCAACTGAAGCTCATAGGAGATGAGCTTCCCGAACAGAATCTGAGGGTCGGTTTCTGCAAGTCTGCCAAACTCGTGGATGGCGCATATCTTTGAGTCCCATTCCTTAGTGAGGGATCTAAGGAACTTATCATTGAGCTCACCGTCAGTGAACACTCTTCCGTATCCTTTGAGTGCATTGACGATCTTGAGGAAATTTTCGAAGGTAACTCCGATCTCCTCCTTGGACCCTTGACTGAAGGCCTCATATTTCTGATTGAGGAGGGATCTCCGATCATCCCTCACTTCATTCGTGCCCTCCATTAATACAATCAGGCAGCTCCAGAGATCCTTGGCTGTCCTGCAGTTGCAGAAGTTCTGCATCATAGAGTCGTCAACTGCGCTTACCAGGATGTTCTGAGCTTTCTTGTCGAGTCCGAACAACACCATTTCGTCCTTGTCCATTTCCGAAAGTTTCTTGGGCACTTTCTTGGTAGGATCAATGATGGAGGCCTTAGTGGGAATGTAAGGTCCCTCCTCCACAATCATGAAGAGCCGGGGGTCGACTGCTTCCATGTAGAATCTGATTCTTTCCTTCCAGATAGGAAAGTTCAGTCTGGTGCACACTGGGATTTTGCCGGAGTGCTTGAGTCCGTCCATGGAGGATATCGGTCTTCTTCTTGACACTGGTGGCAGGATTCTACTCAAGGTGTGAACCTTTTTGATGAGTAACCTCCCTCTGATACCACTTGGAAGTTCACCTAGTGTCAACTACCTTCACCTATGGGGGGGGATAGGTGACTTTTAGCGTATTTGCGGAATTAAAATCGTACCTGCACAAGAAAACAAAACAACACAGCACAGAAAATAACACAGGCAATTTATAGTGGTTCCCCGATTTGGGTACGTCCACTTTCCCCCTTCGACCTATCTCCCAACCCGGGACGACTCGGTCACTTCACCAACAGGATTGAAATCCAATCCTTGCACTATCGGAAGGAACCCATCCACACGTAGGAGTCAACACTCCCACAATACGGGTTGCACCCAACCCTACAACTAGGAACCAAATGTTCCTTTACAATGAAAAAGAAATTAAAGTGTATAAGAAATACAAACAACTTGAAGATCTAGGTGTCCCTTTTCGTTAGACTACTTGTTCTTATAGGCAACGAAAAGTCCACAACCCTTGTTCTTTCTTGGAGAAAATCTCCCTGAGACCAGCGGCGGCAAAAGGGCGGCGGCAAGGCTCTCGGTGTTGGCGGCGACAACTGAAAGCAGCAGCGATGCACTGGAGATTCAATCTTCTTAGCGAAGTCGGCAAGGTCTTCCAACGATCACACTAGGATCGATCGTCTCGATCGATTCGGATGGGGATGGATTTCCCTATCTCAAATCAAGAGACAAAAGATCTCTGGTTAGACGAGTGAGATGCTGTGCAAGACTTGGCTTCTATCACCGGGGATCTGGAGAAGATCGAGATCGGCTGCGGTGACTACTGCACGAGCGGCGGCGAAGATGATCGGCAGAGCGGTTCGCGATTTCAGGGTTAGTCGGCGGCTCGGCTTTCGTTTTCTATATCGGTTGTCACTGTACACAAATACCTGTGTATTTATACAATAGGTCATGGAGATGACCGTTGTGGGCCCCACCAAAACAAAGACCAAAGTCCGGTTCAAATAGCTGCAGGTAACATGGACTGGTCCAGGAATTCAGAAAAATCGCCCAAGGCAAAATCGGCGAGAATCGTAGGTGATTCTCGACGAATCGGCGAGAATCACTTACGATTCTCGCCGAATTCTACTTGGCGAATTCTGGCTACACAGGTTATAGAGGCTAGCGAGAATCGGCGGGAATCACATTTGATTCTCGCCGAATCGTCGAGAATGCAAAGTCATTCTCGACGAATCAGCGAGAATCACTTAGTGATTCTCGACGATTCTTCCTTAGAGAATTTTCTGACTGCATCGAGACAACCGGCCCAACCTGGCGAGAATCATCTAGTGATTCTCGACGACTCGTCGAGAATCACTAGTGATTCTCGACGAATCGGCGAGAATCACTTAGTGATTCTCGATGATTTACACTTAGACGATTCTCGTCTTCCAACCCGTGAGCTGGTCTTTGGCCCATCCTTGCTCCTTGTCTGCTCTTGCTTTATCATAGCCCTGTACTTGAAATTAAGTACACCCCAATAGAGAGAGTACACGTAGGCCAACACACTAATCTGCTCAACGAGGGATTACGTCGCGCAGACCCGTGTATATTGACCCACTGCACCCTGACATTGGTGTGTACTCTGCGTGGAATAACTGCAAGCACAACTTAAAAGATTTCTTCAAACACATTGTCTATTTACCTTAGCTTGTACAGGGGCTTCTTCAAATCAGGTACATTATGGATACAATCCCCAACAAGAGCTATAATGAAGATTCCTGCTTTCATTATAATCAATAACAAGCTTTAGTGTATTTAGAATTAAGGATTTGGAAGTTGGACTCAAAATTTCAGCAAACTCTTGAGCTTTCCTTTTCTCTGCCTCTGGGTTTGAAAAAGATCTACTAGCAGAAGCACCATCTCCATACTTCCTTCTTTAAGGAAGCTGAATTTTTTGTAGATCTTGAGGAATGTCATATTCCAATACCTGAGAGTAAGATTCTAGAGGTTGAGCTTCCCTTGAGGGGTAGGAGAGAAGGTAGGCATCTGAGCAGGCATCTGAGCAGGCATCTTGCAGGCTGGCCTTCATAAAGAGTGTTCAGATGGTGAGGAATAAGGTTTGTATTAGCTTGGAATTCAGGGAATATTTGATTATGCATCCACACTATAGTATCATAAGTATAAAACTTCATAGATTGAATCTAGGCAAGCACATCTTTATTAATTTTAGTCATTTTCTCAGTCTAGAGGGTCTTGACATTAGTATCATACTTTTCAACTTGTTCTTTCACTATTCCCTCCACCTTTCTGATTTCTACACATAGCGTCTTTATAGCTTCATCTTTGAAGGTACCCACCTCTTCACGGATCTTTATGAGGTGCTCTTGGGCCTTCTTTTTAATTGAATTTCATTATTTGCTAGAGTAACTCCTTGGTCCATGACATGTACAACACTGGTAATAGTGTGATCGAATGCTTGTCCACCTATCTTGAAGAGATGCTTCAACTGATCTGTATTATGTTGAATCTCAGTAAATCCTCGACTCATTTCTTTTTCTAGATCATATACTTTATCTTGAACAACTTTCAGAGAATCATCAAAATACTTTCTTTGTTCTCGCAGCATCTGCTCAATCTTACCAAGTATATCTGATGTAACTTGTTTAGTAGTAACAAGAGGAGTAGCAAAAGCTGGAGGAGGAGGGATAGTCCAGGGAGGAATTTCTTCAACTATAATAGAGCTCTGAGCTCTTGAAGTATAAATCAGTACATCTCCTTCCTCGCCAGTGAAGGTGGGAAGAGAGAAATCCAATCTCCTCAGGGGTGCTTCAACTGGTTCTGGTGAATGTTCATTCTCATCTGAAAGTAGAATTATCTCTTGTTCTTTCTCTGTAGTTGGGGAGTGATCAATAAGTAACTTTGCAGACGGTGTAGGAGATGGAGATGTAGATGGTGCAGGAGTGGGTTCCTTGGATGGCTCTTCAATATTCTCTTTCTGGAGGGGAGGAAGAGGCTCATCTGAGCTAAGTTCTTCAATCATCTTGTTTATATCATCAGTAGTGGAGAGGATGGTTTCTTGCACTTGGGAATCTGATAGAATGTCCTTTGGATTGGATGGAGGGATAGAGGTATCTAGAGGTGGAGAAGGAATTCTTACTTGCTAACTAGAAGAAGCAGGAGGAGAGGGCACCCTAACTTGCTGCATAGAGGAGGCAGGCTCCCCCTCAGCTGCTGTACCAGATGTGCCAACAACATGATGGAGAGAGGGAGATGGGGTCCTTTCCTCTGCAACAGGGTTCTCATGGGCTTTAACAGCCTGGGCTGGGTTCAGTAATTTTAACTCCCATCTCTTAATGGAGGAAACTAAAACTTTCTTCATGTGATGGATTGTTCTGCCTTTGGATAAATCAAATAGTTTATGATTAATCTCATGCAACATTAAAGAGATAATCCTTGCATAAGTTTGAGCTTAATGCTCTCCCTTATCATGTCCAAGATCATCATACCAAATTGAAATTTCTTCCTTGAAATAATAGCTGTTATCATATAGAAAAAAATTGTAGAAATTAGACTTATAGAAGTGGTTTTGTACAGTAAACCTTTCCCAAAATATCCACTAGGATTTTTCCTTCTTCATTCAGGTCTGGACGACCGATATTCTTGATAACTTCAGATATACCACATAAGCTATATGCACTATCATAATCTTCTTCTGTTATGTCATCTTCTTTATCCACTACAGGCATTTTAAGAAGTTTTGAAACAAAGGTTTTGTTAAGCTTTACCTTGATTCTCTTGACCTTGGACTTCAACACTTTCCCATTCCCCTTGACTTTTAAGTTCCTGAAAAATTCTTCAACCTCTAGAAAGAGTATTTTGCATGGTTGCTGAAGAACAAATGTCAGACCTGCTGTGTCGAGAAGAATCAACAAGTTCCTGAAATCATCGGAAATCTCTGCGATACCGGCGACAACTAACTCACTGCAAACTCCGATCTTCGACGGCGGTGCCGTGTACTTCAGTGAACTGCGGGTGATGGATTGGAAAACGATAGCGACGATGGCGTGCTCTGTTGGAACGGCGGAAGGCGAAGAGTCTTTCAAGAGATATAGGATTTGAATTCGAGTAGACTCTTGAAATCTGATATTTTTTATTTATATAACCCTAGTAATGATGATTAGGAGTCTTATAAAGCTTAAACATACCTTAGATAGCGGCGGAAAGGACTCGGGTTGCCCAGATGAAAATTTGAAAGAATTCCAGAAACTATCGGGTCAATTCTCGAGTGGAACTTCAGTACTCGAGTGATGGAATAATAGTACTCGAGTGGCGGTATGACAGTACTCGAGTGGTACAACTTTACTTCTTGATAATAAATTTAGTACTCGAGTGATAGCACTCGGGTGAATTACTTAGTTCTCGAGAATTCAGAGTACTCGAGTAGTCATAATCGAGTTATCGAGTAGTCATTCCTTCTTCTCGAGAAATTAAGTCCACTTGGAGAAATTCTAACCTTTTTTTACCAAACCTTGAATTCTGAGCTGTGATACGAGTCCACCTTGTCTATTCCTCTTTGTTGAGCATACCGAGTTCAGTTTTGAAGAAACTGAACTTGGTCTCGTCCAGCAGCTTCGTGAATATATGTAACATGCCATTTCCAACTAGACCCCTAAGATTGGTTTTGCCATGACTAGGTCATGACAAAACCCTAGGAAGCCCAAGAAGACCAAGTGAGCGTAGGGATGTAGGTGAGATCAAAATGGTCTGTAAATAGTAGATTTCTAAACACTAGTTTAGGATGACCAAAGGGCTTCACCATGATCCCATGACCCCACCACAACATCCCTAAACCATTATACGGTCCATTAGAGCGATAATGATCAATTGTGGTCAACCCAAAGTGGTCAAATTGACCTAGGACCACCATAGGCCTAAATTGGGCAAGGTGCCCTAACTAAGGGATATGTGCCCTAATGTGACAAACCAACCCTACATAGGTCTCCCTAGACCTAAGATGAAGTCAATGGGTCACCAAAGATCCATTGGGGTCAACCTTAGAGGCTAAGTTGACCCAAGTCAACCCTAGCCCTAAAATGGTCAAAGTGCCCTAACTAAGGGGCACGTGACCTTCAAGGTGCAAAGGAAATCCTATACAACCCTTCCTAGACCTTAGGGGAAGCCAAGGGGTCACCAAACACCCCTTGGGGTAAACCCAAATGTCCATGTTGACCAAAATCAACTCTAGCCCTAACTTGGTCAAAGTACCCTTCCTAAGGGTCTAGTGACCCCCAAAGTGCCAAGTCAACTCTTCCCAGCCCTACCTAGACCATAAGGGATGCGCATGGGTAACCATGGACCCATTGGGGTCAACCTAAAAGGTCAAAATGACCAAGGTCAACCCTATTCAAGTGTTAGGTCAACTTTGCTCAAATGAGCTAACCCAAGCTTGAGCCCTTTTCATTTGGGCTAACCACCTCCTAATTATCCAATCTAATGCGTTTATGGGCTGCCAATAGGCTAGGTAGATGAACAAATTTGGCCTTGATGACTAGGAGAGAGAAAAGTTCATTTTACCCTTTAATGGAGGAGAGAGAAAGTGGTTTAAAAGGGTCATTCATGGCCAAGGGAGACTAAGGGCCTCTCGAAATGATGGGTACATTCTTCCTCATCAGTTTTGAGGAGTTAAATAATCATAGCGAGCCACCAAAGTGGCTGAATTTAATTTCTCCCATAAGGAAGAGAGAGAAAGAGGGGAGAGAAAGCTATTAATGGTCAAGGGAGAACAAGTGTTCCTCTCCAATTGATTCCAAAGCCTTGATTAATCTTCCCCTCATTAGTTAGAGAAGATGAGAGGTTTGCCCCAGCCTCTAGGTGGCTGGATTCATAGGATCCCACCATGGCTGAAATTCTCATTCAAGGCCATAAATGGTGAAATCAAGTTAGACCCTCCCTCTCTCCCATTTGGCTCTTTTAAAAGCTTCTCTAGGCCAAGAGCAATCGTTTCCACCATCCCACTGAAGAAGCCTTGGTAGTTGGTTGATATTTGCAGAGCACGAAAAGCTCCACCAACGACCATGGTGCACCACAACCAAACCCATCGGCAATCACGGTCAAAGGTCCTCTTCTACTCCTCTCTTCGTGGGATAGATCTTTAAATCTTTTAGGAGAGAAGTCAGGCTAATTTAAGCCGGATCAGGTGAGAGAAATTTCATAAATTTTATGGATTTTCCACCTTGTGAGTTCTCCGGAAACCGCCCCTGCGGCAGCCGTGCCGTCTCCCGATGATAGCCCCCATACCAACGAAGGTTGTGGCGGTGGTAGCTGGCCAGGGAGGTGGCCGGGTGGCCGGGAAATGGTCTTGGAATAAGCTCCAGGTTTGGCCAATCATGGCCCTTGGCTGGAGGAAGAAGATGACCAGGAGGCGTTGGATCTACTTCAAGATTCGTGCATGGATCTTAATTTATTAATTCATGTTTTATGAATTTTCTGTCCTGTTTACTGGGCTGTCTTAAATTATATATTATAAATACCAAGGCCCATCTACAGAAAACTATGCCAACATGAAAATTGTAGCCCTTGAAGTGTAGTGTAATTAAAAATTTGTTTGAACCCTTTGGATAAGTGGTTTGACCACATCACCTATTTTTGTGAGGTCTATACATAGGCTTGATCAGAGCTTGGTTTGAGTGGTCCCTCCCACCTATACCAACAACATATCCAAAAAGGAGAATTTTTGGATATTATTTTCCTGTGGTTTTGGTAATAATTTAATAAACCATGATTAAATTAATTAAGGGACCTAATGACCTCCAAATGCTCCGAAATTTTGGTGAGAGGTTCATGGGGTCATTATGGGCCTCTGTATAAATTTTCATCCCATTTGGTTATGATTTTATTTGGTTTTTAACAAACCCTAGCCTTGTCTTAAGAAGGGTAATTAGGTCATAGTACTCCTTGTGGGTTTAAGTGGTCAAGTCACCTCAACAGAGGCTGGGACTATGACCACTGGTTTGATATGAGTTTAGACACCCTTCCAAGGATGATGGGGTAGGTTGGGTAGATTCGCCCTAGGATCCAAACTAAAACCCTAAGGATGTGCTTTGGTGTTTTGTGAACGGCATGAGGTCAAATGCCCTTGAATGATTTCGAAACTTGGTGGAGATGACTCTATGGTAGCTAAGTTCCTCTAGTATAAACCTTATTGGATTTATTGAGGGTTAAAACCTTCAAAGCCCTAACCCTAGTTTAGGTCACAAACCTTAAAATGGTAAGTTGGATAGTCAAGGAATTGTGAAAAGATGTAAAACTTGGGTGGTGTAGTCATAAGGTCAGAAAGAGCTTTTGGTAATTTTATTGGGAGATTTGGAAGCATATTTTTAGTATCTCCTTTGCAATACATGAATTAGTCTCTATTACTTATTTGTTTATTATAACCTCACTATTCACTGGAATGTTATGAAATTGAGTAAAAGAAAGTTTTAGACTATTATACTCATACTTGAATTTTGTTATAATTTTTAGATGTATATTACCAGCACTTACTTCACAAGTTTATAGATATGGGTATATGTTCAATAATAAATTCAGAACTTCGCACTTGTTGAACAATTGTGAAACTTGATCAGTAGTAATTCTAGGTCAACATGCTCATGTGGAAATTTTATTACAATTTTTAGATGAATAATTTCTATACTTATTGCATTAAATTATCAATTTGGATTATTGTTCAAAATAAAGTTTAGAGTTCTTTGTTCATTAGAAAATTAGGAAACTTGACCTGGAGTGTTTATAGGTCATTATGTTCATGCTTGAATTTTCTCAGAATTTTTGGATGTGTATTTGCAGCACTTGCTTCTTTAAATTTATATAAATTGGCTATGTTCAAAATTATTATTAGAGGCCTAATCTTGCTGAAAAATTGGGAGACTTTGAATTTACTGTTAAATAGTCAACTTTTATTTATCATAATTTTGTGGAGCATTTTTCATGCCTGAAAAAGTTACTTCATGTTCAAACTAAGAGATTTGGATTTCCTAGAAAATTAAATAAATTATCAAATAAATTAGGAATTTATGAATTTATGGATATAGCCTAATCATGTCATGATATACTCCCAGTAAATAAGTGAAGGCTTTTTGATGAATATTTGGAGTACATCATATAGTATATGATGGTCTGCATATAACAAACTACTAAAATTGTGCTAGAATATGAATTGGGCTATGGGTCGGAGTTAGTGGATTTGCTGGTTATGATAAGGTATAATGAGTTCATCATCAGGAGTTATAATGAGGAATAACGAGGGGTTGACTAGTGTTGGTGGTGCTTGGGGTCGATGAAACATCGTCTTCCCTGTAGAGAGAGGTAGAGTCTTAATACCCTAGGGTTAGATCCAAAGTAATATAAAAGGGATCGGGTAATGGGTAATAACCAATAAAAGTAAGTGCCTTGCGAAAGGGAATAATAGCCTTCAGCTACCATCATAGTTCTTAGTGCCCATTGAGAACCATTTGTTGGGTACATTGGAAATTGTGTACCAGATTTGGAAAAGCCTCTCTGTACTCAATGATATACATCAATTTTTATTTGATGGGATGTTGAGATTCAGTTTGCAGGTTTAAGAAATGCAGGAAAATTTCTAAGTACAAATGTCGACACTTGTTAGGAATTGTGTCGACATCTAAAGCAGGAGCTTTGTCGACACCCAAGAGTCATGTTGACACCAGAAGCAAGGCATGTGTCGATACCCAAGAATTATGTCAACGCCTGAATAAGGCTTGTGTCGACACACAAGACTTGTGTCGACACACACTCAACACCATCTATCATCGACAGCTATACTGAGTCTAAAAGGCTTGTGTCAACACACAGGACTTGTGTAGACACACACTAAATGCCATCTATCAACAACAGTTATACTGTGTATGAAGAGCTTGTGTCGACACATAAGACTTGTATCGACACACACTCAATGACTTCTGGACATACACTCAACGCAAATTGTCAGCAACAACTATGTCGAGACTAGGAGCAGTTGTGTCGACCCACAGGACTTGTGTCGACACATACAACAGAAGCTGCGTCGAGAAGATAAAGAATGACTGTATCGACACATTGGAAGTTGTGTCGACATCATCAGGACTTGTGTCGACACTTAGTCTGTTTTTGTTGACACAAGTGAAGTAATTTGCTGAGTGTTCCCTTCTGAGATATAAAGTCATTACAGAATTAGCTGTCACGGCTGAAGACTTGACAGCTATCATAAACAACAAGTTTGACACTTTGTTAGAACTGTCAAAAGGATGTTACAAACCGGATCAGCCGGTAATCATTGAGAAACTCTATATAAAGTACTTATCCATGACAACTGAGAATTAATTTAGAAGGGAAAAATACCAACATAGAACCAGAGAGAGAATTCAAGAAAAGGGGAACCCTTAAGAAGGCAGATCCTGAATAGTATGCAAGAAAGATTCAGATCTAATTCTAAATTCAAGAAGGGAGCTGTCTGAAGATCAACTTCAACAACAAGTGAAGATCAACCTCATTTTGTTCAATAAGAAGCTTTAAAAAAGCTAAGTCAGGTTGGATCTGAAGTATACAGTTTATTCAAGAACTGATCAAGAAGCTCACACCAATTGAGAGTTCTATCTGTGTGAAATTTTTGTACAACTAAATATTCTTTTTCCTTTTAAGATCATTTATATATCTGAGTTGTAAGCATGTGTTTATAAAGGCTATGGTAGGGCTGAGAGCCTGAGGTGTAGGACTTGTGAAAGTCTGAGTTGTAAGGCTAGTGATAAAGGCTGAGGTAGGGCTGTTGCCTGAGGTAGGGTTCTTGGGAAGAATCTGAGGTAGGACTTGTATAAGTATGAGCTGTAGGAACCTATCAGGTTCTGAGTTGTAAGATCTGTGGATCTGAGTTAGTGGAAGGAAGTTGGGCTGAATCCAGTTCTCTACTAGATAGGCGAAGGGGAAAGTGTATGTACCCATAACTTGGGGAAGCACTATAAATCTTATGTACTATGCTGTGCTGTGAATGTTATGCTGTGGATTGTATATTTTATGCTGTGATAGATCTAGTTACTTGCCTAAAATTATTAAAGAAAATTAGAACCTATTCACTCCCCATCTAGGTGTCTAGGCTCTTGAAATTAATTCTTGCGAGTGGTATCAGAGGGAGGTTCCTCAAAGATAGACCTAACAGTCTGAGTGAATCTCCAAGGTAATTAACAGATAGCAAGAATGGGTTCAAATGAGAATCAAAAGGAATTTGGATCCATGAAACTGCCCATCTGCAGGAAAGAAAGTTTTGGGATATGAAAGGAAAGGGTCAGGTTGTTCATGTAAGCATCTGATCCAAGAATCTACATCACAGTACAAGAAGGTCCTTTCATTCCAATGAAGGTATCAGCTCTTGATGCAAATCTGCAAACCCCAAAGAGCTTTTCTTAAATGACTAAGGATGAGATCATCCTGACAATATTAGACAAGAGAGCACAAAATATTATTGTGAGTGCTATAGATGATGCCACGTTTCAGAACTTGGTACATTGCAAAACCTCTAAGGATATGTGGGACACCTTGATTGTCTACATGGAGGGAATTGAAGAAGTTAGAGAGGATAGGAAATATATGCTGAATCAAGAATATGAAAGCTTTAGATAAGCCAAGTCTGATAGTATAGCAGAATGTTACAAGAAGTTCTTCAGAATAGAAAATAAGCTGATGACCTATGGAAGTGTCTTCAGCACATATGAATTGAATGACAAGTTTCTCAGGCCACTAACAAAGGACTGGGATACAAAGATATGTGCCATCAGAGAGGTGGCCAGGCTTGCTGATACACCTCCACCCACATTATTTCGAAAGCTAATATCTTATGAAATGCAGCTCACTTCCAGAATGAAGGAAGAGAAAAGCAGCATGTCTGAGTATAGAGATAATTATGTAGCCTTCAAGGCTGAAGGCACAAGAAAGTGTAGGAGAAATCCTCCTTCTCCACCCAGAAGAAGTGTTGAGGCAGAAGTAGAAAATCCTGCCATCAGTACATCAAATACCCACACCTCTGATGAGAACTTTATTGCCTTTACAAGGTAGTTTCAGAGGTTTATGAAAAATAAAAAATGGAGAACCATGCCTTCAACATCCTTTTCCAAGGATGATTATTACAAGAAAAAGAAGACTTCCAAGGAGGACAGGTATACCTCAAATCCTGGTAAACAAACTAATCCTAAGATTGTTTGTTATTACTACAATAGGCCTGTACATATCATAGCTGATTGTCCTGATATGAGGAAGGAGTCTAAGGACAAGAAGAAGCATCACTTAAAGGCAAGAAGGAGAAATCCTTTGTTGCTCAAAAGAAAAAGAGTTTGACAGACTCTTCATCCTCAGAATCTGGAGAAGAAGATGATGAAGAAGCATATGTTGGGATGTTCTCTACAGAAGAGGATTCTAGGGAATCGGAATTCTTATAAATGCTGGACTCTATAAATGGAGTTGAAGACAATTGTTGTAAACGGCTGATGGCTATATTAGAAGATGATCAGTGCAAGGATTACCCTGGTCCAAGTAAGGTATACAGTTCTCCCTTAACTTCTGATTACTATGCTGGATCAGAATCAGAAGCATTTGCATCAAGAGGTGTGGATGGTTCTTAATCTGAGGGGGATGTACATCAACTCATTGATGAGTATGGTGGTTTGTTGCAAGATCTGAAGAGGAGTAAGTTCCTTATCAAGAAGCAGGCCAAGGAAATTGAATCTCTTAAGCAGGCTGCATCAGATTCAGCTATGTTGATGGATTTGAAACTGAAGGAGGTTGTCAAACTGAAAAACATAGCTATTATTCAGATGGGCACAATCTCCATCAAGGAAAACCACATCAAAAATCTATAGGCAAAAATTCAGAAAGAAAAGGAGTTAGTGGCTAAATTCTCTAAGCCAAAGTCTTTATTGCCCTTAATATACAATTTAATTTCTCATAAAGGAAAGACAGGTCTAGGCTTTAAGGGAAGAACAAGGGCCACCATTTCTCATATAAAAGGCAAAGCCGCAGTTCAGCCACTAGCCTCAAAACCCCCTATCTTCTTTTGGAAAGTGATGCAACTTACAAACAGATATGATCATGATATTAATCATGGTCACTGTGAGTATAAAGATCTCATTGGCAAGGGTGTATATGCCAATAGGCCACTCTATAAGAAAACTCATCAAGTTCTTAAGGAATCCTTGGGGTTTGCTGCTCCAACACCTACACTTAAAAGGACTGTTGACAACAAAGTTGTGAAGTCTGTACCTAAGAGAAGGAACAACAGATTTGAGTGTTGGTGTTGTGGCAAGGTGGGCCACTTTGCCATGGATTATTAGTTCAACACAAGTGTTAAAAATAAGAATAGCTTACCTATCAGAAAAGCTACAGTTAAGCATGATAGATTTCAAACTAATAAGAACCTAGGACCCAATAATAATCTGGGTTCTGAGGATAGGTAAATCTTTATTTGATGCAGGTGAATCCAAGTGGCAATACCCCTATATGGTACTTGGATAGTGGATGTTCCAGGCACATGACTGGAATAAGAAGAACGTTGAGGGACTATGCACCCATATAGAATGGACCCAAAGTAATGTTTGGTGGATCTGAAAAAAGATTCATCAAAGGATTTGATAACATATCTAGTAATTCTATTACTATCACTCAAGTGGCTCATGTGAAGGGTCTGAAACATAACCTGATTAGCATAAGTCAACTTAGTGATCTAGGTTATGACATCTCTTTCCTCAAAGGGGAGTGCCAAATAAGGAGGTCAAGTGATCAAGAGATCATTCTGACTGGCACTAGGAAAGGGAATGTATATTGTCTTAACCTTGATTGTGAGTATAACATCTCACCCATTTGTCTAGTTGCAGGTGAGAAAGAATCACAGTGTGTCCAATGGCACAAGAGGCTGGATCATTTGAACTATAAGTCAATAGGAAAGCTATTTAGTATGGGATTAGTGAAGATTGGTCCTATGGTCAAGTGTATTAAAGAGGGTGTTTGTTCAGCTTGCCAGAAGGGAAAACAGACTAAGTCCTCTTTCCAAGTACTTGGTACCAAAGAGTCAATGAGATGTCTATATCTCTTTTATATGGATTTGTTTAGTCTTATGCCAATTCATAGTCTAGGTAGGAAAGTATACACATTAGTTATTATGGATGACTATTCAAGATTCACAAGAGTTTTCTTCTTGAGGCAGAAATCTGAAACTCCTACTGTCTTCAAGACTTTTGTTAGAAAAGTTCAAAATGAATTTAACAATTCAGTGGTAAAAATCAAAAGTGATCATGGAACATAATTTCAGTCTGAGTGTATGGCAAAGTTCTGTGAAGAACTTGGGATTCATCAAGAGTTCCCCTCACCTAGAACTCTCCAGTAAAATGGAGTTGCTGAGAGAAAGAATAGGACTCTAATTGAGGCAAGTAGAACACTACTAAGTGACACTTCTCTCCCTGAATACTTCTTGGCTAAGGCAGTATATACTACATGTCATGTACTCAATAGATCTTCCATCAATAAAAGACATATGAAGACTCCCTATGAGATTATGAAAGGCAGAAAACCAAATATTTCCTACCTTATAATCTTTGGTAGCAAATGTCATGTCCTAGTAATGGTAAGCACTACAAAACTAAGTTTGCTGCCAAATCCCTAGATGGGATATTTGTTGGGTACATCAATAACAATAGGGCATATAAGATCTACAACTTGACTATATAAGTTGTAAAAGAATCTGTCCATATAGTATTTGATGAGTCTAAGTTGATTAACAGTGAATTTTCTTGTTCTTCTGGTAGTTCTACAAGTTTAAAGGATAGCCTGGACAAGCTAACTATTAATGAAGAAGCACCTGCTAGGCTGGATGAAGAAAATGATGCATGCTTTCCAGGGGAGAACAAGATTCACTGGATGAAGAAGAAAATAGTGAAGTGCATCAGGATGAGGAAAATGAAGAAGGCCAAGAGGTTGGCAGATTTCCTCTAGCAAGAAGACACTTGAAGGATCATCCAGCTCACCAAATCATTGGTGATGCAAGTCAAGGAGTTCTAACCAGGAGCAAAAGCATGAACACTGTTCTATGTGCAAGTTTTCTATCACAAATAGAACCTTAGAAGTTTGAAGAAGCCATGCTAGACACAAACTGGATTGATGCCATGCAGGAAGAGCTGAATCAATTAAAAAGATGTAAAGTCTGGGAACTGCTTCCTAAACCAAAGGGTCACAATATTATAGGAACCAAGTGGATCTACAGAAATAAACTTGATGAGAATGGCACCATAATCAAGAACAAGGTCAGGCTGGTAGCAAAAGACTACAGGCAAGAAGAAGGGATTTACTTTGATCAAACCTTTGCCCAAGTGGAAAGTCTGGAAGGTATAAGGTTGTTCATGGCCTATGCAGCCTATAAAGGTTTCAAGGTATATCAGATGGATATAATGTCAGCATTTCTGAATGGTGACTTAAAAGAGGAAGTCTATGTTGAACAACTCTCAGGTTTTGTAGACTATCACTATTTTAACTATGTATATAGGCTTAGGAAAGCTCTATATGGTTTGAAACATGCCCCTAGGGCTTGGTATGAAACCTTATCAGTTTTTTTATTAAGAATAAATTCTCTAGAGAAAAGATAAACAAAACTCTATTCTTTAGGGAATCTAAAGGCAAGATCATCCTAGTCTAGATATATATTGATGATATTATCTTTAGATCTACTAAAAACAACCTTTGTAGAAAGTTTGTCAAAATTATGTAAGGGAAGTTTGAAATGAGCAGTATGGGTGAGCTGAAGTTCTTTTTGGGACTTCAAGTTAGATAGACTGATGATGGATTGCCCATATCTCAGTCTAAGTTCACCAAGAAGTTGATTAATAAATATGGAGTGGACTCAGCCTCCACCATAAAAACTCCAATGGGAACAAGTATGCCTATAGGCAATGATGAGGAAGGGAAACCTATTGATGAGTTTTTGTATAGAGGGATAATTGGCTCTCTGCTCTACTTGACTGCTAGTAGACTTGACATCATGTATGCAATATGTGTCTGTGCTAGGAACCAAGCATGCCCAAAGGAATCTCATTACACTGCTGTCAAGAGAATTTTGAGATATATTAAGGGCACAACAAATCTAGGTCTTTGGTACCCTAAGAATAATGTTTTCTTACTAACAGACTTCTCAGATGCAGACTTTGCAGGATGCAAAGAAGACAGGAAAAGTACCACAGGAACTTGTCAATTCCTAGGTGGAAGGCTTGTGTCATGGAGCAGCAAGAAGAAAACAAGTGTAGCTATCTCAACTGTTGAGTCAAAATATATAGTTGCAGGCAGCTGCTATGCACAGTTGATGTGGATAAAGCATCAACTTGAAGACTATGACATCAAGGTAAGTAGAATTCCACTATTTTGTGATTCTACTAGTGCTATTTCTTTTGCTAAAAACCCTGTTTCACACAGCAGAACAAAGCATATAGAAATTAAGTTTCATTTCATAAGAGAACATGTGAAGAAGGAAGATATTAGTCTAGAATTTGTGAACACAAATAATAAAATTGCTGATATTTTTACAAAACCTCTAATTGAAATTAAATTAAATTATTTTAAAATTGAATTAGGTATGCTGAACCAAGAATAAGATGATAGGTCAACATAAAATTTTTCAAGTAGTATCTGTAAGTCCAAAATTTCTCAAGAAATTATTTCTAAGTTAAAAAATTGTGTCGACTCATGCTAACTGTGTCGACACTATCATTTAGTTGTATCGACAAAGAAAAAAATAGTGTCGACATAGAAATAATATCTGTGTCGATAAAAAATGTGGAGTCGACACAACTCTGTCGAGACCTTGTATTAGTATTTTTTTGTGTCGACAAACAAAAATTGGTGTCGACACACTCTGTCGAGACTTGACTAGCCCGTGTCGACACTGACACAAGTATGTCGACACATAGACGTCTCGACTAAAATAAAGTTTTTTCTTGACCTAAGTCATTACTGTCCACAAATGTATATCTTTTGTCGACTAGAATTATTACTAAGTAAGCCGTGTCTTTTGACCTACCCTTTACCACTACTCTATAAATAGAAGAAGACAAAATCTGGTCGGCTACGCTTTCAGAATTCTCGACCCTAGACCTTTTGTCGACAAAGAAATTATCCTATCAACTCTCTTCTCATCTCTCTCTCATCAATGGCGCCACACCAGGACGATAAGGTAAATGAAGGATACGAGCTGGTTTGCGGGGGATTCGAGACAGCTTCTCAGGACATCAAGGGTGTGATTACCCTAATTTCTAAAAATGGTTTGGAGTTTTTGGTCTCTGAACCTACAAGAATTTGGAAGAAGGAAGTGCTTGAATTCTACTCGTCTACAACATTGGATTATGAAGGAAAGAAGATCAAAGTCACAGTTCCGGATTCAAGAGTGAAACTCACACTTCAGACGATCAGGAAGTCACTCCAACTCCCCAGAGTTAAAGAAGATGATGACATTGTTCAATCTATGATAAAGGATGCACTAAATTGGTGTGGATTGAATCCAAATACCAAGGTAGGATCGTCAATTACCGGGAAGGGGATGAATTCCCAAGGTAAGTTTCTTTCAGAAATCATAGGCAAGGTGATTCTCTGCAAGACTGGTGGACATGATAAGATATCTGCCTCCATGTTTAACTTAATGAGCAGAGTCATATACAATGTAAAAATAGTCTAGTCATCAGTATTGTTTGACAAGATCCAAGAAGGAATTAAGAAGCCAAATTTTGGTAGAATCCTAAGCTTGTGTTTAGCTTCAACTATTACAGTTATTATGAATCAACTGCCAGGATCCAAGATCAATCATATGAGTAGGATAGACATAAGAATTTTATCCAGATGGGATAGAGTCTTGACCAAAAAGGTTTCTACTCCACTGAAATAGGTCAAGAAGGATAGGAAGAAGAAAGCAATTGTTCAGGAAGCAGAATCCTCCAGTGATTCTGAAGAAGTAGTCGTCTTCAGTTTAGATGAAGACCAACAGGAAAAAGAAGCTCAATCTCAAGTGGAGAGCAGTCAGCAACCAGAGCATCAGATGGCCTCCACTCTAGGGGGAGAGAACACTGAATTAACAATACAATACACTAAACAATATGGTCTACCTGCCCAAGGGGGAGGCATTGCTGAAGCTACTCTAGAGAGTGAGTATGCTGCTGATATAGTGATGGACATTATATCAGACATAAATAAAGAAGCACTGATCACTGCTGAGAATGAATCACTAGAGGTGCAAATGATAGATACAACTCAAGATGAGCAAGTAAGCATCTCCTTTATAGAGAAGGTCCTGGATAAAGATCTGGATGTCCAGGGAGAACCTTTTGCTTCACAAGCCAACACATTTCCTCCTGTTTAGATGTAGCAGGAGATAACTTTGGAGGAACATGTTGGAACACACTATTACTAATTTGGGTAAGGATCACTATATGCTTAGGAATTTGTTTTGACCTTGCTATATAGTCTGATAGGTCAATTAGAATGAGTCTTAGGGTTAGTACTTAGGTTTGAAAGCTGCCCTCAAGGCCTTCTAAAGATCAGGATTCAGTGCTGAAGACCAAGAAAATTTTGGTCGAGCTCAGGTCGACGAATCGTCGAACTCCATTCAACGATCTTTGAGCTCAGTTCAACGAGTCGTAAAACTCCATTCGACGATTTTCAAGCTCAGATCGACGTTCTATCTTTAGCTGTTTTTCAAGTCTCTGAGCTCAGTTCGACGATCGTAGAGCTCAGTTCGATGATTTCTGTTTCCATTTTAAATCCAATCGCTGAGCTCAGTTCGACGATCGTTGAGCTCAGATCGACGATTTTTTCTGAAGATCGACGATTTCAGGATTCAAATTCAGGACAGTTATGGAATTCATTCAGAATTATTTTAAGCATTTATGGCAAAGGATTTTGTAGCTGTTTAAATCAATTTGGAGCAAGTTTCAATGAAGAGTAATTGGAATGTTTCTGAAGGACTTTCCTCTAGAGGCATATATCAGTTAATGTAGTCATTTATGACAGATTAACGGCTATCAAGAAGTCAGAATCTGATATACTCCCTAGAGAGTTATTTTGAAAAGATATAGAGAACTGACAAGATTTGAAAAAGAATACAAAAGAGAGAACAAGAAAATTATTCATCAAGAATTCATCTTCTGGAATAGACTCAGTAGACAAAAGTTTACAGAATTACTTAGTCAGTAGTAATTGTTATATGTTGAACAATTGTGAAACTTGATCAGTAGTGATTCTAGGTCAACATGCTCATGTGGAAAT
Source organism: Platanthera zijinensis (assembly GCA_039513925.1). Classification (NCBI taxonomy): domain Eukaryota; kingdom Viridiplantae; phylum Streptophyta; class Magnoliopsida; order Asparagales; family Orchidaceae; genus Platanthera; species Platanthera zijinensis. The sequence goes on along the minus strand of CM077080.1, from coordinate 154,785,105 downwards.
TTTATTACATTTTTTAGATGAATAATTTCTATACTTAGTGCATTAAATTATCAATTTGGATTATTGTTCAAAATTAAGTTTAGAGTTCTTTATTCACTAGAAAATTAGGAAACTTGACCTGGAGTGTTTATAGGTCATTATGTTCATGCTTGAATTTTCTCAAAATTTTTGGAAGTGTATTTGCAGCACTTGCTTTTTTAAATTTATATAAATTGGTTATGTTCGAAATTATGATTAGAGGCCTAATCTTGCTGAAAAATTGGGAGACTTTGAATTTACTGTTAAATAGTCAACTTGTATTTATCATAATTTTGTGGAGCATTTTTCATGCCTGAAAAAGTTACTTCATGTTCAAACTAAGAGATTTGGATTTCCTAGAAAATTTAATAAATTATCAAATAAATTAGGAATTTATGAATTTATGGATTTAACCTAATCATGTCATGATAGACTCCTAGTAAATAAGTGAAGGCTTTTTGATGAATATTTAGAGTACATCCTATCATGTACATCATACAGTATAGGATGGTCTGCATATAACAACCTACTAAAATTGTGCTAGAATATGAATTGGGTTATGGGTTGGAGTTAGTGGATTTGGTGGTTATGATAAGGTATAATGAGTTCATCATCAGGAGTTATAATGAGAAATAAAGAGGGGTTGACTAGTGTTGGTGGTGCTTGGGGTCGACGAAACATCGTCTTCCCTGTAGAGAGAGGAAGAGTCTTAATACCCTAGGGTTAGATCCAAAGTAATATAAAAGGGATCGGGTAATGGGTAATAACCAATAAAAGTTAGTGCCTTGCGAAAGGGAATGATGGGCTTCAGCTATCATCATAGTTCCTAGTGCCCATTGAGAACCCTTTGTTGGGTACATTGGAAATTGTGTTCCAGATTTGGAAAATCCTCTCTATACTCAATGATATACATCAATTTGTATTTGATGGGATGTTGAGTTTCAGTATGTAGGTTTAAGAAATGCAGGAAAATTTCTAAGTACAAGTGTCGACACTTGTAAGGAATTGCGTCGACACTAGAGGCAGGAGCTGTGTCGATACCCATGAGTTATGTCGACCCCAGAGCAAAGCATGTGTCGACACCCAAGAATTGTGTCGATGCCTGAAGAAGGCTTGTGTCGACACACAGGACTTGTTTCAACACAAACTCAACGCCATCTATCATCGACAGCTATACTTAGTCTGAAAGGCTTATGTCGATACACAAGACTTGTGTCGACACACACTCAATGCCATCTATCAACAACAGCTATGCGTAGTCTGAAGGGTTGGTGTCTACACACAGGACTTGTGTCGACACACACTCAACGACTTCTGGACATACACTCAATGTCATTTGTCAGCAACAGCTATGTCGAGACCAGGAGCAGTTTTGTCGACACATAGGAATTGTGTCGACACATACAACAGAAGCTGGGTCGAGAAGATAAAGAATGACTGTGTCGACACATTGGAAGCTATGTCGACATCATCAAGACTTGTGTCGATACTTAGTCTGTTTGTGTCGACAGATATGAAGTAATTTGCTGAGTGTTCCCTTCTGAGATATAAAGTCATTGCAGAATCTGCTGTCACGGCTGAAGACTTGACAACTGTCATAAACAACAAGTCTTACACCATTGTCAGAACTATGAGAAGGTTGTTACAAACCGGATCAGCCGGTAATCATTGAGAAACTCTACATAAAGGACTAATCCATGACAACCGACAAGCAATTAAGAAGGGAAAAAAATACCAACACAGAACCAGAGAGAGAATTCAAGAAAAGGGGAACCCTTAAGAAGGCAAATCCTGAATAGTCTGCAAGAAAGATTCATATCTAATTCTTAATTCAAGAAGGGAGCTGTCTGAAGATCAACTTCAACACCAAGTGAAGATCATCCTCATTTTGTTCAATCAAGAAGCTTTGAAAAAGCTAAGTCAGGTTGGATCTGAAGTATACAGTTTATTCAAGAACTGATCAAGAAGCTCACACCAATTGATAGTTCTATCAGGGTGAAATTTTTGTACAACTAAATATTATTTTTCCTTGTAAGATCTTTTATAGATTTGAGTTGTAATCCTGTGTTTATAAAGGCTGAGGTAGGGCTGAGAGCCTGAGGTGTAGGACTTGTGAAAGTCTGAGTCTTAAGCCTGGTGATAAAGGCTATGGTAGGGATGTTTCCTGAGGTAGGGTTCTTGGTAAGAATCTGCGGTAGGACTTATATAAGTCTGAGCTATAGGAACCTATCAGGTTCTAAGTTTGTAAGATCTGTGGATTTGAGTTAGTGGAAGGAAGTTGGGCTGAATACAGTTCTCTACTTGATAAGCGAAGGGGGAAAGTGGATGTACCCATAACTTGGGGAACCACTATAAATCTGGTGTACTGTGCTGTGCTGTGAATGTTATGCTGTGGATTGTATATTCTATGCTGTGATAGATCAAGTTACTTGCCTAAATTTTTTAAAGAAAATTAGAACCTATTCACCCCCCCTCTAAGTGTCTAGGCACTTGAAATAAAGTCTTTCACCATTCGCCAGGTATGCCATGGGCAGTCCTTGGCTAACCTAAACCATAAGAATAATAAATGTTAAAGAGTAACTAGTAAAACTAGGGGTTCACTTTCACACACCCCGGTGTCTCGGTAAGATAGGGTGACTAGGATGTTCGGGCGGTAGGCTCGGTGGTTGTGGAAATAGGAAGGTTAGCCCGATGAGCCAATGTCTCGATAGATAATGGTGACGGATAGGATAGTCCGGGGAGCTTTGGCTCGGTTGTTTGTTGTGACGGACGAGATAGTCCAGGGAGCTTTGGCTCGGTGGATAATGAATTATAATTGCATGTGCATAAGATATAAGGTGGTGGGTCTTCGGTATTGGAGATTCGTCGCACCGATACCAGTACGTTGAATCGGCGGGTGTCGTTTTACACTTAGCCAAATTACGTCCGGTGCGCCAGCCAGCAAGAGTACACAGGAGCTCCTCTTAGTGCACCAATGTTGAGTCGTATGATAGGTCTGACTGGTAGTGTTGATACCTGTTTAGAGGTGGGAGAGGCCCAAACCACCACTTCCGTTTGCCACTACGGAGGTACCCTTGGAGGTTAGGCTCCAAAAAGGGGGTAAAGGTCTGTGTGCACAGAGTCGGGTGGGTGAGTTGCACTTGCATGATCACATCATAACATATTTGCATGTGATAGCATCATCATTGAATAATAACCCCTAACACCTACTGTATAAAGCGGTATGGGACGCTTTATACAATAGGCACTACAAAATGACCAATTGTTTTATAAGTTCGCGCGAGCGTGCTTATAAGTTATGGTTTTTATTCAGTAAATATATATGTATGCTTGTTAGAAAACCGACACCCTATCGTATAAATTCGTATGGTCTTTTTATACGATAGGAGCCTTGCAGAAGATCCTTTAGCTTATGTGTTTTGACATAAGTTAAGGTTACATATTTAATGTTCTGTCTTTCAAACTTTTATTACTGCTGCTTATTCTCATAGAACTGCTAGATTAGTTCCGCCGCCACCTGCTTACATTTGTTACTCTCCACCTCCATAGCTTCCCTTTCCTTTTACCCGCTCGGTGCCTAGGAGCCATGGGGGAGGGGTGGGGAATGATAGGACTTAGTATTTTAGACTAACAGTTTTCAGACCAAATCATTTTATGGGATCATGAAGCCGAACTTGGAGATGCAACCCAAGAGGTCAGTGCGCGTGGAGACGGGACAGTCTAGAACTAGAGTTCAGACAGCTAGGACATTGAGTCTCGACCATTATTAGTTGTTTTAGTATTGTTTCTTCGATGAGTGATTTGTTGTGAGGATTGTGATGTATCGGGCATGAGCCCTAATTCTAGTACTTCTTATATTGTTGTTGTGGACACTCCCTTCGTAAAGATTTATTTTATATACATATGATTCTTGTGGACTAGTTTTGAGTTCATTCTTACTCTTATACTATATTCTACACTTCTACGATCGATATGGCCGGCAGAATAGGTGTTTTGTAGTGACGACCCTCCCGGGTGATACCAATACAGAGGTCAATACGTGTGGAGATGAGATAGTCTAGCACTGGAGTTCAGACATCTAGGAAAGTGAGTTCTAATCATTAGTAGTTTTTTTAGTTTTCTTTTACGATGATTGATTTGTAGTGAGGATTGTGATGTGTCGGGCATGAGCCCTAATTCTTGTACTTCTTATATTTTTGTTGTGGACACTCCCTTCGTGGAGATTTATTTTATATACATGTGATTCTTGTGGACTAGTTTTGAGTACATTCTTACTCTTATACTTTATTCTACACTTCTGCAAACGATATAGCCGGCAGAATCGACGTTTTTTAGTGAAGACCCTCCTAGGCATGTTGGTGTCACCTCAAAGCGGCGGTTCTGGGCCTAAGACCCCTGTGGTTTAAAAAGAAAAAAAGGGGGTCTTACAAGTGGTATCAAAGGAAACCTCGATCGGAAAAGTAGAAGTCCATTAACCCTGGGTCACCCCCGCAGGAGCTTAGTTTGAGGACAAACTAGCAGCCGAAGCATTGGTGTACCCATAAGGGAAATAACATGTAAAAGTCCACTTCTTCATTAATTTGAATTCTTCTTTATAGCTTTCGGCAAACCCAGCCCCAGTAGGGAGCACCTCCGGCTGCGAAGATCTCATCTTATAGTTCTCTAGCCAATGAGTTAAACTCAACCCATTAGAACTCATGACTAACCATGACAACTTATTGTATGCCCTAGTCAGAAATAGACCTTCCGTATGAACTTGGTTAAGGTAAGGAGATACACAAAGAGAATCAAGGAGGATTTTAACATGAGAATGATAACCTAATACATAAACTCTGGTGACCCTACGGTCTATTACTCAAACTGGTAGGACTGCTTTAAAGAAATTTTAGAACAATAACCATCAGTAGAATGGTAGAAGATGCATAGTCTCAACCCTCGTACCAGTAACAAGATTACTTGGAGACAACCACCACGACAAACACCGAGGGTTGGATAGAAATTCAAGTTCATAAGAGACCCAGTTGGGATTGGGAACATGTTGACCCGAATAAGGTTGTCGTAAATATGACTCGGAGGGTTTAGAGAATGGAGTATATCAACAGGTTTCAGGTTGGAACCCCAAGTCAAAGATTGATGCCCTAGGGATTGTGCACCCAGCTAGGACGGATATAATAGGGTAATATCAAAAATACTTAGCACAAGGTAGGTAGGGGCTTATCTTTTATTTATTGGTGGCTCGCCTTTTGTTTATTGGGCAGATTAGTTATTGACTTGAGTTTCCCTTAGACCTCTTTTAGAAAATATTGCGTCATGAATATAATGAAATTGGAGTAAACTGTATTCGATGCTTCTCGGGCATTCTCGATAAGAATTTGATTGTTAAGTGGAGATTTTATAGAGCCACTGTCTACCCACACAAACAAGAAATTTAATCACCGGAACTATGGTGTATCTCAGAACATGTACCTCCCCGGAGCGAAGAAAGACGTCATGGATTTTGTGATGCACAGTGAGGTTTGTCGGCTAATGAAGGCTAAGTGCAAGAGTCTTTGGCAACTATTACAGCCACTGCCTGAGATAGAGTGGAAGTTTGAGGATATAATTATGGTTTTTTTTTACACAGGATTCCTCATCCCTACTCCGACACAATTATAATTTGAACAACAAGGAAAGGCTGGCCCAGGTAGCTGGGGTCACCCCGACTCGAAAGGAAACACCCGTGGATGTTTCATAAGATTTGTGAGTAGTTGTTCATTGTCATGTTGTGCTCAAGATGGTCGTGTCGAATAAGGATGGACGGTGTATGTCCAAGGAGAGAAGATCAGTCAAGTCTTATCTAGGCTTGCGTCCGACATTAAACACAGCTCTCCACCCTCGTATGGAGGTTAGAGATTCCCCTTTCATGGATCTAAGATGAGGATCTAAAGGCACTCGACTCGGAATTTTTGAGAACCTAGATACCTAGGTGTGACTACTTCAATATAGGATGTTGGAGGTCAAGAGCAAGCCGACCAAATATTACAATGCGCGTCATTGCCAAGTAGAGTCTCACGATGGAGACCATGATTCCCGAAGATACGTCTGATGCATGGAGTCTCACTTGTATGCGGGCGAAATATGCTTAGTCCATAGAATATGGGGTGTTACAGGATCCCGGAGCGGATCAGCCCTTTGGCTTACAGGTTGGAGCTACCACCGGAGTGAGCAAGATTGCACAACGTATTCAACTTATCCTCTCTTGAAGGCTTTACTACGGCCAGAACAGTAGGTTCTTGGTATATATGGCTCGACAGATTTTGATCAATCGGTAATAAGATGAGCTGGTCAGGATAGATCACACAACGGTGCGGGTCTTACAGCGCAAGAAGGTCCTACTGGTCAATGTCATGTAGACGAACAATGGGCAAGAGGAGCATACCTAGGACCCATCGGATCTGATGCTGCAAAATTACCCAGATCTCTTTGGGTAAGGTATACATTTAACTTCCAATGGAATGTTACATTATGTTACTCTCAATAGAAACCCCGCAGGCCTAACTTGAATTTTGGGGATGAAATTTTTATTTTGTTTATTGGGATTTGTAACATCTCATTTCCATCTAGACCCCTAAGAGTGGTTTTTCTATGGCTAGTTCATGACAAAACCCTAGGAAGTCCAAAAAGACCAAGTGAGCCTAGGGATGTAGGTGAGATCACAATGGTCTGCAAAAAGTAGATTTCTAAACACTAGTTTAGGATGACCAGAGGGCTTCACCATGATCCCATGACCCCACCATAACATCCCTAAACCATTATAGGGTCCATTACAGCCATAATGATCCATTGTGGTCAACCCAAAGTGGTCAAATTTACCTAGGACCACTATAGGCCTAAATTGGGCAAGGTGCCCTAACGAAGGGCAATGTGCCCTAATGTGCCCAACCAACCCAACCTAAGTCTCCCTGGACCTAAGATGAAGTCAATGGGTCACCAAAGATCCATTGGGGTCAACCTTAGAGGCTAAGTTGACCCAAGTCAACTCTACCCCTAAAATGGTCAAAGTGCCCTAACTAAGGGGCAAGTGACCTTCAACGTGCAAAGTCAATCCTACACAAACCTTCCTAGACCTTAGGGGAGCCAAGGGGTCACCAAGCACCCCTTGGGGTTAACCCAAATGGCCATGTTGACCAAAGTCAACTCTTGCCCTAACTTGGTCAAAGTACCATTCCTAAGGGTCAAGTGACCCCCAATGTGCCAAGTCAACTCTACCCAGCCCTATCTAGACCCTAGTATAGGAAAATTGGTCACCAAGGACCCATTGGGGTCAACCCAAAAGGTCAAAATGACCACGGTCAACCCTATTCAAGTATTAGGTCAACTTAGCTCAAATGAGCTAACCCAAGCTTGAGCCCTTTTCATTTTGGCTAACCACCTCATAATTATCCAATCTAATGAGTTTATGGGCTGCCAATAGGCTAGGGAGGCGAAAAAATTTGACCTTGATGACTAGGAGAGAGAAAACTCCATTTTACCCTTAATGGAGGAGAGAAAAGTTGTTTAAAAGGGTCATTCATGGCCAAGGGAGACCAAGGGCCTCTCCAAATGATGGGTACATTCTTCCTCATCTGTTTTGAGGAGTTGAATAATCATAGCTAGCCACCAAAGTGGCTGAATTTAATTTCTCCCATAAGGAAGAGAGTGAAAAAGGGGAGAGAAAGCCATTATTGGTCATGGGAGAGCAAGAGTTCCTCTCCAATTTATTCCAAAGTCTTGAATAATCTTCCCTTCATCAGTTAGAGAAGACAAGAGGTTTTCCCCAACCTCAAGGTGGCTGGATTCAGAGGATCACACCATGGCCGAAATTCTCATTCAAGGACATAAATGGTGAAATCAAGTTATACCCTCCCTCTCTCCCATTTTGCTCTTTTAAAAGCATCCCTATGCCAAGAGCAATAGTTTCAACCATCCCACTGAAGGAGTTGAGGTGGTTGTCTACACAGTTGTAGAGCACGAAAAGCTCCACCACCAGCCATGCCGCACCACCACCAAACCCGTCGGCAAACACGGTTAAAGGTCCCCCTCTACTCCTCTCTTCGTGGGTTAGTTCTTTAAATCTTTTAGGAGAGAAGTCAGGCTCAATTGAGCCGGATTGGGTGAGATAAATTTCATAAATTTCATGGATTTTACACCTTGTGAGTTCGCCAGAAACCTCCCCTCCGGCGGCCGTGTCGCCTCCCGGAGATATCCCCCACCTCAACGAAGGTGGTGGCGGTGGTGGCCGGCCAGGGAGGTGGCCGGGTTGCCAGGAAATTGTCTTCGAATAAGTTCCAGGTTCGGCCAATCATGGCCCTTGGCTGGAGGAAGAAGATGACCAGGAGTGGTCTGATCTGCTTCAAGATTCGTGCATGGATCTAAATTTATTAATTCCTGTTTTATGTATTTTCTTTCCTGTTTACCGGGCTGTCTTGAAATAAATATTATAAATACCTAGGCCCATCTACAGAAAAAGTGGCCAACATAAAAATTGTAGCCCTTGAGGTGTAGTTTAATTTAAAATTTGTTTGAACTCCTTTGGGTAAGTGGTTATACCACAGAATCCATATTGGTGAGGTCTATATATAGGCTTGATTAGAGCTTTGTTTGAGGGCTCCCACCAATCCAGCCATCCAAATGATCTGAAATTTTGACTGGGAGTCACACTGACCTATACCAATAACATATCCAGAAATGAGAATTTTTGGAAATTATTTTCTTAAGGTTTCGGTAATAATTTAATAAACAATGATTAAATTAATTAAGAGACCTAATGACCTCCAAAAGCTCCCAAATTTTACTGAGAGGCTCGTGGGGTCATTATGGGCCTCTGTATATATTTTCATCCTATTTGGTGATAATTTGATTTTGTTTTTAACAAACCCTAGCCTTGTCTAAAGAAGGGTAATTAGGTCATAGTACTCCTTGTGGGTTTAAGTGGTCAAGTCACCTCAATAGAGGCTGGGACTTTGACCAATGGTTTGATATGACTTTAGACACTCTCCCATGGATTATGGGGTGGGTTGGGGTAGATTTGCCCTAGGATCCAAACTCAAACCTAAGGATGGGCTTTGGAGTTTTGTGAATGGCATGTGGTCAAATGCCCATAAATGATTTTGAAACTTGGTGGAGATGACTCTAAGGTATCTAAGGTCCTCTGGTATAAACCTTATTTGATTTAGTGAGGGTTAAACCCCTCAAAGCCCTAACCCTAATTTAGGTCACAAAAATTAAAATGGTAAGTTGGACAATCAAGGTATTATTAAAAGTTGTAAAACTTGGGTGGTGTAGTCATAAGGTCAGTAAGAGCTTTTGGTAATTTTATTGGGAGATTTGGAAGCATATTTTTAGTATCTCCTTTGCAATATATGAATTAGACTCTATTACTTATTTGTTTATTATAACCTCATTGTTCACTATAATGTTGTCAAATTGAGGCAAAGGAAGTTTTAGACTATTATACTCATACATAAATTTTGTTATAATTTTTAGATGTATATTACCAGCACTTACTTCACAAGTTTATAGATATGGGTATATGTTCAATATTAAATTATGAGCTTCACACTTATTGAAGAATTGTGAAACATGATCAGTAGTAATTCTAGGTCAGCATGCTCATGTGGAAATTTTATTACAATTTTTAGATGAATAATTTCTGTACTTGGTGCATTAAATTATCAATTTAGTTTTTTGTTCAAAGTTAAGTTTAGAGTTCTTTGTTCACTAGAAAATTAAGAAACTTGACCTGGAGTGTTTATAAATCATTATGTTCATGATTGAATTTTCTAAGAATTTTTTGAAGTGTATTTGCAGCACTTGCTTCTTTAAATATATATAAATTGGCTATGTTAAAAATTATGATTAGAGTGCTAATCTTGCTGAAAAATTAGGAGACTTTGAATTTAATGTTAAATAGTTAACTTTTATTTATCATAATTTTGTGGAGCATTTTTCATGCCTGAAAAAGTTACTTCATGTTCAAACAAGGAGATTTGGATTTCTTAGAAAATTAAATAAATTATCAAATAAATTAGAAAATTATGAATTTCTTGATTTAGCCTAATAATGTCATGATAGACTCCCAGTAAATAAGTGAAGTCTTTTTGATGAATATTTGGAGTACCTCCTATCATGTACATCATATAGTATAGGATGGTCTGCATATAACAAACCTATGAAATTGTGCTAGAATATGAATTGGGCTATGGGTCGGAGTTAGTGGATTTGCTGGTTATGATAAGGTATAATGAGTTCATCATCGAGAGTTATAATGAGGAATAAAGAGGGGTTGACTAGTGTTGGTGGTGCTCGGGGTCGACGAAACATCGTATTCCCTATAGAGAGAGGAAGAGTCTTAATATGCTAGGATTAGATCCAAAGTAATATAAAAGGGATCAGGTAATTGGTAATAACAAATAAAAGTAAGTGCTTTGTGAAAGGGAATGTTGGGCTTCAGCTACAATCATAGTTCCTCGTGCCCTTTAAGAACCCTTCACCGGGTATGTCGGGGGCAGTCCCGGGCTAACCTAAACCATAAGAATAATAAATGTTAAATAGTCACTAGTATAACTAGGGGTTCACTTTCACACACCCTAGTGTCTCGGGAAGATAGGGTGACTATGATGTTCGGGCGGTAGGCAGGTTAGCCCGGTGAGCCGATTACTCGGTAGATAATGTTGACGGATGGGATAGTCCGGGTAGCTTTGACTCATTTGTTGGTTGTGATGGATTGGATAGTCAAGGGAGCTTTGGCTCGGAGGATAATACATTAATATAGCATGTGCATAAGATATAAGGAGGTGGGTCTTCGGTATTGGAGAGTCATCGCACCGACACCAGTACGTTGACTCGGCGGGTGTCGTTTTACACTTAGTCAAATTAAGTCTGGTGGGCCAGCCGGCAAGAGTACGTAGGATCTCTGCTTAGTGCACTAGTGTTGAGGCATATGGTACGTCTGACTGGTAGTGTTGATACCGGTTTAGAGGTGGGCAAGGCCTAACCCAGCGCTTTAATTTTTCCATTACAGAGGTATCCTAGGAGGTTAGGCTCCAGAAAGGGGGAACTAAAGGTCTGTGTGCACAATGTCAAGTGCGTGAGTTGTACTTGCATGATCACATCATATCATATTTGCTTGTCATAGCATCATCATTGCATAATAACCCCTGACACCTATTGTATAAAGTGGTATGAGACTCTTTATACAATAGTCCCTGCAAAACGACCCCTTTGTTTATAATTTCGCACAAGCGTGCTTATAATTTAAGTTTTTTATTAAGTAAATATATGTGTATGCTTGCTAGAAAACCGACACCCTATCGTATAAATTGGTTTGAGACTTTTTATACAATAGGAGCCTTGCAGAAGATCCTTTAGCTTATGTGTTTTCACATAAGTTTAGGTTACATATTTCATGTTCTGTCTTTCATACTTTTATTATTACTGCTTATTCTCATAGAACTGCTAGATTAGTTTCGCCGCCACCTGCTTACATTTTTTACTCTCCACCTTCATAGCTTACTTCCCTTCTCCCCGCTCGGTGCCTAGGAGCCATGGGGAAGGTGTGGGGGATGATTGGACTTAGTCTTTTAGATTAACGGTTTTCGGACCAAATCATTTTAGGGGATCGTGAAGTCGAACTTGGAGATGCAACCCAAAGGTCAGTGCGCGTGGAGACGGGACAATCTAGCACTGAAGTTCAGATAGCTAGAACAGTAAGTCCCGATCATTAGTAGTTATTTTATATTTGCTTCTGCGATGAGTGATTTGTAGTGAGGATTGTGATGTATCGGGCATGAGCCCTAATTCTAGTACTTCTTATATTGTTGTTGTGGACACTCTCTTCGTGGAGATTTATTTTATATACATGTGATTCTTGTGGACTAGTTTTGAGTTCATTCTTACTCTTATACTTTATTCTACACTTCTGCGTTCGATATGGCCGGCAGAATCGATGTTTTGTATTGACGACCCTCCTGGGCGTGTTTGTGTCACCGCAAAGCAGCGGTTCTAGGCCTAAGACCCCGTAGGTTTAAAATTAAAAAAAGGGGATCTTACAATATATCTGCAATTTTCCTATCTGTTGTAACATAGTGCAGATCTATATCCCCATGCTCCACATGCTCCCAGATGAAATGGTATCTTAGCTCTATGTGCTTTGTATAGCTGTGGTAGACTGGGTTTTGGCTATTGCTATTGTACTGGAGGAGTTGCAAAACAGAGGGATGTCTTTGACTTCCATATTGTAGTCTTCCAGCTGGTTCTTTAGCCAAAGCAATTGTGCACAACAAATGCCGGCAGAAATGTATTCTTACTCGGCGTTGAGATTGCGACATAATTATGCTTTTTGCTTCTCCATGAAATGAGTCTCCTTCCATGGAATTGGCAAATCCCGGAAATTCTATTCCTGTCATATTTGCTACATGCAAAATCTGTATCTGAAAAACTAATTAGTTCACTATCATTACTTTTTGGGTACTATAAGCCAAGATTCAGTGTACCTTTAAGGTATCTCAAAATCCTCTTTGCAGCAGCATAATGAGATTCCTTATAGTTCACTTGAAATCTAGCACAGACACATGTGGAGAACATTATGTCTGGTCTACTGGCAGTAAGGTAGAGCAGGGATCCAATTATGCTTCTGTACTTGGTTTCATCAAAAGGTTTCCCTTTCTCCTCCTTGTCCAGAGACAGAGCTGAACCCATTAGAGTACTCATAGAGGTTGCATTCTCCATTCCAAATAAATTAATCAACTCCTTGGTGAACTTCGTCTGTAAGATGAAAATTCCACCTTAGGATTGTTTCACCGGAAGTCCTAAGAAATACTTCAGCTCTCTCATACTGCTCATTTCAAACTTCCCTTGCATAAGTTTAGAAAACTTTTTGTAGAGGCTGTCGTCTGTATAGCCAAAAATATTGTCGTCGACATAAATTTGCACTAGAAAAATCTTACCTTTTATTTCCCTAAGAAATAATGTCTTATCTTTCTTTCCCCTTGTGAACTTGTTCTCAAGAAGAAAGCTAGACAACGTCTCATACCAAGCTCGAGTAGCTTGTTTCAAACCATATAAAGCTTTAGATAAAAGATAAACATAATCAAGATAGTTAGAATCAACAAAACCTGGGGGTTGTTCATCATACACTTCTTCCTTTATGTTACCAATAAGGAAGGCAGACTTCACGTCCATCTGATAGGCGGTGAAGCCCTTAAGTGAAGCATACGTTAGGAACAACCTGATGTCCTCCAGCCTTGCCACTAGAGCATATGTCTGGTCGAAGTCGATTCATTCTTCTTTTTGATATCCCTTGGAGACAAGTATCGCCTTATTCTTATGATTGTTCCATTCTCGTCCATCTTGTTCCAGTAGACCTACTTGGTTCCGATGACGTTCTTACCTTTGTGTCTTAGAATAAGTTTCCAGACTTGACAGCGCTTGAACTCATTTAACTCTTCTTCCATGGCCATAATCTAGGATGCATCCGAGTTTGCTTCCTCAAATTTCTTTGGTTCAACCCGTGAGAGAAAACTTAATTACAAATTCTCATTAGTAGTACCTCTACGAGTTCTGACACCATCATGGGGATCTCCGATGATTTGATATATTGAGTGATCCTTCAGATGTCTGAACGTTACAGGACTTCAGTACCGCTTTCTTCGAAACTGCTCTAGGTTTCTTGCATATGGAGCTTCTTCAACCATATGAGTGACTTCATTGACTTGTATGATTTCTTCATCTTGATCATCAACCTCTCCAATCATGGTTGGTGTGTTGATATTGATGAACTTTTCATCTCTCTCTTCTGTCGCCTCATCCAAGTTAAGTTCTTTCAGCTTTGAACCTGCATCTTCAATGAACAGACAAGAAGAGTTGCTTTGCAGCATGCTCTTATTATCTAATACAACATGTATAGATTCTTCCACCACTAGGGTTTTCTTATTTAATACCCTATATACCTTACTATGACAACTATATCCTATTAAAATACCTTCAAATCTCTTTTCACAAAATTTAGTAGTATGATACTTACCATTATTAAGAACAAAGCTTTTACAACCAAAGATTCTAAAATATGAAATGGTCGGCTTCCTGCCTTTTAGAAGTTCTTAAGGTTTCTTTTTGTGGTTCTTGTTTATGAGTGCTCGATTTTGCACGTGGCATGCAGTGTTGACGGCTTCAGCCAAGAACCACTCTGGTAGTGAGGCATCACTCAACATAGTTCTGCAAGCCTCTATGAGTGTTTTGTTCCTTCTCTCAGCTACTCCATTTTGCTAAGGAGTTCGAGGTGAGGAAAACTCATGAAAGATACCTAGCCTTTCAAAAAATTCTGTCATGGGTCCAGACTTGAATTCAGTTCCATTGTCACTTTTGATTTTGACTACAGAACAGTTGTATTCATTCTTGATCTGCCTAACAAAATTCTTAATGACATCGAAGGTATCTGACTTGTGTTTCAGAATGAACACCCACACAAAGCGCGAGTAGTCATTAACAATAACCAACGTATAATCCTTACCTCCTAAACTTCTAACTTGTAGTGGACCAAAAAGTCCATATGAAGTAGGTGTAAACACATATTAGAGTCTTTGCCTATGATGCTTTTAAAACTAGCCCTTGTTTGCCTGCCTTTTACACAAGCCTGACAAGGTCTATCCTTAGCGCACTTAACATTCGGGGAATCACATACTAAATTTAGAGAAAATAATTTATTAATAGTTTTAAAATTAATATTTGCTAATCTCTCGTGTCTTTGGTCACCAAGAGACGCACTATCTTTTGCCAAAAGATACACTGGTGTAGAAGAGTCTATGCAAATAAAATTTAAACAAAATATATTCCTACAACGAGTACCTGATAAAATTATTTCCAAATTATCAACAGACTTTATCTAATACTTATCAGCATGATATTAAACTATGTATCCTTTATCGCATAGTTCGCGTATGCTTATGAGATTGTGTTCCAATCCTTCAACATAAGCCACATTCGAAAAATATACAATATCGTTAGTAATCATACCATAACCTTTCGTAATTCCTCGATCAGAACCTACAAAGATGACCTTTGGTCCGTTCATGACTGGTGAGTTATTTTGAAGTAGGCTTCTAGTTTCGGTCAGAGGCCGAGAGCATCCGCTGTCCAAATACCAAATGGGATTTCGTGTGGCCTTTGGACATACTTGCAATCACAAGTTAGTTTGCCTTAGGAACCCAAACTTGCTTGGGTCCTTGGTCTCTAGTTAGCTTGCTCCCCCTACATGTATTACAATATGAGCGGTCTTTCTTACATGGTTTATCTAAGGGGTAACATAGTTTCTGGGATTAAACCAGCAATCGATGGCAAAGTGACCAACTCTTCCACCGCACCAATAGTCAAACCTATTTTATCTATGGCTAACTCCCTCCTGCTTGACTTTTGGGGAGTCTGATCTAGCAGGGGCAGCATTCTTTGAGGTAGAAGCTTCATGGTGAAGACAATCACATGGCTTATTGTCCTTCATAGGCTTTTCAATAATAGGCTTTACTTTTGGAGCCTTCCTGATGTTATGACCTTGTTTAAAAGGGCCATAGCTCTGAAGAGTGATCTCTTCATAAGGTGCATTATAGACGCTTTCACCAAAGTTTCGAGGGCGAGTACATCCTTGGTACCTCGACTTGGGCTCTACATAAGTAGGTCTAGTTAAGTGATCGTAGGAGGAGTCAAAATCAAACTTATTAGTAGGAAAAACAACTTTCTTAAATGTAGTTTGATCTTGTGGAGCTTTCCCCTTTGCCTTGGCCAAAGAATTCTTGGCCGCCTTATTATTTCGCTGAGCTTTATTTCTCATAAAGGATTTACTAGGAGCCTCAACATTGCCTAAGCCAGCACCCTTAGTCTTAGCTGAGAACTCAGCAACAAGAGGAAGAACTATCTTGGGCTAAGAGAAACCATCAACAAGTTTCTTTTCGGCTTCAAGTTGCTCTTCCAATCCCATGATGATTTCTTCTTTCAGATCGAGGTGCTTGAGAGCCTTAATGTACTCATCAAATGGCGTATCTAAGTATTCTCTGAGTGAGTCTATCTTAACGACTTCCTCTCTCAGAGAGCTCTCTACGCCCTTTAGAGACTTAATCTCTTTATCCTGAGTTTTCACGACCTTTTGAAATATGTCGTAAGCCTTGATCAACTCCTTATACTGGGCCATGAGTTAAGACTCTTCGTCAAAAGATCTGTCCTAATGATCATTATCAGAGACATCAGATTCAGAGAGGGGTGTATGAGATTTTACCTCCCCGGTGAACTGGGGATCTTCTTCTTCGTCAGTATGTGTCATGAGCCAAAAGTAGGCTTCCTCTTGTTCACTTGACTCAAATGAGTCAGTGTCACAGATAGTATTGCCCTTTTTGGCTACCAGGATTCTCTCTATTCTCTTCTTGTGGTAAGAGGATTTCTTCTCCTCTCTTTTGCCACCCTCCCTCTTCTATGTGGGCAATCATCAATTACATGACCTGGCTTATTATAACAGTAACAAACTATGTCAGTAGAAATATGTTTGTTCAGTTTAGAGTTATATCTTTCCTTACTACTTGAGCCTTTCTTGTAGCAATCACCATCATGTTGTGATCTTCTATATGAGGCATCCTTGCCTCTCCATTGCTTTTTCTTGTTCAAGAATTTCTTGAACTGTCTTGAGAGCAGTGAGAACTCTCCTTCAGATAGCTCTGAGCCTGATGTTCTTGGCTCAAGTGATTCTTCTTCACTTTCTACTTGAGCAGGGGAAGGTGAAGCAGCTTTTCCCTTCCTTGAGCTGTCTACCTTCAGAGCGACAGACTTCTCCTTGGGAGAGAATCGACTCTTCTCTTTTTCAGCTTTTCTAGAATTAATTTGAAGTTCATAGGACATCAGCTTTCCAAAGAGGTTCTGAGGATCAGTCTCAGCTAACTTGCAAAATTCTATGATGGCAAAGACTTTGTTGTCCCACTCCTTGGTTAGGGACCTCAGAAACTTGTCGTTCAGCTCTCCAATTGTGAAGACTCAGCCATATACTCTTAGGTCGTCAACTATCTTGAATAAGTTCTCAAAAGTGTTAGTAATGGTGTCCTTGGGTCCTTGTCGGAAGGATTCATACTTCTGATTCAGAAGGAATCTTCTGTAATCCTCTACTTCTTCAGTACCTTACAACAAAATGATTAGAGACTGCCACATCTCCTTAGTAGATTGGCAGTGAATCAAATTCTGCAGCATTGAATCATCGACTGCACTTGTTATAATATTTTTGCCTTTCTTTTCTAAGGAGACAATTGCAATCTCATCTTTATCGAGATCCATCAACTTCTTAGGAACTTGCTTTGTACCATCTATAGTGGAGGCGGTCATGGAAACATAAGGACCTTCTTCAACAATCGTGAAGATCCTTGGATCCACAGCTTCCATAAAGAACTTTATCCTTTCTTTCCACATAGCAAAATTATTCTTTGTGCACAAAGGAAGCTTGGCAAAATCCTTGGCTCTAATACCAATTGAAAAATGTCTAAGTTGACTACCTAAATCACCTATAGGGAGGTGAATAGGTGAGTTGTGCTACTTTTTGCTGAATAAAAACTTTAGCGATCTAAGCACAAGAAATAAACAAGCATTCACTGATGACACAAGAATTATAGTGGTTCCCTAATCTTGGGTATGTACACTATCCACTCACCGATCTAGCAACTCTCTAGACTCGCCTACTCCACTAATCTCGAATCAAAATGATCCTATCACTCGAAACAATGTTCCTACAATCTCGATCCAAAAAGGGATCTGCACTCGAAAGATGAAAACTTTCTACAACTCGGAGAACAAATTTCCTACACTCGGAGAATAATCTCCTACAAGATTAAAAAGAAATTGTAGAATACAAACAATAATCTTCTCAGATCTGAAAATCTCTCCCTAGATCTTCTTTCTTGAACTTTGCATCTTTATCAGAAATTGTAGAAGAAGACGCTCGGCTAGATCTGTTCTGAGAAACTTTGACTCACACGATCAAGGAGTAGATGGAGAATGATGAAACTCTTGATCTGTAAATCGATCTGGATCGAAAGAAATGCCTTTTGCGATCTTGAAGACGTGCGGCGGCTTCTATAGAAATTGGAAATACCGGCCCAATCCAAAAACTTAGAATGATACGCTTATGGTTAGTCACAATGAAAGGACCTTTTATAAGATATCCCTAATGGTAATAATCATCATTAATGATGGCCATGTGGACCAGTCATATAATGGAATTCAAAAATAAGATTTGTTAGGGACTTAAAGAATTTTCTGAAAAAACGGTTCAGTATTTCTCGACTAAGAAGTATACTAATCGAGTGAATTATCTGGCTCTTGAGTTGATACTTTGACTACTCGAGATGAGGAATTTCAAGAAATTCTGGATAGAGAAAGACATCACTCGAGTGGTTAAGAGATCACTCGAGTGCTAGATATACTTCTCGAGAGGCAGACTTAAACTTCTCGAGAGCTTGGACTTGGAGAAAATTCTGGAAAAAAAAATGATCATTTGAGTACTGAAATTGGACTACTCGAGTACTAAATAAATAACTCGAGTGCAAGGATGTGCCACTCGAGTGGTCTTAGAATTTTCTCGAAATCTATCTTCTGTCACTCGAATTTAGCTATCCAACTACTCGAGTACAAGACTTGACTACTTGAGTATTTTACTTAGAAACTTTTCTGAGACTAAAAACTAAACACTCGAGAATTAGAGAAGGTCTACTCTAGTACTTTACTTAGCTACTCGAGAGCTAGATTATGGCTACTCGAGAACCACTTCCGATACTCGAGTTTCTGACATGACCTACTCGAGAGATTGTAAGGTTTTTACTTGAGTAAAATGAATCCACTCGAGTAAAATACTTAGAATATTTCTCAGCTTTATGAAACTTCTTCTCCTTCATTCCAATCTGCAACAATTCTTCCATCATAAGTTTATAGTTTTACTTTCAAGACTACCTAAACACCTAGAGGGGGGGGGTGAATAGGTACTTTTCCTTGATTTAACTTAAGGCAGAAGATAACTACAGTTCTTTTAATAAATCAGATATTTCTAAGCTAACACAGCACATCAATCACAAACATACACACATCACAGATTCCACACAGATTTATAGTGGTTCCCCAAGGTCTGGGTACATCCACTTTCCCCTTTCACCTATCTAGCAGTATGTTAGAGTCGGCCTAACTTCTTCCTTTAACTCAGATCCTCAGATCCTACAGCTCAGAATCCAGAAGGATTCCTACAACTCAGGCTAACAAGCCCTACCTCAGCCTTGCCAAAAGGCCTACAACTCAGAGAAAACCTTCTCCTACAACTCAGGCATAAAAAGCCCTTCCTCAGCCTTGCCAAAAGGCCTACAGCTCAGAGAATACCTTCTCCTACAACTCAGGCATAAACAACCCTACCACTAAGAGAATAAATCTCCTACACTCAGCCTTTATAAAATAGGCTTACAACTCAGATCTATGAATAGATCCTACAGAATTTGATAAGGAATTTTTGTAATCTCTTACCCCTGTTGAGAGAGAAGGGATAAGAACTTTCTTGATCAGCTTCTTGAAGAGGGTGATGGCTGAAATCAACTTGATCTTAGCTTTCTTCAAAGCTTCTTGAATCTGAACTTTGTTCGGTTGATTTCCTTTGAATAAAACTGACTGACAGCTTCCTTCTTAGACTTCAGAAATAAATCTGAATCTTCTTGACAGATTAGTTCAGTGTCTGCTTCTTGAGAGATCTTTGAATATCTCCTCCTTGTCTTCAAATATCTGGATCTCTCTCTATCCAATTCTCTTGAAGATACTTCTGAATTCTTGATTGAATTCCACTTAGACAGAATCTTAATACTAAACTACTTCAGAACGTCTTCTTAGATCTTCTTACGAAGATCTTCTTCTTTGTTACTTGTCATTTCTTGATCAGAGATCAGTCTCTAATTGTGTTAGTTGTGATAATACTTGTCTTCTCTATGTATGTTTTTCTTCTTCTGAATCCATCTATTTATAGACTTCATCCATGGTAACTGGCTGATCCGGTTTATAACTAACTTCTGGCAAGTCTGACAGCTTAGTTAACCTGTTGTAACTCACAGCTGTCAATTCTTCAAACAGTTCTTAAGCCTTTGACTCTGTCAGCAAAGCGTCGAGTCTGTCTATCATAAAGTGTCGAGACCATCTGTCAATATGTGTCGACAAAAGTGACTTAAGTTTCGACACAGCCTTTGGTGATGTCGACATAGCTGCCTTGATGTCGACACAGCTTCTTGATACTGCATCTTGAGAATGTGTCGACACTAATTATTTGTGTCGACACAAACACTTCACCATTCATTAGCAATCAATATGGTCTAGACTCAGCTGTGTGTCGACACAAGTTCGGTGTGTCGAAACAGTTGATGTAGACTCAGAACATAGTGTGTGTCGACACTGCCTCCAGGTGTCGACACAGTTGTTGTCGACTCTGCCTCTGTATGTCGACACTGCCTCCCAGTGTCGATATAGTCGATGTCGACTATAATCTTCTGTGTGTCGACACTGCCTCCCGGTGTCGACACAAATTCTCTGAAGTGTCGACACAGCTATTTCCAAGTGTCGACACAATCTTACTGAAGTGTCGACACAGCTTCCTCAGGTGTCGACACATGGACTTAGAATATTTTTCCTGCATTCTAGCACATTCTTAACCTGCACATATAAACTCAAAATAACATCAAATACACCTTGATGTATATCATTGAGCTAAGTGAGTCTTCACAAATTTAGGTACACATTTTCCAATGTACCCAACAATCTCCCCCTATTTGGAGAAGTCATAACCCTTTAGCCAATGATATACACCACTTAGAAAATAAACAAGATGATGTACATAAGCATTATATGACAGGGTACTTTATAAACAAAAGACATATCATAGTTATATCACAGAATAAAGATGTAAAAATAAATGATCACAGAACAATGTTTTGTATATCAACTCAAAAAGTTTGTTACAAAATGTTTACATTGATTTTTTTTAACAAACTAACAATTACATTGTTCTTGAACAAAAACTAGTAAAACTTAGACTAAGGCTGGGCTGGCTCCTTGATGACTATCCCTTTTCCAGATATTATCTGAGCCTAAGCAGGAGGTTCTGTATCTTCCATGGGCTTCTTGCCTTTCAAATCAACTTTCTTCTGTGCATCAGCCTTGATCCTTTGTCTTTTAAAATAATGAAAGGGCTTGGGGAAATACTTTCTAGGTTCCTGAGTATCTGGAGGTAGCTTCCCCATCTTAGCCTTTCACCTGTGTTGAACTATGGCTTCTTGTATTGGTTCATACTTTTTCCATTCTTGCTCATTGTACCATTTTCCCCTTTCATGTACTTGATCTTTTACAGCCTTCCATATAGTTAAAATGATATTTCTTGAAGTGGGGATCCACTGCTCAAAGTCTTGTTTTAATTCTGCTTTCTCTCTAAATCTTTTCTTTGATAATAGAGCATCTTGCTGGGCTTTGATAACAGTATCTGGCATATCAACCTTTTCAATAATCACATTTGTAATTTGTTGTGGAGGGCTGTACATTGACTGAACCTGTTCATGTATCATCTCAAGATTTGTAGGAGGGTAAATAACTTGTGCAACCTCAGGTTGATTTCCTTCAAGTAGAATTGGTTGCACCCCTGACTCAGCCATATTATCATCATCACACAAGGGTGGATATCCATGAGTGGCTCTTATGCTGTTAGTTACCCATTTGGCATGATCAGACCCAACATAGAATAACACCCTCTCCCCCTTTATGACTTCTCTAGCCACATGCTCTCTCAAGTCTTCTTTCTGAAATCTGATTTGTCCATCCAAATAGTTGATTACATCTTTAAAGAAAGGCTTTAATTTTTGAAGCTTGTCACTAATCAACTTCTCAGATGAAGTGATGGTAGTTTTAACTGCATCTAGTGCAGCTTGTAGCTTCTGATCATATTCTTCTTTTTCTTTAGCCCTTGCAGTAGTCATTGCAACAACAGTGTTTGTGAACTCATTGACTATCACATTATGTTATTCAGTTAGATTTTCATTCATTCTATTTGATTCTCAAGGACATAGCCTTGTTTAACAGCCATCTCATCCACTTGCTTCTATATGTCTGCTTGTTGCTTTGCTAGAAATACCACAACATTGCCTCCCTTTTGGAAGCAATCTGTCATCTCTCTTTTATTCTGATTAACTTCAAATTTTATAGATTTTATCTCTTGTGCTAGATCAAATTGAAGAGCCTTTTGGATTTCATCCATATATTTTTCTAGAAGAAATCTCTGCTCATCCATTTTGACTTGTAAATCCACCAGAAGTTTGTTGTAATCAATTGCAGGTGCTGGTTGGGAAGAAGTAGGTTGTAAAGCCTGCTTATAGCTTTGACTTCTCCTTTTGAAAACCATAAGTTTTCTTTTCTTTGCCTCCCTAACTTCTTCTTGCTCAGATTCTGAAGAACTATCAATATTAACCCTCTCATGAGGAGTGGAAGAAATTTCTTTTTCAGCTACATGTTGCTCTTCCTCTATATCAACCTGCTACCCCTCAAACCTTACTTGCTCTCCCTCAAATCTTAGGGTCTCCATTTTATTTGCTTCTCCTCCAAGATCAGGAAATAGCTCTTCAAGAGTGAATTCTTTTTGTGTGAGAGAAGGAGATTGTACTTTCTCAGCAGCAGCAGCAGCACCAGAAATATCAAGATAAGTTTGAGGAATAATGTCCTCTGATAAATTGATTCTTTCTTCCTCTTGTGCCTGTTCAGACTCTGGCTCCCCCTGCAAATGTGCATTCTCAGCATTGTCCTAGACTTGTGTACTTTTAGCTCCCCTACACTTGTGCAATAACTGGCTCCCCCTGCACCTGTGCAGATATATTATCTTCCTGGACCTGTGCATCTTCAGTACCATGCTCTTGCCTGTCCACATCAGGCATTTCTATAGAAAGAACTCTATCCCATCTTTAGAATAACCTCATGTCCATTCTACTCATGTGGTTTATCTTTGATCAAGGAATCTGTTGCATTACCTATGGAATCATTCCAGCCAAGTACAGACTCATGATCCTAGCCAAGTTTGGCTTCTTGATTCCTTCTTTAATCTTATCAAATAGTACAGCAGACCAATTTATTTGAATCTTAAAGATCACCCTAGTCATCAGGCTGAACATATAGGCTAATATCCTATCATGGCCACCTAGTTTGCATAAGATTAGTTTTCCTATTATTTCTGACAGGAATTTCCCCTGAGGATTCATGCCTTTCCTATTGATGGCAGATCCTATTTTTATGGTTGGATCTAATCCACACCATTGAAGCGCCTCCCTGGTCCTTGAGGCTGGGACCTCTTCCTTATCTTGTATTCTAGGAAGATGTGGAATCTTGCTCAACCTTTTCTGAGATAACTTGACTTTTTCTCCATGAACAGTGGATTTGATCTTCAAGCCAGTTGAGTCCATTGATGCAGCAAAATAGAACTCGAATACTTCCTTCTTCCATATCTTACTAGATTCAGAGATAAGATATTCTAATACATTGTCTGCAAGAAGAGAAATGACCTATTTGATCTCCGATTCAGCATCGTTGAATGCACGCCTAACCAACTCATATCCTTCATTGACGTTGTCTTCAACCTTGGGCGCCATTGGAATGAAGAGAAAGCTTGATTGGAGAGGAGAGAGATTGTCGACACAAGGTTTTTGTCTCGAAACACTGGTGAGCGTGTCGACAGAATAAGTTCTTGACCTATTTATACCCTTCTAATCAAAGAAGATCAAAAGGCGGGAAAAAACTGTCTAAAAGTGTCGACACTGTTGGAATTTGTCGACACAAACTTCTATTGTCTCTACCACGGCGCTGACTAATATTTGTCGACACCAATTGAAGATATGTCGACACAAGAGATACTTAGTAGTTCATCAGAAATTCTGTGTCGACTCTTATTATAAGTGTCGACACAAAATCTGTAAGTGTCGACACCATTACTCTGGTTGTGTCGACACTACATTTCTGGATGTGTCGACTCTTTGTCCCTTAGGTGTTGACACATTTTCTCTGTGTCGACACAATTTCCCTGAATTGTCGACATGAATTCTCTGTGTCCACACCTTATCACTGAATCTGTCGACACCATTTTACTTAGCCAATTTTTGGTAAACTAACCTATGGTCAGCCTTCCTAATTCAATTTTAAATCTATTAAATTTAGTTTCATCCAGATGCTTAGTAAATACATCTGCAATTTGAAAATTAGTTTTAACAAATTCTAATGAGATGTCTTCTTTTTCTACATGTTCTCTAAGAAAATGGTATTTTATCTCTATATGCTTAGTCCTACTATGTGAAATAGGATTGTTTGCAATAGTGATGGCACTTTTAGAATCACACAATAAAAGTGTTCTACTTACTTGAATACCATAATCTCTTAGCTGATGTTGAATCCACAACAGTTGTGCACAGCAACATCCTGCTGCCACATATTCGGACTCAGCTGTGGATATTGCCACACTAGTCTGCTTCTTACTGCTCCAAGATATCAATCTTCCTCCAAGGAATTGGCATGTACCTGTAGTACTTTTTCTATCTTCTCTACAGCCTGCAAAATCTGCATCTGAATAACCTGTTAGTAGAAAATCTCCATTCCTAGGGTACCAAAGGCCTAAATTAGGTGTGCCCTTTAGATATCCAAAATCCTCTTGACTGCAGTATAATGTGATTCTTTAGGGCATGCTTGGTACCAAGCACAGACACATGTTGCATACATATTGTCTGGTCTACTAGTATTGAGATATAATAGAGAGCCAATTATTCCTCTATACAAAGACTCATCTACAGGTTTACCTGCATCATCTTTGTATATAGGCATACTTGTTCCCATAGGAGTTCTCATGGTGGAGTATGATTCCATACCATACTTCTTAATTAACTCCTTGGTGAACTTAGACTGGGATATGGACAATCCATCATCAGTCTTTCTTACTTGGAGTCCCAAGAAGAACTTAAGTTCCCCCATATTGCTCATTTCAAACTTCCCTTGCATAAGTTTGGCAAACTTCTTGCAAAGGTTGTTCTCTGTAGACCCAAAGATTATGTCATCTACATAGATCTGAACTAAGATTGTCTTACCTTTAGATTCCCTTAGGAATAAAGTTTTGTCTATTTTACCTCTTAAGAATTTGTTCTCAATAAGGAAAGTAGACAGGGTTTCATACCAAGCCCTTGGGGCTTGCTTTAACCCATACAATGCTTTCCTAAGTCTATAGACATAACCAGGTTTAAGAGAATCTACAAAACCTGATGGCTGCTCTACATAGACTTCTTATTTTAGATCACCATTCAGAAATGCTGATTTCAAATCCATTTGATATACCTTGAAGCGTTGATATGCTGCATAGGCATGGAACATTCTGATTGCTTCCAATCTTGCTACTGAGGCAAATTTTTGATCAAAGTCTATTCCTTCTTCCTGCCAGTATCCCTTTACAACAAATCTTGCTTTATTCTTCACAATAACTCCATTCTCATCCAACTTGTTCCTAAAAATCCACTTTATACCAATGATGTTGTGGTCTTTTGGTTTAGGAACCTACTCCCAGACCTTGCATCTTCTAAACTGATTAAGCTCCTCTTGCATAGCATTAATCCAGTGTTGGTCTTGGATAGCTTCTTCAAATTTCTTTAGCTCCAGTTGAGATAGAAAACTTGAGTGCAATACTGTATTCAGATTTCTACTTCTGGTTTGCACTCCATGTCTTAGATCACCAATTATCTTATTTGATGGATGATCCTTTAGATGTCTTACAGCTGGAGGTAAAATTACTTCTGGCTAAATACCTCCAGTTTCTTCATTATGCTGCCCCTCTTGCTTGTCATCAGCTTTTAGAGAGTCTTGTACTCCCCATGGATAGTAGCCATCATTTTCCAATACTTCATCTGCAGTTGTGCCTTCTACAATAGAAAGCTTGTCCATCCTATTGCTTATACCTGTTGGACTGCATGAACTACAAGGCAACTCACTGTTTATTAATCTTGTTTCATCAAATACAACATGTACAGATTCTTCTACAACCTAAGTAATCAAGTTGTAGACTCTATAAGCCTTACTATTGTTGCTGTACCCAACAAATATTCCATCTTGGGATTTGGCAACAAACTTAGTTAGATAAGACTTGCCATTGTTAAGGATATAACACTTGCAACCAAAGATCCTAAAATAGGATAAATTTGGTTTTCTACCTTTCATAATCTCATAAGGAGTCTTTTTGTGATACTTAGTTATAAAAGCCCTATTGAGTACATGACATGCAGTGTTTACTACCTCAGCCCAGAAATATTCTGGGAGAGAAGTGTCACTCAATAGAGTTCTACCAGCTTCAATCAATGTCTTATTCTTTCTTTCAGCAATACTATTTTGCTGAGGTGTTCTAGGTGAGGAGAATTCTTGAAAAATCCCAAACTCTTCACACAATCTTATCATACTTTCAGATTGAAATTAAGTGCCATGGTCACTTCTGATTTTGACCACTGTACTGTCCAGTTCATTCTGAATTTTTCTGACAAAACTATGTAAAACACTTGGGGTTTCAGATTTCTGTCTTAGAAAGAATACCCAGGAATATCTAGAATAGTCATCTACAACCACAAAAGTGTAGACCTTCCTACCTAGAGTATGAACTGGCATAGGACCAAAAAGATCCATATGTAAGAGGTATTGACACCTCACTGAATCCTTATTTTAAAGGCTATGAAAGGAGGATTTTGCCTACTTTCCCTTTTGACAAGCTGAACATATCCCTTCCTTTATACACTTAACTTGAGGACCATTCCTCACTAACTCTTTACTAAAGAGTTGACCAATTGTCTTGTAGTTAAGATGAGACAGTCTCTTGTGCCATTTGACACAATGAGATGCTTTCTGATCAGCTACAAGAAAAATAGGAGAACCTTTGTTCTCACACCCAAAATCAAGACAATAAACATTTCTCTTTCTATATCCTGTCAAAATGATCTGTTGATCACTTGACCTTTTGATATGACATCCATTCTTAACAAATGAATTGTCATATCCTAAATCACTCAACTGACTTATGCTTATCAGGTTGTGTTTCAAACCTTTTACATAAGCCAATTAAGTAATGGTAATTTGGTTGGAAGAGATATTACCAAATCCTTTGATGATTCCTTTTTCAGATCCACAAAAGATTACTTTAGGCCCATCCTTGATAAATGTGTACTCCTTCAGTAGCCCCTTTATTCCAGTCATGTGCCTGGAACATCCACTGTCCAAGTACCATATAGGGGCATGACAACTTGGACTTTCCTGCAATACAGAATTACTTTCCCTTAGAACCCAAGTAAGTCTTTGGTCCTTGGTTCAAGTTAGCACCATTCATATCAAAACTACCAGCAGCCCTTCTAACTGGTAGACTGTAGTTCTTCCTGACACTTATGTTATGCAAGTAGTCTAAGGCAAAATGGCCTGTCTTGCCACAGCACCAGCATTCATACTTTTTGTATCTAGGTCTAGATACATTTTTGATAGAAGAATTTCTGTTCTGTGCTGCTGCAGCTACACCCACTGGTTTCTTATAACCATGGGATTTATGAACATGTGCTGACTTATTGGCATTAACACCCTTATTATTCAGAACATCAGTCTTATTATGATCATGAATGTTTTCAAGATCATACTTGTTAAGAGGCTCATGCACCTTTCTAAAAACTACTGGGACTTTAAAGTTCAATGGTTGAACAGAGGTTTTGCTCTTTCTCTTGAAATGGGCAGCCCTGGTGTTACCTTTATAGCCTATTCCAGCCTTACCCTTTTGAGCCACAAACTCATATATTAAGGGTAAGACTAATTTTGTCTTAGAGTAACTAGCCACCAAATCTTTCTCTACTTGAAGTCTGACTTCCAGACTTTTAATTAGATCATTTTTTATATGTGATTGTACCCATCTGAATAACAGTAATAGTTTTCAGCTTGGCAACCTCATTCATTTGTTGATCCAATTCTTTCTCTAAACCAGATGCAGTCATCTTAAGATCTGCAATTTCCTTAGCCTGATTTTTGGCCAGGTTTTTGCTTTTCTTAAGTGCCTGCAATAAGTCCCCATATTCATCTATCAACTGATGAGTATCTCCTTTAGATTCTGATCCATCCTCATCACTTGATGAAGATGAATCTGACTCTGAACCAGTACTGTAATCAGAAATTCTAGAATTACTTTGTATCTTACTGGGACCAAGCTGATCCTTGCACTTGTTGTCTTCTGATTCAGCCATCAGTCCCATGCACTAATGGTCTTCTTGTTCATTAATGGAGTCCAGCAATTGCATAAACTCCTCTTCTTGACTAGCTGCATACAGTCCAATGTATGCTTCAGCTTCAGATTCTGACTCTTAGGAAGATTGATCTGTAAGACTCTTCTCCTTCTTAGCAACAAAGGATTTCTCCTTCTTGCCCTTTTGTTGATTCTTCTTTCTGTCTGGTGACTCCTTCCTCTTTTCTGGACACTTAGCAACCACATGTCCTGGCCTATTGCAGTAATAACAAACAATTTTTGATGTTGTAGCTTTGTTGGGCTTAGACCTACTCCTTTCCTTTCTTGATTATTTTCTCTTTTGATAATAGTCATCAACTAACTGTGATGTGGAGGGCCTTGACTTCCACTGCTTCTTTTTCAAGAACCTCTGAAACTGCTTTGTAAAGGCAGCAAAATCTGCATCTAAATAACTGCTATCTGAGTTCTGATTGTCTGAATTTTCTGAGATAACTTCAGCAACTTCCTTAGGAGGTGATGGAGACATCCTCCTGCTCTTTTTAGTGGCTTCAACCTTGAAGGCCACTGACTTTTCTCTATGCTCTCCAGAACTCATTTTCTTGATTCTTGATTCTCCCTTAGGGATCTAACTCAGATTGTTTAGTCATTCTTTGAGCAACCTTCCTATTATACCACTTGATAATTTTACTTTCAAGACTACCTAAACACCTAGAGGGGGGAGGGTGAATAGGTACTTTTCCTTGATTTAACTTAAAGAAGAATATAACTACAGTTCTTTGAATAAATCAGATATTTCTAAGCTAACACAACACAGCAATCACAAACATACACACATCACAAATTGCACACAGATTTATAGTGGTTCCCCAAGGTCTGGGTTCATCCACTTTCCCCCTTCACCTATCTAGCAGTATGCTAGAGTCGGCCTAACTTATTCCTTTAACTAAGATCCTCAGATCCTACAGCTCAGAATCCAGAAGGATTCCTACAACTCAGGCTAACAAGCCCTACCTCAGCCTTGCCACAAGGCCTACAGCTCAGAGAATACCTTCTCCTACAACTAAGGCATAAACAACTCTACAACTCAGAGAATAAATCTCCTACACTCAGCCTTTATAAAATAGTCTTACAACTAAGATCTATGAATAGATCCTACAGAATTTGATAAGGAATTTTTGTAATCTCTTACCCCTGTTAAGAGGGAAGGGATAAGAACTTTCTTGATCAGCTTCTTGAAGAGGCTGATGGATGAAATCAACTTGATCTTAGCTTTCTTCAAAGCTTCTTGTATCTGAACTTAGGTTGGTTGATTTCCTTTGAATAAAACTGACTGGCAGCTTCCTTCTTAGACTTCAGAAATAGACTTGAATCTTCTTGACAGATTAGTTCAGTATCTACTTCTTGAGAGATCTGTGAATGTCTCCTCCTTGTCTTCAAATAGCTGGATCTCTCTCTATCCAAATCTCTTGAAGATACTTCTGAATTCTTGATTGAATTCCACTTAGACAGAATCTGAATAGTAAACTACTTCAGAACGTCTTCTTAGATCTTCTCACGAAGATCTTCTTCTTTATTACTTATCCTTTCTTGATCAGAGATCAATCTCTAATTATGTTAGTTGTGACAATACTTGTCTTCTCTATGTATGTTTTTCTTCTTCTAAATCCATCTAGTTATAGACTTCTTCCATGTTAACCGGTTGATCCGGTTTATAAATAACTTCTGACAAGTCTGACAGCTTCAGTAAACCTGTTGTAACTCATAGCTATCAAGTCTTCAAATAGTTCTTGAGCCTTTGACTCTATCAATAAAGCGTCGAGTCTGTTTGTCATAAAGTGTCGAGACCATCTATCAATATGTGTCGACACAAGTGACTTAAGTGTTTACACACCCTTTGGTGATGTCGACATAACTGCCTTGATGTCGACACAGCTTCTTGATACTGCATCTTGAGAATGTGTCGACACTGATTATTTGTGTCGACACAAACACTTCACCATTCATCAGCAATCAACTTGGTCTAGACTCAGTTGTCTGTTGACGCAAGTCCTGTGTTTCGAAACAGTTGATGTAGACTCAGAACATAGTGTGTCTCGACACTGCCTCCAGGTGTCGACACAGTTGTTGTCGACTCTGCCTCTGTATGTCGACACTGCCTCCCGGTGTCGACACAGTCGATGTCAACTATAATTTTCTGTGTGTCGACACTGCCTCCCGGTGTCGACACAAATTCTCTGAATTGTCGACACAGCTATTTCCAAGTGTCGACACAATCTTACTAAAGTGTCGACACAGCTTCCTCAGGTGTCAACACATGGACTTAGAATATTTTTCCTGCATTCTAGCACATTCTTAACTTGCACATATAAACTCAAAATAACATCAAATACATCTTGATGTATATCATTTAGCAAAGTGAGGCTTCACCAAATCAGGTACACATTTTCCAATGTACCCAACATAAGTCCAAGTGCTTGAAAAAGAAGTGTATCCCAATAGAGAGGCTACACATGAATCAACACCATGGATCACACAATGAGGAATTATATTGTATGGTCCTGTGTTTGATGACCCACTGTAGAATGACATTGGTATACACTTGACAATAAGTCCCGCAAACACTTAACTAGAATAGGAAATCAAATACAACTTACTTCATCTTAGTTCAAGGGTGACTACATACAAATCTAGATTATTGTGGATACAATACCCAACAATCTCCCCCTATTTGTAGAAGTCAGAACCCTCTACAATAAGGTGAATTATAATAAAATAAAAAGAACTAGATGTTTGAAATGTAAGGACAGAACAAAATGCATGAAAGTTAGAAATAGAAAGATAATCATCAAAACTAAGAATTATATAATTAGAAATGTTTAAAGATTTCATCTCTACATAGATTTAATCCTCAATCTCATAATATATAACAATTCCTAGCTTTGATGTTGCTGTTGTTGTTGCTGATGCTGCATGTCTTGCTTTTCCTGTTGTCTCCTTTGATAACTTAAGAGCTTGGGATAGTACTGGGAAGGTCTTGGTGGTGCACTTGGATTGTTCCTCCTATATTCTCTATCATAGATCCTTCTCTTAGTCATAGACTTCTCATAAAATTCCCATTCATAAGAGCTATAATGAAGATTCCTGCTTTCATTATAGTCCATAACAAGCTTCAGTGTATCTAGAATCAAGGATTTGGAAGTTGGAGTCAAGATTTCAGCAAACTCCTGAGCTTTCCTTTTCTCTGCCTCTGGGTTTGGAAAATATTTACTAGCAAAAGCTCAATCTCAATACTTCCTTCTTTTAGGAATTTGAATTTCTGGTAGATCTTGAGGAATGTCAGATTCCCATACTTGAGAGTAAGATTCCGGAGGTTGAGCTTCCCCTTGAGACCTAGGAGAGAAGGTTGAGCTTCCCTTGAGACCTAGGCATCGGAGCAGGCATCTGAGCAGGCTTGCCTTCATTAAGAGGGTTTAGATGGTGAGGAATAATGTTTGGATCAGCTTGGAATTCAGGAAATATCTGATTATGCATCCACACTGTAGTATCATAAGTATAAAACCTCACAGACTGAATCTGGGCAAACACCTCTTTATTAATTTCAGTCATTTTCTCAGTCTAGAGGGTCTTGACATTAGTATCATACTTTTCAACTTGTTCTTTCACTATTCCCTCCCTCTTTCTGATTTCAACACATAGCTTCTTTATAGCTTCATCTTTGAAGGTACCAACCTCTTCAAAGATCTTCATGAGGTGCTCTTGGGCCTTCTTTTCTAATTGAATTTGATTATTTGCTAGAGTAACTCCTAGGTCCATGACATGTCCAACACTAGTAAATGTTTGATCCAATGCTTTTCCACCTATCTTCAAGAGATTCTTCAGCTGATCTATATTATGTTGAATCTCAGTAAATCCTCGGCTCATTTCTTTTTCAAGATCAGAATCTTTATTTTGAACAACTTTCAGAGAATCAGCAAAATACTTTCTTTGTTCTAGCAGCATCGGTTCAATCTTACCAAGTGTATCAGATGTAACTGGTAAAGTAGTAACAGGAGGATTAACAAAAGTTGGAGGAGGAGGGGTAGTCCAGGGAGGAATTTCATCAACTATCACAGTGCTCTGAGCTCTGGTAGTATGAATCAGTATATGTCCTTCCTAACCAGTGAAGGAGGGAAGAGAGAAATCCAATCTCCCCAGGGGTGCTTACCCTAGTTCTGGTGACTGTTCATTCTCATCTGAAAGCAGAATTGTCTCTTGTTCTTTCTCTGCATTTAGGGAGTGATCAATAGGTGAATTTTGAGATGGTGCAGGATATGGAGATGGAGAAGGTGCAGGAGTGGGTTCCTTGGATGGCTCTTCAGCATTCTCTTTATGGAGGGTAGACAGAGGCTCATCTAAGCTAAGTTCTTTAATCATCTTGTTTATATCATCAGTAGTGGAGAGGATGGTTTCTTGTACTTGGGAATCTGATAGAATGTCCTCTGGAGTGGATTGAGGGATAGAGGTATCTGGAGGTGGAGAAGGTATTCTGACTTGCTGACTAGAAGAAGCAGGAGGAGAGGGCACCCTAACTTGCTGCATAGAGGAGGCAGGCTCCCCCTCAGCTGCTGCACCAGATGTGCCAACAATATGATGGAGAGAGGGAGATGGGGTCCTTTCCTCTATAGAAGAGTGCTCATGGGCTTTAGCAGCCTGGGCTGTGTTCTATAATTTTAACTGCCATCTCTGAATGGAGGAAATAGAAACTTTCTTCATGTGATGGATGGTTGTGCCTTTGGAGAAAACAAATACCTTAGGATTAATCTCAAGAAATATTAAAGAGATAATCCTTGCATAAGTTGGAGCCTTTATGATCTCCCTTATCGTGTCCAAGATCATCATACAAAATTGAAATTTCTTCCTTGAAAAAATAACTATTATCATTTAAAAAAGATCTGTAGATATTAGACTTATAGAAGAGGTTTTGCACAGTAAAACCTTTCCCAAAATATCCACTAGGAGTTTTCCTTTTGCATTCAGGTCTAGATGATAGATATTCTTGATAACTTCAGATATACAACAGAAGCTATATGCTCTATCATAATCTTCTTCTGTTATGTCATCTTCTTCATCCACTACAGGCATTTTAAGAAGTTTTGAAACAAAGGTTTTGTTAAGCTTTACCTTGATTCCCTTGACCTTGGAATTCAACACTTTCCCATTCCCCATGACTTTTAAGTTCTTGAAAAATTCTTCAACCTACAGAAAGAGTATTTTGCACGGCTGCTGAAGAATAAATGTCAGACTTGCTATGTCGAGAAGAATCAACAAGTTCCTTAAATCATCGGAAATATCTGCGATGCCGGCGACAACCAACTCACTGCCAACTCTGATCTTTGACTGCAGCGCCATGTCCTTTTGTGAACTGCGGGTGATGGATTGGAAGATGATGGTGACAAAGGTGTGCTCTGCTTGAACGACGGAAGGAGAAGAGTCTTTCGAGAGATAGAGGATTGTAATTCTAGTAGACTCTTGAAATCCGATATTTTCTATTTATATAACCCTAGTAATGATTATTAGGAGTCTAATAAATCTTAAACATACCTTAGATAGCAGCAGAAAGGACTCTTGTTGCATATATGTAAATTTAAAAGAATTCAAGAAACTGTCGGGTAAATTGTCGAGTGGAACTTCAGTACTCGAGTGATGGAATAACAGTACTCGAGTTGAGGTATGACAGTACTCGAGTGGTACAACTTTACTTATTGAGAAGATATTAAGTACTCAAGTGATAACACTCGAGTGACTTACTTAGTTCTCGAGAATTTAGAGAAGTACTCGAGTAGTCATATTCGAGTTCTCGAGTAGTCATTCCTTCTTCTCGAGAAATGAACTCCACTTGGAAAAATTCTAACCTTTTTGAATAAACCTTAAATTCTGAGCTGTGAAACGAGTCCACCATGTCTATTCCTCTTTATTGAGCATACCAAGTTTAGTTTTTAAGAAACTGAACTTGGTCTCGTCCAGTAGCTTTGTGAATATATCTTCAATTTGCCTATATATTGGAACATACTGGATATCTTTGTCCCCATGCTCCACATGCTCCGGGATGAAACAGTATCTCAGCTCTATGTGCTTTGTCCGGCTGTCAGACAATGGGTGGTTGGCTATTTCTATTGCACTGGAGGAGTCGCAAAACACAAGGATGTCTTTGACTTGCATATTGTAGTCTTCCAGCTGTTTCTTTAGGCAAAGCAATTGTGCACAACAATTGCCGACAGGAATGTATTCTGACTCGGCCATTGAGATTGTGACACAATTTTGCTTTTTGCTGCTCCATGAAATGAGTCACCTTCCAAGGATTTGTCAAGTCCCGGAAGTGCTCTTCCTGTCATCTTTGCTACCTGCAAAATCTGCATCTGAAAAACCAATTAGTTCGCTATCATTACTTCTTGGGTACCATAAGCCAAGATTCGGTGTACCTTCAAGGTATCTCAAAATCCACTTTGCAGCAGCATAATGAGATTCCTTACAGTTCACTTGAAATCTAGCACAGACACATGTGGAGAATATTATGTATGGTCTACTGGCAGTAAGGTAGGGCAAGGATCCAATTATGCTTCTGTACTTGGTTTCATCAAAAGGTTTCGCTTTCTCATCCTTGTCCAGAGACATAGCTGAACCCATTAGAGTCCTCATAGAGGTTGCATTCTCCATTCCGAATATCTTAATCAACTCCTTGGTGAACTTAGTCTGCGAGATGAAATTTCCATCTTCAGATTATTTTACCTGAAGTCCTAAGAAATACTTTAGCTCTCCCATACTGCTCATTTCAAACTTCCCATGCATAAGTTTGGAAAACTTCTTGCAGAGGTTATCGTCTGTAGAGCAAAAAATAATGTCATCGACATAGATTTGCACTAGAAAAATCTTGCCTTTTATTTCCCTAAGAAATAATGTCTTATCTATCTTTCCCCTTGTGAACTTGTTCTCAAGAAAAAAGCTAGACAACTTCTCATACCAAGCTCGAGGAGTTGGTTTCAAACCATATAAAGCTTTAGAAAAAAAGATAAACATAATCAAGAAAGTTAGAATCAACAAAACCTGGGGGTTGTTCCACATACACTTATTCCTTTATGTCACCATTAAGGAAGGTGGACTTCACATCCATCTGATAGACGGTGAAGCCTCTAAGTGTAGTATATGCTAGGAACAACCTGATGGCCTCCATCCTTGCCACTGGAGCATACGTTTGGTCGAAGTCGATTCCTTCTTCTTATCGATATCCCTTGGCGACGAGTCTGGCCTTATTCTTTATGATAGTTCCATTCTCTTCCATCTTGTTCCTGTAGCCCAACTTGGTTATGATGACGTTCTTACCTTTGGGTCTTGGAACAAGTTTCCATACTTGACAACGCTTGAACTGATTTAACTCTTCTTCCATGTCCATAATCCATGATGCGTCCAAGTTTGCTTCCTCAAACTTCTTTGGTTCAACCTCTGAGAGAAAACTCAAATTTAAATTCACAATAGTAGTACCACTATGAGTTTGACACCATCCCGGGGATCTCCAATTATTTGATAATTGGGTGATCCTTCAGATGTCTGATCTCTAAGTTCCTTGCATCCTGAGCTTCTTCAACCACGGGAGTGACTACATTGACTTGAATGATTTCTTCATCTTGATCATCAACCTCTCTAATCGGGGTTGGAGTGGTTATCTTGATGAACTTTTCATCTTTCTCTTCAGTTGTCTCATCCATGTTAAGTTCTTTCAGCTTTGAACCTACATCTTCAAACTAGATGAGTTGCTTTGTAGCAAGCTCGTCTCATCAAGTGCAATATGTATAGATTCTTCAACCGCCAGGGTTTTCTTATTAAATACCCTATATGCCTTACTATGACTATTATATCCTATGAAAATACCTTCAAAGCTCTTTTCACTAAATTTAGTAGTACGATACTTACCATCGTTAAAAACAAAGCATTTACAACCAAAGATTCTAAAATATGAAATGGTCGGCTTCCTGCCTTTTAGAAGTTTGTAAGGTGTCTTATTATGGTTCTTGTTTATGAGTGCTCGATTTTGCACGTGGTATGCAGTGTTGACGGGTTCAGCCCAGAAGTACTCCGGTAGTGAGGCATCACTCAACATAGTTCTGCAGGCCTCTATGGTGTTCTGTTCCTTCTCTCAGCTACTCCATTTTGCTGAGGAGTTCGAGGAGATGAAAACTCATGAAAGATACCTAGGCTTTCACAAAATTCTATCATGGCCCCAGACTTGAATTCAGTTCCATTGTCACTTCTTATTTTGACTACAAAACAGTTGTATTCATTCTGGATCTGCCTAACAAAATTTTTAAAGACATTAAAGGTATCTGAATTGTGTTTTAGAAAGAACACCCATACAAAGCGCTAGTCATCAATAATAACCAACGTATAATCCTTACTTCCTAAACTTCTAACTTTTAGTGGACCAAACAAGTCTATATGAAGTAGGTGTAAACACCTATTAGAGTCTTTTCCTATGATTTTTTTAAAAGTAGCCCTTATTTTCTTGCCTTTTACACAAGCATGACAAGGTCTATCTTTAGCACACTTAATATTCGGGGCATCACGTTCTAAATTCAGAGAAAATAATTTATTAATAATTTTGAAATTAATATGTGTTAATCTCTTGTGCCATTGGTCACCAGGAGACGCATTATCTTTTGCCAAAAGACACACTGGTGTAGAAGAGTCTATGCAAATAAATTTTAAATTAAATATATTTCTAATATGAGCGTCTGATAAAATTGTTTCCAAATTGTCAACAAACTTTATCAAACACTTATCAGCATGAAATTCAACTATGTATCCTTTATCGCATTGTTGCCTTATGCTTATGAGATTGTGCTCCAATCCATCAACATAAGCCACATTCGAAAAAGGTACACTACCGTTAGTAAACATACAATAACCTTTCATAATTCCTCGGTCAGAACCTCTAAAGATGACCTTTGGTCTATTCACGACTGGTGAGTAATTCTGAAGTAGGCTTCTAGTCCCGGTCATATGCCGAGAGCATCTGCTGTCCAAATACCAAATGGGATTTTTTGTGGCCTTTTGACATACTTGCAATCACAAGTCAGTTTGCTTTAGGAACCCAAACTTGCTTTGGTCCTTGGTCTCTAGCTAGCTTGCTCCCCCTACATATATTAATAATGTGAGAGGTCTTTCTTACATGGTTAATCTGAGCGGTAACATAGTTTCTGAGATTAAATCAGCAATCGATGGCAAAGTGACCAACTCTGCCACAGCACCAACAGTCAAACCTATTGTATCTTTGCCTAACTCCCTTTTGCTTGACTTTTGGGGAGTCTGGTCTAGCAGGGGCAGCATTCTTAAAGGTAGAAGCTTCATGGTGAAGACAATCACATGGCTTTTTCTCCTTCATAGGCTTTTCAACAATATCCTTTACTTTTGGAGCCTTCTTGATGTTATGACCATGATTAAAAGGGCCATAGCTCTGAAGAGTGATCTCTTAATAAGGTGCCTTAATGACACTTTCACCAAAGTTTCGAGGGCGAGTCAATCCTTGGTACCTCAACTTGGGCTCTACATAAGTAGGCCTAGTGAAGTGACCGTAGGAGGAGTCAAGATCAAACTTATTAGTAGGAAAAACAACCTTAGTAAATGTAGTCTAATCTTGTGGAGCTTTCCCATTTTCCTTGGTCAATGACTTCTTGGCTGCCTTATTATTTTGCTAAGCTTTATGTCTCCTAGAGGATTTACTATCAGCCTCAACATGGCCTAAGGCAGCACCCTTAGTCTGAGTAGAGAACTCAGCAACAAGAGGAAGAACTATCTTGGGCTAAGGGAAACCTTCAACAAGTTTATTTTTGGCTTCAAGTTGTTCTTCCAATCCCTTGATTATTTCTTCTTTCAGATTGAGGTGCTTAAGAGCCTTATTGTACTCATCAACTACAGTATCTAAGTCTTCTCTGAGTGAGTCCATCTTAATGACTTCCTCTCTCAAAGATCTCTCTACGCCCTTTAGAGATTTAATCTCTTTAGCCTGAGTTTTCACGAACTTTCGACATTTGTCGTAGGCCTTGATCAACTCCTTATACTGGGCCCTGAGTTCAGACTCATTGTCCGAAGAGCTGTCCTCATGATCATGATCAGAGACATCAGATTCAGAGAGGAGTGTATGAGATTTTACCTCCCTAGTGAACTGGGGCTATTCTTCTTCATTAGTATGTTCTATGAGCCCCAAGGTAGGCTTCCTCTTCTTCACTTCACTCAGATGAGTCAGTGTCACTGAGAGTCTTGCCCTTTTTGGCTACTAGGATTCTCTCTGTTCTCTTCTTACTGTAAGAGGATTTCTTCTCCTCTCTTTTTCCATCCTCCTTCTTCTTATGGGGACAATCAGAAATTACATGACTTGGCTTATTATAACAGTAACAAACTATGTCAATAGAAATATGTTTGTTCGGTTTAGTGTTATACCTGTCCTGGCTACTTGAGCCTTTCTTATAGCGATAACCTTCATGTCGTGATCTTCTGTATGAGGTATCCTTGCCTCTCAATTCCTTTTTCTTGTTCAAGAATTTCTTGAACTGTCTTGAGAGCAGCAAGAACTCTTCTTGAGATAGCTCTGAGCCTGAAGTGCTTAGCTTAGATGATTCTTCTTCACATTTTAATTGAGCAGGGGTATGTGAAGAAGCTTTGCCCTTCCTTGAGCTGTCTGCCTTCAGAGCGAAAAACTTCTCATTGGGAGATAATCGATACTTCTCTTCTTCTTCTTTTCTAGAATTAATTTGAAGTTTATAGGACATCAGCTTTCCAAAGAGGTTCTGAGGATCAGTCTCAGCTAACTTGCCAAATTCTCTGATGGCACAGACTTTGTTTTCCCACTCCTTGGTTAGGGACCTCCGAAACTTGTTGTTCAGCTCTCCATTTGTTATGACTCAGACATATTTTATTAGGCTGTTGACTATCTTGAAGAAGATCTCAAAAGTGTCAGCAATGGTGTCCCTGGGTCCTTGCCGGAAGGCTTCATACTTTTGATTCAAAAGGGATCTTCTGTCATCCCTTACTTCTTCAGTACCTTCCATCAAGATGATCAGAGGCCGCCACATCTCTTTAGTAGATTGGTAGTGAATAAAATTCTACAGCATTGAATCATCGACTGCACTTGCTTTAATATTTTTGGCTTTCTTATCAAAGGAGACAAGTGCATTCTCATCTTTGTCGAGATCCATCAACTTCTTATGAACATTCTTTGTAGCATCAATAGTGGAGGCGGTCATTGGAACATAAGGACCTTCTTCAATAATCATGAAGATCCTTGGATCCACAGCATCCATAAAGAACTTTATCCTTTCTTTCTACATAGCAAAATTGTCCTTTGTGCACAAATGAAGCTTTATTAAAATCCTTGGCTCTGATACCAATTGAAAAAAATCTAAGTTGTCTACCTAAATCATTTAGAGGGGGGTGAATAGGTGAGTTGTGCTACCTTTTACGGAATAAAAATTTAGCGATCTAAGCACAAGAAATAAATAAGCATTCATAGACGGCACCAAGAATTATATTGGTTCCCCAATCCTAGGTACGTCCACTTTACACTCACCAATCTAGCAACGCACTAGACTCGGCTACTCCACTAATCTCGGATCAAAACGATCCTACCACTCGGAATAATGTTCCTACAATCTCGATCCAAAAATGGATCTACACTCGGAAAATGAAAACTTCCTATAACTCGGAGAACAAATCTCCTACACTTGGAGACTAATATCCTAAAAGATTAAAAAGAAAATGTAGAATACAAACAATAATCTTCTCAGATCTGAAAATCTCTCCCTAGGTCTTCTTTCTTGAACTTTGCGGCTTTATCAGAAATTGTAGTAGAAGACGCTCGGCTAGTTCTGTTCTGAGAAACTTTGGCTCACACTATCAAGGAGTAGATGGAGAATGATGAAACTCTTGATCTATAAATCGATGTGGATCGAAAGAAATGCCTTTTGCGATCTTGAAGATGTGCGGCGGCTTCTGTAGAAATTAGAAATGTCAGACAGATACAAAAAACTTAGAATGACACGCTTAGGGTTAGCCATAATGACAGGACCATTTATAAGATCTCCCTAATGGTAATAATCATCATTAATGATGACCATATGGACCAGTCATATCACGGAATATAAAATTAGATCTGTCGGGGACTTAAAGAATTTTCTGAAAAATTGTTCAGCATTTCTCGAGTAAGAAGTATACTACTCGAGTAAATTAACTGGCTCTCGAGTGGATGGCTCTGAATACTCGAGATGAGGAATTTTTGGAAATTCTGGATAGAGAAAGACATTACTCAAGTGGTTAAGAGATCACTCGAGTGCTAGATATACTTCTCGAGAGGCAGACTTAAACTTCTCGAGAGCTTGGACTTGGAGAAAATTCTGGATAAAAAAATCAATCACTCGAGTACTTAAATTGGACTACTCGAGTACTAAACAAACTTATCGAGTACAAGGATGTGCCACTTGAGTGGTCTTAGAATTTTCTCGAGATCTATCTTCTGTCACTCGAATTAAGTTATCCGACAACTCGAGTACAAGACTTGACAACTCGAGTATTTTATTTAGAATCTTTTTTGAGACTAAAAATTTAACACTTGAGAATTAGAGAAGGTCTACTCGAGTACTGGACTTGGCTACTCGAGAGCTAGATTAAGGCTACTTGAGAACCACTTCCGATACTCAAGTTTCATAAATGACCTACTCGAGAGCTTCTAAGGTATCTACTCGAGTACAAAGAATCCACTCGAGTAAAATACTTAGAATATTTCTCCGCTTTATGAAACTTCTTCTCCTTCATTCCAATCAACAACAATTCAAACTTCATAAGTCCAAGTGCTTGAAAATGAAGTGTATCCCAATAGAGAGGCTACACATGAGTCAACATCATGGATCACACAATGAGGAATTACATCGTATGTGTTGGAACACCCTATTACTAATTTGGGTAAGGATCACTATGTTTGTCTTAGGAAACCAGGTTGACCTAGTTGTATAGTTGTAAAGGTCAACATTAGAATGAGTCTAGGGCTTAGAACTTAGGTTTGAAGCTACCCCCAGGACCATTCCAAGATCAAGGATATAGAGCCAAGTCTAAGGCAATTTTCGTCGAGCTCCGGTAGACGAAACGTCAAACTCTGTTTGATGCTCTCTGAGCTCAACTTCGATAAATCGTCGAACTCTGGTCGACGATCTTCGAGCTCAGATCGACAATCTGCCTTCAGTCAGTTTTGCTTAGTCGTCGAACTGCATTCTACGATCTTCTAGCTCAGGTCGACGATCACTCTTCAGCTATTCTTCAGGTCGCTGAGCTCGGTTCGACGATCTTCGAGCTCAGTTCAACGTTTTCTGTCTGTTTGATCTGTTTCCATCTCTGAGCTCAGTTCGACGATCGTAGAGCTCAGATCGACGATTTTTCTGAGAGATCAATGATTCTAAGGATTCAAATGCTGCTAGTCTTTGAAATGTTTT
The DNA here is from genome assembly GCA_039513925.1 of Platanthera zijinensis. Taxonomy (NCBI): domain Eukaryota; kingdom Viridiplantae; phylum Streptophyta; class Magnoliopsida; order Asparagales; family Orchidaceae; genus Platanthera; species Platanthera zijinensis. The sequence goes on along the minus strand of CM077080.1, from coordinate 154,743,267 downwards.
TTTAATTCTCTCAGCATTTATGTCAAGGAGATCTGCCAGCCGTTTGTCTTTATTCTGGAGCAAGTTTCAAGGAATTATTCAGGGAATGTTTTATTGGACCTTCCTCTAGAAGACAAGACTTTTTATGGAAGGCATTTATGACTGCCAACGGCTATCTTTGACAAGAAATTTTTTTTTCAGAGAATCAGATCTTCCTTTTTATCTTCAGTCAGATAGAATATGCAATAAAATACACAGAGAGCACAACAACAAGAATTAATCTGTGACAGAAAACAAGTGATCAATTCTGAAGAATCAGAATAATAATCTTTTTGCTTACAGAAAAGTGATCACAGCTTCATCTCAAGAACTCCAGACACCTCATCTTTCAGCCTTTTGCAGAAACAATCTTTTGCTGGAGATCTAAACTTCTGAAGACCTATCACCCTAGAGCAAAGCTTCCATTCCTGAACCTGTCTACATCTCAGGGGGAGCTTTGACAACAAAAGATCCACTAGTCTTCTCTCATTTGATTTGAGAACAGAGAAGACAACTTCACCTCTTTATCTTTTCTTTTTCTGCTGTAAAAGGGTTCTTGAACTCTCTTCAAAAGTTCTGTCTGGTTCTGAGAGCCTTGTCAAAACTCAGTGGTGGCAAGACACCTTATCAAAAAATCCAGTTTTGGTTTTTGAGCACCTTATCAAAAGCTCATTGGTGTCAGGACACCTGATCAACTCATCCTGAGTGGATTCCTACCAAGGGTGGTAGAAGAGTGGATGTACCCAGGTTTTTGGGGAACCATTATATTTCCTTGTGTCTTCTGGCTTGTTTGTGTGATTGATTTGCTGTGTGCTGTGCTCTTTACTTCTTTGTTTTTAACTCTTTACTAGCACTCTATACTATACTATAAATTGAATTTATATGTGTGCTGATTATTTCAAACTGTGAAATTAATTTGAATAAACTCTATTCACCCCCCCCCCTCTAAAGTTGAGATAGATCTTACTCTCACTTTCAATTGGTATCAGAGGCAGGTTGGTTGCTCATACAGGCTAACACCTGAATCAAAAGATCCTTGATAAGATCAATCTCTTAAGAGGGTTATTTTCACTATATCTATCTATTTAAATAGACATGGTACAGAACAAAGATTATGCAAGCACCAGACCTCCATTGTGCAATCTATCTAAGTTTGCACTTTGGAAAGCAAGGATTAGACTATATATGAACTCTATTGATGAAGATATTTTCAATTCTGTCTTGACAGTTTGTCCAAGTCCACCAGCAAGCTCAAGAACAAATGCTAATCCACCTCCCTCAGGAACAGATGCTGAAATAAAAAGATGGAAGACTATAGATGCAAAGGCCATGAATATCTTAGCTCATATAATGTCTGATGAGATATTTCAGAAGGTAGCTGACTGCAACTCAGCCAAAGGAATTTGGGACAAGCTCTCTGAAATTGTCTCAGGGTCTGCTGATGAAAGGAAAGACAGGAGATCCCATCTGATAAGCCAATATGAGAACTTCAAAAAGGGAGAAGCTGAATCAGTGGCTAACTGATGAGTCCCTATTTTATACTATATTTTGGACTCATCTAGGCCTATTTCCATGTCTTTGCACACCGTTTAGCGCCATTTGCACTCCTTTTGGTTCGCTACGGTTTTCCACGCCCTGTGCACCTTTTTAGCCCATTTCCGTGCTTGTGTGCATTTACTTTCTTGCTATGTTTATCACTGTTTGCTGTGGCTGCCGCGATCGATGCCCCGTGCAGTTTTCCTGCAGGTTTGGGATCGTGAGGGCATTCGGGATAGGCGTTTCACTATTTTTGGCAAAGGAGTCAGTGGTCGTGCGTTTTTGCTCACGCACGACCATCGACCTCCTGGCGCACGATCACTGATCGTGCGCAGCCCGGTCTCATTTGTGAAACTCTGTCTTGAACCTTCCGCACGATCACTGCCATACCGCGCACGACCACTGCTCGTGCGCCGCCGATCGTGCGCAGTCATATCCATTTTGCAAAAGTCTGTCTGGCTATTTCCGCACGATCATCAGCCTTGCCTCGCACGATCACTGATCGTGCGCTGCTGATCGTGCGCGACTACTGATTTTCTGATGCAGGTCTGCAGGTTGCTCACGCACGGGCGCTGACCTTGGTCGCGCACGACCACTGGTCGTGCGCCAGTGGTCGTGCGCGCTATTTATTCTGCAAGCTATAAATACGCTGTTCCGCGAATTAGGGCAGGACAATCGTTACGGAACCTTCGCCATTCCGCCGTTTTCGCCCTCCAGCAGTCCCATTCACCTCCACCTCCATTCCTACCAACGGGAGGACTTTCTCCCGTGATTCCGAAGCATCCCTCATCCTCCTGCGATCCTCCGGCCATTAAAGCTCTTCTCCAAGTTCTTCACCGAGGAAGACGACGAAGCTTGCCTCAAGAACGGACTTAAAGGCCACCGAAGTGACAGCTCGGCGGTACCGGAAGCCCTCCACGGACTGCGCTTGGAAGCGGTTTGACAACCCGCACCTCCGGCCAACACCCGCGAAGGATCTTCACTCTTGTGGTTTAGCTTTCTCCAACCTTTCTTGTTGTATGGTTTATGTATGCATGTGTGAACGGATTAATCTCTTTTGTAATGAAATGTTTATGCTTTCATCTTGCTTGTGAGATTCGTTGTTAATGCGCTTCGCTCTCTTTCGTTCACTCCACGCCTTTGCTTCACTTCATTTCACTTCACATCACACACTTCACTCACTAGCTTACCGCCCACTCGCCCACCGAAGTACGGCATCGCGGCCGCTACATCCATCTCGCCTTGCGAAGCGGTGATTGCGACCCGCAAAGCTCTCGTTAGTGTAATCGGTCGTAAGACCACCAACCAAAGCCCCTTTCTTTTTCTGTTTATTTCATTTAACTCTCATAACGATAGTTTCAGAGTCTAAATCGTTCGACGCCAATTGCATTCCTCAAGAGACCGACATCTGGGGATTCATTCCCAACTTTATTACTTGAGCGACCGGTACGCTTGCCGTATTTTACGCGCATCAAGTTTTTGGCGCCGTTGCCGGGGAATGCAACTGTTGAACGATCACGATTTCTGGAATTATTGGTATAAGAGTTAGTGTTTTTTTTTTTATTTTCGTTTCTTTGTTTTGTTGCTTCAGTGGATGCAGGGACGTGCTGCAAGAGATCTCGTTGCTTACGATCCCGAAATCGAGCGAACTCTTCGTGCGCAAAGGCGTGCCGCTGCAATTGATCCAATCACAATGGGCGACCAGTTGAACAATGACAACGGAGTGCATGTTGGAGGTAATCTCAATGACAACCGGAACGGGGATGAGAACGAGGTAAACCCGCCGCATGTCCGAACCATGAGAGACTACACCACTCCCACTGTGGGGAGCATATATCCTGGGTTCGGACCGGCGATCACAAACCAGCAGTTCGAGATCAAGCCGGCAATTCTAAACATCATCCGGAACAATGCGCAGTTTTCCGAATGGCCACTGAGGATGCCCATCTTCATTTGGCGGATTTTTCGGAAATCTGCGCCACGTTCCGCTATGCTGGGATCGCCGATGACACGGTCAAGCTCCGTCTGTTTCCCTTCTCTCTACGTGACAAAGCCAAGTCATGGCTTCATTCCCTTCCTCCTGGAACCGCCACAACATGGGATGCTCTCACCACGAAGTTCTTAGCCAAATTTCATCCAGTCGACCGTATTGTGAGCATGCGACGTGCCATCGCCAATTTCAGGCAAAACGACCAAGAAAGCTTAGCGGAGGTGTGGGAGCGCTTTAATGAATTGCTGCGGAAGTGCCCAAATCACGGTTTCCAAACGTGGAATCTCGTGGAGAGCTTCTACTTCTCCATCGAGCCTCAGCACCGCGCCATGATTGATGCCGCCTCTGGTGGAACAATTATGAACCTTGCTCCTGAGGATGCTTTGAGAGTTCTGCAGGACACCGCCACGCACAGCGCCTTCTGGACCGCAGGAAGGAATACCCCCCGTGGGACAAGTGGAATCTTTGCTGTGGAAGCATCAAGGCCCGCTGCTGCTGCTCCGGTGTTGGCCATCTCATGTCAAGGATGCGGAGGATCCGATCATCACAGCTTCGAGTGCCCTGGACCGGAGGTAACATATGATCCCGCCTTATCTAATGAAACAGTTAATTTTATTGCTAATCAAAACAGGGGTGCGCCGTATGGAAATGCGTATAATCCGGGTGCGAGAAATCACCCGAACTTTTCGTGGAATCAAAACGCGCCGGGCCAACGATGGCAACCGGGGCAGCATCAAAATGATGCCGCCGCCTCCGGAAGCCAACCGCGGCCGCCACACCCGAATTACACCCAAGGCCCTCCCGCTGTGAAAACCAACTCTTTGGCTGAAATGTTTGAGAAATTTGTTGAAGTGTCCCATACTAATATGACTAACCAAGCCGCTTCTATGCGTAAGCTTGAGGCGCAGTTGGGCCAATTGGCTCAAATGGTCTCCGAGCGCACGCTTGGTACCCTCCCAAGCAACACAGAAAGAAATCCCCATGAACAAGGGAAAAGCTTGGGAGAGGAAAGGCTAGGGAACAACAACGAACTCGTGATTAATTGTATGATCAATGATGTGAAAACGACCGCACTTTGTGATTCCGGAGCATCGAGCAACATCCTCACTCTGCAGGATGTTGAGAAGATGCAATTACAAATTAACACCGATGACCGGAAGTCACTCATTTTAGCTAATGGAGATGTAGTTGCTACCGAAGGCGGTGTGAGGAAAGTTGAGATCGAGGTGAATGGAAAACATTTTACTACTGATTTTCAGGTTATGGGACCTAAAGAAAACGACTCCATTCCAATACTTGGGGTCCCATTCCTGACGGCCAGTGGCGCATCCTTGGATTTTTCCAAAGGATGTGTCATCTGGCCGACCGATGCGTCCGCCATCGATGATATTTCCGCACACCCCTCCAACATTCAAAAAATTGTTTTGCTAAGAAATGCAGGATCCAAGGAAAATTTGGGACTTCAAGTTTTGAACGCCGCCCGTTTGGACGAAATGATCAAGGAAGCACCTCCCGAGAAGACCGATGTAGAGCAAGTGGTAGTGACCGTGAAGGAGATCGAGTCAGTGGAAGACACGGCGATTGTTCCATGTCCCCCAAAAGCGACTGAAGACAATGACATTAGTAGTTTTATTCGGGAGAAATCCCTGAACAATTCAGTTTGTAATAATTCTAATGACTGTGTTAGGCGTAATGTTGCTTGGGCCGATCCGGTCGCCGTCGCGGTGCCGGACATGACGCCATTGATTTCAAAATCTGCGAAAACTGTGGAAAAATCTGCGTGGAAGTCTCCCACGGTGGAGAAGATGAAGGAGGCTAGGCGCCTACGCGATAAGCGTTATTCCACCTTCCGGCGCGAGGAAGCGTATAAGCTGAGCAAGGGGAAATCCCTCCCTCATGATTCCATGAAAAATTCTGCTCCCCCCTCGCACTCCACCGGAGAGACTCGCCCCAAATCGGCGCCGAGTTGATTGCTTTTTCGTCGCTCTGCTTAGACATTATTCTGTGTTTTATATTCTTGCACTTTTATTTTCTTTTTCTGCACGAACATTATTTGTAAACTGCTAAAACAGGTATTTGGTCCACCTTAAGGACGGTAAACAAAAGGGCTATCCGGGAGACAACCCATGCTCGGACCATTCGGTCCCCTTTCTTTTTCTAATTTTCTATTTTTGTATTTTCTTGTCTTTGGCCCAAATCGCAGGTTCAGCTTCTCTTTGGTGCGGCGCAGCAACTCCATCAACTCATAACGCCATCTTCCGGTATGCTCCCTCTGCGGAGCATGGGTACACTCTTCCCTGTAGACTTTATTCTAGTGCTGTTTTGCATGTTGATCTTGTTTTCATTCAAGTTTGGGGGGAAGAGCCGCCTATGCACTCACGAGCACATTTCATTCGCACACCGGTAGATTTATTTATGCTTCATGTTTGTAGACTCCTGCTGTGCGCACACATTTGCACCCACATGAGCGCGCACTCTTACCACGCGCGCGGCTCGGGTTGAGTACTTAGGTTGTGTAAGTTTTAAGATTGTGGTGCTGACGTAGGATTTTGTCGTACAGTAGTTCGAAACTCGTGCAGTGCTCCTAATCGAGTGCTCACGTTGTGTAGGAATTGTATAGAGCTAGTTTCTTCTCATGCTTGCATTTTATATTTTTTTCTATATTCGTAAATACTGTCTGTCCTACTCAACTTCTGAATCCGGAGTGATCTCGCGGTAGTGTAGGCATGTGTGTAAGCGTCGCTGGCTTTGTTTTGCTCGAGTCGGGAGGACGGATCACTTTTCTCGGTGGCTAAGAACTTGCCCCAAGCGACTTTCGAAGCATTGGTGCCCGGTTAGTCGAGCGTGAGCGTGACGTAGGCCATCATTTTGGCCCGGTTGATCCTTGCACCCGTCCTAACATAGCCCTCGCTAGCCCCGTTGAGCCTACCTCCCCTTTTGATCAGCTCCACATGCAAGTCACCAAAGCCTCAAGCCACTCCTAGTCGCACACCCGCATTGAGCTCTTGTTTCGTTAATTTCTCGTTGGGTTGTTGTGATGGGCGGATTTTGTGAACGTGTGGATATGCCGCAAAGTTTATAAATGCTGAATTATTGAGAAAGAAAAGAGAAAAGAAAAATGTGACCAAGAAAAGAAAAGAGAAAAGAAAAAGTATAAATGAAAAAATCTGAAATTGAGAAATTTGTTTTATGGTAGGCGGTGCACCCACTCATGTTGTAAAAGCTAAGTTTGGGGGTGTGGTGCACTCGCATTCTTGTTGTTAGCGAGAATTCTGATGTGTGCGAGCTCCGTTGGGTTGTGCGTAGCCTTCGTTTTCATCTTGTCCATCCATACCTACATCTGCACCCAAGCCCCACTCTTCACCTCAAGTCCTACGGATTTACGCTCGAGTCAAACCCGCATCGTGGAGAAAGTGCGAACGGGCAAGCATATGGCCCCCGACATTGGTGGATTCCTTTGGAGGTGATCATGAGCCCCGGTCTTTGGCAATACCTCGCCATCCGACTTGCCTACTTTCTGCCTTCCCATGACCGTGCGATTCTCCGGAATTCATTCTTTGAGTAGTGACAGTATCTATTGACGTTTTTCGAAAATTATAAATTGCATTGCATGATTAGAAACTCTTTCTATTATATTTTTTACGCATGTGAGCTTCTCGATTTCTCGTCCTACTGTAGGTTGTAATTACTACGTCAGCTAGCCGTTTTAGAGCCCACAACGTGATTATTTGCCCGGGACGTGCAAATGGTTAAGTTTGGGGGTGTGATGAGTCCCTATTTTATACTATATTTTGGACTCATCTAGGCCTATTTCCATGTCTTTGCACACCGTTTAGCGCCATTTGCACTCCTTTTGGTTCGCTACGGTTTTCCACGCCCTGTGCACCTTTTAGCCCATTTCCGTGCTTGTGTGCATTTACTTTCTTGCTATGTTTATCACTGTTTGCTGTGGCTGCCGCGATCGATGCCCCGTGCAGTTTTCCTGCAGGTTTGGGGATTGTGAGGGCATTCGGGATAGGCGTTTCACTATTTTTGGCAAAGGAGTCAGTGGTCGTGCGTTTTTGCTCACGCACGACCATCGACCTCCTGGCGCACGATCACTGATCGTGTGCAGCCCGGTCTCATTTGTGAAACTCTGTCTTGAACCTTCCGCACGATCACTGCCATACCGCGCACGACCACTGCTCGTGCGCCGCCGATCGTGCGCAGTCATATCCATTTTGCAAAAGTCTGTCTGGCTATTTCCGCACGATCATCAGCCTTGCCTCGCACGATCACTGATCGTGCGCTGCTGATCGTGCGCGACTACTGATTTTCTGATGCAGGTCTGCAGGTTGCTCACGCATGGGCGCTGACCTTGGTCGCGCACGACCACTGGTCGTGCGCCAGTGGTCGTGCGCGCTATTTATTCTGCAAGCTATAAATACGCTGTTCCGCGAATTAGGGCAGGACAATCGTTACGGAACCTTCGCCATTCCGCCGTTTTCGCCCTCCAGCAGTCCCATTCACCTCCACCTCCATTCCTACCAACGGAGGACTTTCTCCCGTGATTCCGAAGCATCCCTCATCCTCCTGCGATCCTCCGGCCATTAAAGCTCTTCTCCAAGTTCTTCACCGAGGAAGACGACGAAGCTTGCCTCAAGAACGGACTTAAAGGCCACCGAAGTGACAGCTCGGCGGTACCGGAAGCCCTCCACGGACTGCGCTTGGAAGCGGTTTGACAACCCGCACCTCCGGCCAACACCCGCGAAGGATCTTCACTCTTGTGGTTTAGCTTTCTCCAACCTTTCTTGTTGTATGGTTTATGTATGCATGTGTGAACGGATTAATCTCTTTTGTAATGAAATGTTTATGCTTTCATCTTGCTTGTGAGATTCGTTGTTAATGCGCTTCGCTCTCTTTCGTTCACTCCACGCCTTTGCTTCACTTCATTTCACTTCACATCACACACTTCACTCACTAGCTTACCGCCCACTCGCCCACCGAAGTACGGCATCGCGGCCGCTACATCCATCTCGCCTTGCGAAGCGGTGATTGCGACCCGCAAAGCTCTCGTTAGTGTAATCGGTCGTAAGACCACCAACCAAAGCCCCTTTCTTTTTCTGTTTATTTCATTTAACTCTCATAACGATAGTTTCAGAGTCTAAATCGTTCGACGCCAATTGCATTCCTCAAGAGACCGACATCCGGGGATTCATTCCCAACTTTATTACTTGAGCGACCGGTACGCTTGCCGTATTTTACGCGCATCACTAACATGTACAATAGACTAAGTCTGATTGTCAATGAGTTAAAGACTTTGGATAAAGAAATCTCATTGACTGAGCTGAATGACAAAATCTTAATGTGCTTCCTCAGCACTTGGGATTCAAGAATCTGGCCAATCAAAGATGCCAGAAGTCTAAATGTGATTACCACTGAAGCCCTCTTGGGCAAGCTCAAATCCTATGAGCTGCTCATTAAAAATAGAGAAGAAGAACAAAAGGCTACTTCTCCAGTCACAAGGAAAGAAAAGACTATAGCCTTTAAAGCTGCAGAAGAGGAGCCTGAAGATAAAGCTACAGGAAATGATGAGCTCCTTAGTCTACTGGCCAAAAGATTCTACAAGATGGCCAGAAAAGACTTCAGAAAGAGATCATACAATGGTCATGATAACCAAGGTATGATAAATCAAATAACAATAAAGAATCATATGTTTTGGTTGCAAGAAATCAGGTCATATTGTGCCTGACTGTCAAGAAAATAAGAACAAGGACAAGAAAGATAGAAGAGAAAGAAGTGAGGAAAAAGACTTCAGAAAGAACAGCTCAGACAAACCCTCCTTCAGCAAGAACAAACATACATGGAAGGGATTTGTTGCTGAGACATGGAGTGAAACTGAAGAGGACTCTGAAGCCTCATCCAGCTCCAGTGATGATGAGGATGATGCTGATGAAAAGGAATTCTGCATGATGGCTATCAATGCCTCTCAAACAGACTCAGAAGCAGAAGAGTCAGAATCAGATTCAGAAGCTCAACTAGAAGAAGATCAGGTAATCAATACATTTGATTTCAGTTCTGAGTATTTTAAACATGAGTTTATGGTACTATGCCTAGATCTGTTGGAGTCTGAGAAGGAAATCACTTCCCTCAGAAAACAACTATCTGAGTATAGCACTATAAAATCAGAGAACCTCAAACTCTCTGAGGAGTTGGAATGCTGTAGGGAAGAGATAGCTTCACTGAAAAGTGAACTATCAAAAGCGAATCCCTAAATTGGAGAAGTATCAGACTGATGGACATTACAAGCACAGTGAACTCTAGACTTAATAGTACACTGGGCTTGGGTGCTTCATCCAGCCAACTTACAATATTAACAACTACATTCAAATTTGTCTCTGACAAAGGGAAGGGAGTATGAGAGGTAGCTAGGAAGAATGCAGATCTGCCAAAGAAAATTATAGTTCAACAGATTGCGTCAAGCAGAGCTCGACGATCTAACCAAAGATCGTCGACCTCAGCTCGACGATATCCAAACCCTGAATTCCAGTATAATCGATCTTTGAATAGAGATCGACGATCTGACCCAAGATCGTCGACCTCAGCTCGACGATCGTCGAACAGAGATCAGGTCTGTGAACATTCCTTCAATGGCACATCTAGATTCAATCCCAGAAGTCCCACATCCCAAGGCTTTAACCCCTATACTGAATGGACAATACCTCCTAGGAGATACCATCCTGAAGGTTATAAGAGTCAACCTGAGATGTCTTTCATTTCTGAATTCAAAGGATATCAACCTAGGCCCAAGGTTAACTAGGTCAAAAACAAATAAGCTGTTCATGTGCAGGTGAAGACCTATCCACTATCTAACCAACAATGGTACCTGGATAGTGGGTGTTCAAAGCACATGACAGGGAACAGGAAGAACCTATCATCCTTCATAATCAAACTTGGACCCAAAGTGATTTTTGGTGATTTAAATTTTGGCCAAACCAAAGGATATGGTGCTGCTCAGATAGGCTCAGTCACTTTCAAGAAGGTGGCATATGTCAAAGGACTGAAGCACAACCTGATAAGTATCAGTCAGTTATGTGATGAAGGATACAAGGTGACTTTCAACAAATCCCTGTGCGAGATCAAGTCAGAGGATAACACAACTGTGTTAATAGGTAAAAGGACAGGTAACATTTACTTAGTAGATTTTCTTTCATCTAAAGTAGATATCTGTTTATTCAATTCCATATCTAAGCCAAATGTTTTATGGCATAAGAGATTAGGACATCTAAACCTTAGAACCATTGCTAGGCTATCCAAGGACAACCTTGTTAGAGGACTACCTTCTGGCCCCTACAAGAAGGAAGGACTTTGCAAGGCTTGTCAATTAGGCAAGCAAACTAAAAATAGCTTTAAGTCACTTAATACGAGTGATTCACCTAGGATTCTGTATTTGTTGCACATGGATCTTTTTGGACCCATATCAGTACAAAGCCTAGGAGGGAAGTCCTATACTTTAGTGATTGTAGATGACTTTTCAAGATTCACATGGGTATTCTTTCTAAGGAAGAAGTCTGATAACTTTAAGTGTTTGACAGAGTTTCTCAAATGTATACAGATTGAGTTCAACACTCACATTGCCCTGATCAGAAGTGATCATGGGACAGAGTTTGATTCTCTTCTTATGCAAGAGTTCGGTCAAAGTGAAGGGATCAGGCACACTTTCTCAGCTCCTAGAACTCCTCAACAAAATGGGGTAGCTGAAAGGAAAAATAGAACCCTAATGAATCTGCTACTACATTGTTGACAGATGCTCACCTACCTCTATCCTTTTGGGCTGAGGCAGTGAACACCTCCAACGATGTGCTAAACAGAAGCCTGATACATAAATTAAAGGGCAAGACTCCCTATGAATTGCTCAAAGGGAAGAAACCTAAAATAGATTATTTTAAAAAATTTGGGTGTACTTGTTATATTCATAATAATGACAAGAAGTATCTAGCAAAATTCCAAGCTAAAGCTGATGAAGGAGTGTTTCTGGGATACTCCATGATCAGCAAGGCCTATAGGGTATATAATAAATCTTCCTGTAAAATTGAAGAATCTGTTCATGTTACTTTTTGATGAGACTAACATGTGTTATAAGGAGAAGTCTACTTCTACCATAGAACCTTTGTAGGTACACTCTATTTCAGAAAGTATGGACAGATTACAGGTTAAAGAAGAAGGAACAACCTCTCACAAAAGGATGAGAGCAATGATGATGAAGAAGAAGTGAAACCTTTTGAAGAAAATCATCCTGAAGAGCCAGTTGTTATTCCATAAGAGGAAACAACAACACAGGTTGGCGAACAATCAACACCCCCTATTGATTTAGTAACAACAAGAGATCATCCAATTTCACAAGTAATTGGAGACATCTCAGCTGGTGTGCAAACCAGAAATCCAGGTCAACCAAACCTGATGCACACCTGCTTCCTATCTCAAGTTGAGCCTCAATCCATTCAAGAAGCAGAGCAAGATCCACACTGGATCATTACAATGCAAGAGGAGTTGCATCAATTTGAAAGGAATAAAGTTTGGGACTAGTGCCTAAGCCAAAGGATCACTCCATTGTTGGAACAAAGTGGGTGTTCAGAAACAAGATGGATGATCAAGGAGTTATTGTCAGAAACAAGGCAAGGCTAGTTGCTCAAGACTATTCTCAACAAGAAGGAATAGACTATGACCAGACCTTTACACCAGTTGCAAGGTTAGAGGCCATTAGAATATTCCTAGCTTATGCTGCTCACAAGGGATTCATGGTCTACCAGATGGATGTGAAGAGTGCATTTCTCAATGGGGACATCAAAGAGGAAGTCTATGTTAGACAACCTCCAGGTTTTATCTCTCTAACTCACCCTGATTGTGTTTTCAAATTGCATAAAGCATTATATGGTCTCAAGCAAGCTCCTAGAGCATGGTATGAGACCCTAGCATGCTTTCTTCTGGAAAATGATTTTGTTAGGGGAGAGTAGACCAAACTCTTTTTATTAGAACCCATAAGTCCCATACCCTACTAGTACAAATTTATGTAGATGATATCATATTTGGATCTACTGATTCAAAACCTGTGGAGAAGGTTTTCCAACCTGATGCATTCCAAATTTGAAATGAGTAGCATGGGTGAGCTCTCCTTCTTCTTAGGATTGCAAGTAAAACAGCATGCTGAGGGCATATTTATTTCCCAAACCAAGTATGCTAAAGAATTGGTTAAGAGATTTGGTATGTCTGAGGCATCTTGTATGAAAACACCCATGCCTACCAATGCTGTATTGGATGCTGATGAACATGGGAAACCAGTTGATCAGACAACATATAGAGTAATGATTGGCTCTCTATTGTACCTTACAGCTAATAGACCAGATATAATGTTTGCAACATGCATATGTGCTAGATTCCAAGTAAGCCCTAGAGAGTCACACCTAACTCTAGTTAAAAGGATTCTTAGGTATGTAAAAAGTTGTCCAAGTCTAGGACTCTGGTATCCAAAAGACTCAGCATTTGACTTAACTGGATTCTGAAATGCTGATTATGCTGGATGCAGAGTAGACAGGAAAAGCACCAGTGGAACTTGTCAGTTCCTTGGTGACAGACTTGTCTCCTAGTTTTGTAAGAAGCAAACATCTGTGTCAACCTCAACTACTGAAGCTGAATATATGGTTGCAGGCAGTTGCTGTTCACAAATTTTGTCGATACAAAATCAGCTCATAGACTATGGCTACAACATAGAGAAGTCTAAATTTTTTTGTGATAATACTAGTGCTATCTCTATAGCACAAAATCCAGTCCTCCATACTAGGACAAAACACATAGAGATTAGGCATCATTTTCTAAGGAATAATGTAGAGAAAAATAAAATTGAACTTCAATATATCCCTACTGATTTGCAAAGGGGAGATATTTTCACCAAGCCTTTGGATGAAAAGAAACACAGTTTCTTCCTAAATCAATTCGGCATGTTAGATGGAGAAAGCCTAAACTAATTTACAAGATTTTTGAAAAGTTAAAACACACCAAGACTAGGCTAAAAAATTCAGTTCTTTTTGTGTCTGTAGAATAGGCATTGTCTCTGAACTCCGCTCGACGCTTTCCCAGAAATCGTCGAACGTAGATCGACGTTTTTCTAAAAAAAATGTCGACCAGAGATCGACGTTTCCGAAATCATCGATCTGAGTTCAGCGCTTCCGTTAGCTCCAGGTTTCCTCTCTTTCTGTTCAGAGGTCGTCGAGCGGAACTCGACGCTTTTCAACATCGTCGAACGGAGATCGACGATATTGAAGTCTCTTCAGATTCCTTCTGTAGCGCAAATCGTCGAGCTGAGATCGACGTTTTGTCGAACCAATTCCACGATTTTCCGTTTCGCCGTCGAATCCTAATATAAAATCATTTCTTCAGCCGTCGTTCATCTTTGCGCTTTCATACTCTCTGCAACTTTCTTCTTTTTCCCTCCAAATCTTCTACGCTTGGATGCGTTTGGTTCTGTGTTGCAGGTACAAATGGCTGGCTCCAGTGCTGCGATTTCCAAAATGAAATTCGACACCGGGTTTGATATCGACATGAACTCATTTGATGGAAGCGATCAGCACTTCAAAGACATTCTCAATCTATTAGGAGAACAGCAGCTATCCCAAATAATGACTACCAGAATGAAGATTGCATCAGAAGAAATAAAAGAATGGTGTTATACAGCGATAGATGAGAATGAGAACTCTGTCGTCGGCTTCATAAAAGGGACTCAGGTACAATTGTCCCCGGCTCTTTTAACTAAAGTTTTTCATCTTAGTTCTGGAGAAGATTCCATAGAGTTATCTAGAGAGGAATATGACTCCATGCTTGATAGAATGGGTCGCAATGCTGTGAACCCTAACAAACTGCTGAAGAAAAATCTGTCGATAGAATTTTAATTTTTGGCTGATGTAGTTGGGAAAGTGCTTCTGGCCAAGCACTCAGCCCACGATACCATATTAAGATATCAATTTTGTCTAATGGGAGCTCTGCTTGATAAGAAATATCTTGATTGGGGATCAATTTTCTTCAACCTGATTAAGAAGAAGCTGAATAAGACTGCTGTCAGTTTTGGGAGAATTCTAGGGGTCTATCTGCATTCTAGATGCCCTGAGCTGCTAAACTCTTCTGGGATGTTCATTAATGCATCCAAGAGGCTCTCCTGTGCCCTTTTCAGCAAATGGGACAGGCAGATTGTAAACCCTACCAGAGCTGCTGCACCACTGACTTCAGGCACAGGACTGCCTCAGTCACTCCACCTCTGGTCTCTGCCCCAGTAGAAGTGTTGCCTGCTTCTCCTCCTCCTCCAGCTGTCTCTACCCCAACCATTTCATCCTCACCTCCAATCACCACCATAGCCATATCTTCCCCCATTACCATTTCTTCACCAGTTTCACCCCCTCCAACATCTACCTCAGAAGAATTCCATCCTCTTTTCTCTTATCCAATCTTCACCTCACCATCATTTTCCCTTGTAGATGATTCCATTATGGATGATTCACCTTCCACTCCTCCTGAGCCTCCCTCTACCTCCTCATTTCCAACAAATGCTGCAAGAAATTCTCTCCCAACCATCCTTCACACCTTCTCTTGCCTCACCTATCTCCACCTCAACATCTTCAATCTCCTCCATTCCACTCTCAGAGCCATCCCTTCCCACACCTCCTATCTCCACATTCTCCATGCCACTAGCTCCAGCCAACATCCTTCCAACAACCTTCTCTCCTACCTCTGCTCAAGCCCCTCTTGAGCATGTAGATCTATCATCCCTGGCAGACAGGTTATATGAGTTGCTAGCTCCTAAGCTAACCTCATTACTGGAGACCACTCTGGCTCCACTCCTGACCCATGTCAAGGAGCTGTCTTCCAAGCTCTCCTTCTTCATTCCCTCTCAGGCAATTACCTCTTCTGGGTGCCTTGATTCATTTCTCCCTGAATCCAGGCAGGGGGAGATGCCTTCTGAAGTAGTGAATGTGCCTGAGTCTGCTCCAGCTCTTGCTCCTGCTCCTGCTTTTGCAATGGACCTTCAGAGCCTGCTCTCTGAGTTTGATACAATTTACTTCAGATCTTTGCCAGTTCCACATACTGAAGACTTGTCTAAGGCCATTGTGCCTATTTCTGTCTGTGATCCCAGCCAAATTGAAGCATATGTAAATTCCTAGAAGGCTGTGGATGTTTATGTTTCCATCTCTGATGCTGCTACTAAGGCCATTGTGCCTCTTGTTGATGAAGCTGCTGCTACTGTTACTTTACTGAAGATACTGAAATGGTTCCTGTAATTGAAGAAACATCTACTGCTGAAGAACTTGCTTCTTACCTGGAAGAAACTGCACCTGCTGTTGTTTCTGCTCCTATTGCTGCTGCTGCTTCTGCTCCATCTCCTGATGTTGTTTCCGCTTCAAAAGTTCCTTCTGCTCAAATTTCTGCTGCTGCTGCTGCTCCTGCCCTGAATCCTGATCAGTTGAAGTTACAAGAGAAATACATAAAAAGCATTGATGATTTGTATGACAGACCTCAAAGTTCAGAGAGTGATCAATTTCAAACTGAATTAGATGACTCTGCAAATACTATTGCTAAAAAGAAGAAGGCCAGAAGCAAGGCCATGATGACAGTCCCCCCAGCTCAGGCAAAGGATTCTAATGACATTCCCTACTATATTCTGCATGACTGCCCCATATCTGAGCCTTGGATGCAGTATTCCAAGAACCAATTAAAGGCTATGAAGAAGAGAAGGAAGCTGGATAAGTATGAAAAGGATCTTCTCAGTATCAGCCTCCTCCTCCTCCTCCAGATTCTGGTTCAGGCTCAGCCTCTCAAGCTCTAGATTCTAGACAAAGCTCCTCCCATTCTTATCAGAGATACTATCAAAGAGGGCAACATCAAAGGGGATATCAATCTAGAAGGGGTCAATATATAGGAATCCAGAGAGGGCATAGATTTCAACAAAGGGAAGGACAAGGCCATACTGATTCTACTTCAGGTCCTTTCCCTTATAAGCTAAAAGATACAGTTGTCTCCAGGACTCCTCCTACTGATTCTGAATCCATCAACAGATATGAACCTCCTGTTCCATTTGAGGATCTTGAGAACAACCCCTTGTCCTGGATAGCTAGAATGAAAGAGTTGGCTACTCTTGATCAAATGAAAAAGGCCAGAGAGCAAGGCAAGGACACTTCCAACATAACAACTCTATCAGATCAGAGAA
Organism: Platanthera zijinensis; assembly: GCA_039513925.1. Lineage (NCBI taxonomy): Eukaryota > Viridiplantae > Streptophyta > Magnoliopsida > Asparagales > Orchidaceae > Platanthera > Platanthera zijinensis. The sequence continues at coordinate 154,726,495 of CM077080.1, read as the reverse complement.
AGAAAGAACTGGAGAGATATGCATCAAGAAAATTCTTTAATCCAGAAGATTATATGAAGCTGCACCCTGAGGCTGTAGTTCAAGGCCCAGATCTCAAACTTCCTTAGGTGCAGAAGATGATAGAAGATCCAAGAAAGAAGCCCTCAATCCCAACAGAGAAATTATGTTTAAAAAGGGAACTGAGAAGAAGTGAATTGTGTAAGCTGAACAATCATCCTCCTCTGGATATTTGCTGACTTTTTATCTGTGATCTGCATTGCTGCTATATCTTTCTTACTGCATTGTTGATTTAGCTTCTGTTTTGAATGTATGCTTATTTATTTCCTAATTCTGTCTGTAAATAGTAATCCTAACCCAAATAGGGGGAGATTGTTGGAACACCCTATTACTAATTTGGGTAAGGATCACTATGTTTGTCTTAGGAAACCAGGTTGACCTAGTTGTATAGTTGTAAAGGTCAACATTAGAATGAGTCTAGGGCTTAGAACTTAGGTTTGAAGTTGCCCACAGGACCATTCCAAGATCAAGGATATAGAGCCAAGTCTAAGGCAATTTTCGTCGAGCTCCGGTCGACGAAACGTCGATCTCGGTTCGACGCTCTCTGAGCTCAACTTTGATAAATCGTCGAACTCTCCGGTCGACGATCTTCGAGCTCAGATCGACGATCTGCCTTCAGTCAGTTTTGCTTAGTCGTCGAACTGCATTCTACGATCTTCTAGCTCAGGTCGACGATCACTCTTCAGCTATTCTTCAGGTCGCTGAGCTCGGTTCGACGATCTTGGAGCTCAGTTCGACGTTTTCTGTCTATTTGATCTGTTTCCACTCTGAGCTCAGTTCGACGATCGTAGAGCTCAGATCGACGATTATTCTGAGAGATCAACGATTCTAAGGATTCAAATGCTGCCAGTCTTGGGAATGTTTTTTGAATTCTCTCAGCATTTATGTCAAGGAGATCTGCCAGCCGTTTGTCTTTATTCTGGAACAAGTTTCAAGGAATTATTCAGGGAATGTTTTATTGGACCTTTCTCTAGAAGACAAGACTTTTTATGGATGGCATTTATGACTGCCAACGGCTATCTTTGACAAGAAATTTTTTTTTTCCAGAGAATCAGATCTTCCTTTTTATCTTCAGTCAGATAGAATATATAATAGAATACACAGAGAGCACAACAACAAGAATTAAGCTGTGACAGATAACAAGTGATCAATTCTGAAGAATCAGAATAACAATCTTTTTGCTTACAGAAAAGTGATCACAGCTTCATCTCAAGAACTCCAGACACCTCATCTTTCAGCCTTTTGCTGAAACAATCTTTTGCTGGAGATCTAAACTTCTGAAGACCTATCACCCTAGAGCAAAGCTTCCATTCCTGAACCTGTCTACATCTCAGGGGGAGCTTTGACAACAAAAGATCCACTAGTCTTCTCTCATTTGATTTGAGAACAGAGAAGACAACTTCACCACTTTATCTTTTCTTTTTTTGCTGTTAAAGGGTTCTTGAACTCCCTTCAAAAGTTCTGTCTGCTTCTGAGAGCCTTGTCAAAACTCAGTGGTGGCAAGACACCTTATCAAAAAACCCAGTTTTGGTTTTTGAGCACCTTATCAAAAGCTCATTGGTGTCAGGACACCTGATCAACTCATCCTGAGTGGATTCCTACCAAGGGTGGTAGAAGAGTGGATGTACCCAGGTTTTTCGGGAACCACTATATTTCCTTGTGTCTTCTGGCTTATTTGTGTGATTGATTTGCTGTGTGCTGTGCTCTTTACTTCTTTGTTTTTAACTCTTTACTAGCACTCTACACTATACTATAAATTGAAATTTATATGTGCTGATTATTTCAAAACTGTGAAATTAATTTGAATAAACTCTATTCACCCCCCCCCTCTAGAGTTGAGATAGATCTTACTCTCACTTTCAGTATGGTCCTGTGTTTGATGACCCATTGTAGACTGACATTGGTCTACACTTGGTAATAAGTCCTGCAAACACATTACTAGAATAGGAAATCAAATACAACCTAATTCATCTTAGTTCAAGGCTGACTTCATACAGATCTAGGTTATTGTGGATACAATATCCAAAAATAGTTTTTGTGTGAGTAAGATTATTAACCGGTTCCCGGATTTTAATACGACACTTGTGTCCCATAGCTATAATTCGATAGGTATACTTGCCTAGGTTGATTGCTAGTTTGGCTCTTTTCTCTTCACGATTAGCAGACACAAGTTTTTTGCGCTGTTGTTAGGGAGGAACTTTTTTTGATAATTTGAAAACACGAACCTATTACTCTTATAACTTCTCTTTCTAACCCTCCTTATAAAAAAATTATTAAAAAAATTCAAAAAAAATTTAATGCTCTTAATAGAAACCCACATCACAATTTTTCTATACCACCTAACTCTCTCAAAAAGGGTAATGTGGCTTAAATACCACTATCTTGTCTAGTACCTTGCGAACCCATTATCGGGTAGCCCTTGGGAAGTTCGGGAGTAATTACATCACAAACAATCTATTTCAAAAAAAAGTAACTCTTTTTCTAGTTTTTTTGTCACTTTCTTCATCTTCTCTTCTGCTAGTACATGACCCGCAAAAATCCGTCAGATATTTTGTATTTGGACCACAAAATTGAGTGTACTCTTTGGAGAAGATCGCGATTTCAAGTTCCTGCTCTCCAACTATCAATTGAGGATTCCGAGTCTATTTCTACTACAAGAATGAAAGAGCCCATCGTAGAGGAAGCCATGCATAGGCCTATGTCCTATTATGTACGACCGAATCTAGAGGGTACAGAATAAAACATAGTTCTCCCTGATATAGCTAATAAGAATTTTGAAATTAAGCCTAACATAATTCAAATGGAGCAGCAGTATGTGCAATATGACAGACTTCAATATGAAGATCCGAACGCGCATATACCTAGGTTTCTTGAGATTTGTGACACCTTTAAAATCAATGGTGTAACAAATGATGCTATTAGGCTAAGACATTTCCCTTTCTCCCTAAGAACTAAGGCTTAACAATGGTTGAACACTCTAACAAAAAACAACATCACCACCTAGGATCAACTAGCTGAAATTTTTCTGGCGAAGTATTTTTTGCCAGCTAAAATCGCAAAACTTAGGAATGATATTTCTGCCTTTGGACAAGAAGATTCTAAAACCTTGTATGAAACCTGGGAAAGATTTAAAGAACTCTTAAGATGATGCCCCCATCATGCTCTTCCTATACGGTTGTAGGTGCAGACGTTTTATAACGGGCAAAATCAAAGCACAAAGCAAATGATAGACACAGCTTCCGGTGGTACCATAAACCACAAAAACCCAGAAGCAGCTCTTGACCTTTTCGAGGACATGGCCATGAACACATATCAGTGGAATGTTCCTAGGTCCCACCCAAATGAACCTGTAGGTATATTTGAAGTAGATAATGTCTCCCAGCTAGACATGCACTGGAAGTATTAAGTAAAAAGATTACGAAGATGACTGCTGCTGCATCCGCCCCTCAGCTATGGGAATCTGCAACTCCTGCTCCACTCCCGAACAATTGGAACAATTATGTTAATAAATATGCCTAGAAATTCTTTTTATAATTTTTCTGCTACCAATTTTCCTGCTCCGGATTTGCTTTTCCGAATAGTTATAATCCCGCTTTACGGAACCACTAAAACCTTTCGTGGAGTAATCCCTCGAACGCAATGCGCCCGCCACAACAAAATGATTTTTCTGCACAACCACCACCCGCTTAAAATTTTCCAAAACCTCCAAGTTTGGAGTAAATGTTTTCAAAATATATTAATGTTAATGACGCTACTATAAGAACCCTAGCCGGACCGTTAAAATTTTAGAGAATCAAGTAGGACAACTCGCAAAAATTATTTTTGAGCGACCCGCTAGGTCACTTGTTGCCAACACCGAGCCCAACCCAAGAGATCAAGTGAAATCTATTACTCTTCGGAGTGGGAAGCAAGTTTTTGGTATGGTTAGCGAAGAGCCTGAGGCAAGCTCCGCCCCCATTATAAAACAAAATCAACCCTCCACCGAGAATTCATTTTCATTTCACCCTCTACTTAAGAAGTAGTTATCACTCCACTCTCTGCTTTAGAAAAAGATTTCATTCCACCACCAATCTTTAAAGATGATCCAACTCAACCATACCCTTCCAAACTTAACAAGCAATGTCAGGATGATCAATACTACCGCTTCCTAGAAATATTTAAGCAAATCCCTATAAATCTACCCTTCCATGAAGCAATCTCCCAGATGCCGAAGTACGCTAAGTACCTAAAGGACCTCCTGACTAATAAAAAGAAGTTAGAAAACTTATCGCATGTCACACTTCATGTTGAGTGCTCTGCGGTCTTGACAAACGGTTTGCCAAAGAAGATCAATGATTCGGGTAGTTTTTCTATTCCGTATGTCTTTTGTGATCTTTTTGTCAAGCACGCATTGGCCGACTTAGGTGCAAGTATCAACCTGATGCCCCTATCGTTATTCAATAAGTTAGGGATTGGTAGCCTCAACCCCACACGCATGAGTATCCAGCTCGTTGATAGATCCGTTAAGTACCCGTTAGGAATCGTGGAGGATGTCTTAGTTAAAGTCAACAAATTCATCTTCCTAGTGGATTTCGTCATATTGGACATCGAAGAAGACATCAAGGTTCCCTTGATCCTTGGCCGACCCTTCCTTGCCACATCCCAAGCTATCATTGAGGTAAGCAATTGTAAGCTCTTCCAATGAGTAAGCAACGATGAAGTGACCATCTCTATAACCCCCTTAATGAAGAATACCCGAGAGAATGACGACTCCTATTTTTTCTTAGATGCCTTAGGTGAAGAATCTTCCTTAGTCCTTTCTGAAAGTGAAAGTGAGATTTCTGTTTTTTATTTTTCTTCTACTCTTCCAATAGAATCTTTGCAAGAAGATGCCATGGCCACTAGCTCCACCCCTTTAAATTTTTTGTATAAAGAAAAAGTCTACGAAGACATTATTTTTGAAAAAGAAAGAAGTTCCAAAACGTCTTATGAAGAACCCCCTACCCTAGAATTAAAGAAACAACCCGAACATCTTAGGTATGCCTTCTTAGAAAAGGATTACAAGCTACCAGTAATTATTTCGGCCTGCCTGACTGAAGTGCAAAATGACAAACTCCTTCTAGTTTTTTGAAAACATCGCCGAGCTATTGCTGGCAGATATCTGATATCAAGGGCATAAGCCCATCTTTCTGCACCCACAAAATCCAAATGGAAGATAATTCACGTAATTCAATCCAACCTCAGCGCCGTATAATTCCAAATACGAATGAAGTCATAAAGGGTGAGGTTAAGAAACTGTTAGACGCAGGAATTATCTATCCTATATATGATAGTAAGTGGGTTAGCCCTGTCCAGGTAGTGCCAAAAAAAGGAGGGATAACTGTAGTTAGTAATGAGAATAATGATTTAATCCCGACATAGACGGTGACGGTGTGGTTAATTTGTATTGACTATCGTAAGTTAAACGACGTCACCCACAAGGACCACTTCCCCTTGTCGTTCATCGATCAAATCTTAGTGTGATTATCCGGCCATAGCTTTTATTGTTTTCTCGATGGTATCTTGGGTATTTTCAAATCCCCATCTCTCCCGAGGACCAGGAGAAAACTACATTTACTTGTCCCTTCCGCACCTTCGCTTACCGAAGAATGTCATTCAGATTATGCAATGCACCAGCTACATTCCAGCGATGTATCCTCGTTATCTTCGACAAGTACATAGAAATCATTATATAGGTGTTTATGGATGTTTATTCTGTGTTCGGCAATGCCTTTGATTGTTGCTTAGAAAACCACAAAAATGTCTTAGAAAGATGCGAAGAAATAAACCTTTCCCTAAATTGGGAAAAATGCAATTTTATGGTAAGGGAAGGGTTAGTTTTGGGTCATAAGATTTCTACGAGATGAATTGGAGTAAACATAGCTAAGATAGAAGATATTGAGAAGCTGTCGCTGCCTACGAACGTCAAAGCTATAAGAATTTTCCTAGGACACACTGGCTTCTACCGCCGCTTCATAAAAAACTTCTCCAAAATCACCAAACCACTTACACATCTTCTGGAAAAAGACGCCCCATTTATTTTGATGACCTTTGTCAATCTGCCTTTGAATTAATAAAAGAAAAGTTAATTAATGCCCCTATTATGATAGCTCCGGTGTGGGACCTTCCCTTTGAAATTATGTGGGATGTGAGTAGTTTCACGGTGGGAGCCATACTAGTATAACGAATATCTAAAAACTTCCACCACATCTATTACGCAAGTAAAACACTTACATCAACATAATAGAATTAAACCACAATTGAGAAGGATCTCCTAGCTATTGTTTTTACTTATGATAAATTCCGTCCTTATATTACGCTTTCAAAAATTATCATTTTTATGGACCACTCGGCCCTCAAGTATCTTCTTGCTAAGACAGATGCCAAGACGCATCTGATTAGCTGGGTCTTACTCCTTCAAGAGTTTTACTTAGAAATTCGTGATAAGCGAGGAGCCGAGAATTTGGCCGCCGACCATCTCTCAAAATTTGATTATCCGTATATAGGAAAATTAGATGAAAAATCTTTTAATGATTTCTTCCCCGATGAGAAGCTGCTTTTAATTAACACATCCCCTTCTCCTTGGTTTGTACACATAGCCAACTATTTAGTGGCTCGTGTACTCCTGAAAGAGTTCTCCTCTCAGCAAAAGAAGAAATTCTTTTCTTAGTTAAAGAACTATTTTTGGGAGAACCAGTATCTTTTCCGATTTTGTGTGGACCAAGTGATAAGGAGATATGTTTCTTTTGAAGAAGGATTTGATATTTTAAATCATTTGCATGAAGGACCGACTGGTGGTCATTATCAAGCTACTTGCACTGCTCACAAAGTGCATTTCGTCGGTTTTTATTGGCCTAGCCTGTTTAAAGACGCGCAAGCTTTTGTGAGTAGGTGAGATAGTTGCCAACAGGCGCAAAATATTTCCAATAAAAATGAAATGCCGCAAAATTATTTCCTTGAGTGCGAAGTTTTTGACCTCTAGGGAATTGATTTTGTGGCTCTCTTCCTTCTAGCTTCGATAACAAGTTTATTTTAGTTGATGTAGATTATGTTTCACGATGGGCTGAAGCATAAGCTCTTCCTACTAATGATGCCCGAGTCATAATTACGTTTAAAAAAAAAATTATCGATTCAATATGCCACGAACCATCGTTAGCTATAAGGAGATGCCACGACCTAGATGAGGACAATAAGGGAAGCGGATAGAAGTAGTGAACAGAGAGCTTAAAAGAATTTTAGAAAAGATTGCTTCCACCTATAGAAAAGACTGGTCAACCAAATTAGATGATGCTCTATGGGCCTACCGAACAGCGTACAAAACCGCCATCATATGTACGTCATATAGGTTTGTTTATGGAAAATCGTGTCATTTACCCGTAAAATTAGAACACCGTGCTTTTTGGGCCTTAAGGTTTTTGAATTTCGATCCCCACTCTATCGACGATTTACAAATATTTCAACTTAACGAACTTGACGAGTTGCGCTCTTACGCATACAAAAATAACAAATTTTATAAAGAACGGACAAAGCATTTTCACGACAAGGACCTAAGGCACCCAAAAACCTTTAAGCCGGGCGACCAAGTTCTTTTATATAATTAACGATTACGTTTATTTTCGGGCAAGTTAAAGTCACGTTGGTCTGGGCAATTTTCTGTTAAAGAAGTTTTTCCGTATGGAACGATTTTAATTTCACACCCTAATAAGAGTGAGTTCAAAGTGAATGGTCAACATCTTAAACTTTATTTCTGTGATGATGATATCAGTACGAATAAATGTTAAGTTTCTTCTGCATGAACTTTAACTAGCTTAAGACTTTTTATTTCTGTTAAAAACTTAAAATATTATTTTGGAAAATATTATTTTGTTGCGTCGAGTTTAAACGACGTTTTAAACAAAGGGCGCTCTTGGGAGGCAACCCATGTTATTTTTCTATTTTCTTTATTTTACACTTTTTGCCCTGGATGACTCCAACAAGCTGAAGCCTCTACGATAGCCTGCTCCAGTGCTGTTGAATCCATCACAAAGTCCAAAGAAGACATTTCATGAAGTTCCAAAGCGCAAGCATGGGGGAGCGACATCGCTAGACTTTCGTGACACATAAATTCGGGGAAGTACCTGTTTTTTTCAATTCTGTACTTTTATTTCTGTTTTAATTTTTCTCTCTTTCCCCTCTTTTCTCCATTGAGGACAATGTCCATTTTAAGCTTGTGGGAGGATTTTCTCCTTCTCTTTTCTTTATTTTGTATCCTTTTAAAAATTAAAAATAATAAAAAAAATCTTAAAAATCCAAAAAAAGAGAATATCTTAAAAATCCAAAAAAAAGAGAATATCTAAAAAATTCAAAAATAGAAAATATTTTAAAATAAAAAAAATATATTTATATATTATTTGTTTTTTAATTTAATAGTTTAAACGAATTTTGGTATTCCAATAGTACCCCTTGCTTTTGTTTTGTTTTTCTCAATATTCCCAATAACAACTTAGCTAATTATGATCTTTTTGATCGCTTTTTTTAATTATGTTTCACAAGTAAAATGTTGGGCATGCTGTGTTTCTAATTCACGGTAGCATGTTAACGTGAAATGTTTTTCCAAACTTGCATTTCTATTTTGGTTTTTTGTTCTTTATTTTCTTTACTTTCTTAAAAATATTTAATCCACTATTTTCCTTTTCACTTTTGGATAATTTTTATAATGTCAACTTTTGATTAGCGTAGTAGATGTGAACGATCCAAGTCGCTTATTATTTCTATTTTCAAGATAATTTCATTTGTCTTCATTTATTATCTAGGATTTGTTTTTTGAAAATTTTCAAAGCTTATGTTTTAGATAAATTTAAAAACACGAAAATGATTTAGGCCATTTTTATTTTCATTTGAGCATTCTTGCCAACCTAAAAATTTTTATCCCTAGTTAGCCGATTTTGAGCCTTTTTTCTATTCCATTTGATAACTCCACTTATCATTTCATTTTTCACCAAAGCCAAATTTTCAAACCTATCATATCACACTAACTTTTTGAGTTTCATAAAATTTCATGTTGTGATAGAGTTGTTTTGTGATTTTTGGAGAAATTTAAGAAAAAGTATGCAAAAAATAAATGTTTAATTTTTTGGCAAATTTTAAAATGAAAAGATAAAATATTTATGGCCTCTGTTTGAAAAGAAGAAAGAAAAAAAATTAAATGGAAATGGAAAAGAAAAAAAAAATATTTATGATGAAATTTTTGAAACTCTTTATTTTAGTTTAGTGTGATTTTTGAGCCTCCTTATTTATCTTTGAGTTCCACTCCTAATCATAATCCTAAACCGAACGTTTCAGTCCTAATAAGCCCTTTTGATTCATATTTTTGAATTTTATTTTTTAGCTAAGTAAAGAAGAAAAGTAAAATAGTAAAGTTTTAGATTTAAATTTAGATTTTTGTTATTTGATTGATATAGTTATAATGTGTCTTTTGGATCTAGTAACAACTCAATGCATTTTTTTCATTTTGTTGCTTTGCTTAAATTTATTTAAAGAATTTTTGTAAAATTTTGGATTATTTATTTTCGTTAGTAAAGTTTATAAATTGGTAAATCATGTTTAAGTAATTGTTTTAGGTTTTACGTTTCACCTTCTCCCTACTTAGAATTTTTCATAATACTTGTGTTAGCATAATTAAAATTTTCCCGATTAGTCACTTTTATGTTAGCTTATTTTTTATATTTTTGCTTGAGGACAAGCAAAGCTTAATCTTGGGGGAGTTTGATAATACGTTTTATAGTTTAAACTACTAGGGTCATTACAAGTTTTTATTATAAAAATCATATCTTTTAAAGATTTATTTTGACATACTTTTGTACAAATATTAATACCACTAATGTTTACTTTTTTTCTTTGTCGGCTTGTAGGTTTTCAGCCAATTGTCGAGCTCAGCAAATTTCATCGAGCTCAGCCAATTTCGTCGAGCGTCTTCAATTTCGTCGAGCTCGCAAGAATTCGTCGACCATAGCATTCGTCGAATGCATCTTCTGCGTCGACGAACGGTTCCTTCTGCCCTAGTTCGTCGAGCTCGCCAAAATTCATCGACCTCAACATTCGCCTACTTCAGCGTTCGTCGACCTCAGATTTCATCGACCTCCCCTCCATCTTCTTCGTTCGACGAATGGTTCCTTCATCCCCAGTTCGTCGAGCTCGCCAGAATTCGTCAACCTCAGCATTTGTCAAACGCATCTACTGCGTTCGACGAACGGTTCCTTCAGCCTCAGTTCGTCGAGCTCGCCAGAATTCGTCCACCTCAGCATTCGTCGAACGCATCTTATGCGTTCCACGAATGGTTCCTTCAGCCCTAGTTCATCGAGCTCGTTAGAATTCGTCGATCACAGAATTCCTCGACCTCAGCTTTCGTCGAACGCATCTTCTCAATTCGATGAACAGTTCCTTCAGCCCCAGTTCATCGAGCTCACCAGTATTCATCAACCTCAGCGTTCGTCGACCTCAGCGTTTGTCGACCTCCTCCTCCTCCTTCTCTTCGCCTTTTCGTCGACCTCCCTTCCACTTTCTGCGTTCGACGTTCATCGACCTCGGCTCAGTTTAATTCCGTTGACCTCCCGTCCATTTTCTACATTTGACATTCGTCGACCTCGCCTTCAGTTAAATTTCATCGACCTCCCATCCACTTTCTGCATTTGATGTTCATCGACCTCGCCTTCAGTTAAAAATTCATCGATCCTACCTTCCACTTTCTGCGTTCGATGTTCTCCTTCGTTCTTTAAGCCCCCGCCCACCTTCTCTTTTCTTCGTTCATCGAGCTCTCCCTCCTTCTCCTTTGATTTCATCGAGCCCTCTCTCCTTCTTTTGTCGAGCTTAACCACTGCTAGAGGAGAAGTCTTGCTTTTTCACAAAATCCTACTGCCGCCATAAATGCACGTAACCTATACTAAGGCAATCATAATTTCTTGCCAGAATTCGTACCAAGGTCAACTCTCCTGCATGGCTGGATGCATGGGAAATTCCTGCTCCTTGAAGAATCTATAAATAGGGCCCCTCCCCTTGTGTAAAAAAAGAGAACTTTGGAGAGGGGAAGTGTTGCCATTTTCAGTTCTTCCTTATTATTCTTCCTCTCTCCTCTTCTCATTTAAGTTTTTCTGTTTTAGCTTTACTCTTCTGTAATAGTTCTTGAATTTCTTTAGTAATTAATCTTTAGTGCTAGCTTAGTTTTTTTTCATTTCCTACAAGTGTAATTTCTTTAATTTCAAGTTGTAAGCTCTCTGTTTGATTTAATATAAAGTCTGGTTGCTTTTTCTTATCTCTGTTTTGTTTCCATGCACTCCTACTCATCTCTCATCCTCCACTTCTCCATGTGTAACTAATCCTTCTTGTACTCGATCTTGATGATCTGAGGTTCGAGTTGATTAAGGTATGATGCTCTAGTACTTTTCCTTTATAAGGTTTAGACCTTGATTAAATCTTGATTAATTTTTACTATAGATATATCATCAATATATATTTTCTATCTTTGTTTCCACTCTTAGGTAGCCGTGCGGCTCTTAGTTTTTAGTGAACACTCAAGAGTAAAGGGAGTTTCATGCACCCCTCGAATGAGGCAGACGTTAAATCTCCCAGATTGGAGTGAAATGCAATAGTGGGGTTTACAGTGTAAAGCGAGCTTTAGGCCTCCGATTTGGACGAGAGTTCGGTCGGACCTTCCTAAACTCAGGTGGGCACATCTTCGAGAGAAGCGTGTTCTTGCTTTAGGAACCTCCATGGTCAAGGTCCTTTTCCTTATTAAGTTAGAGTTTATTATCGTATTTTTGATCAACTTAGGCCGAGGTTATTCTCAATCGAGTGCTTTTCTTTATCATAGTTTAACCCCTCATTTTAATCGATAGTTGTGGCCTCTCTGATTAAGTGCAAGTCATTTTCTTAATGAAAGTAGACTCTTCTTTTTAATTTAGTTAGCAACCCTAAAAGTTTCTTCAATAATATAATAGACTTCGTGTGAGTAAGATTACTCAACGGTTCCCGGATTTTAATACGACACTTGTGTCCCCTAGCTATAATTCGATAGATATACTTACCTAGTTAGATTGCTAGTTCTGCCCTTTTTATCTTCACGATTAGTAGAAACCACCAAGCGAAGAAGTTTTACTGTTTTCATGTGTGGACGGCTTGCGCACCGATGTTTGTAAACCACACTTTTGAAGTATAACAGTAAGGACTTAAGGCCATAACTTCTGTGTATTTGTAATTGACATTCCTATTATATATATAAATGGTATGGCTTATATATAGTGGACATTCAATTGGTATGAGTTCATCAAACCCTAATGCTTCCGCTTAAATACTCTGAATTAGGGCGCGAGTAGTATTTTATTTTAACATGTAATCCTGCTTCCTGTCCGTGGAATATGATGTGGGGGCCCGGCCAGACCCTCTAATATATTTCATGTGATGGATTGAGGTGTTACAATTCGCTATCATCTTTTCTTGGTCTTCTTCCTACAAGTTTGTGGTCGAATTCTTTTGAGGGGTGGTGAGCATGTGTAAGTGCGGACCGTTATAACATAAATGAACTCAAGAATGTCCACTTAAGAATGAAAATACACCTATTTGAGGAACTTGTGCGTTCCTACTAGTCATTTTTTGCTTTTGCAAAGTCGCTAAAGTGTGTCTTTTACACGTATAGGTGACTCAAAGTTGTGTGGGACAGGCCCCAACGTTCTATTAAGAGTGCGGCACCAGCTGAGGTGCCCATAACCTCTCCTTCTACGGAGACAGTACGCTTAGGTGCGGAGGCATTGTTTGCAATGAAACAAGCATAACCTACTGGGTAGATACAACCTGCTATGGTGGCAGTATAGGTTGGTGTGAAGCTAAAACCTATTAACGCTGTAGTAGATATACGAGCAGCGGAACGACAACTGAAGCAGTTCATGAGTTTTTGTCCTCCTACGTTCGCGGGGGAAGGGTCCCCAACGTAGGCATAGGACTGGCTTGCACAAGTCAAAAGAATTTTTATGACAATAAGAACTGAGGAGGAACAAAATGTTACCTTTTTCACTTTCCTGTTGGAAGGAGAGGCTTGGCTTTTGTGGGATGAAATATAGCTGCACCACTTAACAGGAAGATAACTAGTGGAGGTCTCAATAGAGCAGTTTTCGAGACTGTTTTTGGCAAAGCATTTGTAGTCACAATGCATAGCCATGGAAAATGAGTTTCATTGTCTGACGCAGGGCGAAAGTATTTTTGACACCTATTTGCATGAGTTTACTAGATTGGGACACTATGCGGGGTCTACGTTTGCTGAAGAAGAGCATAAGAATAGTCGGTTCTACATGGGACTACAGGATGAGTTTAGGATGCTACTCTCGAGTTCGGTGAATCATGGGTTTCAAGTATTGATAGATACAGCCAGTGCATTGGAGAAATATATGAAAACAGTGCACAGCAAGAGGGACTTGGCGGTGACAAAGTCCAAGTTTAAAGAGCCGCATCCTAAGAAATCTGGTTACCGCAAGAGATGGAGTAAGAAGTCAAAGTCTTCTGGACATGCTCCCTCTACTGTTGCTTCTACATAAACTTCTGGGCAAGGCCCACGTACATGTTATACCTGTGGCAAGCCAGGACACTTTGCCCGTAATTGTCAGAGTGGTCCTCCAATGGTTGAGATGAAGGTATGAGCAACCTATGATAAAAAGGGAAAGACGATGGAGTCCACTGCGTCCCACTATACTCTAGCTCAACCGAGGGTGTACAACCTTGGCCAATAGGAGGCCATAAAGGAGAGTGACGTCGTCATAGGTATGAGTTAATAGAAAGATTTACTTCTTTCTATACTTCATACCTTGTGTTTTGCTTGTGTATGATTTGTTTATCTTAGGCTTTGCCCTGATTCGGGATTGTCTGATAAGAGCAATATTTGATATGGGTGCTTCGCATTCATTTCTAGGTGAGGACTTCGTGTCTCGGATTGGAGTGCCTACTTGTGTGCCGACAAAGAGACTAAATATATTGTTGCCTAACGGATGCGTGATGCGTGCAAAATAAGTCATGTTATGTTGAAGTGTGAATAGGAAGTCGGGATTTCAGATTGGAAGCATCTATGTTGCCACTATCAAACTTTGATGTAATCTTTAGTATGGACAAGTTCTCGAAGCAGCATGCCTTTATAGATTGCAATGAAAAGGAGATTACACTGGGACAGAATATCGAACTAGAGACTAAAATCGTTGGTAAGCGAGGATCGAGCAAGATATTGATTTCTCCTCTCCAGGTAGTCAAGGCAGTTCGGAAGGGCGCCGAGTTTTTCTACACACTATTGGAGGCTATTGAGCTGAAGCCTAGTGTGTGTGACATTCTGATTATATCAGAGTACAAAGATGAATTTCCTAATGATCTTCCAGGTTTACCGCCCTAACGGGAGATTGACTTCACTATTGAGTTAGTGCTTGGTGTAAAACTTGTGGCCCGCTTGCCGTATCATGTTGCGCCAAAGGAGGTGGCATAACTAAAGGTTCAATTACAAGAGTTGCTGGATCATGGCTATAATGCCCAAGTATGTCACCTTGGAGTGCACCAGTCCTCTTTGTGAAAAAGAAGGACAGAAGCTTGCGGCTATTCATTTACTATCGAGAACTGAACCAGCTGACAGAAAAATAATAAGTATCTGATATCATGGATTGATGACTTGTTTGATCAGCTGGTTGGATAAACTGTATTCTCAAAGTTATCCCCAAAGCCTGGCTATTACCAGTTGAGAATTCGGGAATGTGACATTCCCAAGACAACGTTTGAAACACGCTACGATCATTATGAGTTCACAGTAATACCGTTTAGGCAATCTAATGCGCCATCGGTATTCATGGACCAAATGCACCGAACGTTTCGAGAGTACTTGGACTTATTTGTAAACATCTTTATCGACGACATTCTAGTGTACTCTCAATATGAAGAAGATCATGCGAACCATTTGCGGATGATGTTGCACAACCTGAGAAGAAACAAGCTCTATGCCAAGTTCTCAAAGTGTGAGTTTTGTTTGTCGTCTGTAGCCTTTCTTGTCCATGGTATTTGTGGAGAAGGTATTGCGGTGGATCCGATAAAGATAGTTGCGATACAGGAGTGGCCGTTGTTGTCTACTATAATAGAAGTCTGGATTTTCGTTGGACTGGGCGGACAACTACAGATATTTCGTAGAAAACTTCTTGCAGATCGCCTTGCCTCTTACCACACTTATGAGGAAGGATCAGAAGTTCATTTGGATGCAAGAGTTCGCGCGAGCTTTTGAAGAGTTAAAGAGTCGTTTGACCACAGTGCCTATTTAACGTCGCCATGTGGTATAGACGGCTTTGAAATATATTTAAAGAGAGGGTTAGACCTGATTTACTCTAGAGGGGGGGGGGGGTGAATAGAGTATTAAAAATTTTGGTTTATTCTTAATTTATATCATAGTGAAAATAGTGATACCATATAGTAGTTAAGCAAAATAAAATAGGCTAACTATTCAAGCAATCACAAAAATAGCAAGAACAAAACAAACAGAAAATATGCAATCAACAACACAAGAAATTTATAGTGGTTCCCCAAAACTTGGGTACATCAACTTTTCTACCACCCTGTTAGGAATCCACTAACAGGTTTTGATCAGGTGACTGCCACCTATGAGCTTTTGATCAGGTGCTCAAAAACCAATCTCAAGTCTTTTGATCAGGAGACTTACAACCAAGCTAACTTTTGAAGGGAGTTAAAACCCTGTACAGTGGGGTGGAAAGAAGTTATTGGAAGTTTTCTCTTTCACAAAAACAACTTGAGAAGACTATGTTGATTCTGATGCTGTCAAAGCTCCCCCTAAGAAGATGAAGGTTCAGGAAGAATGAGCTTTGCTTCAGGGTGAGTAGGTCTTCAGCTTTTATCTACCAATGTCCAGGAAATCTAGTTAACTAATGTTGAATCAAAGATTTCTACAGATTCCTGGAACTGAAGATGAAGAAGACTCTTGATTTTTTATGATTGTTCTTCTTAAGTCTTGAGTATTGGCAAAGAATGAAAAAGAGTTGAAAGAGAATGAAAGAGAAATCAAGTGGTTGAATGTTCTCTATGCTGTATATTTTTCTTTTCTTGTCTGTCTCCTTGAAAAGAGAGAATCTCTTTTTAATATTCTGTCAATTAATTCTCCTTTGAATTTTGAATAACTTCCTTAAATGCTGGCTGATCTGGAGAATTCAAAACGGCTAGAATAAAACATTTATGAGTTTCCCCAACTGTCCTTGATAGAGTAAGCAAATAATTATTCTGATGAATACCATATTTAATGCAGACAATAACGACTATATCTAGATGAATATGTGCATTAAATACTCAGAATAATACTGCTAATAAATGATAGAATGAAGGAACAAAAGGAGGGAAACTCATTCTAAAACCGGACAGAAAACGTCAAACTCTGAACAGAATTCGTCGACCTGAGATCCAAGATCATCGACCTAAGAATGCCTATTCGTTGACCTGAGCTCTGTAAACTGCTAACTGAGAAATACTTTCCAAATCTGCACTCTGAGTTCGTCGTGCTGAGAATCTAACTAAAGAAAACTAATCATCGACTTGAGCTCGAATATCGTCGAGCTAAGCACAAAGAATTTACTCTGAGTTCGTCGATCTGAGATCGAGGATCTTTGAGTTGAGTTCGAAGAATTTGGAACTGAACAAACTTGTTGGAACACCCTATTACTAATTTGGGTAAGGATCACTATGTTTGTCTTAGGAATCCAGGTTGACCTAGTTGTATAGTTGTAAAGGTCAACATTAGAATGAGTCTAGGGCTTAGAACTTAGGTTTGAAGCTGCCCCCAGGACCATTCCAATGTCAAGGATATAGAGCCAAGTCTAAGGCAATTCTCGTCGAGCTCAGGTCGACGAATCGTCGAACTCGGTTCGACGCTCTCTGAGCTCAACTTGATAAATCGTCGAACTCCGGTCGACGATCGTCGAGCTCAGATCGACGATCACTCTTCAGTTATTCTTCAGGTCGCTGAGCTCAGTTCGACGATCTTCGAGCTCAGTTCGACGTTTTCTATCTGCTTGATCTCATTTTATCTCTGAGCTCAGTTTGACGATCGTAGAGCTTAGATCGACGATTCTTTTGAGAGATCGATGCTTTTAAGGATTCAAATGCTGTTATTCTTTGGAATGTTTTTGAATGCTATCAGCATTTATGACAAGAAGATCTGCCAGCCGTTTGTCTTTATTCTGGAGCAAGTTTCAAGGAATTGTTCAGGAAATATTTATTGGACCTTCCTCTAAAAGACAAGACACTTTATGGAAGACATTTATGACTGCCAACGGCTATCCTTGACAAGAATTCTTTTCAGAGAATAAGATCCTTCTTCTTGTCTTCAGAAAATATACAGAGAATATACAACACTCAGAGAATAATAAGAAAAAGTTGTGACAGATAACAAGTGATCAAGAATTAGAAGAACAATCTTCTTGCTTACTAACAAGTGTTCACAACTTCATCTCAAGAACTCCAGACACCTCATCTCTCAGTCTTCTTGTTGAAATAATTTTTTGCTGGAGATCAAAGTTCTAAAGACCTATCACCCTAGAGCAAAGCTTCCTTTCCTGAACCAGTCTACATCTCAGGGGGAGCTTTGACAAAAGATCCACTAAGTCTTCTCTCATTTGATTTGAGAACAGAGAAGACAACTTCATTTCCTTTTCCTTTTTATTTTCCTGCTGTAAAAGGGTTCTTGAACTCCCTTCAAAAGTTCTGTCTGGTTCTGAGAACCTTGACAAAACTCAGTGGTGGCAAGACACCTTATCAAAAAATCCAATATTGGTTTTTGAGCACCTTATCAAAAGCTTATTGGTGTCAGGACACCTGATCAACTCATCCCGAGTGGATTCCTACCAAGGGTGGTAGAAGAGTGGATGTACCCAGGTTTTTGGGGAACCACTATATTTCCTTGTATCTGCTGGATTGTTTGTGTGATTATTGCTGTGTGCTGTGTTCTTAATTTCTTGCTTCTTAAATTTCTTTCTAGCACTCTACACTATAGTGTAAATTAAATTTTATATGTGTTGATATTCTCAAAACTGTGAAACTTATTTGAATAAACTCTATTCACCCCCCCCCCTCTAGAGTTGAGATAGATCTTACCCTCACTTTCAATTGGTATCAGAGGGAGGTTGGTTGCTCATACAGGCCAACACCTGAACCAAAAGATCTTATATAAGATCAATCTCTTAAGAGGGTTATTTTCTTTATATCTTATATTATTCAAAGACATGGCACAGAACAAGGATTATGTAAGCACCAGACCTCCAGTGTGCAATCTATCTAAGTTTGCACTCTGGAAGGCAAGGATTAAATTATACATGAACTCTATTGATGAAGATATTTTCAATTCTGTCTTGACAGTTTGTCCAAGTCCACCAGCAAGCTCAAGCACAAATGTTATTCCACCTCCCTCAGGAACAGATACAGACATAAAGAAATGGAAAACTGCAGATGCAAAGGCCATGAACATCTTAGCTCAGACAATGTCTGATGAGATATTTCAGAAAGTAGCTGACTGCAACTCAGCCAAAGGAATTTGGGACAAGCTCTCTGAAATTGTCTCAGGGTCTGCTGATGAAAGAAAAGACAGGAGATCTCACCTCATAACCCAATATGAGAATTTCAAGAAAGGAGAGACTGAGTCAGTAGCAGATATGTACAACAGATTGAGTCTGATTGTCAATGAGCTAAGGACCTTGGATAAAGAAATCTCATTGACTGAGCTTAATGACAAGATCCTAATGTGCTTCCCCAGTACTTGGGATTCAAGAATCTGGCCAATCAAAGATGCCAGAAGTCTAAATGAAATCACTACTGAAACTCTCCTAGGCAAGCTCAAATCTTATGAGCTGCTTATCAAGAACAGAGAGGAAGAACAGAAGGCTGCTTCACGGGCCTCAAGGAAAGAGAAGTCAATAGCTTTCAAAGCTATTGAAGATCAGCCTGAAGAAAAACTCACAGGCAATGAGGAATTGGTCAGCCTACTGGCCAAAAGATTTTACAAGCTAGCCAGAAAAGACTTCCGAAAAAGGCCATACAAAGGACATGACAAACCAAGGTACGATAAGTCAAATAATAATAACAAAGAAATCATATGCTTTGGTTGAAGGAAACCAGGCCACATTGTGCCTAACTGTCCAGAGAACAAGAACAAGGACAGAAAGGATAGAAGAGAAAGAAGAAAAGAAAAAGATTTCAAAAAGAACAGCTCAGACAAAGCTTCCTCTAGCAGGAACAAAAATACAAGGAAGTGTTTTGTTGCTGAGACATGGAGTGAGACAGAAGAAGATTCTGAAACATCATCTAGCTCCAGTGATGATGAAGATGATGCTGATGAGAAAGAATTCTGCATGATGGCTATCAATGCCTCACAGCAAAACTCTGACGAAGAATCAGATTCAGATTCAGAAAATCAACCAGAGGAAGATCAGGTAATTAGCTCTTTTGATTTTAATTCTGAGGACTTCAAAAATGAATTTAAGACATTGTGCTTGGATTTACTAAAATCTGAAAAAGAGATAATCTCTCTCAGAAATAAATTATCTGAATACAATGTCCTAAACTCAAATAACCTCAAACTCTCTGAGGAGTTAGAATGTTGTAGGGAGGAGATAGCTTCACTGAAAAGTGAACTATCAAGGGCCAAAAAGTTTGAAGAATCCCTAAATGGGAGAAGTATCAGACTGATGGACATTACAAGCACAGTGAACTCTAGATTCAACAGTACACTGGGCTTGGGTGCCTCATCCAGCCAACCTATAATATTAACAACTCCAATCAAATTTGTCTCTGACAAAGGAAAGGGAGTAATAGAGGTAGCTAGGAAGAATGCAGATCTGTCAGAGAAAAATTCAGTTCAACAGATTGCGTCGAGCAGAGCTCGACGATCGTCGAACAGAGCTCGACGATCTAACCACAGATCGTCGACCTCAGCTCGATGATATCCAAACTCTGAACTTCAGCATAATCGATCTTCGAATAGAGATCGACGATCTGACCCAAGATCGTCGAACTCAGTTCGACGATCGTCAAAAAGAGATCAGGTCTGTGAACATTCCTTCAATGGCACAACTAGATTCAATCCTAGAGGTCCCTCATCCCAAGGCTTTAACCCCTATACTGAATGGATAGTACCTCCTAGGAGATACCATCCTGAAGGCTATAAGAGTCAACCTGGGATGTCTTTTATTTCTGAATTCAAGGGGTATCAACCTAGGCCCAAGGTTAACTGGGTCAAAAACAAATAAGCTGCTCATGTGCAGGTGAAGACCTATCCAGTATCTAACCAACAATGGTATCTGGATAGTGGGTGCTCAAAGCACATGACAGGGAACAGGGAGAACCTATCATCCTTCATAACCAAACTTGGACCCAAGGTGATTTTTGGTGATTCAAATTTTGGTCAAACCAAAGGATATGGTGCTGCTCAGATAGGCTCAATCACTTTTAAGAAGGTGGCATATGTAGAAGGACTGAAGCTCAATCTGATAAGTATCAGTCAACTATGTGATGAAGGATACACGGTGACTTTCAACAAATCCCTGTGCAAGATCAAGTCAGAGAATAACACAACTGTGTTAACAGGTAAAAGGACAGGTAACATTTACTTAGTAGACTTTCTTTCATCTAAAGTAGATATCTGTTTATTTAATTCCATATCTAAGCCAAATGTTTTATGGCATAAGAGATTAGGACATCTAAACCTTAGAACCATTGCTAGGCTATCCAAGGACAACCTTGTTAGAGGACTACCTTCTGGCCCCTACAAGAAGGAAGGACTTTGCAAGGCTTGTCAATTAGGCAAGCAAACTAAAAATAGCTTTAAGTCACTTAATAAGAGTGATTCACCTAGGATTTTGTACCTGTTGCAAATGGATCTTTTTGGACCCATCACAGTACAAAGCTTAGGAGGGAAGTCCTATACTTTAGTGGTTGTAGATGACTTCTCAAGATTCACTTGGGTATTCTTTCTGAGGAAGAAGTCTGATAACTTCAAGTGTTTGACAGATTTTCTCAAATGCATTCAGATTGAGTTCAACACTCACATTGCCCTGATCAGAAGTGATCATGGGACAGAGTTTGATTCTCTTCTCATGCAAGAGTTCTGTCAAAGTGAAGGTATCAGGCATACTTTCTCAGCTCCTAGAACTCCTGAACAAAATGGGGTAGCTGAAAGGAAAAATAGAACCCTAATTGAATCTGCTACTACATTGTTGACAGATGCTCACCTACCTCTATCCTTTTGGGCTGAGGCAGTGAACACCTCCAACTATGTATTAAATAGAAGCCTGATACATAAACTAAAGGGCAAGACTCCCTATAAATTGCTCAAAGGGAAGAAACCTAAAGTAAATTATTTTAAAAATTTTGGCTGTATTTGTTATATTCATAATAATGACAAGAAACATCTAGCAAAATTCCAAACTAAAGCTGATGAAGGAGTGTTTCTGGGATACTCCATGATCAGCAAGGCCTATAGGGTATATAATAAATCATCTTGTAAAATTGAAGAATCTGTTCATATTACTTTTGATGAGACTAACATGTGTTATAAGGAGAAGTCTACTTCTACCAAAGAACCCTTGCAGGTACAATCTATATCAGAAAGTATGGACAGATTACAGGTTAAAGAAGAGGACACAACCTCTCAACCTATTCATCAAAAGAATGAAAGCAGTGATGATGAAGAAGTGCAACATCTTGAAGAAAATCATCCTGAAGAGCCAGTTGTTGTTCCATTAGAGGAGACAACAACACAGGCTGGTGAACAATCAACACCCCATGTTGATTTAGTAACAACAAGAAATCATCTAATCACCCAAGTAATTGGAGAGATATCAGCTGGTGTGCAAACCAGAAATCAGGTTAACCAGAACCTGATGCACACTTGCTTCCTATCTCAAGTTGAGCCTCAATCCATTCAAGATGTAGAGCAAGATCCACACTGGATCATTGCAATGCTAGAGGAGTTGCATCAATTTGAAAGGAATAAGGTTTGGGAACTAGTGCCTAAGCCAAAGGATCATTCCATTATTAGAACAAAGTGGGTTCTCAGAAACAAGCTAGATGACCAAGGAATTATTGTCAAAAACAAGGCAAGGCTAGTTGCTCAAGGCTACTCTCAACAAGAAGGAATAGACTATGACCAGACCTTTGCACCAGTTGCAAGGTTAGAGGCCATCAGAATATTTCTAGCTTATGCTGCTCACAAAGGCTTCAAGGTTTATCAGATGGATGTGAAGAGTGCATTTCTCAATGGGGACATCAAAGAGGAAGTCTATGTTAGACAACCTCCAGGTTTTATCTCTCCAACTCACCCTGATTATGTTTTCAAATTGCATAAAGCATTATATGGTCTCAAGCAAGCTCCTAGAGCATGGTATGAGACCCTAGCATGCTTTCTTCTGGAAAATGATTTTGTTAGGGGGAGAGTAGACCAAACTCTTTTTATTAGAACTCATAAGTCCCATACCCTACTAGTACAAATTTATGTAAATGATATCATATTTAGATCTACTGATTCAAACTTGTGCAAAAAGTTTTCCAACCTAATGCATTCCAAATTTGAAATGAGTATCATGGGAGAGCTCTCCTTCTTCTTAGGATTGCAAGTAAAACAACATGCTGAGGGCATATTTATTTCCCAAACCAAGTATGCTAAAGAATTGGTTAAGAGATTTGGTATGTCTGAGGCATCTTGTATGAAAACACCCATGCCTACCAATGCTGTATTGGATGCTGATGAACATGGGAAACTAGTTGATCAGACAATATATAGAGCAATGATTGGCTCTCTATTGTACCTTACAGCCAGTAGGCCAGATATAATGTTTGCTACATGCATATGTTCTAGATTCCAAGTTAGCCCTAGAGAGTCACACCTAACTCTAGTTAAAAGGATTCTTAAGTATGTAAAAAGTTGTCCCAATCTAGGACTCTGGTATCCAAAAGACTCAGGATTTGAATTAACTGGATTCTCAGATGCTGATTATGCTGGATGCAGAATAGACAGGAAAAGCACCAGTGGAACATGTCAGTTCCTTGGTGACAGACTTGTCTCCTGGTTTTGTAAGAAGCAAACATCTGTGTCAACCTCAACTGCTAAAGCTGAGTATATGGCTGCAGGCAGTTGCTGTTCACAAATACAGTGGATACAAAATCAGCTCTTAGACTATGGCTACAACTTAGAGAAGTCTAAAATTTTTTGTGATAATACTAGTGCTATCTCTATAGCACAAAATCCAGTCCTCCATAGTAGGACAAAACATATAGAGATTAGGCATCACTTTCTAAGGGATAATGTAAAGAAAAACAAAATAGAACTTCAATATATACCTACTGATTTGCAAAGGGGAGATATTTTCACCAAGCCCTTGGATGAAAAGAAACGCAGTTTCTTCCTTAATCAGTTAGGCATGTTAGATGGAGGAAGCCTTAAATAACTTACAAGATTTTTGAAAAGATAAAACATACCAAGATTAGGCTAAAAAATCAGTTCCTTTTGTGTCTGTAGAATAGGTTTTGTCTCTGAACTGTGCTCGACGTTTTTCCAGAAATCGTCGAACGAAGATCGATGATTTTCCAAAAATCGTCGACCAGAGATCGACGCTTCCGAAGTCGTCGATCTGAGTTCAGAGCCCTCACTAGCTCTAGGCCTTTTCTCTTTTTGATCAGAGGCCGTCGAGCGGAGCTCGACGCTTTTCAACATCGTCGAACGAATATCGACGATATTGACATCTCTTCAGATTCCCTCTGTAGCCCAAATCATCGAGCTGAGATCGACGTACTGTCGAACCGAGCTCCACGATTTTCCGTTTCGCCGTCGAACCCTAATATAAAATCATTTCCGCGGCCGTCGTTCACCTTTTGTGCTTTCACTCTCTGCAACTCTCTTCGTTTTTCCCTCCAAATCCTCTACGCTTGGTCGTGTTTGTTTTTTTGTTGCAGGTGCAAATGGCTGATTCCAGTGCTGCAATCTCTAAGATGAAATTTGATACAGGATTTGACATTGATATAAATTCGTTTGATGGAAGCGATCAGCGCTTCAAGGATATTCTCAATCTGTTCAGAGAACAACAGCTGATCCAAATAATGACTACCCGGATGAAGATTGCTTCAGAAGAGAACAAAGAGTGGTGGTTTACAGCGACAGATGAGACTGAGAACTCTGTCGTCGGTATCATAAAAGGGACTCAGGTACAACTATCCCCGGCTCTCTTAACAGATGTCTTTCATCTTAGTTCTGGAAACAATTCTATTGAATTATCTGGAGAAGAATATGATTCCCTGCTTGATAGAATGGGGCACCATGTTGTAAACCCCAACAAACTGCTGAAGAAAAATTTATCTATAGAATTTCAATTCTTGGCAGATGTTGTCGGGAAAGTGCTTCTGGCCAAGCACTCAGCCCATGATACCATTTCTAAGTATCAGTTTTGTTTGATGGCAGCCTTAATTGATAAGAAACATCTTGACTGGGGATCAATCTTCTTCAACCTGATTAAGAAGAAGATAAATAAGACTGCTGTCAATTTTGGGAGAATCCTAGGGGTCTATCTGCACTCCAGATGCCCTGAATTGCTAACCTCCTCTGAGATGTTCATTAATGCATCTAAAAGGCTCTCTTGTGCTCTGTACAAGCAAATGGGACAGGCAAATTATCAACCCTACAAGAGCTGCTGCACCACTCTCTTCAGGCACAAGGACTGCTTCAGTCACTCCTCCTCTGCTCTCTGCTCCAGCAGAAGTGTTGCCTATCTCTCTTCCTCCTTCACCTGTATCTACCCCAGCAATTTCCTCCTCTCCTCCAGTCACCACCATAACCATATCATCCTCTATTACCATTTCCTCACCAGTTTCATCCCCTCCAGCATCTACTTCAGAGGAATTCAACCCTCTCTTCTCTTATTCAACCTTCACCTCACCATCATTCTCCCTCATAGAGGATTCCTTTATGGATGATTCTCCTTCCACTCCTCCTGAGCCACCCTCTACCTCCTCTTTTCAATAAATGCTTCATGACATCCTTTCCCAACCATCCTTCACACCCTCTCTTGCTTCACCTATCTCCACCTCAACCTCTTCTATCTCCACAATTCCACCCTCAGAGCCATCCATTCCTACTCCACCTACCTCCACATCTCCAACTCCAACCAACATACCTCCATCAACCATCTCTACTACCTCTGCTCAAGCCCCTCTTGAGCATGTAGATCTTCCAAGGTTGGCAGACAGACTCTATGAGTTGCTAGCTCCCATGCTGACATTTCTGTTGGAGACTTCTTTGGCTCCACTCCTGAAACAAGTCCAGGAGTTGTCTACCAAACTTTCATCCTTTTCCTCCTCCCAGGCAATCCCTTCTACTAGGTGCCTTGCTTCAGCTCTCCTTGAACCAAGGCAGGGGGAGATGCCTCATGAAGAAGTGGATATGCATCAACCAGCTCCAGCTCCTGCTCCTACTTTTGTACTGGACCTTCAAAGCTTGCTCTCTAAGTTTGATACAGTACATTTCAGTTTTCTGCCAGTACCTCAGGCTGAAGATTTGTCTAAGGCCATTGTGCCTATATCTGTCTGTGATCCCAGCCATATTGTCTCTTACATAAATTCCTGGAAGGCTGTGGATATTCTTGATGCCGCTACTAAGGCCATTGTGCCTCTTGTTGTTGAAACTGTTGCTGCTGGTGAAGATATTGAAAGGGTTCCAGTAACTTCTACTGATGAAACTGCTGATGAAGAACTTGCCTCCTATCTAGAAGCTCCTACACCTGCTGCTGCTTCATGATGCATATTTTAGCTTAATTTATTAGGGTAAAAATATGTTATTTTCGTTTTAAATCTCTTTTTTTATGTTATTTTTTGTAAGACCCCCTTTTTTTTTCTTTTTCAACCACCGGGGTCTTAGGCCCAGAATCGCCGCTTTGCGGTGACACCTTCACGTCCTGAAGGGGTCATCACCACAAGGCGCCGATTCTGCCGGCCAATTCGATCACAGAAAGGTAGCACATTATAACAGTATGAGAAATGCAGTCCACAATAATAAAATCACATTTATATAATAAAAATCTCCACGAAGGGAGTGTCCACAGAAAACATCAGAGTACTATAAATACGGGCTTATTCCCGATACATCATGACCACACTACAATATCACTCATGCAGAAGCAAACACTAGGAACTACTCAGAGTCGAGACTCACGATCCCGGCGGTATGAACTCTGGAGCTAGACTGCCCCATATCCAAGCGCACCGGTCTCTGGGGCTTCTCCTCCATGCTGGGCTCCACGATCCCCTAAATGATGCGGTTCGAAAACCGTTAGTCATAAAGACTAAGCCCTATCATCCCCTACCCCTTCCCCCCCATGGCTCCTAGGTACCGAGCGGAGAGGAAGAAAGGGAAGGACATGAAGGTAGAGATAATCATGAAACAGATGGCAGCGGAAACTAATCTAGCAAGTTGTATTCGGTGAGCAGTTAATATGAAGGTTGTAATAGGTCTAGCAGTAAGAAAAGCAATTATATGAATTTAAACCTTCACTTATGCGAGAACACATAAGCAAAGGGATCTTTTGCAAGGCTCCCATCGTATAAGTGTCCCATACCACTTATACCTTGGGGTGTCAGTTATCAAACAGCAATGGTTGTTATATATTGAAATTAACCTTTGATTTATAAACTTGCCCACACAAGCTTATATACCAAGGGGTCGTTTTGCAGGTCCTAATGTATAAGTGTCCCATACCACTTATACTTTAGGTGTCAGGGTTAAGTGAATCGATTATGCTATGACATGCTAGTGGGTATGATGAAACATGCAAGTGCAACACACACACCTGACTCTGTGCACACAGACCTTTAGTTCCCCCTTTCGGAGCCGTTACCTCCCAGGATACCTCCGTAGTGGCAGACGGAAGTGGTGGGTTGGGCCTCGCCCACCTCAAAACCAGTAAAAGCACCACTGGTCTGACCTATCGTACGCCTCAACGCTTGGTGCACTAAGCGGACGCCTGCATACTCTTGCCGGCTGGCACACCGGACTTCTGTTGGCGAAGTGTTAGTCACCTCGCCGAGTCAACGATAACGGTGTCGGTGCAATCGAACTCCCCGATATCGTAAAACCCACCACCTTAACTTTTCCTATCTTATGCACATGCAAGTTTAATCGTAAACACACAAAAACCGAGCCGAAGCTCCCCGGACCAAAACGTCCGTCTCCAAAACAACCGAGCCGAAGCTCCCCGGACCATCCCGTCCGTCTCCAAACTGACCGAGCCGAAGCTCCCCGGACCATCCCGTCCGTCTCCAAACCAACCGAGCCGAAGCTCTCATCAATCTTCCTGTGCCAACAGTGTTTGTGAAAGGTGCAGCCCTAGTTACTAAGTTACTCTTGTCGGTTTGTTATTACAATTTACGTTAGCCCAGAAATGCCCCCGGTATACCCCGTGAAGGGCTCTCAAGGGGCACTAGGAACCAAGACGGCGACATTACGGCCCGAAGTTCTCTTTCGCAAGGCACTTATTGTTATTGGTTGAACTCCCTTAACCCATTCCCTTCTCACATTACGATAGACTATCCTAGGGTGATTTTTAAACCTTCCACTCTTCGGGAAGACGATCTTTCGTCGAACCCGAGCACCTCATAACTCTAGCTATCACCACTACTCACTACTCCTTATATATTCCTATTGTAATTTCCTCCACAATTGTCCACCCAGACAAAATGTTTAACTCCAATGACTTCCTCAGATCATGTCCTATTGCCTTTCACATATTGCTATATGCAAACCGACCTAGACTACATGTCAAACCGGTTATGCAATGATCCATTACTCATCTACATGCCCTAAATTATTTATTGGAGACTTACCATGATATAAATGACCTAAATCCAGAAAATGGAAATTTTCCTAATCTATTTGGCATTTAATTAAATTCCTCGAAAATCCCAAGGGCTACCGGTTTGAACATGAACTACCCTAAGTAATCATGCAAGATGTCCAGCAAATTTATGATAAATAGTAGGTTATCTCAATAGGTTAAATCCTACGTATCATAATTTTTCTATCATCAAAAGGGCATGAAAAATATTTTAGAAATAATCTCTAATTTCTGTTATTTATGAACCAAGTATAGAAAATATTCTTCCAAATACTATAAGTAATTTATGCCATGCAAATAAAGGCCTAAAATTAGCACTGGACATGTTTCATAATTTTCCAGCAATTATTTTATCCATAATTAATTTTTAAACATAAAAGCCCTTTCTATCATCTATGAATAAAGTACTAGATTTACTTAACATAAAATTCAATAAAAATTCAGGGATCAATGTTTTACTAGTCAAGATCTAAATCCAGAATTTTAACTGTTTATAATTAATTTAAAACCTTCAAATAATTGAAACAACAAATCGGGCTAATAATCCTTTAACACATGAAGTATAATATTTAATAATCATAAAATTCCAGGAAAATTACCATAAGTCTAAAACATCCTAAATGTCCCTCCTCCCGAGTTTCATAATTTTTGGATTAGATTTAGTGTTTAAAATAACTAAATTACATGTTTATCCTAATCCAAAATCTCAACTTCCGAGGTACCTAATTACCTCCAATTCCTTCACTATTCCAACCAGAGAGTTTTCAGCACATCATGCCACACTCCTCCAAATTTTCAGGGCATACAAGAGCTTTTGCTCCTATGTCCTTCACAAACCTCAAAACCCTTCATTTAGGGTTTGAGCTTGGATCCTAGGGTAAGTCAACCCTAACCACTCCATTTTTCTCCAAACAGGTTATAACACCCTTCTAAGCCAGAGGTCGGAATATTAGCCTCTGTTGAGGTGATTTGACCTCTCCGAACTCTTAGTGCACTTTCTACTAAAAGTTGTCTCACTAATGCCTAGTTAATGGTAGAAGATTTCTCACCCAAAACTCCTCCAAATCAATTGGAATTTTGTACAGACCTAGGTTTTATAGCCAGGGACCACTCACCAAAATTTGGGAGGGTTTGGAGGTCATTTGACCACCTAAATAAATTCTTCTAAGTTTATTAAATTAAAACAAAAACTTTAGGCAAAGTATCTCCAAAAATTCCCATTTTTGGTCTGCCTTTAGGTATAACCAAGGTTAACCCCCTGCCCAAATTTCAGGTCATTTGGACAAGGGACGAAGAGTGGGCATCCATTTTAATTTCTGCCCAACTCTAGGTACAGCCCCCACTAAAACGGGTGCTGCGGCCGAACCGCTTACCCAAACGAGTTCAAACCAATTTTAAATTAATTTAGACTTGAAGGGCTACGACTTTCGTGACTGATCACTTTTCCTAAAACGGCCTCTAAGTGCCTCGTTTTGCAGCCTCAAAATATATTCAAATAATATATTTTTCCATTATGTAATATATAATAATCTGTGTATTATAATATTGATTCTACTGTTCATCTTCTTCATGAAACCGAAAACAGACACAGTAAACCATTTTTCCTATAAGCGTTCCGTGATCCGTCGCCGACCGTTCGGTCACTTCCCTGGCCAGCCACCACCACCACCTCCGTTGAGGCGGTGGCTATCGGTCGGCGGTGGTTTGGCCGCCGGAGGCGGCGGTTTCCGGCGAACTCAAAAATACCTTTTTTCATGGTTTTCCATGAAAACGAGAATGGGTCCGGCTCCGTTGAGCGCGAACCTCCTTTCTAAGAATCCTAAGATCTACCCATGAAAGAGAAGGAGCAGAGGAGGACCTTGTTCGCAGTTTGGAGGCGAGAAGAACGACGGGGTGCCATGGCGCGGTGGTGGCGTTGCTGAACTTCTCCTACAGCAAGAACAAAGGTCTGATCCGTTTGCTTAAGCGTGTAACCTTCTCCTCTGGTTCCAGGTGGGCTTTTATAAGTCAGAAAGTGGGAAGGTGAATGGGTAAAGCCTTTATGGCCATGAAGGTTCTCCCCTTAACGTTTCGGTTACAGTGAAGGGATAAGAAACGGTGGAAGCTGAACAGGTGTGTCCAGCTGGCGGCTTCCTATTGGACCATATCTTCCTCATTTATTATATAATTACAGAAGGAAAACGGCCTGAAATTACTCCTGGTGTAACTTCCCACACCAGCATTTATTACCACGCGTGTTAGAGTAATGTTGGGTACATTGGAAAATGTGTACCTGATTTGAAGAAGCCCAACCTAGCTCAATGATATACATCAAGGTGTATTTGATGTTGTTTTAAGTTGACATGTGCAGGTGAAGAATTGATAAAGTATGCAGAAAAAAATTCTAAGTCCAAGTGTCGACACAAAGGAAGCAGTGTCGACACATAGAAGAAAATAGTCGACACAACACTGGGAAGCAGTGTCGACACATAGCAGTTAGTCTACAACTACACTGGGAGGAAGTGTCGACACAGAAGAAGTAAGTCGACACATCACTGGGAATTTGTGTCGACACAGAAGAAAAGAGTCGACACAACTCTGGGAATTTGTGTCGACACAGAAGAAAAGAGTCGACACAACTCTGGGAGAATGTGTCGACACAGAAGAGTATAGTCGATCTCAGAATTGTCGACTTCAGCTGAATGTGTCGACACAGAAGAAAATTGTCGACCTCAAGTTTGTCGACACCAGCAGAATGTGTCGACACATTGTGATTAAGTCGACACTTACTAAGTTATGATTCTACAACAACTGTGTCGACACACAGGACTTGTGTCGACACACTGAAGAGTCAAGACCAAGTTATTTTCAGAAGAAGCTGTGTCGACTCAAAGACAACTTAGTCGACATCACTGAAGACTGTGTCGACACCAAAGTCAATTGTGTCGACACAGATAGACAGATGGTCTCGACACTTTCTGACAGACTGTTTCAACAACTTGTGGTTCAAGACTAAGGCACAGGACTTGTTTGAAGACTTGACAGCTGTGGGTTACACCGGTTAACTGAAGCTGTCAGACTTGTCAGAAAACGGTTAGAAACCGGATCAGCCGGTTACCATGAAGAATGTCTATAAATAGACAGATTCAGAAGGAGGAAAAAAACAAATGAAGGGACACACAATTGATCTTTTGAAATACATTGAATCAAAAAGTGGAGAAGGATTACAATTCTATTCATTTCAAGAAAGTGCTAGTCACTTAAGAAGATCTTCTCCGGGAGATCTAAGAAGACTATCTAAGGATAGATCTAAGAAGAGTTCTAATCAGAATTCAGAAGAATCATTCAAAGTGCTGGATAGAGAGAGATCAAGTCAGAATTTGAAGAAGAAGAAAGAAACCACCAGTGGATTCTCAAGAAGCTGTTTGGAATCAACTCAGCTAAGTTCATTTTCAAGAAGCCTTGAAGAAGGCTCAGATACAGTTGATTGCATCAGCTGATCAAGAATTGTCTTGGCCTTTTCTCTCTCAACTTTGGCAAGACAGTTAAACAATCTTTTCTATATTTCTGTAGGATCTGTTTACACAGATCTGAGTTGTAAGCCTATGATATAAAGGCTGAGTGTAGGAGTGTTGAACTCTGAGTGGTAGGGCTGTTTGCCTGAGTGTAGGAGAAGGATATTCTCTGAGTTGTAAGCCTTGGGGCAAGGCTGAGGTAGGGCAGTAGTGCCTGAGTTGTAGGAACCAGTTGGGTTCTGAGTTGTAGGATCTATTGATCTGAGATAAGAGGAAGTTTGGCCGAATCTAGCATACTGCTAGATAGGTGAAGGGGGAAAGTGGATGTACCCAGACCTTGGGGAACCACTATAAAACATTGTGCAATCTGTGATGTTTTAATTTCTGTGATTGCTGTGCTTATTGTGTTAGCTATTGAATTGAATTCTGCCTAGAAGTTTTTATAAGAGAAAAGCAGAACCTATTCACCCCCCCCCTCTAGGTGTTTAGGCTGCCTTGAAAGTTAAACTATCAAGTGGTATCAGAGGGAGGTTCCTCAAAAAGGACTTAACAGTCTGAGGTAGATCTGAAAGGCAGATCCAAGAATCAAGAAGATGGGTTCTGGAGAGAATCATAAGGAGCTAGGATCTATGAAATTACCCATATGCAAGAAGGAAATCTTTGGGATCT
The DNA here is from genome assembly GCA_039513925.1 of Platanthera zijinensis. Classification (NCBI taxonomy): domain Eukaryota; kingdom Viridiplantae; phylum Streptophyta; class Magnoliopsida; order Asparagales; family Orchidaceae; genus Platanthera; species Platanthera zijinensis. Next base: position 154,694,346 of record CM077080.1, on the reverse strand, counting down.
GGAAAGAAAGAGTCAGATTGTTTATGGAAGCATCTGACCCAAAGATTTACATCACAGTACAGGAAGGCCCCTTCATTCCAATGAAGATATCTGTTCTTGATGCAAATATCCAAATACCAAAGACTTATTCAGAAATGACCAAGGATGAAATCATCTTGGCAACCATGGACAAAAGGGCACAGAACATCATTGTCAGTGCCATAGATGATTCAACATTTCAGAATCTGATTCACTGCAAGACCTCCAAGGAGATGTGGGACACATTGATTGTCTACATGGAGGGATCTGAAGAAGTAAGGCTGGACAGAAAGTCTATGCTAAATCAGGAGTATGAAAGCTTTAGACAAGGAAAATCTGATAGCATAACTGAGTGCTATAAGAAATTCTATAGAATTGTGAATGAGCTAATCTCCTATGGAAGAGTCTTCAGTACCTATGAACTGAATGACAAATTCTTAAGATCCTTATCAAAGGACTGGGATACAAAAATCTGTGCCATAAGAGAAGTGGCTAAATTGGCAGAGATATCTCCTCCAACCCTGTTTGGAAAGTTGCTATCCTATGAAATGCAACTTATGGTTAGGAAGGAGGAGGAAAGAAACACTAGAGGAGAGCATAGAGAAAAGACTGTGGCATTTAATGCTGAAGCCACTAGAAAGAGTAGGAGGAAATCACCATCTCCTCCAAAAGAAGTTGAAGAAGATAGTTCTGAAAATTCAAATAAGGGTTCAGAAAGCTGTGATTCAGATGCAGACTTTGCTGCATTCACAAGGCAATTCCAAAGGTTCTTGAAAAAGAAGCAATGGAAGTCTAGGCCTTCCACATCACAGCAAGTTGATGACTATTATCAGAAGAGAAGGTCATCAAGGAAAGAGAAAAGCAGATCAAAGCCCAGCAAAGCCACTACTTCAAAGATTGTCTGCTATTGTTGCAATAAGCCTGGACATGTAGTGGCTGATTGTCCTGACAAAAGGAAGGAATCTTCAGAAAAGAAGAAGACTTATCAGAAAGGCAAGAAGGAGAAATCCTTTGTAGCAAAGAAAGATAAAAGTCTGTCAGACCAGTCAACTTCAGAATCAGGATCTGAAGCTGAAGCATATATTGGATTATATGCTGCATCTGAGGAAGAGGAGTTTATGCAGTTGCTAGACTCCATCAATGAACATCAATGCATGGGTTTGATGACAAGATCAGAAGAGGACCTATGCCAGAATCAGTCTGGTCCTAATGAGGTAAACTGTCCTTCTTGTACATCTGTTTGTAATACAAGTGAAGAATCAGCTACATCTGCATCAGGTGATGAAGATGCATCTGGATCTGAAGGAGATGTCTATCAATTGATAGACAAGTATGGGGACTTGTTGCAGGCCCTTAAGAAAAGCAAGAACCTGGTTAAATCACAGGCTCAGGAAATTGCTGATCTAAGGATTGCAACAACTGAGTTAGAAAAAGTCCTTGATCAAAAGTTGACTGAAATTGCCAAGCTGAAGAATATAACTTTATTCAGATGGGCACAATTAATTATACTAATGATCAAGTAAAGAGTCTGGAGGCCAGACTTAGAATTGAAAGGGATTTAGTGGCTAGTTACTCTAAGCCAAAATCTGTCTTACCCTTGATAGATGAATTTGTCACTCAGAAGGGTAAGGCTGGATTAGGATTTAAAGGTAACTCCAGGGCTGGCAGATTCAAGAGGAAAGGCAAAGCCCCTATTCAGCCACTAAACCTTTCAGTCCCCATAAAGTTTAGTAAGGAGAAAGTGCCTTCTAACATATATGATCATGAAGACATTCAGGATCATATTAAGACAAATGTTCTGAAGAACAAGGGTGTTATGGCAAGCAGGCCTACCTATGGTCATAAACCCAATGGTTTTAAGAAATCAGTAAGTGAAGTTGCAACAGCACCAGCAATGAACAGAAATGCTTCTGACAAGGCTGTATCTAGATCTAGATACAATAAGTTTGAATGTTGGTGCTGTGGCAAGAGGGGTCATTTTGCATTGGACTGCTGGTATAACACAAGTGTTATAAAGAATAAGAGTCTACCTGTTAGAAGAGGTTATGATAACTTTATTAATGCTAACCTGAACCAAGGACCCAAGACTTACTTGGGTTCTAAGGGTAAGTAATTCTGTATTGCAGGTGAATCCAAGTAACCATGCCCCTATATGGTACTTGGATAGTGGTTGTTCCAGGCACATGACTGGAACAAAGGGGCTGCTGAAGGAGTATTCATCTGTCAAAGATGGACATAAAGTGATCTTTGGTGGATCTGAAAAAGGAGTCATCAAAGGGTTTGGTAACATTTCTTCTAACCTAATTACTATCACCCAAGTGGCCTATGTAAAAGGTTTGAAACATAATCTAATAAGCATAAGCCAGCTGAGTGATCTAGGATATGACATTTCATTTGGTAAGGATGGATGTCATATCAAAAGGTCAAGTGATCAAGAGATCATATTGACTGGGTATAGGAAGAGAAATGTGTATTGCCTTAATTTTGAATGTGAGAATAAGGCTTCCCCCATTTGTCTTGTAGCTGATGACAATGCTTCTCATTGTGTTAAGTGGCACAAGAGATTGGCTCATCTAAACTACAAGACAATTGGCCAACTCTTTAGTAAAGAACTAGTGAGGAATGGGCCTCAAGTTAAGTGTATAAAGGAAGGGGTATGCTCAGCTTGTCAAAAGGGCAAGCAGACAAAAACCTCATTTCAAAGCCTTGAAAACAAGGATTCTGTGAGGTGCTTATACCTCTTGCATATGGATCTTTTTGGTCCTATGCCAGTTCACAGTCTAGGTAGGAAGGTCTACACTCTAGTGGTTGTAGATGACTATTCTAGATTTACATGGGTGTTCTTTCTGAGACAAAAATCTGAAACCCCAAGTGTATTACTTAATTTTGTAAAGCAAATTCAGAATGAACTGAATAGTACAGTGGTCAAAATCAGAAGTGACCATGGTACTGAGTTTCAATCTGAAAGCATAACAAACTTGTGTATAGACTTTGGGATTTTCCAAGAGTTCTCCTCACCTAGAACACCTCAGCAAAATGGAATTGCTGAAAGAAAGAATAGAACATTAATTGAAGCTGGTAGAACTCTATTGAGTGACACCTCTCTCCCAGAATATTTTTGGGCTGAGGCAGTTAACACTGCTTGTCATGTCATCAATAGGGCTTCTATCACCAAAAGCCACAGAAAGACTCCCTATGAGATTGTGAAAGGCAGAAAACCAAATCTATCCTATTTTAGGATTTTTGGTTGCAAGTGCTATATACTTAACAATGGCAAGTCATATTTGACTAAGTTTGCTGCCAAATCCCAGGATGGGATATTTGTTGGGTACAGCACAAATAGTAAGGCCTATAGAGTCTTCAACTTAACTACTCAAGTTGTTGAAGAATCAGTGCATGTTGTATTTGATGAAACAAGATTAATCAATTGTGAGTTGTCTTGTAGATCAAATGACTCAACAGGTATAAGCAAGAAGATGGACAAGCTCTCCATTGCTGAAGCTTCAAAGGAAGATGGAGCATTGGAAAATGAAGGCTGCTGTCCAGGGGGAGTACAAGAGATAATGGAAGCTGATGAAAACCAAGAGGAACAGCAGAATGAAGAAGCTGGAGATGCTCAACCTGAAGGGAATCTACCTCCAGCTATAAGATATCTAAGAGATCATCCTACTGATCAGATAATTGGTGATCCAAGACAAGGAGTTCAAACTAGAAGCAGAAATCAAAGCACAGTTTTGCATTCTAGTTTCTTGTCCCAAATGGAACCTAAGAAGTTTGAAGAAGCTATCCAAGACCAGCACTGGATTGATGCTATGCAAGAGGAGCTGAATCAATTCAGAAGGTGCAAAGTCTGGGAGCTTGTTCCTAAACCAAGAGGCCACAACATAATTGGCACTAAGTGGATCTATAGGAACAAGCTAGATGAAAGTGGAATAATAGTAAAGAATAAAGCAAGATTGGTTGCAAAAGGATACAGGCAGGAAGAAGGGATTGACTTTGATCAAACCTTTGCTCCAGTAGCAAGGCTGGAGGCAATCAGAATGTTCCTTGCCTATGCAGCCTACCAAGACTTCAAAGTATACCAGATGGATGTGAAGTCAGCATTTCTGAATGGTGATCTTAAAGAAGAAGTATATGTAGAGCAGCCATCAGGTTTTGTAGATTCTCTTAAACCTGATTCTGTGTATAAGCTTAGGAAAGCTTTGTATGGGTTAAAACAAGCTCCAAGGGCTTGGTATGAAACCCTGTCTACCTTCCTCATTGAGAATAAATTCTCAAGAGGAAAGATAGACAAAACTCTATTCCTTAGGGAATCCAAAGGAAAGATCATCTTAGTCCAGATCTATGTTGATGACATAATCTTTGGATCTACTGAAAACAACCTTTGTAAAAAGTTTGCCAAACTTATGCAAGGGAAGTTTGAGATGAGCAGTATGGGTGAACTTAAGTTCTTCTTGGGACTCCAAGTAAGACAGACTGATGATGGATTGTCCATATCCCAGTCTAAGTTCACCAAAGAATTAATTAAGAAGTATGGTATGGAGTCATCCTCCACCATGAGAACTCCTATGGGAACTAGTATGCCTGTATGCAAAGATGAGACAGGTAAACCTGTTGATGAATCATTGTATAGAGGGATAGTTGGGTCTCTACTATATCTCACTGCTAGTAGACCTGACATTATGTATGCTACATGTGTCTGTGCTAGGTACCAAGCCTGCCCTAAAGAATCTCATTATACTGCAGTCAAAAGGATTCTGAGATATCTAAAGGGCACTCCTACTCTAGGTCTTTGGTACCCTAGGAATAGAGATTTTCAACTAACAGGCTATTCAGATGCAGATTTTGCAGGATGTAGAGAGGATAGAAAGAGTACTACAGGTACTTGTCAATTCCTGGGAGGAAGACTAATATCTTGGAGTAGTAAGAAGCAGACCAGTGTGGCAATTTCCACAGCTGAGTCAGAGTATGTTGCTGCTGGAAGCTGCTGTGCACAGCTATTGTGGATGCAGCATCAGCTTAAGGATTATGGAATTCAGGTAAGTAGAACACCCCTTTTATGTGATTCAAAGAGTGCTATTTCTATTGCTAATAATCCAGTTTCTCATAGTAGAACTAAGCATATAGAAATCAAATACCATTTTCTTAGAGAACATGTAGAAAGAGGAGACATCTCATTGGAATTTGTAAAAACAGATTATCAAATAGCAGATGTATTTACTAAGCCTTTAGATGAAACCAAATTCAATAAATTCAAAATTGAATTAGGTATGTTAACCTATTGATTAATGTATTAACAAAATCATTAACAATGCTATTGAAGTGGTATATAAGTAAGTAAAAGTAATAACAACATAATCAAGTGTTAAAAAGGACACATTGAAGTTACAGAAATTGGCTAAGTAAGAATGTGTCGACACATTCAGTAATAATGTGTCGACTCAGAGAAATTATGTCGACAAGTCAGAAATATTGTGTCGACACAGAGAATATGTGTCGACACTTAAGAGTTATATTGTCGACTTAACCAGAAATGTAATGTCGACTCAACCAGAATAATGGTGTCGACACTTACAGAATATGTGTCGACACTTATCCTTAGAGTCGACACAGAATTTCTGTCCTTCTACTATGTATCCAAGGTGTCGACATAACCACAAATTGGTGTCGACACATAGTAGGCTGAAGAAATGTCGTGTTAATAGAAGTTTGTGTCGACACATTCCGTCTGTGTCGACACATTTAGACTGTTTTTGGCGCCTTTTGAACTTCTTTCAACAGAAGCTATAAATAGGTCAAAAACACTTTCTGTCGACACGCTTCCAAGGTCTTCGAGACTAAAACCCTGGGTCGACAGTCTATCTTTCTCTCTTCTCTCAAGCTTTCTCGACAAAACGATGGCGCCAAGGATTGAAGATAACATCAATGAAGGGTATGAGTTGGTGCGCCAGGCCTTTGCAGAGGCGCCGCCAGATGTTCAAGGAGTTATCACCCTCCTCTCTGAGTCAGGGTTAGAATTTCTCATCTCAGAACCTTCTAAAATCTGGAAGAAGGAGGTGCACGAGTTCTTTATCTCTGCATCAGTCCATTGTACTGGCCTCAAGATTAAGTCCTCTGTTCAAGGGACTAAGGTGAAGATTAATCAAAGAAGTTTAAGAAAGATCTTCCAATTGCAAGTAGTTGAGAATGAAGAGGAAGTTCCTATATCTAAGACAAGGGAAGCCCTTCAATGGTGTGGACTGGATTCAGGATTGAAGATTGGAGCTGCATTCAACAGGAAGGGTATGAATCAGCAAGGGAAGTTCTTGTCAGAAGTAGTTGGGAAAGTAATCCTCTGCAAGACAGGTGGACATGATAGGATTTCTACCTATATGTTCAGCCTGATGACCAGGATTGTTTTTACTATTCCTACTGATTGGTCAGGAGTAATCTTTGACAAGATCAAAGAAGGAATCAAGAAGCCTAACATGGCTAGGATCATGAGCCTGTACCTCACTGGAGTCCTGGTTAGACCACAGCACACTTTTTGGTGAGATCTATCTATAGGGCTGTCTTGGCCTTAGAAACATTTCCCACTCCAATCCAGTCATCAAAATGACTTGAAATTTGGGGTGTGGCCTAATCTTATCTATATCTAGATGTTGTCCAAAAATTAGGATTTTTGGGAGATATTTTTCTATAGTTTTTAGAAAAATTCAATAATCCTAGCATAATTTAATTAGAAGGCTAAAAGACTTCCAAACCCTCCCAAATTTTGGTGAGTGGTCCTTGGGTTTATCATATGGTTCTGGTAAAAATTTCATTTTATTTGGAGATGTTTTGATTAAGTTTTTATTCCAACCCAAGGGTTGTCCTTATAGGATAATTTAGGATCAAACACCCCCTTGGTATTTGAGTGGCCATATCACCTCAACAGGGGCTGATATTTTGGTCACTGACATTTTAGGGCATGACACTCCCTCCAAGGGAGTTTGGAGTGGTTTGGTGTAGGGTAGCCCTAGAACCCTAGGGAAAAATCCTTTAATGGTGGTTTTTGGGGTTGTGAAGGTCATGGGGTCAAATGACCTTGGACTGACTTAAAATTTGGTGGAGAGAACCATAGGGCCAGTATAGTTCTCTGGACAAAAGTTTAGGGTATTTGAAGACAGCTAGGCCACCTAAAATCCTAACCCTAGTTTAGGTCACCAACTTTAATTTGAATTATTAAGCTATCTAATGAACTTCAAATCAAGTACAATTTGGGCAAAGAGATTTTCTAGTCAAAATAGCCATGATATAATTTTGTTGAGATTTTTGGATTATTTTATACAGTACTTCATTTACAACTCTAATTGTTCCCTAGATATTTATTTTGATGATTATGGAATTTCTATTCACTAAAATATTATGAAATCTTGGATTAAGGCATCTTATAGCATGTTATACCTTCAGTATTTTTCTTGGAAATTTTAACTGATTATTTCTGTTACATATTTCTTTAACGTACTAATTGTGATATGTAGTCAAAAATATAGTTAAGGCCCAATTACTATTTGGAAAATTATGAAATTTGGTCAGTAGGTGTCTCAAATTAAGATAGTCACATTGTAATTTTCTATGGAATTTTAGATGGATAAAAACAGTACCTCCTTCATTAAGTTAGGAAAATTAGTATCTTGAATTAAAATAAATTCAGAGTTCAAATGTTAAAGAAAAATTATGGTACCAGGTTTATGATGGTTTTAGGTCACTATAAAGCTCCTATAATTTTTATTGGGATTTTGGATACATATTTTCAGTACTTCCTTTATAATATGGTAGAAATGGCCTAAAACGGTAAATTAGGAAATATAGGCCTAAACAACCTCTGAATTTCTCAAAACTTGGAATTGCTGTTTAAATGTCTCATAGGATTTTTACTGATTTTATGATGATTTATTGTGGGCTCATTAGTGCACTTCATGTTCATACTAGGGCATTCAGAATCTTAGAATAAATAAATTAAATGCCCGATAAATAGGAAAATTTGGGAATCTTGGTCTTAGCTATATTATGTCACGATAGACCTCTAGTAAATATCATAGGAGATTCGGAAGACAAATTGAAGTACCTCCCCTTATACTCCTCATGTACCTTAGGATGGTGTGCATATAGTAAAACACGGAAACTGAACTAGAGTGATAATGAACTTGGGAAATGGAATTTTGGTAGTTACTGGTTGGTTAGGGCAAGCTATGATTAAGTTCATTATTGGAAGTCAAGATAAGTAGAGTGCGAGACTGGTTAAGGATAATGGCGTATTGGAACGACGAAAGATCGTCCGCCCCGAGTAGGAGAGGAAGTGTCTTAATACTCTAGGGTTAGATCTAAAGTAACTTAAAGTGGATCGGGTTAAGGGAGATCAACCAATAACAATAAGTGCCTTGCGAAAGGGAACTTCGGGCCGTAATGCCGCCGTCTTGGTTCCTAGTTCCCTTTGAGAACCCTTCACGGGGTATGCTGGGGGCAGTCCTGGGCTAATGTAAACCATAGGAATAATAAATTAAAAGAGCAACTAGTATAATTAGGGTTGCACATACATTCACCCCGGTAGCTAGGAAGGTAGAATAAGTTGCTTTGGTTCCCATTCGGACGGTAGCTCTGAAGGTAGATGCACGGACGGGACAGTCCAGGGGCCGAGGGCTCAAGGGTTGGAATACAGAATAAAGGTGGTGGGTCTTCGGTATCTGATTGTCGTTCACACTGACATCGGTACATTGACTCGGCGGTGTGGGACACTTAGCCAAAGAAAGTCTGGTGTGTACAACCAGCATTAGTATGCAGATACTCTAGGTTGTGTTCTTCTAGGGGCGTACGGAAGGGCTAGGCCCGGTAGTGTGGATACCCGCCTAGGAGTGGGGGGACTGACCCACTGTCTCCGTTTGCCACTACGGAGGTTCCTGGGAGTGAAGCTAGCTGCCCGAACAGGAGGAACTAAAGGTCTGTGCGCAAAGAGTCATGTGCGTGAGTTGCACTTGCATGAATCATGGCATAGCATATCACTACACTCATATTTGCATACAACCGACACCCCAACGTATAAATAGGTATGGGACTTTTTATACGATGGGAGCCTTACAGAAGACCCCTTAACTTATAAGTTTGTATGGGCATTCATATAAGTTAAGGTTACTTACTTATTCACTTGCTTGTTTACTTACTGTTCTCTAGCTGCCTTTTTATACAATTGCTACTTATTAATTGTCCTCCTTATTACTTACCGCCATAGGATTGTTAGACCTACTTTATTCTAAATAATTGTTAGATTAGCTCCCTTGTCATCTGCTTGATTATTCTCCACTTTTGAAGCTTCCCTTTCCTCCTCTCCGCCCGATGCTTAGGAGCCGTGGGGGGAGGGTAGGGGATGATAGTGCTTAGTCTTTATGACTAATGGTTTTCGAACCACAACATTATAGGAGCTCCGGATGGGAGATAGGGACCAGCACCAGCAGAGCACGGTGCGCTTGGAGGTGGGTCAGTCTAGCACCGGTGCACCTGCGACCAGCTCCGTGAATGATTAGTATTTTTATAGCTTCCGTGATGAGTGATCTGTAGTGAGGACTCTGATGTATCGGGCTCGAGCCCATTTATCTATTTCCTGTTATTATCTACTGATGGACTGGATATGATTTCACTTTTATTTACATGTTTTTGTGGACTTGTTTACATTTTATGTATAATTACTTCTCTTTCCTGTCATCGAAAAGGGCCTGCAGAATTGGCGTTTTGTAGTGGCGGCCTTCCCGTGAGTCGGTGCCACCGCAAAACGGCAATTCTGGGCTAAGACCCCGGTGGTTTAAGAAGAAAAAAAGGGGTCTTACAGTACTGGAGTTGCACTCAAGGAAAATACCAACGAAACACCACAGTTTGAATGACTATTGGATATCATCAGGTGACAGTGAGTATCGCCAATGGCGATAGCTCTTTGTGAGCTATTTGTGTTGCGTTCTTTAAAAGTCTATTGTTTCTGGCACTGCAGAATGCTGCAGGGTTTTGGGTTGAGTTTGGGCACAGAAAGAGAACTTATGTTGGTCCCGCCTAGCGATCTTGACGAACGCTGGTGATAACTCCCTTTTGCATTGTAAAGCCAGTGATACTAAGAATCGCAAAGGTGGACAAGAGGGGTTGAAGAGAAGATAAGGTGGATGTGGTGGAAGTTGATAATATTCTCCGATTCTATATCCGATAAAGGCAAGCGTACCTTATCGTTTATAGTAAAGAATACTAAAGATTAATATCAAGGTTGTATTTTCGTGTAGCGTAGTGATTAATTCTACTTTAAGGAGATCGCTACTATTTTATCAAATGATTTTTCTATTAATTTACTTAACTAAAAAAAGAACTAAATTACTAATTTAAAAAGAAAACTAAATTACTTGTAGAAATAAAAGGTTAGAGCTAAAAATAAAAGAGGAGTACTACATCTTGAATCACTTTGAAATAAGAAAATCAAAATGAAATAACAAACTAATTATAAATAAAGTAAAACACCATGACCGTGGAGGTTCCCGAAGCATGAACACGCTTCTCTTGAAGTCATTCCCACCTGAGTTTAGGAAGGTTGACCGAACTCTCGTCAAAATCGAAGACCTAAAGGTCGCCTTAAGTGGTGAACCCCGTTATTGGATTTAGCTCCAATCCGGGAGATTTAACGTCTGCCTCTCTCGAGGGGTGCATGAACCTCTCTTAAATATTGGGTGATCGATTCAAACTACGAGCCTCTCGGCTAACTAAGAATGAAAACCCAAAAGGACACTATATACCGGCAATATTGTCCCACTAAATAAAAACCAAGAGTAAATCAAAGGTAATTACTTTAAGAAGAAAAAGAAAGCTAAACCATCATAACTTGATAACCTCATTCTCAAATCATTGCGAGAAAAATACAAATGAGGATTAGTTAATCATGGTAAACGGGAAAGAGAGGGGTATATAATATAGGTGCATGAAGAACAAAATGAAGGGAAAGAGAGAAAGCTGATTAAAATTCATTAAAAATAAGAGCGATTACAACTACCAAATGGACATTACAAGTGCATAAAAAGAAAGCTAACTACTGATACTACACTAATAAAAAGAGGTTACAAGTAATGAAAGTATATTTCATGAAAAATAAAACTAGAAATGGAGGGAGAGAGCAAAAACATAAGGAAAAAAATGCAAAAATCTAAGAATGAAACTAGCAGCCCCAAAACTTCGTCAAGAATGCTTAGAATGGCCTGGTATTTATAGGAAAAAACTATAACTTGGTCACGCCCCCTGTCACGCACGGAGTTGACCTAAGGCACTGGATTCTGGCGGGAATGATGATTGCTTTTGTATGTTGGTGTCGTGCATTAATGGCGGCAACATGATTTTAATAAACAGCTGGACTTATCCTCTAGCAGCAGGCAAGCTCGGCAAAAGAAGGAGCGAGGGCTCAATGAAATCAGAAGAGAAGGAGGGAGAGCTTGACAAAAAGGTTAAGCTCGACGAATTCGATGAGCTCGACAAAATGAGAGATTTTGTCAAACAAAGAATAAAGGCGGAGCGGGTTCGACGAAAATTGAGGTGATCGTCGAATGTAGAAAAAACGGAGCTGTGTTCGACGTAAAAGAATGATTTCATTGAACGCAGAAAATGCAGAGCGGGTTCGATGAAAAAGAAAGATTTCGTCAAACGCAGAACGTGCTGAGCTCTTCCTTCTCCTTTGATTTCGTTCAAAATGAGAAAAGAGAAGATGAGGTATTTGAAGGTGAGGTTGACGAATGCTGAGGACGTTCATCGATCGCAGAACTGAAGGCTAAGCTCGTCGAACGTGCTGAGCTCGACGAAATGACTGAGGTCAACGAATTTGCTGAGTTCGATAAATTTTTCTTAGATCAACGAATTTTTCTGAGATCGACGAATTTGCTGAAAACTTGCAAAAAGAGAAGAAAACATTAGTGGTATTACAATATATAAAAAGAAACTAAAAAGAACATAAAAATAAAAAAAGAAAGAGTTTTAAAAAGAAAATAAATATATTTTTACCCTAATAAATTAAGCTAAAATATGCATCATCAAATACCCCCATACTTATTATTTTGCTTGTCCTCAAGCAAAGACTACTAGTTAGAGAAAATAAAGAGGATTAATTAAAAAGTTTAAAAATGCTATAAACGAGTAAGACGAGAATTTAGAGGTAGAGAAATTTTGAAAAAGAGTTGAAAGTTCCTACTTTAACTTAGCACATAATTTTATAAATTTTACTAAATATACAAACAAATCATCCCAAATTTTTACAGAACTAAAACTTAATAAATTAACGAATAAAAAGTGCATTGAGTCACTACTAAAGTCTAAGAGACAAATTAAAATCATAGTCAATCAAGACAAAGTTCAATATTTCTATCAAATAAATTAGTTACTTAATCTAGTTTCTCGCTACGATACTAAAAAGTAAACGTAGGAAGCATGTATCACTAGTGATTTAATTAAGCGTAAAATTAGGCTTAGGTTTTTAAGGGTGCGATATTCAAAAGATAAACACGAGAAGTATTTGCACACTTAAAACAAAAAGAACTGAGCTTTGCCAAAATAATGCTAGCCAAAATAATGCTAGCCAAAATAATTTCTTTTCACGTTTTTTTTTCTTTTCTTTTACTTTTTTTTCATCAAATATTTTTTTCATTTTTCATTTTTTTCATTATTCATACTTAAATATTTCCACTTTTGTAGCAAAATATAATACAAAAATTTTCCACAAAATATTCAAAAAGATGCACAATAACATTTAAAACTCAAAAACAAATTTAAAGTGTGCATATAAGTAAGCTCTTTGACCGTGGTGAAATAAAAAGTTGGGCTACAAAAAGGAAAGGAAAAGGCACAAAATTGGATAGCAATGATTATTGTTTGGCGGGGTGCAAAGGATCAAATGTTTCAAAAAAATGCCTAAATCATTTTCATGTTTCCTAAATCTACTTAAAGATAAACTTTGAAATTTCAAAAGAAGATAAGCACAAAAATAGAAAATAGAGAATTTGCTTTAATGAAAATAATGATAATATGCATCTAGACTTTTTTGTGTCTACTAAAGTTAATACTAATTAACGTTTAAAAATATTTTAATAGGAAAAAATAAAGGATGATAGGTTTTATAAAAGTAAAAAAATAAAAAAAAGGCTAGGGAAAAGTGAAAAAGATTCAAGAAATTTTCAAAAACAACATACTACCTAAAAAGGAACACTGCATGAGTAACATACTACTCGCTTAACATATTTAAATAGAAAATTAATCTAATTTATTCTAACAAAGCAAGTAGACATGAGATTAAAAAATTCAAAGTGGCGGGGCACTAATTGATTTGGCAAAATTAACTCAACTTAATTTGGGATTTTTCAAAAAAAAATATATATATATTTTTTGGATTTTACAAAAATTTATATATATATATATTTTTTCTAAAGTAAAATAACTAAGGAAACACTCCCCCATACTTAAAGTTAAATATTGTGTCCAATGTTTAAAGTTAAGTATAAAGAGAGTGTTAGGAAAAGAGAGAAGAGGAAAAAAAATGCAAATAAAAGGAAAAGATGCTTCCCTAGCGCTTGATTCCCAGACGTTGAAAAATGCGTCCCCCCGAACTTGACCTAAAGATGGCTCGAGTCCAAGTTGAGAGGCGAGAAGGGGCACAAACACGCAAGAGCTTATTCCTGCACAAAATAAAATAAAATAAACAAAAAAAAACGAATAAGCAAGGGTTGCCTCCCAAGAGCACTTATTGGTTATCGTCATTGAGCATGACGTTATTGGTTTGCTAAATGTAAAATAAAAAGAGAAATGTAATTGCTGCTCGCGTAATATAAATTACGGCGCGAGAGCCAAAACATTTTTTTAGAAAATAAAAATATTTTTTTGTAATTTTTAATTTTTTGAATAAAACAGAAAGGAGAAAGATTTAGAAAAAGAAAATTTGTTAGTAAAAGAAAATAAACTATTAGAAGGTGAAAAGGAAGAAGAACTAGAAACTAAATTAGAAGGAAAAATAAAATAAGAAAAGAAAGAGGAATTTTTGCAAGGAGGGGGAAGAGAAGAAAAAGAAGAAGGCAGTGACGGTTGATCGAAAGAAATTTTTTGGATAAAAAGATCTGGTTGCTCCACTTGAAAATCAATCATTTCTGTAGATTGGGAGCAAAACAGGATATCAAAAAAATCAGTCTCCTCGGAAGATCGAACCCAAAAAGTTCATCTTTCTCGAAAAATTGAGAAAAAATCAGGATATCGGGGGAAATTTCCTCCTCGAGAGGTTGAAATCACAATGGAATTTTTGAATAATGGTCTTCCATGAGTGATAGAAGGCACTGCGGAATATTCAAAATTCATCACTCAAAAGATAAATAGGAGGAGGAGGAGAAGAAACATTTGCGGCCTCAGAAGCTAAAGCGTCAAAAATCACTTTGAAATAAGCATTGATGCATGCATCAAATGCTACAGAATCAAAAATGATTTCATTTTCGCTAAAATCAAAAATAGGAGGCGCGCAAACTTGCGGAGAAAAAGTGAAGAAATCTTGAGATGGAATGGGTTGATGATCACCTTGGTCCCAACAATGATCAGGGTGTTGCCACCCTGAGTAGTTTAAAGTAAGGCTAGGATCAAAATGTCCATTCAAGAAATCTCCAGAAAAATTAAAATCAGAAAAATTCGGAGAAGAAGGGTAGGAAGGCGTTTGAAAATCATCATAAGCCCATGAAAAAAATTCGCAGATGGATTAATTTGGCCAAATTCGAGCTCTTCCTTCTCCTCATCGATCGCAGAACTGAAGGCTAAGCTCGTCGAACGTGCTGAGCTCGACGAAATGGCTGAGGTCTACGAATTTGCTGAGTTCGATAAATTTTGCTTAGATCGACGAATTTTTCTGAGATCGACGAATTTGCTGAAAACTTGCAAAAAGAGAAGAAAACATTAGTGGTATTACAATATATAAAAAGAAACTAAAAAGAACATAAAAATACAAAAAGAAAGAGTTTTAAAATGAAAATAAATATATTTTTACCCTAATAAATTAAGCTAAAATATGCATCATCAAATATCCCCATACTTATTATTTTGCTTGTCCTCAAGCAAAGACTACTAGTTAGAGAAAATAAAGAGGATTAATTAAAAAGTTTAAAAATGCTATAAACGAGTAAGACGAGAATTTAGAGGTAGAGAAATTTTGAAAAAGAGTTGAAAGTTCCTACTTTAACTTAGCACATAATTTTATAAATTTTACTAAATATACAAACAAATCATCCCAAATTTTTACAGAACTAAAACTTAATAAATTAACGAATAAAAAGTGCATTGAGTCACTACTAAAGTCTAAGAGACAAATTAAAATCATAGTCAATCAAGACAAAGTTCAATATTTCTATCAAATAAATTACTTACTTAATCTAGTTTCTCGCTACGATACTAAAAAGTAAACGTAGGAAGCATGTATCACTAGTGATTTAATTAGGCATAAAATTAGGCTTAGGTTTTTAAGGGTGCGATATTCAAAAGATAAACACGAGAAGTATTTGCACACTTAAAACAAAAAGAACTGAGCTTTGCCAAAATAATGCTAGCCAAAATAATGCTAGCCAAAATAATTTCTTTTCACGTTTTTTTTTCTTTTCTTTTACTTTTTTTCATCAAATATTTTTTTCATTTTTCATTTTTTTCATTATTCATACTTAAATATTTCCACTTTTGTAGCAAAATATAATACAAAAATTTTCCACAAAATATTCAAAAAGATGCACAATAACATTTAAAACTCAAAAACAAATATAAAGTGTGCATATAGGTAAGCTATTTGACCGTGGTGAAATAAAAAGTGGGGCTACAAAAAGGAAAGGAAAAGGCACAAAATTGGATAGCAATGATTATTGTTTGGCGGGGTGCAAAGGATCAAATGTTTCAAAAAAATGCCTAAATCATTTTCATGTTTCCTAAATCTACTTAAAGATAAACTTTGAAATTTCAAAAGAAGATAAGCACAAAAATAGAAAATAGAGAATTTGCTTTAATGAAAATAATGATAATATGCATCTAGACTTTTTTGTGTCTACTAAAGTTAATACTAATTAACGTTTAAAAAGATTTTAATAGGAAAAAATAAAGGATGATAGGTTTTATAAAAGTAAAAAAATAAAAAAAAGGCTAGGGAAAAGTGAAAAAGATTCAAGAAATTTTTCAAAAACAACATACTACCTAAAAAGGAACACTGCATGAGTAACATACTACTCGCTTAACATATTTAAATAGAAAATTAATCTAATTTATTCTAACAAAGCAAGTAGACATGAGATTAAAAAATTCAAAGTGGCGGGGCACTAATTGATTTGGCAAAATTAACTCAACTTAATTTGGGATTTTTCAAAAAAAAATATATATATATTTTTGGATTTTACAAAAATTTATATATATATATTTTTTTCTAAAGTAAAATAACTAAGGAAACACTCCCCCATACTTAAAGTTAAACATTGTGTCCAATGTTTAAAGTTAAGTATAAAGAGAGTGTTAGGAAAAGAGAGAAGAGGAAAAAAATGCAAATAAAAGGAAAAGATGCTTCCCTAGCGCTTGATTCCCAGACGTTGAAAAATGCGTCCCCCGAACTTGACCTAAAGATGGCTCGAGTCCAAGTTGAGAGGCGAGGAGGGGCACAAACACGCAGGAGCTTATTCCTGCACAAAATAAAATAAAATAAACAAAAAAAAAACGAATAAGCAAGGGTTGCCTCCCAAGAGCACTCATTGGTTATCGTCATTGAGCATGACTTTATTGGTTTGCTAAATGTAAAATAAAAAGAGAAATGTAATTGTAGCTCGCGTAATATAAATTACGGCGCGAGAGCCAAAACATTTTTTTAGAAAATAAAAATATTTTTTTGTAATTTTTAATTTTTTGAATAAAACAGAAAGGAGAAAGATTTAGAAAAAGAAAATTTGTTAGTAAAAGAAAATAAACTATTAGAAGGTGAAAAGGAAGAAGAACTAGAAACTAAATTAGAAGGAAAAATAAAATAAGAAAAGAAAGAGGAATTTTCGCAAGGAGGGGGAAGAGAAGAAAAAGAAGAAGGCAGTGACGGTTGATCGAAAGAAATTTTTTGGATAAAAAGATCTGGTTGCTCCACTTGAAAATCAATCATTTCTGTAGATTGGGAGAAAAACAGGATATCAAAAAAATCAATCTCCTCGGAAGATCGAACCCAAAAAGTTCATCTTTCTCGAAAAATTGAGAAAAAATCATGATATCGGGGGAAATTTCCTCCTCGAGAGGTTGAAATCACAATGGAATTTCTGAATAATGGTCTTCCATGAGTGATAGAAGGCACTGCAGAATATTCAAAATTCATCATTCAAAAGATAAATAGGAGGAGGAGGAGGAGAAGAAACATTTGCGGCCTCAGAAGCTAAAGCGTCAAAAATCACTTTGAAATGAGCATTGATGCATGCATCAAATGCTACAGAATCAAAAATGATTTCATTTTCGCTAAAATCAAAAATAGGAGGCGCGCAAACTTGCGGAGAAAAAGTGAAGAAATCTTGAGATGGAATGGGTTGATGATCACCTTGGTCCCAATAATGATCAGGGTGTTGCCACCCTGAGTAGTTTAAAGTAAGGTTAGGATCAAAATGTCCATTCAAGAAATCTCCAGAAAAATTAAAATCAGAAAAATTCGGAGGAGAAGGGTAGGAAGGCGTTTGAAAATCATCATAAGCCCATGAAAAAAATTCGCAGATGGATTAATTTGGCCAAATTCGAGCTCTTCCTTCTCCTCATCGATCGCAGAACTGAAGGCTAAGCTCGTCGAACGTGCTGAGCTCGACGAAATGGCTGAGGTCAACGAATTTGCTGAGTTCGATAAATTTTGCTTAGATCGACGAATTTTTCTGAGATCGACGAATTTGCTGAAAACTTGCAAAAAGAGAAGAAAACATTAGTGGTATTACAATATATAAAAAGAAACTAAAAAGAACATAAAAATACAAAAAGAAAGAGTTTTAAAATGAAAATAAATATATTTTTACCCTAATAAATTAAGCTAAAATATGCATCATCAAATACCCCCATACTTATTATTTTGCTTGTCCTCAAGCAAAGACTACTAGTTAGAGAAAATAAAGAGGATTAATTAAAAAGTTTAAAAATGCTATAAACGAGTAAGACGAGAATTTAGAGGTAGAGAAATTTTGAAAAAGAGTTTAAAGTTCCTACTTTAACTTAGCACCTAATTTTATAAATTTTACTAAATATACAAACAAATCATCCCAAATATTTACAGAACTAAAACTTAATAAATTAACGAATAAAAAGTGCATTGAGTCACTACTAAAGTCTAAGAGACAAATTAAAATCATAGTCAATCAAGACAAAGTTCAATATTTCTATCAAATAAATTACTTACTTAATCTAGTTTCTCGCTACGATACTAAAAAGTAAACGTAGGAAGCATGTATCACTAGTGATTTAATTAGGCGTAAAATTAGGCTTAGGTTTTTAAGGGTGCGATATTCAAAAGATAAACACGAGAAGTATTTGCACACTTAAAACAAAAAGAACTGAGCTTTGCCAAAATAATGCTAGCCAGAATAATGCTAGCCAAAATAATTTTTTTTCACGTTTTTTTTTCTTTTCTTTTACTTTTTTTTCATCAAATATTTTTTTCCTTTTTCATTTTTTTCATTATTCATACTTAAATATTTCCACTTTTGTAGCAAAATATAATACAAAAATTTTCCACAAAATATTCAAAAAGATGCACAATAACATTTAAAACTCAAAAACAAATTTAAAGTGTGCATATAGGTAAGCTATTTGACCGTGGTGAAATAAAAAGTGGGGCTACAAAAAGGAAAG
Organism: Platanthera zijinensis; assembly: GCA_039513925.1. Classification (NCBI taxonomy): domain Eukaryota; kingdom Viridiplantae; phylum Streptophyta; class Magnoliopsida; order Asparagales; family Orchidaceae; genus Platanthera; species Platanthera zijinensis. The sequence goes on along the minus strand of CM077080.1, from coordinate 154,675,455 downwards.
GAAAAGGCACAAAATTGGATAGCAATGATTATTGTTTGGCGGGGTGCAAAGGATCAAACGTTTCAAAAAAATGCCTAAATCATTTTCATGTTTCCTAAATCTACTTAAAGATAAACTTTGAAATTTCAAAAGAAGATAAGCACAAAAATAGAAAATAGAGAATTTGCTTTAATGAAAATAATGATAATATGCATCTAGACTTTTTTGTGTCTACTAAAGTTAATACTAATTAACGTTTAAAAAGATTTTAATAGGAAAAAATAAAGGATGATAGGTTTTATAAAAGTAAAAAAATAAAAAAAAGGCTAGGGAAAAGTGAAAAAGATTCAAGAAATTTTTCAAAAACAACATACTACCTAAAAAGGAACACTGCATGAGTAACATACTACTCGCTTAACATATTTAAATAGAAAATTAATCTAATTTATTCTAACAAAGCAAGTAGACATGAGATTAAAAAATTCAAAGTGGCGGGGCACTAATTGATTTGGCAAAATTAACTCAACTTAATTTGGGATTTTTCAAAAAAAAAATATATATATATTTTTTGGATTTTACAAAAATTTATATATATATATTTTTTTTCTAAAGTAAAATAACTAAGGAAACACTCCCCCATACTTAAAGTTAAACATTGTGTCCAATGTTTAAAGTTAAGTATAAAGAGAGTGTTAGGAAAAGAGAGAAGAGGAAAAAAAATGCAAATAAAAGGAAAAGATGCTTCCCTAGCGCTTGATTCCCAGACGTTGAAAAATGCGTCCCCCCGAACTTGACCTAAAGATGGCTCGAGTCCAAGTTGAGAGGCGAGAAGGGGCACAAACACGCAGGAGCTTATTCCTGCACAAAATAAAATAAAATAAACAAAAGAAAACGAATAAGCAAGGGTTGCCTCCCAAGAGCACTCATTGGTTATCGTCATTGAGCATGACGTTATTGGTTTGCTAAATGTAAAATAAAAAGAGAAATGTAATTACAGCTCGCGTAATATAAATTACGGCGCGAGAGCCAAAACATTTTTTTAGAAAAAAAAATTTTTTTTTGTAATTTTTAATTTTTTGAATAAAACAAAAAGGAGAAAGATTTAGAAAAAGAAAATTTGTTAGTAAAAGAAAATAAACTATTAGAAGGTGAAAAGGAAGAAGAACTAGAAACTAAATTAGAAGGAAAAATAAAATAAGAAAAGAAAGAGGAATTTTTCGCAAGGAGGGGGAAGAGAAGAAAAAGAAGAAGGCAGTGACGGTTGATCGAAAGAAATTTTTTGGATAAAAAGATCTGGTTGCTCCACTTGAAAATCAATAATTTCTGTAGATTGGGAGCAAAACAGGATATCAAAAAAATCAATCTCCTCGGAAGATCGAACCCAAAAAGTTCATCTTTCTCGAAAAATTGAGAAAAAATCAGGATATCGGGGGAAATTTCCTCCTCGAGAGGTTGAAATCACAATGGAATTTCTGAATAATGGTCTTCCATGAGTGATAGAAGGCACTGCGGAATATTCAAAATTCATCATTCAAAAGATAAATAGGAGGAGGAGGAGAAGAAACATTTGCGGCCTCAGAAGCTAAAGCATCAAAAATCACTTTGAAATGAGCATTGATGCATGCATCAAATGCTACAGAATCAAAAATGATTTCATTTTCGCTAAAATCAAAAATAGGAGGCGCGCAAACTTGTGGAGAAAAAGTGAAGAAATCTTGAGATGGAATGGGTTGATGATCACCTTGGTCCCAACAATGATCAGGGTGTTGCCACCCTGAGTAGTTTAAAGTAAGGCTAGGATCAAAATGTCCATTCAAGAAATCTCCAGAAAAATTAAAATCAGAAAAATTCGGAGGAGAAGGGTAGGAAGGCGTTTGAAAATCATCATAAGCCCATGAAAAAAATTCACAGATGGATTAATTTGGCCAAATTGATCCGATCCGGAAGGGAAAAAATCATGGGTGGATGAAGGGTATCCTACCCAACATTTCTCGCGAGAGTGACCGCACTCTCCACAAGAAAAACAAAAGCTATCAAAAAAATAAAATCAACCACGAGAGAGGGGTAAGAGAGAAAATAAGCGATAAAATTAATAGCTATCATTTTTTCAAAATATCAAAACTAATCCCCGACAACGACACCAAAAACATGATACTAAGATTCACAAAGGTGGAGAAGAGGGGTTAAAGAGAAGAGAAGGTGGATGTGGTGGATGTTGATAATATTCTCCAATTATATATCTAATAATGGCAAGCGTACCTTATCATTTATAGTATAGGATACTAAAGATTAATATCAAGGTCGTATTTCCCTGGGGCGTAGTGATTACTTCTACTTTGAGGAGATTGCTACTATTTTATAAAATGATTTTTCTATTAATTTACTTAAATAAAAAAAGAACTAAATTACTAAGCTAAAAAGAAAACTAAATTACTTGTAGAAATAAAAGGTTAGAGCTAAAGATAAAAAAGGAGTACTCAATCTTGAATCACTTTGAAAGAAGAAAACCAAAATGAAATAACAAACTAATTCTAAATAAAGTAAAACACCTATACCATGGAGGTTCCCGAAGCATGAACACACTTCTCTTGAAGTCGTGCCCACCTGAGTTTAGGAAGGTCCGACCGAACTCTCAACCAAATCAAAGACATAAAGGTCACCTTAAGTGGTGAACCCCGCTATTGGATTTCACTCCAATCTGGGAGATTTAATGTCTGCCACTCTCGAGGGGTGCGTACAACTCTCTTTACTCTTGGGTGATCGATTTAAACTACGAGCTTCTCCGTTAACTAAGAATGAAAACCCAAATGGAAAGTATATACCGGCAATATAGTCCCACTAAATAAAAACCAAGAGTAAATCAAAGGTAATTACTTTAAGAAGAAAAAGAAAGCTAAACCATCATAACTTGATCAACTCATTCTCAGATCATCGTGATCGAGTACAAATGAGGATTAGTTAATCATGGTAAAAGGGAAAGAGAGTGGTTGATAATAAAGGTGCATGAAGAAAAAAATGAAGAGAAAGAGAGAAAGCTAATTAAAATTCATTAAAAACAAAAGTGATTACAACTACCAAATGGACATTACAAGTGCATAAAAAGAAAACTAACTACTGATATTACACTAATAAGATGAGGTTACAAGTAATGAAAGTACATTGCATGAAAAATAAAACTAGAAATGAAGGGAGAGAGAGAAAAAAACATAAGGAAAAAAACACAAAAACCTAGGAATGAAACTAGCAGCACCTCCCCCCTCCCCAAAACTTCGTCTAGAATGCTTGGAATGACATGGTATTTATAGGAAAAAATCTATGTGGGTCACTCCCCCTATCACGCACAGAGTTGACCTCAGGCACTGGATTCTGGCGGGAATGATGATTGCTTCAGTACATTAGTGGTGTGCATTAATGGCGGAAGTAGGATTTTTTTTAAATAGCTGGACTTGTCCTCTGGCAGCAGACAAGCTCGACGAAAGAAGGAGAGAGGGCTCAATGAAACCAGAGGAGAAGGATGGAAAGCTTGCCAAAAAGGCTAAGCTCGATGAAATGAGAGATTTCGTTGAACGGAGAATATAGGCAGAGCGGGTTCGATGAAAATCTAGGAGATCGCCGAACGCAGAAAAGGCGGAGCTGTGTTCGACGAAAAAGAAAGATTTCATCGAACGTAGAAAAGGCGGAGCTATTTCTACGTAAAAGAAAGATTTCATCGAACGCAGAAAAGGCGGAGCTGCGTTCGACGAAATAGAGGAATTCGTCGAACGCAAAAAATGCGTTCGATGAAATGGAAGCAGGAAGCGAGCTCGACGAAAGAAGGAGAGAGGGCTTGAAAAATCAGAGGAGAAGGAGGGATAGCTCGACGAAATGAGAAAAGAGAAGGTGGAGTGGAGGTAGACAAAATTTGTTGAAGGAGAGGTTGACAAATATTGAGGTCGTTCGTCGACCGCAGAAATGAATGATGAGCTCGATGAACATGCTGAGCTCGACGAAATGAGCTCGATGAATTGGCTGAGGTCGAAGAATTTGCTGAGTTTGACAAATTTTGCATAGATCGATGAATTTTTCTTAGATCGACAAATTTGCTGAAAACCTGCAAAAAGAGAAGAAAACATTAACGGTATTAAAATATATAAAAAGAAACTAAAAGGAACCTAAAAATACAAAAAAAAGATTTAAAACAAAAAAATTATATATTTTTACCCTAATAAATTAAGCTAAAATATGCATTATCAGCCTGTCTCTGGGAGATTGTGAAGCTAATCTGTGAGCTGCGAGCTTCTAAAAGACAGTGAGCCGAACGGATAAGGGTAAGCCGACTCGCGTCAGACTAGACATTGAATTTACGATTTGTGCAATAGGCAATGTCTAAACTATATTCATGTTATGGTTGTCTAACTCGAGTGCCTAAGTTATTGGCATTTGTTAGGATTGCATAATAAGAGTCTTAGGCTATATGCCGTCAAAACTGAAGTCTCATGTCGGGGGTCGTAGAGACTATAAATGCTCAAAGTTAATCATTATGTCTGGGAACTCTGAACGGTGGTGGGACCCTGGCAACAGGTACACCGAAAATATACCCTGAGTGCACGGAACGTCTGGCCGTTGAGGCATTCGTTTATGATATATTGAACTTTGCGTGAGTGCACATTCTTGTGATATATCTGCTTGTGCAAATGCTATTCTTGCAGGGAAGGACTACCTCTGCCCCAGGAAAGGGATAGGGTCATTATAAATTGGTTAGTTGAATGTTGATCATTGCCTTGTTTGCCACCCTTATGGTGGATTGTCCTTGTGCAGGAGCTGGAGAGCCGAGCAGGAAATAGCGGGCTGAAGCACTTGCTACTATGCTGGTCCTCAAAGGTCGAGCGAATATGTTTTACAGTTTTCATGTATGGCGGGCCTACGTGCCGATGTTTATAAACCACACTTGTGAAGTATAACTATAGGGCATTAAGGCCATAACTATTATGAATTTGTAATTGAGATTCCTGTTATATATATAAATGGTATGGTTTATATATAGTTGACATTCAATTGGTATGAGTTCATGGAAAGCTAAAGCTTCCGCTATAATGCTCTAATTTAGGGCGTGAGTAGTCTTTTGATATTAACATGTAATCTCGCTGCCTGTCCGTGGAATATGGTGTGGGGCCCCGACCGGACCCTCTATTATATTATATGTGACAAATGGAGGTGTTACACTATACATTCCCAAGGGCGGGGAAATCCGAGAAGATATATTAAGAGAACCACATTGCTCCAAGTATTCGGTGCATCCTGGGATTTCTAAGATGTATAGTGACTTGCGGAAAACCATGTTTTCTCTAGGAATAAAAAAAGCTGTCATGTATTATGTTAGGCACTGTGAGGATTATGAAAAGGTGAAGGTGGAGTGCAAGAGCCCTGAAGGATTATTACAGACATTGCCCATCCCTGAGTGAAAGTTCGAGGATATCTCTATGGACTTTGTTCACGGGTTGCCTCGCTTGCGCTGGACTAGGACTTTTATATTAACAATCGGCTCCGTTTGAGGTAGCCAGAGTCGCAGGAATAGGGCTAGCGGAGAGGTTTCCATGAAGGAGACAATCGCTAGGGGGCAAGGTCAGTTAAACCCTCTAGGTTGGAGGCAGGGCAAGAGGCCTCCTCTCCCCGATCAATGTTAGGCTATGGCAATAGCCTAGGGGAGAAGGAGAGGCCAGCAGAGGAGAAGGCGGGAAGTCAAGGTGGAGTTTCCCTATTGCGACTTCCACCAGGAAGAGGGTCATGTCACGGCCATGTGGCTGAAGCTCCTCGAGTTAAGGAGTAACAAGGAGCAGCAACGGCAACCCTGCCAGGAAGTGCAGATTGATGAGGTCTTTTCGAAGGGAGAGGAGGATAGGTGCGAGGATCGGGCTGATGTCGGAGCCCGAGGATGGATCAGGGTAAGGGGGGGTCAAGGATGCTCGGAAGGCGAGCATTCACATAATGTACCATCGGAGCGTTGGATCCACGTCCCAAACCCACCCCTAGAAAAGAAGATCACCTTCTCAAGAAAAGATATGCCAGATCATGAGGATCCTTACTACGACACATTGGTCATCCATACCTCAGTCGGGAATTTCACAGTCTCCCGGATCCTCATCTATAATCGGAGCTCGGTCAAAGTCATCTTCAAAAAGGCATTTAACGTTTTGAAGGTGAAGGCCCGGAGGGTGTTGGCCTCGGATGGACCTCTATTCGGGTTCTCAGGTGAAAGGATGAGTGGGCCTCCAAGTCATCCTAGGGGGGCAGTCCAGGAACTATACATTCATCATCATGGATGCCCAAACAGATTCAATGACATTTTATGGCGGCCCCTCATCAGCATCTTCCGTTGCATACCCTCCTCCTTCCATTAGTGCTTAAAGTTCAGCATTGAGGGAATCCAGGTCAGGGTCCGAGGAGATCCCAAAGTTACAAGGGAGTGTTATGTCACTACTGTGAACTCCTTGTTTTTGCATGGTGGAGCCAAAGAAGTGGAGAAGGGGATGGGGGAGCTATCTAGGCAGGGGGCTGGAGTAGATGTTAGAGGAGATAGAAGTAGAGAAGGAGATCTGCACAAAGGTGGAGGCGACGATTAGAGTTCCAGAGGAGTCGGCCGAGGTGATGGTCATGGAGGAAGTTGAGGAGGAGTTTTAGGTCCCGTCTGAGGGGGTGCCAGCGAGTGGGTGGAGTAATCTCAGCTGGAGGCTGCAGAGGAGGTGGTAGAGATGGAGGTTCTCACCCATGAGGGTCGGGTGGATAAGGTGCGCATCAACGGGGAGTTGAGCCCGGAGGACCAGGGGAGGAGGATGTAGTGCTTCCAGAAGAATGTCGACATCTTTGTATGGAGCGCGAACGATATGCAGAGGATCAATGTCAATGTTTCCTGCCACCGTCTCAACCTGGATCCAGAGGCCCGCCCAATTTAGCAAAATAAGAGGTCCACCATAGACAAGCTAGCATTGCCTATCAAAGAGGAGGTGGTCAAGATCCTCAAGGCCTGGTTCATATCTAAAATCCAATACCCCTGTTGGGTCTCCAATGTTGTAATGGTAACAAAAGGATACGACCGAAAGAGAATATGTGTTGATTTTTCTTTCTTAAGTAAATCATGTCCTAAGGATTGTAACCCCTTGGCTCGGATCGACGCGCTGTTTGACTCAGCCATTAGTTTTTTTGTGTTGGGTATTGCATCCATAATTGCCCAGATTTGTATGAAGTCATCCTTGAACTAAGATGAATTAAGTTTATATTTGATGCTTTTTCTAATTGAGTGTTTGCAAGACTTATTTGTCAAGTGTAAACCAATGTCAGTCTACAATGAGTCTCCAAACACAGTACCATACAATGTAATTTCTCACTGTGTGATCCATGGTGTTGATTTATGTGTAGCCTCTCTATTGGGATACACTTCCTTTTCAAGTACTAAGGGCATGAGAGGAAAGTTGGATGCTGATTATTTTTGAAGAAATTAAGTTTTCAGATTTTCAGAGAAAATCTCTAAGTGTTTTTCTCGAGTACTATGTTTTGTACTCAAGAAGGACTAAAGTTTGTTCTCGAGTTAGACATGTCATGAATTCGAGTGGCAGAAGTAGTTCTCGAGAAAGCTTATTGCTGTTCTCGAGAAGGGCTTATGTGCTCGAGTGCTTTATGACACTTCTTCTCGAGTTACTTCCTTTCCAGACAGAATTTCTCCAAGTCTTTTTATCGAGAAGACCTTGTTTAGTTCTCGAGATAGTTCTTTGTTCTCGAGTACAAAAGTACTTTTTCTCAAGAACAACAATTTATTTTTCTTGAGTACTTTCCTTCATTCTCGAGACTACTGATTTCCACCTCCACATTCTTACAAAGTTTTTTCTCGAGTTTTCCATCATTATTCTCGCGAACAAAACTTCTTTTTCTCGAGTATAATCATTCTTCTCGAGAAATGTTGAACTATTTTCTGAAAATTTCTTAAGTCCAGACAGACGTAATTTCAAATTTCATTAGACTTGATTGGTCCATGTGGCTATCATTAATTATGATTATGACCATTAGCTATGTCCTATAAAAGGTCTTATCATTTCCGACCAACCCTAAGCAGCCGTTAAAAGAAATTCTAAGTATTATGAATCCCTAATTTTCTTTCCAAAATCAGAAGTCGCCGCTCATCTCCTTCATCTCCAAAAGCGCTTTCAATCCAAAACGATTCAGAGCATTGATTCACAGATCAAGATTTTCTACAATCGACAGATTCTTTACTTGATCTTGTTGAGTCCAGAAATTTCAGATCTGAGATGTAGCCAAGTCTTCTTCGATTATTTCTGACAGAGCCGCAAATTTCAAGGAAGAAGAAAGGCAGAAGTTTTCAGATCTGAGAGAAATTACTGTTTGTATTTCTTTTATATTTCGATTTATTCTTGTAGGATATTCTTCTCCGAGTGTAAGAGCTTTGCTCTCCGAGTTATTGTACGAAGTTTTTCTCTTATGTGTGTAGATCCTATTTTTGGATGGAGTTGTTGGAATATTGTTCCGAGTAGTAGGATTGTTTCCAATCCGAGATTAGTGGAGTAGCAGTGTCTAGTACATTTTTAGATCAGTGAGTGGGAAGTGGATTTACCCAAGGTTGGGGAACCACTATAACTCTTGGTGTCATATGTGATTTCTTGGTTAATTTTTTGTGCATAGCTCGCTTAATTTTTTATTATGCAAAAAGACGCACAACTCACCTATTCACCCCCCTCTAGGTGATTTAGGTAGACAACTTAAACATTTTCAATTGATATCAGATGTAGGTTGTTCATAAAAAGGTTAACACCATGAACAAATCGGCCCCAAGTTCTCTATTGAGTTATACAAATGGACAAAGCAAAGGATTTTGCTAAGCTTCCTTTATGCACAAAGACCAACTTTCCCATGTGGAAAGAAAGGGTTAAATTTTTCATGGAAGGTGTGGATCCAATGTTCTTCATGATTGTTGAAGAAGGTTCTCATGTTCCCATGACTGTCTCCACTATTGATCCTACCAAGAAAGTTCCTAAGAAGTTTATGGATCTTGATAAGTATGAGATTGCACTTGTCTCTTTAGACAAGAAAGCCAAAAATATCATCGCAAGTGCTGTCGATGATTCTATGCTGCAGAACCTGATTCACTGCCAATCCGTTAAGGAAATGTTGCAGTCTCTTATCATCTTGATGGAAGGCACTGAAGAGGTTAGGGATGACAGAAGATCCCTTCTTAATCAAAAATGTGAAGCATTCCGACAAGGACCCAAGGATTCAATTACAGATACCTTTGAAAGTTTCTTCAAGATTGTTAACGGCCTAAAAGTATATTGTCGAGTATTCACTAATGGAGAGCTGAATGATAAATTTCTAAGGTCCCTGACTAAGGAGTGGGACAACAAGTCTCTGTTATCCAGGAGTTTGACAAGCTGGCAGAGACTGGACCTCAGAATCTCTTCGGAAAGCTAATGTTATATGAGTTGCAAATCAATTCAAGAAAAGCTGAAGAAGAGAAGAGTCGGTTCTCATCCAAGGAGAAGTCAATCTCACTGAAGGCAGACAGCTCAAGGAAAGCCAAAGCTGTATCACCTACTCCTTTACAGGAAGATAATGAAGAAGAAACTTTAGATACAAGTACCTAAGCCTCAGAGTTATCTGAAGGAGAGTTTTCTCTTCTTTCAAGGCAGTTCAAGAAATTCTTGAACAAGAAGAAAGAATGGAGAGGCAAAGATGCCTCGTACAGAGATCACGTCATGATGGTGATTAACACAAGAAAGGCTCAAGTAGCCAAGACATGTACCATACTAAATAGAACAAACATGTTTCTTCTGACATCGTTTGCTATTGTTATAATAAGCCAGGTCATGTTATTGCTGATTTCCCTCACAAGAAGAAGTAAGGTGGAAAAAGAGAGGAGAAGAAATCTTCTTATAATAAGAAGAGAACTAAAAGAAGCCTAGTAGCCAAGAAGTGTAAGACTCTCGGCGACTCTGACTCATCTGAGTCAAGTGAAGAAGAGGAAGCTTACTTTGGGCTAATGGCACAAACTGATGAAGAAGAAGAATCACAGTTCACTGGGAAGGTAAATTCTCATACTCCTCTTTCTGAATCAGATGCTTCTGATCATGATCATGAGGACGGATCTTCTGATAATGAGTATGAACTCATGGCTCAATATAAAGAGTTAATCAAGGCTTATGACAAATGTCAAAAAGTCGTGAAAACTCAAGCCAAGGAGATTAAATCTCTCAAGGCTGAAGAGAGCACTCTGAGAGAGGAAATCGTCAAGATGGACTCACTCAGAGAAAATTTAAATGCTGTTATTGAAGAGTATAATAAGGCTCTCGATCACCTAGATCTGAAGGAGAAGATCATCAAAGAATTGGAAGAACAACTTGCAGCAGAAAAGAAATATGTTTAAAGTTTCTCCAAGCCCAAGACTGTCCGTCCTTTTGTTGCTAAATTCTCAGCTCAGGCCAAACGTGTTGTCTTAGGCCATGTTGATTCTCCTAGTAAATCCTCTAGGAGAAATAAGGCTCGAAGAAAGAATAAGGCGGCCAAAAAGACTTTTGCCAATGAAAAGGGGAAAGCTCCTCAAGATCAGACGTCATTCAAAAAGTTTATCTTTTCAACCAACAAGTTTGATCTTGATTCGTCCTACTATCACTTTGCTAGGCCTACTTATGTAGAGCCCAAGTCTCGTTACCAAGGATGGACCTATCCCTGGGACTTTAGTGAGAGTGTCTTCAAGGAACATTATGAGGAGATCACTCTTCAAGGATATGGCCCTTATAATCATGGTCATAACATCAAGAAAGCATCAAAAGTAAAGCTCGTTGTGGAAAAGCCTCTTTAGGAGAAGAAGCCATGTGAATTCCATCACCATGAAGCTTCTACCTCCAAGACTTATGCCCTTGCTAGACCACACTCTCAAAAGGTCAAGCAGGAGAATTTTTGGCAAAGATACAACATGTTTGACTGTTGGTGATGTGGCAAAATTGGTCACTTTGCCATTGATTCCTTGTTTAACTCAATAAATTATGTAACTCCTCAAGTTAACAATGTGAGAAAGACCACTCACAATGTTAATACACATAGGGGGAGTAGGCTAACTAGAGACCAAGGATCCAAATGAGTTTGGTTTCCTAAGGCAGACTGATTTGTGATTGCAGGTATTTTCAAAGACCTCCAAAACTCCTATCTGGTATTTGGACAGTGGATGCTCTCGGCTCATGGCTGGGATAAGAAGCCTTCTCCAAAATTATTCTCCAGTCATGAACGGGATAAAAGTCATCTTTGGAGGTTTTAATAGAGGAATTACTAAAGGCTATGGTATGATTACGAATGGTAGTGTATCCTTCTCAAATGTGGCTTATGTTGAAGGATTGGAACACAATCTCATAAGCATAAGCTAGCTCTGCGATAAAGGATACATAGTAGAATTTCATGCAAACAAGTGCTTGATAAAATCGATAAATAATCTAGAAACGATTCTATTAGGCACTCATAGTAGAAATATATTTTGTTTGAATTTTATTTGTATAGACTCTTCTACGCCAGTGTGCTTTTTGGCTAAAGATAGTGCGTCTCTTGGTGACCAATGGCACAAAAGGCTAGCACATATTAATTTCAAAACTATTAATAAATTATTTTCTCTTAATTTAGTACGTGATGCCCCAAATGTCAAGTGCGCTAAAAATAGACCTTATAATACCTGTGTAAAAGGCAAGCAAATAAGGGCTACTTTTAAAAGAATTATTGACAAAGACTCTAATAGGTGTTTACACCTACTTCATATGGACTTGTTCGGTCCACTACAAGTTAGAAGTTTGGGAGGTAAGTATTATACATTGGTTATTGTTCATGATTACCCGCGCTTTGCGTGGGTGTTCTTTCTAAAACACAAATCAGATACTTTTGACATCTTTACAAATTTTTTAAGGCAGATCCAGAATGAATACAACTATTCTGTAGTAAAAATCAGAAGTGACAATGCAACAAAATTCAAGTCTGGGGCCATGACAGAATTCTGTGAAAGCCCAGGTATCTTTCATGAGTTTTCCTCTCCTCGTACTCCTTAACAGAATTGAGTAGCTGAGAGAAGGAATAGAACACATATAGAGGCTTACAGAACCATGTTGAGGGATGTCACAATACAGGAATACTTCTGGGGTTAAGCCATCTACATTGCATGTCATGTGTAAAATCGAGCACTCATAAACAAGAACCATAATAAGACACCTTACAAACTACTAAAGGGCAGAAAACTGACTATTTCATATTTTAGAATCTTTGGCTGTAAGTGCTTCATCCTTAACAATGGCAAGTATCACACTACTAGATTTAGTGAAAAGAGCTTTTAAGGTATTTTCGTAGGGTATAGTAGCCATAGTAAGGAATATAGGATTTTTAATAAGAAAACCATGGTTGTAGAAGAATCTATTCATGTTGTATTTCATAAGACGAGCTTACTACAAGGCAGCTCTTCTAGTGTGTTTATTGAAGATGCAGGTTCACTGATGAAAGAACTAAACTTGGGTGAGCCGACTGAAGAAAAAGATGAAAAGTTAATCAAGATCACTACTCCAACACCTATTGGAGAGGTTGATGATCAAGATGAAGAAATCATCCAAGTTGATGAAGTCACTCTTGTGGTAGAAGAAACTCCAGATGCATGGACTCTAGAGCTCTGACATCCGAAGGATCATCCAATGGACCAAATCATAAGAGATCCCCGAGATGGTGTCAGAACTCATAGAGGTATAGCTAATGAGAATTTATATTTGAGTTTTCTCTCACAGGTTGAACCAAAGAAGTTTGAGGAAGCGAACTCAGATGCATCATGGATAATGATAATGGAAGAAGAATTGAACCAATTCAAGCATTGCCAAGTATGGAAGCTTGTTCCAAGACCCAAAGGAAAGAACATCATCAGAACCAAGTGGGTCTATATGAATAAGATGGACGAGGAAGGAACAATCATAAATAATAAGGCCAGAATCATCGCCAAAGGATACCGACAAGAAGAAGGAATCGACTTTGACCAGACATATGCTCCAATGGCAAGACTGGAGGCAATCAGGTTGTTCCTAGCTTATGCTGCACTTAAGGACTTCACTGTCTATAAGATGGACATGAAGTCGGCCTTCCTTAATGGTGATATAAAGGAAGAAGTGTATGTGTAACAACCTCCAGATTTCGTTGATTCTAACTTCCCTGATCATATTTATCTATTATTTAAAGCATTATATGGTTTGAAACAAGCTCCTCGAGCTTTGTATGAGACGCTGTCTACCTTTCTTTTTGAGAACAAGTTCACAAGAGGAAAGATAGATAAGATATTATTTCTTAGGGAAATAAAAGGCAAGATTTTGCTAGTGCAAATCTATATCGATGACATCATCTTCAGCTCTACTGACAACAACCTCTTTAAAAAGTTTTCCAAACTAATGTAAGGGAAGTTCGAAATTAGCAGTATGGGAGAGCTGAAGTATTTCTTAGGAATTCAGGTGAAATAATTTGAAGATGGAATTTTCATCTCTCAAACGAAGTTCACTAGGGAGTTAATTAAGAAATTTGGAATGGAGAACGCAACCTCTATGAGGACTCCAATGGGTTCAACTATGTCTTTGGACAACGATGAGAAAGGGAAACCTTTTGATGAAATAAGTACAGAAGCATAAATGGACCCTTGCTCTATCTTACTGCAAGTAGATCGGACATAATGTTTTCAACATGTGAAAGTGCTAGATTTCAAGTGAACCCTAATGAATCTCACTATGCTGGTACAAAGAAGATTTTGAGATACCTTAAGGGTACACCAAATATTTGCTTGTAGTTCCCAAGAAGTAATGACATCGAACTAATTTGTTTCTTAGATGCAGATTTTACAGAATGTAGAGATGATAGAAAGAGAACTTCCGGGACTTGCCAATTCCTTTGAAGGAGGCTCATTTCTTGGAGCAGCAAAAAGCAGAATTGTGTCGCAATTTCAACGGCTGAGTAAGAATACATTTCTAACGGTAGTTTTTGTGCACAATTGCTATGGATAAAGAACCAACTGGATGATTAGAATATTAAAGTCGAAGACATTCCCTTATTTTGCGACTCCTCCAGTGCGATTACGAAAGTGAATAGCCAACAATCCAGTCTCTCATAATGGACAAAGCACATAGAGCTGCAATACCATTTCATTCGGGAGCATGTGGAGCATGGGGACATAAATCTCCAATATGTCCCAACAGACAGGCAAATTGCAGACATATTCACAAAGCCGCTGGATGAGAGGATTTTTGCCTTTCAATTTTGAATATTATCCTTGAATTGCTGCTCAGAATCTGGGAGTTGAAACAACTAGAAATTGTCTTTAATGTGTTTCCTCTACTATCCCCAGTAAATAAGTTAAGTAATTAACTTTGTGAAATCCATAATCAATGCAGCCTTGGAATGACTATATTATTGAGAATATAAGCATTAATTATCAGAGAATTACTGCCTTAGAATAATACCAATTGAAATTAAAATGACAGAGAATTCTTCAAACTGATACTGACAGAAATCGTCGAACTCATAACAGATTTTGTCGGCCTGAACTCAAAGTTCGTCGAGCTGAGAAATCGTCTTCGTCGAGCCGAGCTCAGAGAAAAATTTATCTGGAGAAAAAATGCCAATGATGAGCTCAAAGTTCGTCGAACTAAGATTGACTTTCGTCGACCAGAGACACTAAGAGAAGAGGGAGTTCGCCGACCTGAGCTCGAATATTGTCGAGCTTAGCTCAGAGTTGAAACTTTGAGTTCGTCGATCTGCGATTGACGATCGTCGAGCAGAGTTCGAAAAACTTCAAACTAATTTTTTAAACTCTTTAACAACTGCATTTCTTCTAAATCTGAGTCTTTGGAGTCTTCTGAATGCTGGAACATAAGATTCTAACGTAGTCAGACTAACCTAGACCATAGAACAAATAAATTTGACACTTAACTATACATGATGGGTCAATAACCTAATTGTGCACCTAGCCCAAATCCAAACTAGGGATCCAACAATCTCCCAATATTTAGGTGAGGTCACTAAACAAAATAGAGAAACATAAAAACACAAAGCAATATAAATATCTGACAGAATTTAAACTATTCAGTAGATATAATATAGCTAGGTTCAATACACAAAAGAATCACAGAGAAATAAATGTGTAAGATTTGTTAGAAGGAGGAGCAGATGATGATTTAACAAACACAATTTTCCTGTGAGGATTCTCTGCTTCCTTCTGAGTCATCTTCATGTCTTGATCACCAATAGTTTTCTAGGAAACAGCTCTTGGAACTATTGCTTCTGGATGCAGGTTCATATATGAGTCAACAATAAGTAATTTTTTTACCTGATACCTTTCATGTTTTTTCTTTCTGTATATAGACATTATGTAAAATTGAGAAGCATCCTTGCCTTCTTATTTGGCCTTTCTGATTTGAGATAGAGTAACCAGCTCATTAAATCTCGCCATCATGGAAGTTAGGTCCATTTCTGGATCACATGCTGGGGTTAAAGGCCTTTCATAACAAGATTTGTCTTGCTGGTCAATTTTAGAAGATTTCTGTTATTGGTTTTGCTTTTAGAACTAAAAAGTTTTTTGAGTAGATCTCTGTAGATGTTTGCTTTGTTAATATGACTTAGGAGGACTGCTTTGACTGTATTTCCCAGATGGTCTAGAGGACTTGTAGGAAGCTGGCCTTTGAGATTGAGAACTACTTGAGGCTGGCTTCTGAGTCTTAGAAACATTTCTTGGGGATTGAGAAATATTCCCTGAGGCGCCTGTAGGAGGAGGAGGAGGAGGTCCTCTCTAGTTCCTTTGAGGAGGAGGAGAGTATCTCCTGCTCTTCTTCCTAGACTTTTGCTTATTTTCAGAGTACCACATCCATTTAGGCATTCCTAGATAAGGAGTAATATTATACTAAATATAATAAGGTGTGTTTGTTGTAGGATTATGCTTAAGAACATCCTTAGGAGGAGCCTTTCTCTTCTTATATTTTATCTTCTTAGTACTTGATTCATCAGAATCATCAGAATCCTCATCATCATCTGATGATTTAGGAGGATTATCATACAGATTATCAATTTATTATAGAGCTTCTTTAAAAATTTGCTTCTCAGTCTGAGGTTGTTCTTGGATGGCTGGCTCTGCAGAACTTTCAGTAACAATCTGATTGCCTTCTTCTTATTCCATGTCTGTAAACATGATATCATCCAAGTCTGTCATAGGGGACTCAACCCACGTACGAAGAGGAGGGGAGAAATCAGAAACTGGGTCACAAAAATCTTCAGCAAATAATATATCTGTAATCACAGGAACTACAAAGCTTACCCTTAGTTGATCAACAACTAAAGGACTTATTGGAGCAGTATAACATACAATAGAGTAATCAACATCAAAACTTGGTTAAACATTTATGTAAACTGAATTGAAATAATCAAGTAAAGTGTCCAATTCAACTGTGAGATAAATAATGAAATCACAAACAGTTATTATTTCTAGAAAAACTGCTGGAGGAGGAGCTGGAGGAGAAAATGTTGCTGCTGCTGCTAGAACTGAAGCTAATAGAACTGGAGATTCTTCACTGAACATCTCCCCCTGCCTAGTTTCAGAGGGTCCTGAAGCCATGCACCCAGAAGAAGGGATAGAATGGAGAGCAGTAATATGAGTAGAGAGAGGAAATGGATGCAGAAAGAGGAGCAATAGCTTCAGCTATTAGGTTCTTAAGAGATAGAGTAATTATTGTAAGAAGATCTTTGACAATATCAGAAAAATTTAAATATAAAGGATCGGGAGAAGAGGGAGTATAAGTGGTATGATGGACACAATTTGAACATACAGAAAAAGCATTGGGGAAGTCTGTATGAACATATTCAGGGAATGTGGAAGTTGGGTTGGATGGAAGAGTAGTAGAAGTGGTTGGAATTATGGTAGTAGGAATTGTTGTGGTGGTTATTGTTGTAGTGGTGATTTCCTGAGTGGGAGATTGACTTGGGGAATGGTGGATTGGAGAGTTTTGTGGAGATGGTTGAGGAGACAGCATGTTGAAATTGGGCTGTGGAGATGTGGATGGAATGTCATCCAGATGAGTTTGAGGTGGAGATAGAGAAGGAATGAAATCTGTCATAATTTCATCCTCATGGATGATTATTTTTGATTGTGGAGGTGATGGTTATGGAAGAGATGAAGTTGTATGGGTAGTTGAGGATTGTTGTTGTTGTGGAAGAGCTGAAGAAATATAAGTTTGAATTCTGATGGAAGGGATAATTTCTTCTCGAGGTGGAGTATTGTAACTGCCCTTGTGTCCTCAGAAGTCCTATAAGAGGAGGATGCCATGGATGGCTTAAGGATGGTCCTCTCTCGTCTCCCAAATAAGGCAGATGTAATCCTCTTGGAGAAATTTATGAATATGATCTGGGAGACCAATAATTCAGGTGCCTTGGTCTGGAGGAATATTCTTAATATCCTCCCAAAACAAACCTTTTTCTTAGAATTCTTCTTCTTAATCAAGTCAAACAATATCTTGCCCCAATTTACTACTTTCTTATTTACCAGAGCACACATCACCAAGAATGGGTGCCTAGTTATGTAGTCATGGGATGTGTATTTTCCTAGCAACACCTTCCCAATGACATCAGCAAGAAATTTATACTCTACAGATAAGTTCTTTTTCAAAAAAATTATAGGGTTTCCCTCGGAGTTACCCATCTTAATCAACATAGACTCATACTTAGAACTATCTATTTCAATGTCATCTTCTCAATTAGCCAAACCAAAATTTTCAGTTAAAACAGCAGGGGTTAGGATAACCTAATTTCCTGCGATGGTACTAGTCATAATATCTGTGTCTGGAGTAGTTGAAGTATAAACCCATTCCCTTATTTCAGTTGCTGGCAACTTGATCCTGGTGGTCATGATTTTATTCAGTTGATGTTCTTCAAACGGCTGTAGAATGTACATGAAAATCTGATCGGAATGATGGAAAGAATCGAAGTCGAAGTCGGCGTCATACTTCATGCTGGATAGGGAAGTCGCCGGAATCGCCATTCTTTTCCTGCAAAACAAAAGAGAGATCAAGTGCAAGATAAATAGAAAGTGCGAGATGGAGCTCGAAGAAAACCTAGTCATAAAGGTTTTTGGAATATGAAGCGGCGGACTCTATCCTGCGAAAGAAAAAGAAAATCTTCGTTCTCAGGTCGACGAAAAATTTCATGAAGAAATGATATCGTCGATCTTAGTTTGAAGAGGGGAAAACTTTTCGTCATTCTCAGGACGACGAATAATTTTTTGAAGCGAGATCTTGGATCTCCGCTCGACAAAAATAACTTCACACAGAGAGTTCGTCGATCTCAGGTCGATGAAATTTCTCAAGAATAAATTTCAGATCGTCGATCTCCGTTCGACGAACTGTGACAAATTCTTCGACCTCAGATAGAAAATTTAAATTAACCTTCACCATTGAACATACCTAGCTGATTCAGAAAGAATAGATGTTTTTTCTCATCTAAAGGTTTAGTGAAGATGTCTGCTCTTTGGAAATTAGTAGAGATAAAAACAATGTTAATTTTCTTTTTGTCCACACAATCTCTAATGAAATGATGCCTTTCTTCTATATGTTTTGTCCTACTATGATGTACTAGATTTTGTGCAATGGAAATTATACTAGTAGTATCACAAAATATAGTTGAATTATTTAAATTGTAACCATAATCCAGGAGTTGGTTTTGGATCCACAATATTTGTGAACAACAACTGCCAGCTATAATATATTCAGCTTATGCAGTTAAGGTGGACACAAATGTTTGTTTCTTACAAAACCAAGACACAAGCCTATCACCAAGGAACTGGCATGTTCCTGATGTGCTTTTCTTATCAACTCTACATCCAGCAAAGTCAGTATCTGAGAATCCAGTCAATTCAAATTCTGACTCAGTTGGACAAAAGAGTCCTAGATTTGGGAAACCCTTTATATATCTCAAAATTCTTTTTAGGAAAATAAGGTGAGATTTTTTAGGGTTCACCTGGAACCTAACACAAATACATGTAGCAAACATTATATCTGGCCTACTAGCTATGAGATATAATAAGGAGCCAACAATAGCCTTATATGTTTTCTTATCAACTGGCTTGTCATGTTAATCAGAATTAATCACAGTATTAGAAGCCATGGGTGTTTTCTTAGCTAAGGCATCAGTCATCCCAAATCTTTTAACTAATTCCTTAGTATATTTGGATTGGGAGATGAAAATACCATCAGGGGATTGTTTCACTTGGAGACCAAGAAAGTAAGAAAGCTCACTCATGCTACTCATCTCAAACTTGGAATGCATTAGGTCAGAAAACTTTTTACATAGCTTAGAATCAGTAGAGCCAAAAATGATGTCATCTACATATATTTATACTAATAATATGTTATTATTATAATGCCTAGTAAACAAGGTTCTATCTACAATGATCCTAGTGAACTTATGCTCTAAAAGAAAGCTAGCTAGGGTCTCATACAAAGCTCTTGGAGCTTGCTTTACACCATAGAGAGATTTATGCATTTTGAAAACAAAAGAGGGATGCGTTGGAGAAATAAAACCTGGTGGTTTTTCAACATTTTCTTCCTCTTTGAGTTCACCATTCAAGAAAGCACTCTTGACATCCATTTGGTAGACTTTGAACTTTTTGTAGGCTGCATATAGAAGAAAAATTGTGATAGCTTCCAGTATTGCAATAGGGCAAAGGTTTGATCATAGTCAATTCCTTCTTCCTATCTGTATCCTTGTGCTACTAGCCTTTCTTTGTTCCTGATGATGGCTCCTTATGCATCCAATTTATTTCTGAATACCCACTTAGTTCCAATATCTTGTGAGTCTTTAGGTCTAGGAACTAAGTCCCAAGCTCAGCAACTTTTATGGATTGGGGCTCAAGTTGAGATATGAAGCAAGCATGCATCAAATTTTTGTTAAGTTGATGCCTTGTTTGCACACTAACTGATATGTCTCAAATCACTTGCGATACAGGGTTATCTCTAAGTATGAAAAGATCATTTGGAGGAGTTGGTTTAGCAACAGCATTGAGAATTAATTCCTCTTGTGGAATTAAATTTGATGTTGAAGGTTCAACAATTATATCACAGACCTCTTCTTCACTATCTTCATCAATATATGGAGAAGGATGTGTTTCAGCCTCATTGGTGAGGTTTAGATCATCCAATTTCTCACACAATTGGGGTACCTACAAGAAGTTACTGGTAGAAGAATCCTTCTCTTTGTAATACATGTTAGCTTCATCAAAAGAAATATGAACAGATTCTTCTATTTTTAAAATAGATTTATTAAATACCCTATAAGCCTTGCTGACTTGGGAATATCCAAGAAAATTTCTCATTGCAGCTTTGGCCTCACATTTTCTAATGTGTTTCTTATTATTATTATGATTGTAATATACACAACCAAAGATTCTAAAATAGTCTATTTTAGGTTGCTTCCCTTTGAGTAATTCATAGGGAGACTTGCTTTTAAGTTTATGTATCAAACTTCTGTTTAGGACATAATTTGTTGTGGTTATAGCCTCTTCCCAAAAGCATAGGGGCATGTGAGCATGTGCAAGCAATGTTCAGGTAGCTTCAATCAGGGTCTTGTTTTTCCTTTCTGCTACCTCATTTTATTGAGGAGTTTTAGGAGCAGAGAAACAATGCCTGATACCTTCCATCTCACATAATTTTTTCATAGGAAGAGATTCAAACTCAGTACCATGATCACATCTGGTCAATGCAACTGGAGTAAAATACTCAATCTTTATGCTCTTAAGAAAATCTATAAGAACTTAAAAGTTATCTTACTTGTTTCTCAAGAAGAATATGATAGTACGTTTGTAGTTTAAACCATTAGGGTATATTTCCTTGTTTTTAATGTGCTAACCATGTCTTGTAAGCTTATTTTTTATGTTCCTTATGTATATATTATTGCCGCTAATCTTTTCTTCTCTTTTTTCAGGTTTCCAGATATTTTGGCCAAAAATGACCTGATACGCCCCCCTGACAAGCCCTCCCTGGGCGTGTCACAGGGCATGTGACCCGATCCCGAGGAAGTCTATTGTAGAGCCAACATAATGAAAAAAAATGCTGTCATGCCCCCCTGACACGCCCTCCCTAGGTGTGTCCCTGGGCGTGTCGCCCTCATCCCGAAGCCTGCTACCGTAATTAAAGATTTTTCAGCCCAGCACGTCAATAGTACTGACACGCCCTCCCTATAAAAGCGGGTCCCTGGGCGTGTTCTACCTTTTTCGATGACTGACAGATTTCAGACCAATGATTTCGAGGCAATGTGCGTGTAACCCCCCCCCCCCCCCCCCCGCCTACACGAGTGTGACCCAGGGCATGTCCACTATCGTACAAAAGCAATCATCCTTCCCGACATAATCTAGAGCCCGAGGTCAACCCCGTAATTGTCACGCCCCCCTAACATGCCCTCCCTTAGCGTATCATAGGGCGTGACCACCCGGAGATTTTTGCTTATAAATACAAGGCCACCCCTTGCATTCTAAAATAGTTTGGGTTGAGAGGGGAGGTACAGCCCTTTTGTTTACTTGTGTTTTTTCATGCTTTTTCTCCCCCTCTCTCTCTCATTTTATGCTTTTCCCAATTCTTGTTTAGTTTGCTCTATTGTAATAGCTTTTGTAACTTCATTTCGTGCTTAATGTAATACTGGTTTAGTAGTTTTCTTTTCCTTGCAAGTGTAGCCTTTTCATTTCAAGTGTAGCTCTCTTTAATATTAATAAAAGTGCCCTTTGTTTACTTTGTGTTCTTAATGCTTTTCTACTCATCCCTCCTCCTCCACTTCGCTATGATTAACTAATCCTCCTTGTACTCGATCTTGATGATCCAAGGTTCGAGTTGATTAAGTTATGATGCTTTGAATTTACTTTTTCTTTTTAGGGTTTAGGCCTTTGAATTACTCTTGATTTTCCAAGTATGGAGTTATATCATCGATATATAATTTCCATTTATATTTTCACTCTTAGCTAGCCGAGAGGCTCGTGGTTTGAACTGAACACTCAAGAGTAAAGTGATTTGTACGCACCCCTCGAGAGAGGCAAACGTCCAAATCTCTAGGATTGGAGTAAAATCCAATTGTGGGGTTCACAGCGTAAAGCTTGCTTTAAGCCTCCGATTTGGACGAGAGTTTGGTCGAACCTTCCTAAACTCAGTTGGGCACGACTTTGAGAGAAGCGTGTTAAAGCTTTAGGAACCTCCACGGTCAAGGACCTTTACCTTATTAAGCTTAGGATATTTTATCGCATTTTTAGTCAACTCTTGCCGAGGTGATTCTTGATCGAGTGTTTTTCCATTTCATTGTTCGAACCCTTCGTTGTAATCATTTTTATTAGCTCTCTATTTAACTACAATTAGTTCTCTTTTTAGTGTAATATTTCCTTCCTTAACCGCATTTAGATTTCTTTTTAACCCTAAAATCAATCCTTCGATAAGATAATAGTCTTCGTGTGAGTAGGTTTACTCAATAATTCCCGGATTTCAATACGACTCTTGTGTACCTAGCTGTAGTTCGATGGGTATACTTGCCTAGTTGGATTGCTAGTTCGATTTTTATTCTCTTCATGATTAGTAGACACTATGTTTTTGGCGTCGTTGTCGAGGAGAAACTTTTATTGATAATTCGAAAGCACGAACCTATTACTTTTATTATTTCTCTTTCTCATCCTCTTTCTAAAAAATTAAAAATTTTAAAAAAAAAAAATTTAACGCTCTTAATAACAACCCACTTCACAAATTTTCTACACCACCTAACTCTCTCGAAAAGGGTAATGTGGCTTTAAATGCCACTATCTTGTCTAGTACCTTGCGAACCCTTCATTGGATAGCTCTTGGGAAGTTCGGAAGTTAAAACATAAAAAAATCTATTTCAAAAAATTTTAGCTTCTCTTTTTTCTAGTTTATTTATTTCTCTTTCTTCAACTTCTCTTCTTTTAGTGCATGACCCGCAGGAGTACGTCGGTTATTTTTGACTTGGACCACGAAATTGAGCATACTCTTCGAAGAAGATCGCGATTTCAAGGCCCTACTTTCCAAATACCGATTGAGGATTCTGAGTAGTTTTCTACTTTTAGAATGGAAGAACCCCACATGGAGGAGGTCGTGCAAAGGCCTATGTCCTATTATGCACGACCGAATCTAGAGAGAACATAATCAAGCATCGTTCGACCTACTATAGCTAATAATAATTTTGAACTTAAGCCTAGCATAATTCAAATGGTGCAGCAGTATGTGCAATATGACGGACTTCAAGATGAAGATCCGAACGCACATAAATCAAACTTTCTTGAGATTTGTGACACCTTCAAGATAAATGGTGTCACAAATAATGCTATTAGGCTAAGACTCTTCCCCTTCTCTCTAATAACTAAAGCAAAATAGTGGTTGATGACTCTACCAAAAGGGAGAATCATAACTTGGGATCAACTAACTGAAAAATTTCTGACAAAGTATTTTCTGCCAGCTAAAACAGCAAAACTTAGGAACGATATTTTTGCATTTTTTCAAATAGATTATGAAACCTTATATGAAACCTGGGAAAGATTTAAAGAACTCTTAAGATGATGCCCCCATCACGCGTTGCTTGTATGGTTACAGGTGCAGACGTTTTATAATGGGCTAAATCAAAATACAAAGCAAATAATAGACGCAGTTTCTGGTGGAACTTTAAACCATAACACCCAGGAAGCAGCACTTGAGCTTTTTAAGGACATGGCCATGAACACCTATCAGTGGAATGTTCCTAGGTCCTTCCCAAAAAAACCTTTAGGTATAGTTGAAGTGGACAACATCTCTCATCTAGCTCTGCAAGTGGAAATTTTATGTAAAAAAATTACGGAGATGACTGCTGCCTCTACCCCTTAGGTATAGGAATCTACAACTCCTGCCACCGAACAATAATATTTTGTTAATAATATGCCTAGAAATGCTTTTTATAAATTTTCTTCTGCGAATTTTCATGCTCCTTGTTTTAATTTTCCAAATAGTTATAATCCTGCTTTACGAAATAACCCGAATTTTTCGTGGAGTAATCCTTCGAATGCGATGCACTCGCCACCACAAAATGATTTTTCTACACCACTACCACCTCCTCAAAATATTCCAAAACCTCCAGGTTTGGAGGAAATGTTTTAAAAATATATGAATGTTAATGACGCTACTATAAGAACCCTTGCCAGGACCGTTAAAAGTTTAGAAAATCAAGTAGGCCAACTAGCAAAAATTATTTATGAGCTACCCGCATGGTCTCTTCCTTCCAATACCGAGTCCAACCTGAGAGATCAAGCGAAAGCTATAACACTTCTGAGTGGGAAGCAAGTTTCTGGTATTGATAGCTAAGATCCCGAGGCAAGTTTCGCTCCCATTTTGAAAATTCCACCACCCGCTGAAAAAGAAATTATCACTCCTCTCTCTACTTTAGAAAAAGATCCCACTCCACCACCCATCTTTAAAAATAATCCAACTCCACCATACCCTTTCAAACTAAACAAACAACATCAGGATGATCAATACTCTCGCTTCCTAGAAATATTTAAGCAAATCCTCATAAATCTTCCCTTCCATGAAGCGATCTCCCAGATGCCGAAGTACACTAAGTACCTTAAGGACCTCCTTACTAACAAAAAGAAGTTCGAGAACTTGTCACACATCACACTAAATGCCGAGTACTCTGCGGTCTTGACAAACAATTTGCCAAAAAAGATCAGTGATCCGGGTAGTTTTTCTTTTCTATGTGTCTTTGGTGATCTTTTTGTCAAACATGCATTAGCCGACTTAGGTACGAGTATAAACCTGATGCCCCTCTTGTTGTTTAAGAAGTTATGAATTGGTAGCCCCAACCCCACACAAATGAGTATCCAGCTCACCGACAGTTCAGTCAAATACCTTTTAGGAATCGTGGTGGATGTCTTAGTTAAAGTCGACAAGTTCATCTTCTCGGTGGACTTTGTCATATTGGACATCGAAGAAGAGGTCGAGGTTCCCTTGATTCTTTGCCGACCCTTCCTTGACACTTCCCGAGCTATCATTGACGTAAGCAATGGTAAGCTCTTTGTTCGGTTAGGCGACGACGAAGTGACTTTCTCTATCACCCACTCGATGAAGAACACCCTAGCAAATGACGACTCCGGTTTTTTAATTGATGCCCTAAGTGAAGAATCCTCTAATTGCTTCTCTGAATTTGAAAAGAATTTTCTGATTTTTGTTCCTCCTCCGCTCTTCCAACTGAATCGCTCCCTAATTGAAGAATCCTCCTATCGCCTCTCCTAATTTGAAAAAGAATTATCTGATTTTTGTTCCTCCTCTACTCTTCAAACTGAATCGCTGCAAGAAGATGCTAAGGCCACCAGCTCCACCCCTTTCAATTTTCCGTATAAACCAAAAGTCTATGAAAACATTATTTTTGAAAAAGAAAGAATTTCTAAAACATCATATAAAGAACCCCTACCCTGGAATTAAAGGAACTACTTGAAAATCTTAAATATGCTTTCTTAGAAAAGGACTCCAAGTTACCAGTAATAGTTTCGGACTACCTCACAGATGCGCAAAATGATAAACTTCTTTTAGTTTTATGTAAACATTACCTAGCTATTGCCTGACAAATTTCTGATATCAAGATCATAAGCTCATCTTTCTGCACTCACAAAATCCTAATGGAAGATAATTTGCGTAACTCCATACAACCTCAGCACCATATAAACCCGAACATGAAAGAAGTCGTAAAGGGAAAGGTTATGAAACTCTTAGACGCGGAATTATCTACCCTATATCTGATAGTAAGTGGTTAGCCAGTCCAGATAGTGCCAAAAAAGGGAGGGATAATTGTAATTATAAATGAAAATAATGATTTAATCCCAACACGGACGGTGACGGGGTGGCGAATGTGTATTGACTATCGTATGTTAAACGACGCCACCCGCAAGGACCACTTTCCCTTGTCGTTCATCGATCAAATTTTAGAGTGATTATCCAGCCATAACTTTTTTGTTTTCTAGATGGCCTCTCGGGGTATTTTCAAATCACCATCTCTCTCGTGGATAAGGAGAAAAATACGTTTACTTGTCCCTTCTGCACCTTTGCCTATCGAAGAATGTCATTTAGATTGTGCAATATGCCAGCTACATTCCAGCGATGTATGCTAGCTATCTTTGACAAGTATGTATAAAGCATTATGGAGGTATTCATGGATGATTTTTCCATGTTCTGTTATGCCTTTAATAATTGTTAGAAAATCTAGAAAAAGTCTTAGAAAGATGCGAAGAAACTAACCTTGCCCTAAATTGGGAAAATGCCATTTTATGGTGAGGGAAGGGTTAGTTTTTGGTCATAAAATTTTTGCGAAAGGAATTGTAGTAAACGTAGCCAAGATAGAAGTTATTGAGAAGCTGTCTCGGCCTACAAACGTGAAAGCTATAAGAAGTTTCTTAGGACACGCTGGCTTTTACCATTGTTTCATAAAAGACTTCTGAAAATAACCAAACCTTTTACTCTACACTTAGAGAAAGACGTCCCGTTTATTTTTGATAACTCTTGTCTATCTGCCTTCGAATTAATAAAAGAAAAATTAATTAACGACCCCATTATGATTGCTCCGGTGTGGGACCTTCACTTTGAGATTATGTGTGATGCGAGTAGTTTTGCGATGGGAGCTGTATTAGGTCAACGCATATCTAAAAACATCCACCCCATCTATTACACGAGTAAAACACTTACATTGGCACAAGAAAATTACACCACAACCGAGAAGGGGCTCCTAGCTGTAGTATTCGCTTTTGATAAATTCCGCCCTTATATTACACTTTAAAATATTATCGTATTTACGGACCACTCGGCCCTCAAATATCTTCTTGCTAAGACAGATTCCAAGCCGCGCCTGGTCCACTGTGTCTTACTCCTCTAGGAGTTTGACTTAGAAATCCGTGATAAGCGAGGAGCCTAGAGCCGCCGATCATCTCTCCCTATTAGATAATCCCTTTATTGAAAATTTAGATGAAAAATCTTTTAATGATTATTTTCCTGATGAGAAGTTGTTTTCAATTAACACATCTACTTCCCTTGGTTTGGACACATCGCCAACTATTTAGTGGATCGTGTGCTTCCAAAAGTGTTCTCCTCTCAGCAAAAGAAGAACTTCTTTTTTGAGTTTAAGAACTATTATTGGGAGGACCCGCATCATTTCAGAGTCTATGCGGACCAAGTGATTAGGAGATGTGTCTCTCTTGAAGAAGGATTAGATATTTTAAATCATCTACATGAAGGACCGACTGGTGGTAACTATCAAGCAGGTCGCACCGCCCACAAAGTGTTTTGCGTGAGTTTTTAATGGCCTAGCCTTTTTAAATACGTGCAAGCCTTTGTGAGTAGGTGTGATAGTTACCAATTGTCGGGCAATATTTCCAATAAAAATGAAATGCCGCAAAATTATTTCCTCGAGTGCAAAGTTTTCGACCTCTGGGGAATTGATTTTGTTGGCCCTCTTCCTTCTAGCTTTGGAAATAAGTATATCTTAGGTTGCGTCGATTATGTTTCACGTTGGGCTGAAGCCCAAGCTCTTCCTACTAACGACTCCTGAGTCATAATTACTTTCTTAAAAAATTATTTTCTCAATTCGGTACACCACGAGCCATCGTTAGTGATATGGTTCTCATATCTTTAACGCGTAGTTTTCTAAAATCCTCATTAAATATGGCATTACACATAAGCTTTCAACTGCCTACCACCCCCAAACTAACGAATAAGTCGAAGTAGTGAATTGAGAGATTAAAAGAATTTTTGAAAAGACTGTTTCAACTTCTAGAAAAGACTGGTCAGCCAAATTAGACGATGCTCTATGGGCCACCAAACAGCGTACAAAACCTCCCTCGGATGTACGCCGTATCGGTTGGTCTATGGAAAATCGTGTCATTTACCTGTAGAACTAGAACACCGCATTTTTGGGCCTTAAGGTTTTTAAATTTCGATCCTCACTCAGTCAGTGACCTTAGAAAATTTTAACTTAACGAACTCGACGAGTGGCGCTCTTACGCGTACGAAAACAACAAATTTTATAAAGAGCGGACGAAACATTTTCATGAGAAACACTTAAGGCACCCAAAAAACTTTAAACCGGGCGACCAAGTTCTTCTTTATAATTCTCGATTAAGTTTTTTTCTTGGAAAGTTAAAGTCACGTTGGTCTTGGCCGTTTACTGTTTTAGAAGTTTTTCCATATGGTACTGTTTTAATTTCGCACCTTGATAAGGGTAATTTCAAAGTGAATGGTCAGCGTCTTAAACTATATTTTTCTGGTGATGATGATTTCAGTCTGAACAATGTTAAATTTATGCTGCACGAACTATAACTTAAGACTATTTTGTTTTTGTTAAAAACATTAATTATTCTTTTGGACAAAATTTTTTTGGACAAAATTGTTTTATTGCGTCGAGCTCAAACGACGTTTTAAACAAAGGGCGATCTTGGGAGGCAACCCAAGTTATCTTTTTCTATTTTCTTTATTTTACAATTTTTGCCCCGGAAGGCTCCGACAAGCTGAAGCTTCTGCGATCGCCTGCTCCAACGCTGTTGTATCCATCACGAAGTCCAAAGAAATCATTTCATGAAGATCCAAAGCGGTAGCATGGGGAGCGGCATCACTCAACTTTCACGACGCATAAATGCGGGGAAGTACCTATTTTTCAATTCTGTTCTTTCATTTCTGTTTTAATTTTTCTCTCTCTCTCTCTAACCTCCCTTCTCGATTTAGGGCAATATCTATTTTAAGTTTGGGGGAGGATTTCCTCCTTCTCTTGTCTTTATTTTGTTAAAATTTCTTAAAAATTAAAAAAAAATCCAAAATCCTAAATAAGAGAATATTTCAAAATATAAAAAATGTGTATATATTTATTTACTGTGTTTTTTTACTTTAATAGTTTAAACGTTTTGGTATTTCAATAGTACATCTTGTTTTTGTTTTGTTTTTCTCAAAATCTCATATAAACAACTTAATTAATTATAATATTTCTAATTTCCCTTTTTAATTATGTTTCACAAGTAAAATGTTGGCCATGTTGTGTTTCTAATTCGCGGTAGCATGTTAACGTAAAATGTTTTTTTCTAAAACTCGCATTTTCATTATGGTTTTCGTTTTTTATTTTCTTTACTTTCTCAAAAATTCATCATCCACTATTTTCCTTCTCATTTTTGGATAATTTTTGTAAGGTTAACTTTTGAATAGCGTAGTAGATATGAACGATCCAAGTCACCTATTATTTCTATTTTCAAGATAATTTCATTAATCTTCTTTTATTATCTAGGACTGGCTTTTTGAAATTATTCAAATCTATGTTTTAAATAAATTTAAAAACATGAAAATGATTTAGGCCGTTTTTGTTTTCGTTTGAGCTTTCCTGCCAACCTAAAAACTTTCACCACTAGTTAGCCGCTTTTGAGCCTTTTTTCCAATTTCATTTGATAGCTCCTCTTTTCATATCATTATCACCAAAGCCTAAATTTCTAACCTAACTAATCACACTAGCCTTTTTGAGTTTCATAAAAAAATTTCCATGATTATGATAAGTTATTTTGTGATATTATTGGGAAAAGTTTTTGAAAAAATAGTATGCTAAAAAGGAACGTTTGCTTTTGTTTGGCCAATTCATAATGAAAATAAAAATATTTATGGCCTTTGTTTTGAAAAAGAAAAAAATGAAAAAAAAAAAAGAAAAATATATTATTTATAATAAAAAATTTCAAATTTTTTTTTGTTACTGTGATTTTAAGCCTCCATGTTTATCTTTGAATTCCACTCCTAATCATAATCCCAAACCAAACGTTTCTGTCCTAATAAGTCATTTTGATTTATGCGTTTGAATTTTTTTTAATAACTAAGAAAAGAAGAAAAGTAAATAAGTATTAGTTTTGGATTTAAACTTATATTTTGTTATTTGATTGATATAGTTATAATGTGTTGCTTGGATCTAGTAACAACTCAATGCATTTTTCATTTTCGTTGTTTTGCTTAAATCTATTTAAAGAAATTTGTTAAAATTTTGGATGATTTATTTTCGTTAAGTAAAGTTTATAAAAATTAAACCATACCTAAATAAATGTTTTAGATTTACGTTTCACCTTCTTCCTACATAGAATTTTGCATAGTACTTATGTAATTAGAACCTTTTGATTAGTCACTTTTTTATGATTATCTATTTTTTTTATCTTTGCTTGGGGACAAGCAAAGCTTAAGCTTGGGGAAATTTGATTGTACGTTATGTAGTCTAAACTATTAGGGTAAATTTCCTTGTTTTTAATGCGCTAACAATGTCTTGTAAGCTTATTTTTTATCTTCCTTATGTATATATTATTGCCGCTAATCTTTTCTTCTCTTTTTGCAGGTTTCCAAAAATTTTGGCCAAAATGCCCTGACACACCCCCCTGACAAACCCTCCCTGGGCGTGTCACAGGGCGTGTGACCCGATCCCGGTGAAGTCTACTGCAGTTTGAACATAATGATAAAAGTGCCATTTGTTTACTTTCTGTTCTTAATGATTTTCTACTCATCCCTCCTCCTCCACTTCACTATGATTAACGGATCCTCCTTATACTCAATCTTGATGATCCGAGGTTCGAGTTGATTAAGTTATGATGCTTTGAATTTACTTTTTATTTTTAGGGTTTAGGCCTTCGAATTACTCTTGATTTTCTATGTTTTGAGTTATATCATCGATATATAATTTCCATTTCTACTTTCACTCTTAGCTAGCCGAGAGGATTGTGGTTTGAATTGAACACTCAAGAGTAAAGAGAGCTGTATGCACCCCTCGAGAGAGGCAGACGTCCAAATCTCCCGGATTGGAGTAATATCAAATAGTGGGGTTCACCGCATAAAGCGAGCTTTAGGCTTATGATTTGGACGAGAGTTCGGTCGGACCTTCCTAAACTTAGTTGGGCACGACTTCCAGAGAAGAGTGTTCAAGCTTTAGGAACCTCAACGGTCAAGGACCTTTACCCTATTATGCTTACGTTATTTTATCGCATTTTTAGTCAACTTTTGTCGAGGTGATTCTTGATCGAGTGCTTTTCCATTTCATTATTCCAACCCTTCGTTGTAATCATTTTTATTATCTCTCTATTTAACTGCAATTAGTTCTCTTTTTAGTGTAATGTTTCTTTCCTTAATCGGATTTAGATTTCTCTTTAACCCAAAAATCAATTCTTCGATAAGATAATAGTCTTCGTGTGAGTAGGTTAACAAAACAGTTCCCGGATTTCAATACGACACTTATGTCCCCTAGCTATAGTTCAATAGGTATACTTGCCTAGTTGGATTGCTAGTTCGGTTTTTATTCTCTTCATGATTAGTAGACATCAGAACACCCAAGTGAACCTAGAGAAGTCATCTACAATGACTAAGGTATAGGATTTCCCTCCCAAGCTCTGCAGCAATGGGTCCAAATAGATCCATGTGTAGTAAATACAGAATCCTGGGTGACTCACTCTTTTTAATAGATTTAAAACTATTTTTGTTTTGCTTGCCTAATTGACAAGCCCTACAAAGGCTTTCCTACTTGTAGGGGCAAGAAGGCTATCCTCTAACAAGGTTGTCTCTAGAGAGTTTAGCAATATTTTTAAGATTTACATGTCCTAATCTTTTATGTCATAGTTCATTATTGTTACTAATTTGATTAAATAGACAAATTTCTGACCTAGCAGATTTGAAATTTACTACATAGATGTTTCCTTGAATAAGGCTAGTTAAGAAAGTTTTATTATCTACAGAAGAAATAATGCAAGAAATTTGATTAAATGATACATGATAACCTTCATCACATAATTGGCTTATGGATATCAGGTTATGTTTTAGACCACTCATATATGCTACTTTTCTAAAAGTGACAGCTCCAACTTTAACATTCCCATAGCCTTTAGTTTGGCCACAGTTGGAGTCATAAAATATCTCTTTTGGACCAAGCTTGGACTTGTAGTTTGTTAAGTTGTCCTTGTTGCCTATCATATGCTTTGAACACCCACTATCTAGGAACCACTATTCCTCAATGGTAAGATAGTCTTTCACCTGCAAAATGAAAAATTAGGTGTTCTCTACCCAGGTAACCTTGGGTCCTTGATTCTTTTCATATTTAAAGCAAGAAATATAAGAGCATTTAGGTTGGTTCTTATATCCTAGAGGGTGAAATTTCCTAGGTTGAATTTTCCATTGGGCAAATGGGTTAACAGATTCTTTTGAATGATTAAATGTTCTAGAATAATTTGACTTTTTGTTAAGCTGAACTGTGATCGACGAATTCTGATAAGTTCATCGAACTGAGTTCGACTAATAGGGATGAGTTTGTCGAACTCTGCTTAGAGAATGGACATATTCATTCTTTGTGCCCTAATATAATTGATCTCGGCTCGAAGAACCATATTGGTTTCGTCAATCGCTGTTCGAAGAATAATTATAATAGAATTCTGCGTTCGGAGTTCGTCGAATTGAGTTTGACAAACTCTACACATTTCGTCGATCTGAGTTCGACGAAATCTATTGAACTTTGTTACGATTAAGGTTTTTCTTATTCTTTCCCTTTTTCTTTGATTTCAGTTTTAATTCAGTTGGTTTATTATTTTCATCTACCTTTTCCTTACCCTTTTCTAATATAAATTTTATGGGTGTAGAAAAAATGTTTTTCTGAATCAAATGAAGTTGACTTGATGAAGTACCTAAGCCCAGCTTGCCATTGAGCCTGGCATTTACTGTGCTTGTGATGTTCATCAATTTGATGCTTCTCATATTAAGGGATTCTTCAAATTGCTTAGCCTCATTTAGTTTAATTTTTTTAAAAAATTCTCTGTTCGAGTGCTTCATGACACTTCTTCTCGAGTTACTTGCTTTCCAAAAAGAATTTCTCCAAGTCTTTTTCTCGAGAAGACTTTGTTTAGTTCTCGAGATAGTTCTTTGTTCTCGAGTACCAAGTAATTTTTATCAAGAACAATAATTTATTTTTCTCGAGTACTTTCCTTCATTCTCGAGACTGCTGATTTCCACCTCCACATTCTTACCAAGTTTTTTCTCGAGTTCTCCATCATTGTTCTAGCGAACAAAACTTCTTTTTCTCAAGTATAATCATTCTTCTCGAGAAATGCTGAACTATTTTCTGAAAATTTCTTAAGTCCAGATAGATGTAATTTCAAATGTTATTAGATGTGATTGGTCTATGTGGCCATCATTAATTATGATTATGACTGTTAGACATGTCCTATAAAAGGTCTTGTCATTTATAACCAACCCTAAGCAGTCGTAAGAAGAAATTCTAAGTATTCTTAATCCCTAATTTTCATTCCAAAATCGGAATCCACTGCTCATCGCCTTCATTGCCAAAAGCACTTTCGATCCAAAACGATTCAGATCAGTGATTCACAGATCAAGATTTTCTACAATCGATAGATTCTCTACTTGATCTTGCCGATTCCAGAAATTTTAGATCCGAGATCTAGCCGAGTCTTCTTCAATTATTTCTAACAGAGCTGCAAAGTTCAAGGAAGAAGAATGGCAGAAGTTCTCAGATCTGAGAGAAATTACTGTATGTATTTCTTTTATATTTCGATTTATTCTTGTAGGAGATTCTTCTCCGAGTGTAGGAGCTTTGACCTCCGAGTTATTGTAGGAATTTTTTTCTCTTTCGAGTGTAGATCCTTTTTTTGGATCGAGTTGTAGGAACATTGTTCCAAGTAGTAGGATAGTTTTCAATCCGAGATTAGTAGAGTAGTCGAGTCTAGTGTATTACTAGATCGGTGAGTGGGAAGTGGATGTACCCAAGGTTGGGGAACCACTATAACTCTTGGTGTCATCTGTGATTGATTGGTTAATTTTCTGTGCATAGCTCGCTTAATTTTTTTATTCCGCAAAGAGAAAAACAACTCACTTATTCACCCCCCTCTAGGTGATTTAGGTAGACAACTTAAACATTTTCATTCTGTAATGAGTTTTTTTGATGCATTTTCAGGTTTTCATCAAATTAGGATGCACCCACCCAACATCAAAGATGTCTCCTTCATCACTGGGGATGGGTGCTACTGCTACAAGATGATGCCCTTTGGGTTAAAGAACCAAGGGGAGACGTAATGGAAAATGATGGATCGAATTTTCTTGAGAGCAAAAAAGGGAGAAATTTGAAGGTGTACGTGGATGATCTTATGATCAAGATGTATAAGATGAGGTTGAACCCCATGAAGTGTGTCTTCGGGGTGAGTAAGGGGAATTTCCTGGGTTATCTTCTTACTCCCACAGGGGTGGAGCAAAATCTTAATAAAGTCAAGTCAATAATGGGGTTAGGATCACCGCGAAATGCCAAGGAGGTTCAGCGGCTGACGCGAAATTTTGCATGACTTAGCAGGTTCGTCTCTCGGGTAGGAGAGAAGTGCTCTCCCTTCTTCAAGGAGCTGAGAGGGGCCAGAAGTTTGAGTGGTCCCGGGAATGCAAGAAGGTGTTCCAATCCTTGAAGAGGAAGTTGACCCAAGTTATACTCCTACAAAGGAATAAGGAAGGGGAAGATCTATCCCTATACCTTGGGGTTGGGATCGAGGCAATAAGCTCTGTCCTGGTCCGGGATGAGTGGAAGAAGTAATTGCATATCCACTACGTGAGCAGGGTATTGAGGAAAGCAAAACTCTAATACCTGATCTTAGAAAAGCTGGCCTTCGCACTAGTCATCTCGGCCCGGAGGCTCCAACCCTATTTCTAGGCACACAACATCCGGGTGGTGACTGACCACCCCCTCCACAACAACTTTGAGGGGGTGGAGCATTCAGGGAGGTTGGCAAAGTGGTCGGTGGAACTGAGTGAGTTAGACATATCCTTTATTCCCCGCATCTCGATCAAGGCCCAGGCGATGGCCGACTTTTTTGTTGATTACGTGGTCGAGGTGGCGAAGCTGGAACTAACTTGCCCAATTCCTTAGAAGGTGATGGTTGAGGGTGCCTTGGGGAGGCATTCCTTGGGGGTAGGAGTGATCTTGGAGAGCCCTAAGGGAATAAGGATCGACCAGACGGTGGTCATTCACTTTCCCATCACTAACAATCAGGCCGAGTATGAAGCAATAATAACATGGTTGCGCCTGTCCAGGGATCTGGGGTGCATGATGTGGAGGTCCTCACAGACTCTATGGTGGTGGCCTCTCAGATCAATTGGGAGTTTGAGGCAAGGGAGCCTACTTTCCAACTATATTTGACAAAGGTGAAGGTGGTCATCGGCATATTCCATACCTTCTCCATCCGACAAGTGTCGCGGGAGGAAAATGAGCAGGTCGACCAATTGGCTAAGAATGGACCCCAAGTGGGGGGAACTATCACTGACTTGTTTCGCCCACCCATTGAGGTGGGGGAGCATATGGAGGTGGACAAGCACGCCTCGTGGATGGATACTTTTCGACCTTTCCTACCCACAGGGCAGTTATATCGGAAGACCCTCTTAGGGTTGGTTGCATGTTGCATGGCCGTGAGGGAAGTCTAGAGTGTCTTGGAAGAAGTCCATTCCGGAGAGTGCGGGTGTCACTCAGGGAGAAAGACCTTGGAAGGAAGGATAGTCATGCAAGGGTACTTCTAGCTGACCCTTGGACAGGATGCCGCTGAATTCACAAAGAAGTTCCACAAGTGCCAGTTGTTCGCCTCTCTCCAAGTGCTGCTGGCTTAGCGGCTTAGAAGCATCACGGTACCCTGGCCCTTTGCCATCTGCAAAATTGACCTAGTAGGACCCTTCCCTTAGGCCAGTGGGCAAAGGAGGTTCTTACTGATCATGATCGATTATTTTTCCAAGTGATTCAAGAATAAGTCGGCATACTACCTCATGCGTGACGGGCAGTTATATCGGAATACCCTCTCAGGGTTGTTGGCACATTGCATGGCCAAGAGGGAAGTCTAGAGGGTCTTGGAAGAAGTCCATTCCGGAGAGTGCGAGTGTCACTCGGGGAGCAAGACCTTAGAAGGAAGGATAGGCATGCAAGGGTACTTCTTGCTGACCCTTGGCCAGGAAGCCGCTGAATTCACAAAAATGTGCCACAAGGGCTAGTTGTTCTCCCCTCTCCAGGTGTTGATGGCTAAGCAGCTTAGAAGCATGATGGTACCCTGGCCCTTTGCCATCTGTGGAATGGAACTAGTAGGACCCTTCCCTCAGGACAGTGGGCAAAGTGGCGTTGAGTGATGAAGCTTCACACAACGCTACTGGACTTAGTCGATTTTATTTCTTCCACTACTTAGGCTTTGATATGATATCCTTGACCCGATGATTCTGACCATATGGCGTTGAGTGAGTTGAGCTCATTCAATGCCTGTGGACTTAGCCACATTTCTGCCTTTTCAATACTGTAAGCTTTGACTGTCAGCCTTCTCTCATGGCTATTAACTGTATGGCGTTAAGTGAGCTTGCCTCACTCAACGCTTCTAGACTTAGGCATTTTCCTGAATTTCTAGCCTATCACTTTGAGTCCACTTGTCATTGTCTCTTGAACTATAAGTCTAATGATGGTGACCAAAACCAACCTATATGCATGAACTTAAACATACATCAAATATAACTATGTGAATACCATTGACCTATTTGACTTCTTACAAATCTAGGACATTGGGATCAATGGACCCAACAATCTCCCCTATTTAAAGAAGTCAAAACACCACTTGAGAATCCTTGTCAATGATATACACTAACATAAGCAGCAAAAATATTAATATTGTATTAATATAAGAGTAGCAAGAGTGACCACATTGAGTTACCATATTTTCCCTTATTACCACATTTTTCCTTGTGCTCCCACTACTTTGCTATATCCTGCTGCTACAAGCAGCTTCACCTACGAAGCCTTTCCTGTAGCTGCTTCTTTGTTGCTGTTACTCCCCCTTTCTACTTTGTTCTTGTACTACTTCTCCCCCTTTTTGACTTCTATGAAATAGCTTAGGAGCAGCATGCTATCTACTCCCCCTATTTGAGAGCAGAGAAACACCCAGAGCTCAACTTGCTCCACCTCAATAAGAATAACTAAAGCTATACCAAATTCAACATATCCAATCAAAATTTGAAGGTGTTGAACTTTGCTTCATCTAGTGGCTTGGTGAAAATATCAGTCACTTGCTTGTCTGTTGGGACAAACTCAAGACTAATATCCCCACATTCCACATGCTCTCTTATAAAATGATATCTAATCTCTATATACTTAGTCCTGCTATGTGATACAGGATTCCTAGCTTTAGAGATTGCACTTGTAGTATCACAAAACAAAGGACTTTTACTTATCTGGAGGTTATAATCCTGGAGTTGATGCTGAATCCACAGCAACTGTGCACAGCAGCTTCTTGCAGCTATGTATTCTGATTCTACCAGTATAAATAGATACACTAGTCTGCTTCTTGCTGCTCTAGGACACTAGCCTTCTACCCAGAAACTGGCAGGAACCTGATGCACTTTTCCTATCCTCTTTGCAGCCTGCAAAGTCTGCATCTGAATAGCCAATTAGCTCAAAACCTCTATTCCTAGGTACCATAGGCCAAGATCTGGTGTGCCCTTTAGATATCTCAAAATTCTCTTAGCAGCTGAGAAATGAGTCTGTTTAGGGCATGCCCGATATCTAGCACAGACATATGTAGCATATATGATGTCTGGCCAACTAGCAGTGAGGTATAAAAGAGAACCAATTATCCCTCTATAAAAAGTTTGATCAACAGGTTTCCCTGCCTCATCTTTGTCTAAAGACATATTTGATCCTATAGGAGTTTTTATGGTGGAAGAATTCTCCATCCCAAATTTATTAATTAACTCCTTGGTAAACTTAAATGGTGATATGGATATTCCATTGTCAGTCTGTCTTACTTGGAGACCCAAGAAGAACTTAAGTTCACCCATGCTACTCATCTCAAACTTCTCTTGCATAAGTTTGACAAACTTTATGCAAAGTTTATCATTAGTAGATCCAAAGATAATATCATCAACATATATATGGACTAGGATGATCTTGCCCTTAGATTCCCTAATGAATACCGTCTTGTCTATCTTCCCACTTGAGAATTTATTTTCAATGAGGAAGCTAGACAATGTTACATACCAAGCTCTAGGGGCTTGATTTAGCCCATATAAAGCTTTCCTAGTCTATAAACAAAATCAGTATGGTAAGGAACCACAAAACCTTGAGGTTGTTCCATATAGACTTCTTCTTTCAAATATCCATTCAGAAATGCTGATTTCACATCCATCTGATAGACTTTAAACCCTTGGAATGCAGTATATGAAAGGAATAACCTGATAGCTTCTAGTCTTGCTACAGGGGAAAAGTTTTGATCAAAGTCAACACCTTCCTCTTGTCTGTACCCCTGAGCCACCAGTCTAGCTTTATTCTTAACTATAACGACATTTTCATCTAGTTTATTCCTGTAGATCCACTTAGTTCCAATGATATTATGTCCTTGAGGTCTGGGAACCAGATTACAAACCGTACATCTTTTAAACTGGTTCAATTCCTCTTGCATAGCTCCAATCCAAAACTAGTCTTGGTTAGACTCTTCAAATTTCTTAGGTTCTACCTGTGATAGAAAGCAAGAGTACATTATTGTGCTGAGACATCTGCTCCTTGTCACTACTCCTTGTCTTTCATCACCAATAATTTGATTGTCTGGATGATCCCTCAGATGTCTTACTGCTGGAGGCAATATTGCTTCAACATCATGTTCTTCATGATGTTGATCTTCATCCACTTCCTTTGATCTTTGTGCTTCCTTTGGAATGCACACACCCTCTACTTGGTCTTGCATTATTGGAGCATCTTCTCCATTTCTCTTGAGAGTGAGCTTTTTCAAAACTAGTTCAGTACCTATAGAACTAGAAGAAGAGCTTGACAGCTCATTGTTAATCAAATTTGTTTCATCAAACACTACATTAACTGACTCCTCTCCAACTTAACTTGTCAAGTTGTAGATCCTATTAGCCTTACTATGATTGTTGTACCCAACAAATATCCCCTCATAGGCTTTGGCAGCATACTTAGTTTTATAGGATTTCCCATTGTTGATCACAAAGAACTTGCTCCCAAAAATTCTGAGATATGCAAGGTTTTGTTTCCTACCCTTCATAATCTCATAGGGAGTCTTATTGTGGCTCTTGGTGATAGAAGCCCTGTCAAGGACATGACAAGCTGTATTTACAGCCTCAACCAAGAAATATTCTAGGATAGAAATGTCATTTAGTAGTGTTCTACCAGCCTCTATGAGAGTTCAATTATTCCTCTCAGCTATCCCATTTTTCTGGGGTGTTCTTGGAGAGGAAAACTCTTATTGAATCTTATGATGTTCACAGATTCTTGTCATACATTCAGACTGAAACTCAGTCCCATTGTCACTTTTGATTTTGACCACAGTACTATTCAACTCATTCTATATTTGCATGACAAATGTCTTGAAGACATTTGGGGTTTCATACTTTTTCTTCAACAAGAATACCCAAATAAATATGGAAAAGTCATCAACCACCACAAAGGTGTAGACCTTCCTACCTAGACTATGGACTGGCATTGGACCAAATTAGTCCATATGCAAGAGGTATAAACACCTCACAGAATTTTTAGTATCAATGCTTTTGAAGGAATCTTTTGTCTGCTTACCCTTTTGGCATGCAGAGCAAATACCTTCCTTAGAGAATTTTATGTTAGAACCATTCCTAACTAACTCTTTACTATATAGCTTTCTAATAGTCTTATAATTCAAATGAGCTAGCTTCTTGTGCCATTTGACACAATATGAGGCTTTCTCATTTGCAACTAGACAAATGGGAGAGTCTATTGATAAATAAATAAAATTACGACAATAGACATTCTCACTCCTAGTACCAGTCAAAGTGACCTCTTGGTCACTTGATCTTCTTATATGTCACTTATCCTTGTTGAAAGAAATTACATAGCCAAGATCACATAATTGGCTTATGCTTATAAGGTTGTGTTGCAACCCTTACACATAAGCCACTTTTGTGAAAGTGATTAAACCATTAGTGATCTTACCATAACCTTTGGTGATCCCTTTATCTGATCCACCAAATATCACTATAGGTCCATCCTTTACTGGAATGAAATCCTTCAGGATGCACTTTGTTCCAATCATATGCCTGGAACAACTACTGTCCAAGTACCATATAGGGGTATGGAAACTTGGACTCATCTGCAAGAAATAAATCATTAAACCTTAGGACCCCAATTCTTATTGGGTCCTAGGTGCATGTTAGGCTGAAAATGAATATGCGTGCATGCAGCTCATCTAACTGGTAAGCCGACATTAGCTCTATGCACACTATTATTGTGCCAGAAATCAATGGCATAGTGGCCCACTTTGCCACAACACCAACACTCATAGATGTTGTACCTTCTTTTAAGGGCTGGTTTAACAGCATTGCTGTTAGTAGCTCTCAGTCTAGCAGGTATTGCAGTAGCCTTTTTCTTGAGTATTGGGGATGGTACACCAAAAGCAAATGGTCCAGTATGGGCCATTTGTACCTCCTTATGGGCTGCCTTATAGGCACTAGCACCCTTGCCATTTCTACTACCATACTTTTAGTGACCAAAGATGCTATATTGTTCATACCTATTAGATGGTAGCAGTAGTTTCCTGAAAGGAATAGGAGGCTTGGAGGTTAGTGGCTGTACTGGAGCTTTTCCCTTCCCTTTAGAATTACCAGCTCTAGTATTCCTTTTGAATCTTATCCCTTTCTTATCCTTTTGGGAGGAGAAGGAATCTATCAAGGGCAATATAGTACATGGCTTTGAAAACTTAGCCACTAGCTCCTTTTTCTTTTTGGAGTTTACCTTCTAGATTCCTGATATGATCATTCTAAAAAGTTACGGTACTCATCTGAATAACAATATTGTTCTTCAGCTGGCTAACTTTCCTAATTTTCTACTCTAGCAAAGTTGCTATTTTAGAATGCTAGGAAGCAGCAAGCTTCAGAGATGCAATCTCCTGAGTCTGTTGTTTGGTCAGCAGCTTACTCCTTCTGAATGCTTCCAAAAGTTCACCATATCTTTCAATCATTTGACTTCTGTCTTCCTCTAATTCAGATCCATCTTCGTCTCTTGATGAAGAATCACTTGAATCTGGACTAATCACATAATATGACTTGGATGAAGAGTTGGATGAAGAGTGTACCTTAGATGGTCTAGGCTGATCCTGGCAGGATTCTTCATGTGATCTTGCCATCAGTGCAATGTAGGCTTCATCATCCTCTTCTGATTCTGATGAGGAAGACTTAGTCCAAATTTTCTCCCTCTTAGCAATGAATGTTTTCTCCTTCTTGCTTCTCTTGTGGTGATGATTCTTTTCACTATCTTCTTTCTTCTTAGGTCAATCAGCCACAACATGACCTGGCTTACTGCAATAGAGACAAACAACCTTTTTAGAAAAAAATTTACCAGGTTTTGGATCATACCTTCCCTCTTTGGAAGATTTCTTCTTATTCTTGTAGTAGTCCTCTTTGTGGTGGAAGGAAGAGGTAGGTTTGCTCCTCCACCCCTTCTTTTTCATCAGCTTCATAAACTTCTTTGAGAAAGCAGCAAACTCCTCATAAGACATATTACAGCCTGATTCCTCTTGATCTGAATCTTCTAACTCAGCTGGCCTTCTTAGGGGAGAAGGATTCCTCTCCTTGCTCCTCTTGGAGCTATCTGCCTTGAAGGCCACAATAGTTTCTTTGTACTGGCCTCTTCTAGTCTTCTCTTCCTCCTTCCTTTCTATCAGCTGCATCTCATATGAAAGTAGCTTACCTAATAGTATGGATGATGGAGTATCTGCCAGCTTTGCCACTTCTCTAATGGCACATATCTTAGTGTCCAAGACTCTAGTAAGAGACCTAAGAAACTTATCATTTAGCTCATAATTACTAAAGGCCCTATCATATGTCTTTAGCTCATTAACTGTCTTGAAGAACCTTTCATAATAACTAGTTATGGTCTCCTCCCTGATCTGTTTGAAAGCTTCATACTCTTGATTTAGCATTGACTTTCTATCATCTCTCACTTCCTCATTACCTTCCATATACACTATCAAGGTGTCCCACATAGCCTTTGAGGTCTTGCAGTGCACCATGTTTTGAAAGGTGGAGTCATCTATGGCACTAACTATGATGTTTTGTGCCCTCTTATCCATTGTTGTTAAGATGACTTCATCCTTAGTCATTTCAGTGTACTTCTTTGGAGTCTGAGATTTGCATCAAGGTCAGATGTCTTCATTGGGATGAAGGGTCCTTCTTGAACTATTATATAGATCCTAGGATCAGATGCTTCCATGAACAATCTGACCCTTTCCTTCCATATTCCAAAATTCTCCTTCCTATAGAGAGGAAGTTACATGGATCTAAGCTCTTTGTGATTCTCTCCTGAACCCTTCTTAACCTTCTGACAACTACCTTGGAGATCTCCTCAGACTGTTAAGTCTTTTCTTGAGTAACCTCCCTCTGATATGACTTGAAAGTCTTTGATTACAAGGGTAGCTAATCACCTAGAGGGGGGTGAATAGGTTATTTCTGTCTTTTAAGGTTCTTTAAAATCTTCTATGACTTATGTCCTACTGTGTATACTTAATTCAACTTTCAAGAACACAATACTCAGCATAACAAAACACAATACATAGCACACAAGATTTTAAAGTGGTTCCCTAGTGTATGAGTGCATTGATAAATTGTAAATATTCATATTTTCAGTACTTTATATAAGTAGTTTTAGGTTATTTTTCTAGTTTTTAGTTATTTTTCCTAAATAATTTGTTTCTTTTTGTAAATACTCTTTTAACTTAAGTTGATTTTGTTTTATGAAATTTTGCAGAAAAATTCGCAAAAATTCATTAGTACATGCCCGTGTCAATTTGGTCACGCCCGTGACCGGGGCATGTTTCTTTGATTCCAACAAAAATCTTCTTCCTGCAAAGAAAAGAACATTCAACGCCAACCATTCGACGTTCGTCGAACTCAGCTCGACGTTTCGTCACCTGATTCGTCAGTCAACATTCAACGCCAACCGTTCGACGTTCGTCGATCTCAGCTCGACGATTCATCAGCCTTTCGTCGATCGAAGCTCAACGTTCATCGAACAAAGCACGACAATTTGAAGATAGTCCCAACGCTCGACAAAATGCTCCTAGCGCTCAAAGAAAATTCTCCCAACGCTAGTTCGACGTTCGTCGACCAGAGTTCGACGTCCGTCGACCAGATTTTGACGTTCATCGACCAGAGCTCGGCGAATTTATGCTAGTTATTGAGCTCAACGAATTTCCCTGCGCTCTACACTTTGCATGCCTTTCATCGATCGTAGCTCGACGTTCCTTGAACGAAGCACGATGATTTGAAGATAATCCCAGAGCTCGACGAATTTCCCTGTGCTCGACGAATTTTTCCAGACCCAACGCTCGATGAATTTTCCCTGCGCTCGACGAATTTCCCCAGACCCTGCACTCGACTCTTCAAGCAACCACTCAACGCCTTCACCAGATAAAGCTCCTGCCCTACTGCTTCCAGAAGCTTCTAGATCCATGCAGCCCACCAGCTTTTTAGCTTCCCCTGCACACCAGAGTGCCACCTCCTGTAATTTTTTGCTTATAAATAGATCTTCTCTGTAAGATCAAATGTTCCCTTTTTGAACCATTTTGCTTAGGGTAGGTGCTGTTTAGGTGTTTTCCATGCTATGTAAGAGAATTTTCTCCCCTCTCTTTAGTTTTTGTATTTAACTTTTCTGTAACTCTTTTTTAACTTAATAAAAGTTCTAGATTTTCTCTTATTATTGGGTATTGGAATTCATCTAAGTGCCCCTCCTTAAGTGATCTTTTTGTATTTTTATTTTCTCTTTAAAATAGGTGTTTGTGTGTGTATGAGAATAATCTGCTAAATTTATGTTTTTCTTCTTTATTTTACTTAGCCTTTTTTAGCTTTCATGCTTTCTAATAGCTTTTTATTCATTCTTATGGATTTATAAAAGTGGGTTAAAAGTGTTTTTATTTTTCTCTAACTTAGTTTTACTCTTTATTTCATAAACTTTTTGTTCTGTTAATTTTTATTTCCACTTTTTATGCACTTTTATAAAGTTATAAGGATGAAAAAGTTGTTATTTTTATTTTTCGAGCACTTTTCTCTTTCATATTTTTTTAGAGTGCGTGCGTGTAGGAGTTAACCTTTTATCGTTTTCTTTATCGCTTCTTCAATTTTTGTAGAGTGCGTGTGTGTATGAGATAACTTTTCCTGCTTTCATTTTCTGCTTTCTTTTAACGCTTTATTTAGTGCTTTCTTAAAATTTTGTAGAGTGTGTGTGTGTGCATTTATTTCCCGCCTACTCGTTTGAGTAGGATTCGTAATTTCCCGCATACTTGTTTGAGAAGGTGCTTTCAAATTCCCGCCTACTTGTTTGAGTAGGACTTGTCATTTTAATGCAAATTTCCCGCTGACTCGTTTGAGTAGGAATCGCACTTTACTGC
Organism: Platanthera zijinensis; assembly: GCA_039513925.1. NCBI lineage: Eukaryota > Viridiplantae > Streptophyta > Magnoliopsida > Asparagales > Orchidaceae > Platanthera > Platanthera zijinensis. Next base: position 154,630,985 of record CM077080.1, on the reverse strand, counting down.
TTTCTTTACTGCTTTAATTTCCCTCCTACTCGTTTGAGTAGGACTCGCAATTTCAATTATACATTTTCTTTTCAATAGCCATCCCTATTCCGATGAGTGGCTAATCGTTCTTAGCCCTCAGTATGTAAGAGCTTTAGGACAGATAAAATCGTTTTAAATAATTAAAGGTCCTCTTTTTCTCTTTAATTAAATCACTTAAGTGATGTAGCGTTACACGCGCGACACAAATATTAGACGCCGTTACGGATCTCTCTCGGTATTCCACTAAATTCGCGACTTGCACAGAAAAATTATTCCCAACCACACGTTTGCAATTTTCGTCCAATGCTATCATACGGGTAGCAAATCCGTTAGAGACCGAACAACGGTTATAGACCGAGATCCGATCAAGCTAAAGGGACGAATATTCCGTCCGAACAAGCGGAGTTGAACCAAAAGAGATCTACCCAAAAAAAATATGATTCGCAAGAAAAGGTAGATCTCTCCCAATAAAAAGAAACGAGGCCCGCCAAGCCTACTCGAATTTAAATAGATCAAGATAGACGCAAAAATTATTTCAAGAAATCCACGATTAATTCAAAGCTATCAAGATTGCACACCAATGTTTTTTCCACTACAAGAAATTATCAAGAGGGAAATAATCTCAAGACAAGTAGAAGGTTTCATTACCCCACTCGGAGATAGATCTAGATATTGATCTATGCCAAAGGTTGATCGCCCTTCAACGGTTCCACCGGTAGTATGCCGGATGGAGAGAAAACTTTCCGTCTTCCTCGCGTCACGCCGGAACCAAGATCTTTGAAGCCCAATCTTCTTGTAGAGGCCAGTCACAAGTTGGAGAGAGAAAAGGTGGTGGGGTGGGGAGGCCAATTATTATGAGAGGGAGTTGATCTTGCTCGAGAGGGGCGGCTATTGTTGAGGGTGGTGGTGGAGAGATGGGCGGCCGAAGTGTGAGGAGAGGAGGAGGGAAGGTAGGCCGGCGGCCAAGAGGAGGAGAGGTGGAGGAGGGGGGGCGGTTCCTAGGTTGGCCGAACCTAAGGAGGAGGAGAAGGCCTATTTCGGCAAGAATAGGAGAAGGAGAGTGAGAGGAAGGAGGAGATTCCAAATCAAGGGGATTTTGAAATTTCAATAGCTTATCATCAATCTTCAATAATAAATCCCACAATATCATGCCTATTTATAGGCTTACAACAACTCAAGGCTATATGCAGCCCAACTCATAGAAATAATAATAAAGTCCAAACAAAACAAAAATAATTAAAACAATAACATAATTTTTAATTAATACTTATAATAGAATTATTATATATATTAATTAATTATTAGGATGTCGCGGGCGGAGATTGTAACGGCGATGGCGCTTATCAAACTTTTTGTCACGGCGACGCGCGTCTTTGATTGGAGGGGCACATTCATCCGTAAGCGTACCGGTACCATCGTCATGTTGAGGGCCGTCGTCGCCATCAATCCTCCCCCGCTCGAAAGTACTCATCCCCGATGAGTTGCCTAGAATGTACTGACGGAGAAGATTTTCATCCAAAAGGGCAACCTCTGCTTCGGGAGCCATGAATCATCAGAAGCTGGACGATCACGCCAACAAATCAAGTAGCGGTGAATGTCACCACTTGGCGAGGAGAGCACGTCATCTCGAAGAATCCTGTCAGGCAAAAAGGTGGTCCTGTGGAACCTTGGAAAAACGTTAATCAAAGAAGATGAAAAATTTTCTGCATCAACATCCAACGTACCTCCAGTGGAGACCGATGTAGAGAGCGATCCAGGAACCAACTCACCCCCAAACCCATTAGAAATTTCAGTGGACCCAAACGGGCAGACAGACAATTCAAGTGGTGGAGAAACATAAGGCGTTAAATCCGAAACATTGAAAATAGGGGAAATTCCCCAATCAGTGGGTAACTCTAATAAAAATGTGTTTTCTCCTAACTTCTTTAAGATTCGAAATGGGCCGGCTCGCCGATTCGCTAACTTTTTTATGGTGCCCGAAGGCAACCGTTCAGGGATGAGACGCACCATAACCAAATCGCCAACTTTTAAGGGAGACATTCTCTTATGTATGTTAGCATTAGATAGATAAATCGCATATTGTCTGGCTAGCGTGTCTTTAATGTGCTTATGCAAAAGGAGATCATAATGAGCATAATCCGGGGTGAGTTTCGGCGACAAACTAGAGGGAAAATAAAGAGACGCAACAAGAGTGATTAATTCTTTTAAAGTGCGCCTAAGAATCATACTATCGTGGGGAGTGAAACCATGGGCTACGTGACTCAACCCGAATACGGAGGATATAGGGGTTAAGTCAGGGGGGACGGGAGCCTTCACATCAAAGATGACTTTAAATGGCTCCAAAGTCGCAGTTCTAATTCGAAAATTATTATGACCACACTTGGCATGCAGATATGCCATGGGAATCTGCGCATCATAAATACTAAGAGAGTTGGACGCTCTCAGGTGTGACAAGAGGTGCGAGCGGGACGACTCATGGGGCCATACCGTGGTCACTATCAGAAATAAATAGGGTGACACCAGCGGAACTACATCAGGTGGCACCAATATGATAACATCAGGTGGCGCTAACGGGACTTCATCAGGGGGGTAGAAAAACATGTGCAAATAGACCGATAGAGTACGCACATCGAGACACAACTAGGATAATAGGTCTAATGGCCACAGAATCAGAATCAAAAACAGTCGTGGACATAACCATAGATGGATACGTAGCGTAACGAACCGTCAAAGGTGATATGCCCAACGGAGGGGCCCGCAAGGTTGGCCAAGTACAATGATCCAGATCAGAAATACAAAACTTGTGTTCAAATGGGTCCGCTAGTCGGATCAACCGATCAGGAGGGTGAGTCGGTAAAATTAAAACTGGGAGAGAGTCGAGATCAAATTTAATTTCATGCGACGGAGTTAGTGTCAGGGGACGCTCATCCGGGTAGACATCAATAACGTCTTCCAAAAATAGCACTCTCTCACTAGGACAAACTTCCAACACATCAGTCACGACATCAGTAGCAGTACAAATCTCACAAATGGGAGCATCGATAGATTCCGGAAGAGGGGCTAAGTCACTCCCCATGCCAAAATACGGATTTATCTTCCAAGTAACATACTCCGGGTGCAAGCACTCAAAGTCAACCGAGAAATCAAACAGAGGATTTTCCTTCAAAGAAAATTCAACTGGCTCGTCATCACCTAACTCGCTATCAGAGAGACAATCGCCACTAGATGACTCTATCAACTCACTGGAAACTTCACCCAAATCATACACAAAAATGGTTTCAGAAACATTGACGAGGGGAAGAGGAGATAATTCCTCAAAGGAGAAATCCTCATCCAGGTCACTAGGGTAACCAATCTCCTCATCGTCAATACAATCGTCAGTAATATCGTCCTCGTCCTCATTGACGGGCACAGTCCTAGACACGGTCTTGGACTCATCAGGGGAGTCATCAACTAAATCAGGCAGCTGAGGGGATAAGTCATTATTATACTCAGGTAGGGGTCTAGTGCCCTGGCAGGGAGGAGTAATAACATGAGACGTCCTAGTACGGGAGCACGGGGGGACGTACTGATTCGACGTAGGCAAAGTCTTAGGCGGCAACTCACTCAAATAATCAGACGACGGAGAGCGGCAGTATGGTGGGTAATACTCATCCGTTAATAAACTCTTCATAATCTGCCAACCGACATGTGAGTCGACGGAGGGCATTCCCAAACGTTTCTCCTCGTTGAGCCAGAAGGTATCGGCTCGACCCAAAAGTTGAAATCTCGCAATGGGAAGCCTATGGGCATCCACAATGTGATTTTGCTCAAAATAACACTCCATGTCTTCCACCCAACGTAATAACACCCGCGGTCCACCTAGCCCATCATAGGTCGGGGCAGGAATCCTAACATGCCTAGAGGTGCGCGGTGGCGGTGCTACTTGACTAGCCTTTAGTTGGCCAACCAACGCCTTAATATCATCCACTACCGGGCAGTGGAATTGCTTTCTACCGTTCCTAAGGGAACCTAAATATTTTTCTCTGGAAGCATTGACGTCATAGGCCATATTGTGAAAACCGGAGAGAAAACTCGATCCGGAATTGCTTTCTACCGGTACCATCATCATGTTGAGGGCCGTCGTCGCCATCATTAAGGTTTGCCCCGGGTCTACGATGTGTCGGACCATATATCGATGTGTGGGCTATATTTCCGTTGTCCATACGCTAGCTAGCCGAGAGGCCATGCATATGGACCGATCACCCTTGGGTACAGAGATTTGTGTGCACCACCTCTAGAGAGGAGAAGCGTAATTCTCCCGGATTGGGTTCCCCGCCCAATAGCAGGGTTCTTAGCGTAATGCGGGCATTAATAGGAATCCTATGTCGGACGAGAGTTCGGTCGAATAGTCTTAATGTTCAGGTGAGCGATATCCCTATAGCTAGGTGAGCTCATGTTTGTGGAACCTCGACGGCCAAGTCGCCCTTTAATTAATTTTAAATATAGGATCTCTAGTTATTAAAAGTTATATTAGTTCTAATTGATTCGGTACCGATGAGCTATTTCTTCATCGGCCTTTTTTCTTCTTTTATTTTCTGCTTATATATAACTACTAGTTAATTAATAACCCGACAAGTTTTCTTCGGTAAAATAATAGTCCCTCCAGGGAGGAGTAGAAATAATCAACCTGTCCCCGAGAACAATATGACCCCGATATTCCCCACTGGAATATCCTGTACTACTCGCGATATGTGCACTTGCCTCCTTTCGTTAAAATTCGATTTCAAGTTTTATATCTAATAAAATCTGCATGCCCCGCCATTCAAACTAAATAAACCACAAACCAAAATAAATAAGCCGCGGGTTTTAACCATCATACATCCACTGTCCCTCTCCGCCTTTTTAACAGTATGTTAGACAAGGCACATCTCCAAAAACTATGGCTCCTCAGAGATTACAGCATGATCCCGCCGGATCAGTCAGTCTCCAATGAGACTTACAACACTTGCTCACAGTCCTCCGCACAGTAATCTCTTGACAACCAAATACAGACACAAATTCCCTTTACACAGGCTGGGAGAAACAGCCCCACACCGATCTATACAGGGATCCAATCATAGGCCAACGACCCTAACAAAAATCTCACAGATCCTTCTCACAGCCTTTATAATTTAGGCTTTACAATAAGATCTGACAGATCTCTCGCACAGCCTAATCAACCTAGGCCTCAAAACAGATCTATCACAGATCCACTGATTTTGAAAGATTTGTTGATTTGACTCAGGAGAAATTTTTATCTGAGTCAATTTCTTCCTGAGCTAAGTAAATCTCAGCACTATCTGCTTCTCAGCAATAAGAATGAAAATCTTTGACTATTTGTGGCTTGTGCTGGAAGTTCTTCAGGACCTTGATCTTGCTCTTGCTGATGAAGGGGGAATATTAAGAATGAATGACTTCAATCAGCTAACCTTTATTGGCAGGAATGAATTGCTCTACCTCTCCTTCTATCCAGAGAAACTCTGTACAAATATCTTCTTCTTCTTCAATGATCCCAATAAAGATCTTAAGATTTGGCTCGGCATGGATCGTGAATCAACTTCAGCTAGGGCTTTCCTAGACTAATTCATCTTCCTCAGAGAGATCCTCTATACTTGTTATAGTAGATGTTGATTAGACCAGCGAACTCAGACACCCTTTAGATTTATCAATTTGAAGTTCTTGGTTCTGTAACAATGGCAGATGAATACGATGAACTCCCGCTTCACGTTTTCAGAATGTTAATCAGAAAATTGATTTGATCTCGATCTCAGCTGCTATTTATAATCCCGTCGATTTGTGGGATGATTGACACGTGTCCCAGTTTTAATGGCGATTAAAACCTCAGGTTAATCAAATTGAGATTCACTATAGATTGACGGCGACGTTAATGTCGATTTACAGTATTTAAATAACGAATCTGAAATTCGTTGGCTTGTTAACTTTGTTGATGTCAGCATCATTCTGGACTTAATAAAATCAAGTATCATTTCAAAAATCCTTAGTTCGAAGAACTCAAAACTCAGTTCGATGAACCCAGAGCTCAGCTCGATGAAATCAAGCATCATTCAAGAAATCCTCAGGTCAACGAACAAGTGAATGCTTAGTTCGACTAACTTTGAACTCAGTTCGACGAACCCAAAGCTTAGCTCGACGAAAAGTGGATAAGCAATACTCAATGATTCTGGACTTAGAATTTTTTTCAGCTCTGCTAGGCGTTGAGTGACATTGAGTGAATAGGTCATACTCAACGAATCTGGACTTGGAAATATTTCAGCTCTGCTAGGCATTGAGAGCATTGAGTGTATATGTCTCACTCAACGCTTTTTGTCTTAGCCATATTCTTCTGCCCTTTCTTATTAAAAGCTTTGAGAGCGTTGAGTGTATATGCCTCACTCAACACTTGTTTCCTTAGCCATATTCTTCATCTTTCTGCTTGATGGCATACAGAGCGTTGAGTTTATAAGCTTTACTCAACGCTTTTATACTTAGCCATAATTTCTGCGATCTTTTCTTCTTGCTGAAGTTTGGTATTGGCAGACTCAGCATGGCATTGAGTGATGAAGCTTCACTTAATGCTTCTGGACTTAGTCAATTTTTTGGCTTCAATTACTTAGGCTTTGACATGATATCCATGACTCAATGATTTTGTCCATATGGCGTTTGGTGAGTTGAGCTCATTTAACATCTGTGGACTTAGCCACATTTCTACCTTTTCAATATTATAAGCTTTGACTGCCAGCCTTCTCTCAGCGCTATTAACTGTATGGCATTGAGTGAGCTGGCCTCACTGAACGCTTCTGGACTTAGGCATTTTCCTGAATTTCCAGCCTATCACTTTGGGTCAACCTGTCATTGTCTCTTGAACTATATGTCCAATAATTGTGACAAAGACTGTATGCATGAACTTAATCATACATCAAATATAATTATCTGTATACCATTGACCTATTTGACTTCTTACAAGTCTAGGACATTGGGATCAATGGACCCAACAAAAACTCACATCAATAACTAATGGCAGTGATGGTGACGTCATATCAGGCCCTGTCACCCTGGCATGGCTATCCTCCTAAATAACCTGCTACTACTCTATCTGCGGTGTTTCCTCCTAAAATGGAAGACGTAGCAACTGTTAGTCATAAAGACTAAGTAGCTATCACATCCGCTCCCCCGGCGACTCTTAGGCACCAGACAGAGAAAATAAGAGGGTGCAATGCATATAAGCAGTAATAACAAGTTGGTGGAGAATCTATATATATCATGAGTGGTAATAGAAGCATTATATATCATCATTATCAACATTCTACTCTAGCATTTCTACACAAGCAATATCCATCCATCAAAGTATATAAATCTACGACAGGAAAGTAACTTAACATGTAAAAATGCACATACAGATTTATAAGTTAAGGATCTCCTTAACAGTAAAGTAACTCATCATATAAGAGTGCCCATACAAACTTATATGATAAGGATCTATACGGTGTAATGCAATGATATGAATGCAATATGATGACTCACCCATGCTCACACACACACACTACTATGTCGACACAGACTTGTAGTTCCAACTTTTTGAGCAGGTAGCTAAACTCTCAAGCGCCATCTGTTGTGGCCAGACGATGACAGTGAAATGGGCTTTCCACTACTAAGCGGGCATCCACACTACCAAGCTTAGGCCTCTGTATGCCTCAACGTTAAGAACACAACATCGGAGCTCCCTGTGTACTATGTCTCAAAAGGGGTCTTTGGGTAGATGTGTACCAAGAGCCCAGCCCAACTGGCCTATCTTTGTTGCAAGTAAGGTGCCTATGGGAGTGTAACATCACAGGACCAAGGCCAACCGTCCACAAGGCACAGAGGGTTCCCCGGGAAAAAGCACCGAGGACCAAGGCCCACCATATAAAGTCTATCTATCAACTCCCGTCGATGTGATGACTGGAGAGCCCGTAGACTTGCCACACTATCCTTAACCCATGATTATGACACCCTGTGTTAACTCACACCGCATGCAAATTCAGACGTCCTTGCAATCAACCATCCAAGGGCTCCAACTGAGTCCCTTTTCATCATTACCAATCTAGTACTCAACAACACTCAAGGGTTCCTCACTAAGTCCCTTATCATCATTACCAATCCAGTGCAGTCAAATACTCACACACTTACACCCTTTCTCATTTTTGTTCTCCCAAGCACTCAAGGGTTCAACATTAACACAGGTGGCAAGCCACCTTGAAAAACATACCAATCCCTCATTGCTACCCATAGGGAGACACACTCTAAGAAGTGGACTATACAAATTATCCTATCCAATACTTGGGATCACGATTCAACATATTTTATGGACATGAGATTTACCTCATTTGATTCCTTCCTTATAATCAAGCAATCACAAACAATTATGCGTTCATCTATGTATCATAATAATATATTAACTCTTCTCGTACTCATCAAGCATGATAACATAAGTGTAGATTACACATTCAATTATTGGGCACTGCACCCTCTTTCAAAACTTTTATCCTTCATCGGGTTACAATCTCGTGCATCCTTACTGGATTTCACAAGTAGCCATTTGTACAACCAAATCTCATCAAACTATTTGTTCACTAATTTCCCCAAACCATTTGTTTATTAAATTCCTCCAAACCATTTGTTTATCTTGCCTACATACAACCAGGCTCATCCAAACCTCCACATCATCTTGCTATGTTTCTTCTACCTAGCCTAAAACCGATTATCCACCAACCCAAAAGAATCCTGCACATTTGTTGTTATCATGCAGCAAACTCGAATGGACATTCCAGGAGGCACAAAGCTCCTATGAAAACGTGTAACCATTTGTTGGAAAGGTCTTTATGAGTACTAAAACTTTCATGTTTAGCCCAAGACTGGATCTGGCCGTTTCACATCCGAAAATGGCTTCGAAGTCCTCTACACACAAAAAACATATTTTTGCATGCATCTTAAAGCAAAACGAACGACATTGGTTCGTCTTCTTCCTTTAGCCATTTGTTCGCAACTATATTCATATTTTCCTCCTCCCTTATTCACCCTCATTAGACCACCTTTCTTCACAAAACTAAGTCCACCATCTTCATAATGAAGAGAGGAGAGGTTGAAGACAACTAATCTCTAGGACAAGGTCCTAGCATGATCTCTTCCTAGGAGATCTTCATCTCGCACGAGTCCAACTCTTTTGAGTCGACATCTCTCTTATAATATAACTAAAGATTTAGCACCAAGGGAGAGGGTAGGAAGCTCACCTTATTTCCATCCATGGATCTCGTCACTCTCCTCGGCGGCATTGTTCTTCCTCATTAGTATTCTTGAAAGGAAGATCGTACTCCAGGAAATCCGACACTGGCGACCTTCTTCATTTCCATCGGGTTCGGCAAGAAGAATGAAGTGATGGCTAGGGTTTTCCAGTATGTTTCCTTTTTATAAGAAGAATTAAGGTTATATTGCTTTGCCACATGTCACCCTAACATTGGACCGCCCATTATTACTTAAAATAAGTCTTGTAGAAGAGATTGGTCCACAGGAGTATTTTGGCACATTTTCCGAAAACCCAGTTCAGCCCATACATATAAACTAGCAAACACAGTCTGGGCCGAAAATTGCACTAAGTCAAAATCATCGAGTATCACTCGATGATTCGTCGAATGGGTTCGAGAACACTCAACACCTATAGAATCCAGAATCATTCTCTAAGTTAAATTATCATTCGTCGAGTATCACTCGACGCTTCGTCGAGTGGCGTTGAGACCACTCAACACACTTGACGCTTCCTGAAACCAGTATTATTCCAACTCCATTTATTATTATGCGTTGAGTATCACTCAACGCCTCGTCGAATGGTGTTGAGAACACTCAACGCACTCGATGCCTACTGAAACTAATATAATTCTAATTCCATTTCTTCTTATGCATTGATTATCACTCAACGCCTTGTCGAAAGGCATTGAGAACGCTCAACGCACTCGACGCCTACTGAAGCTAGAATAATTCTAAGTCCATTTCTTCTTATTTATTAAGTATCACTCAATGCCTCGTCGAATGGCGTTGAGACCACTCAACACACTCAACGCCTAGTGAAACAAGTATATTTTCTAAGTTAAATCATCGAGTATCACTCCACGCTTCTTCGAATGGAGTCGAGTCCACTCAAAGCACTCGATGCTTCCCAAATCTAGAATTATTCTAAATTAAATTCTTCCTATGCGTCGAGTATCACTCAACGCACTCGACGCCTACCCACCAGTCGATGCACTTAACGCTTTTTGAGTCTAGAACTCTTCTAAGTGAAATTCACCCTAATAGTCGAGTATCACTCGACACCTGCTACCAGTGCACCCCGAGCCTGGGTCAACTTTCCTGACCCAAAACACGTGTGAGGGGTCTATCACAAATCGGGACGTTACATGCAACACAACCTGATAAGCATAAGCCAACTTTGTGATCTTGGCTATGTCATTATCTTCAACAAGGATGAGTGTCTTATCAAAAGGTTAAGTGACCAAGAGGTCATGTTGACAGGCACTAGGAGTGGGAATATTTATTGTTTAAACTTTTTTATGTTTAAGTTCTGACACCCTTGTATATCTAGTTGCTAATGAGAAAGTCTCATACTGCGTGTAATGGCATAAGAGACTAACTCACTTGAACAATAAGTCTATTATCAAGCTCTTTAGTGAAGAGATATTCAGAAATGGTCCCAACATCAAATGCACCAAGGAGGGCATTTGCTCTGTATGTCAAAAGGGCAAGCAAACCAAAACATCCTGTAAGATCATTGGGGCCAAAGATTTTGTGAAGTGCTTGTACCTCCTATATATTGACTTGTTTGGCCCTATGACAGTTCATAGTCTAGGTAGGAAAGTCTATAAACTTGTGATAGTTGATGACTTCTCCAAGTTTGTTTGGGTGTTCTTCTTGAAGAAAAAGTCAGAAACCCTTGACACTTTTGTGACCTTTATTAGGCAAGTTTAGAATGAAAAAGACAGCTCTGTGATCAAAATTAGAAGTGACCATAGTACTGAATTTCAATTTTAAGGCATGACAAAGTTTTATGAAGATCAAGGGATTCACCATGAATTTTTTTCACCTAGAACTCCCCAGCAAAATGGGATCATCAAGCGGAAAAATAGAACTCTTATAGAGGTTGGCAGGACACTTCTCAATGACACTTCTCTCCCAGAATATTTCTGAGTTGAGGCAGTGAACACTTCATGTCATGTCCTAAATAGGGCCTCTATCAACAAGTACCACATGAAGACTCCCTATGAGATTATGAAGGGCAGAAAACCAAATCTAGCCTATCTCTGGATCATTGGACGTAAATGCTTTGTGCTTAATAATGGGAAGTCATATTGACCAATTTTGTTATCAAGTCCTATGAAGGGATATTTGTTGGGTACATAAATAATAACAAAGCATTTAGGGTCTACAACATGAAAAATCAAGTTGTAGAGGAGTCTGTTAATGTAGTTTTTGATGAATCATCAATGATTAACAGTAAGCTGCCCAGCTCCTCTAGATCTACAGGTGTAGAGATGAAGATGAACAAACTAACCAACAAGGATAGTTCTCCAACTACCCTAGAAGAAGAGTATGGAGTATGCATTCAAGAAAGAGATCAAAGTGAACTTGATATGGATGAAGATGATCAGCAAGATCCAGTCAATGAAGTTCTTGATGTTGAACTAAGAATGCCTCCAGCAGTCAGGCACTTGAGGGATCATCCCAGAGATCAGATAATTGGAGATGCTACCCAAGGGGTTACAACAAGGAGCAGAAGCCTGAACATTGCAATGTACTCCAATTTCTTGTCTCAGGTGGAACATAAAAGGTTTGAAGATGCCAACATTGATCCATTTTTTATTGTGGATATGCAAGAGGAATTGAACCAGTTCAAGAGATGCAAGGTCTGGAAGCTGGTTTCCAGACCACAAGGACATAACATCATTGAAACCAAGTAGATTTACAGGAATAAGCTTAATGAAAATGGTGTTATAGTAAAGAATAAAGCTAGATGGGTAGTGTTGGAACACCCTATTACTAATTTGGGTCAGGATCACTATGTCAATAGGATTGTTTCTTTGACCTTGTTGTATAGAGAAAAGGTCAACTAGTTAGGTCAAAGGCTTAGGACTTAGGATTGAAGATTTCCCCAAGACCTCCTAGTTCAGATGCAGAAGCCAAGAAGAAGAATTGAAGTTGTCGTTGAGCTCAGATCGACGAAGCGTCGAACTCAGTTCAACTATCTGTGAGTTCAGGCTGACAAAGAGTCGACCTCAGTTCGACGATCTTTGAGCTCAAGTCAACGAGGCATCAAACCAAGTTCGACGATCTCTGAGCTCAGATCGACGATTTCTATCCAAGTCAAATTCCAATCTCTCTGAGCTAGGTTCGACGATGGTTGAGCTTAGATCGACGATTTCTTTTTGAGATCGACGATTTCTAGGATGTTGTCAGCTTATTGAGGATTTCAAATCAGAGCATTTATTTCAGAAGATTTTTAGCCGTTATAAAAAATCTGGAGCAAGTTTCAAGGAAACAAAGAAGGAATGTACTTAGGTTGTTTCCTCCAGAGACAGTTGACAATTAAGGAAAGCATTTATGACTTTGCTAACGACTATTTTTCAAGATTTGATGACTAGAGTTCTTATCTTCATCATTATAATTCATGTATAATCTAATCTTTGCCTTCCAAAGTGCAAACATGGAGAGATTGCACACTGGAGGTCTGGTGCTAGCATAATCCTTGTTTTGTGCCATGAATTTAAACAAAAATAGATATAATAAAACTAACCCTCTATAAGGATGGATCTTAAGATAGATCTTTTGGTTCAGATGTTAGTCTGTATTAACAACCAATTTGGCTCAGAACCCAAGTTGGCTGAGAACCTAACCTCCCTCTGATACCAATTGAAAGTGAGGATAAGATCAATCCTTCACTCTAGAGGGGGGTGAATAGAGTGATTTAGAATAATTTTGGTAAATTAAAAATTATTTTAGTAGTGGAAGACTAGATTTAATAAGTGTAGAGTGCCAAGCAGAAACTGAAATAAAACAACTATAAAAGAAATAATTCACAGCACACAGCACAAGAAAGAGCAAGCAATCTAGAAGACACAATGAGCTATAGTGGTTCCCCAAAACTTGGGTACATACACTCTTCTACCACCCTTTGTAGGAATCCAATGCAGGATGAGTTGATCAGGTGTCCTAGGCACCAATAAGCTTTTGATCAGGTGCCCAAAAACCAAACCAGATTTTTTGATCAGGTGTCTTGCCACCACAGAGTTTTGATCAGGTCTCAGGAATCAAAGCAAAACTTTTGAAGGGAGTTTAAAAAACCATTTTACAGGAAAGGAAAAGAAAAAGGGTGAAGTTGTCTTCTCTATCAACTATCAAAGAGAAGCACTGGTGGATGAGATGTTGTCAAAGCTCCCCCTGAAATGTAGCAGAAGTTCAGGAACTAAAAGCTTTGTAAGGGTGATAGGTATTCAATGAAATGATGGCTCCAGCACTAGATGATTTCAGCAAAACTAAAATGTTCGTTGTCTGGAGTGTGAATGATGAAGACTTGAGAAAACTTTTGATCAGCAGGAATCAGAAAAAAAAACTTGTTCAGTTTTTCTGAGTTATTGATCTTCTTTTTCTTTCTCTGTGTGTCTCTATATGTCTTTTGAGTATCCTGTTGTATATCTTTTTGTTCTCTCTAAAATGATGAAGATAAGAACTCCAGTCATCAAATCTTGAAAAATAGCCGTTAGCAAAGTCAAAATGCTTTCCTTAATTTTCAACTGTCTGTGGAGGAAACAACCTAAGTACATTCCTTCTTTATTACCTTGAAACTTGCTCCAGATTTATTATAACGGCTAGAAATCTTCTGCAATAAATGCTCTGATTTGAAATCCTCAATAAGCTGACAAAATCCCAGAAATCGTCGATCTCAAAAATAAATCGTCGATCTAAGCTCAACTATCGTCGAACTGAGCTCAGAGAGATTGGAATTTTACTTGGAAAGAAATCGTCAATCTGAGCTCAGAGATCGTCAAACTGGGTTCTACGCCTCGTCGACTTGAGCTCAAAGATCGTCGAACTGAGGTCGACGCTTTGTCAGCCTGAACTCACAGATAGTTGAACACAGTTCGACGCTTCGTCGATCTGAGCTCGACGACAACTTCAATTCTTCTTCTTGGCTTCTGCATCTGAACTAGGAGGTCTTTGGGAAATCTTCAATCCTAAGTCCTAAGCCTTAGACCTAACTAGTTGACCTTTTCTCTATACAACAAGGTCATAGCAATAATCCTATTGACATAGTGATCCTGACCCAAATTAGTAATAGGGTGTTCCAACAATCTCCCCCTATTTGGGTTAGGATTACTATTTACATGAGTTATAGAAAACAATAATCAACAAAAATATAGAAACAACATTGCAGAACCACAGATATTATTATATCACAGCAAGAAAATAGTTTGGTAGAGATATAATATAGTTTTCAGCTTACATCCAGATTAAGTCTTGTCATCAGTTCTTTTCCTGAAGATGATTTCTCTGTTTGGATTTTCTGAGTCTTTCTTTGATCTGAAATCATCAGCAGCACCAAGAGTCCTTTGGCTTTTGTTCCTAGGAACTACAGCTTCAGGATGTAACTGCATGTATTCCTCAGTATTGAAGAATCTCTTGGAGTTGTATCTTTCAAGTTCCTATCTTCTTTGTTCTGATAAAGTAGATATATTGGATGTATTTTGGCCCTTCTCTCTTGCTTTCTTAATCTGATCTAGATCAGCCATTTCTTTAAGTCTGGCTGTCCAGGAAGCTGGATTGTTCTCTGGATCTTCAAAAGGTACTGGTGGCTCATACCTATTCATGGTGTCAGTAGGAGGAGCTTTTGAATGAAAACTTTCTTTGAGCTTGTAAGGAAAGGGACCAGTAGTTGAGTCAATTTGGCCTTGTCCTTTCCTTTGATGAGGTTGCTGTCTAGGCTGTCCTCTAGAATAAACTTGATAGTCTGTTTGATTTCCTCTAAACTGTCTTCCTCTAGGCTGATTTTCTCTTTGTTAATAACCTCTGGATTGAGATCTTCCTTGATAGGTTTGCTTGGGTTGAGAAGTGTTGGAAGCTTGAGGAGCTGAGACTTCACCAGATCCTGTGCTTGGAGAAGGAGGAGGAGGATGAGAAGTTCCTTTGTCATATTTTCTTCTCTTCTTCATTGCTTTCAACTGGTTCTTAGAATATTGCATCCAATGCTCAGTAATAGGGCAATTGTGCAGAATGTAATATGGTATGTCATGATCAGTTGTAGCTTTTGTCAATTGAACCTTTTTCATAGCCTTGCTTTTGGCTTTCCTCTTCTTTGTAATAGTTGTAGAGGAATCATCTGAGTCAGTTTTGAATTCATCATCCTCATCAGAACTCTGAGGCTCATCATATAAGACATCTATTTCCATGAAAGCTGCTTTGGTGGTGGAAATAGGAACAGAAGTAAAAGGAGCGGTAGAGGAAATATCAACATCAGCACTTGAAACAGTAGTTGAAATAGCAGGAGCAGCAGTAACAACAGGAACACCAACTGAAGCAGTAGACTCAGTAACTGAACAAACTGGCTCTTCAATAGCCTCTGAAGAATCAACATCAGCAGCAACAACAGACTCAAGAACCACAGAATCACTCTCTATAGTTTTAACAGAATTTATATACAGCTCTATCAGGGTTGGATCACAGCAGGAGAGAGGAATAATAGCCCTGGTTAAATCTTCAGCAGGGAGAGGTGCTGGAGGACAATAGCTATAAATTTAACCAAATAAAGATAATAAGGAATGTATATCTACTTTGGGACTGATGGTTGGAGCCGAAGCTGAAGCTGGAACTGAAACTTGTTCTGAAGCTGGACTCACTGAAATCTGCATTTCTGAAGCAAAATTCTCTGAAGGCAGCACTTCTTCATAAGACATCTCCCCCTGCCTAGTTTCAGTGAGAACTGAATCTAGGCCCCCAGAAGAAGGGGTGGCTTGAAAGGAAAAGGAAGAAGAGAGTCTAATAGATAAATTAGTCAGATTCTTGACTAAGGGAGCCAAGGCTGATTCAGTAAGAGTGTTAGCTTGGGGGCCAACAACTCATACAGTTTATCTGCCAGAGGAAGAAGGTTTACTTGCTCAAGGTTAACCTGAGTAGAGGTAGAGGTGTGTGCTGCCAAGATGTATGGAATGGATGCTGGGTGAAGTGGTATGGAGGGTTGAGAGATGGGGATGGATGTAATAGAAGAAGCTGGGATGGTGACTGTTTGTAGGAATGAGGAGATGGTAGGTGAAAAGGATGGTTGAGAGATGATGTCATGAAGCATTTGTTGGAATGATGTTGAGGAGGATGGGATGTCTGGAGGTTAAGAGGGGGAATCATCCATGAATGAATCATCTAGGAGATTGAAGGATGGAAGATGGGAGGATGATTCTAATTCAATGGAGGAGAAGAAAGGTTGAGATTGGAAATCTTCTTGAAAAGTGGCTGGAGGAGGTGAAGAAGCTATAAGAGATAGAGAAATGGATGAATTAACTGGAGGTGGAGAGGGGGAGATGTTGGTACCCTGGATGTGATTTGGCTTATGTAATCCCTTTCCGGCCCCTCTTGATCCATATAACTATATATGATCATGATTAGGCCTTGTTCAGTTTCCCTAGGACAGTTTATAACTGACCTAGAGCTTAGGCTAGTAGCTCTAAATGTATCTTTGGTTAAGGCATTTTCCGTTCGACCATCGTCGAACGAGGCCTCGCGATCGTCGATCATTGGTCGACGATAGTAGGGCTATTGAATCGTTGAAGTCAAGACAATTATCGTCGACCGATGGTCGACGATCTCAGAGCAAGTTACTTATGCTCTGAAGGTTGGTCGACGATCTGCCATCAGCAGTTCCACGATCGTATTCTTGCTTCACGATTTCTGTCTCGACAGATCTTTTGCCTTAGTCGTCGACGATATCTTGAGCTGGTCGACGATGTCTGGTCGACGATTTCTGTGTCGACAGATTTCTGCTTTCTGTCGACGATCTGTTTAGCTAGGTCGACGATCATCGAACTCCTGGTCGACGATTTCTGTCTGCCTTTATCTATTTGTACTTATTTTATTCCTTGGTTTATTTCCAAGTGTTTTAGCGTGTGGTTAGAAAGATTTTCTGAAGAATGTTTTTGCTAATTTATGGCTTAAATTCAAATGAATTACTTACCAAATATATTAAGCATAAATTACGGGATTTCGTATTTTGATAAAGCATTTTTGTCTTATTATACAAAATATATTGCCAGGCTGTATTCTAGCCGTTGGCGGTGTATGCTATTTCCAAGAATGATAAGTCTTTATGCTGAGATATTTTCCTATTCATTTATTTCCTTATTGGGACTGACAGAGAGCTAATAGGTCATTCTATTCCTATTGCTATATTCTATTTTGAGATAATCTGTTGCAGGGCTCGAGAATTCAAATCAATAGAGCCGTTCCAAAAGATAAATGAGAAGACATATTTAAGAGAGATTTTTTCTCAGAAAAAGAAGACGTTACAAATATAGAGAGATTTTTTTAGTGCTGAATCTCTCTCAAGCATCTCCAGAGCAACTCTTCACAATCTGACAATCAGAAGAAGAAAAGTTTTCCTGACGCATAAGCCCAGAGCAATTTCTTTCATTCACAAGTCTCCTGAGCATTTGCTTAGAGTTTTCAAGACTTCAGAAAGAGCTCCAGATCTGCTTCACGTGCTCCAGAATCTGAAGACCTGATAAAAATCAGTCTACAGATCTCTGAGGATTTAGTTTCAGTATATCTGAAACTCCTTCATCCTGAAGCAAAGGCTTTCCCTGGACTTCCACTGAGCCAGGGGGAGACTTTGATTCTTTAGAGAATCCACAAGTCTTCTCTAATCTGTATTAACAACAGAGAAGACAATCTAACCCTCTCAACCCCTTTGTAAAAGAGTTTTCACACCTCTTCAAAAGTGAACATTGGTGACAGGGCACCTTATCAACAACCTGTGGTTGAGCATCCTTATCAAAAGCTCAAAGGGTCTGTTTGATCTACCTGAATCAGATCATTGGTGGCAGGGCACCTTAGCAAAAACCTGTAGTGGATTCCTACCAGGGTGGTAGAAGAGTGGAGTACCTATTAAGAGGGAACCACTATATATCATGTGTCTCTCTGGCTGTTTTTGTTTAATTGTTTATGCTGTGGCTGTGATAGAACTATCTAGGATTGCTAGTTGCTGTGATAGGTTTAGAGTTAAACTGAAATTTCAGTTAACTCTCTCACTTGTGCACGTCACTGTGTTAGGCTCTTAGGGTTCAAGTATCAGATTATTTTATTCCGCAAATAAACTCGAAGAGAGCTGACTAGTTATTCATAAAATTTGAATACTCTATTCACCCCCCCTCTAGAGTAGTTTACAACTTATCCCCTCACTTTCAATTGGTATCAGAGGGAGGTTAGCTGTTTATACAGGCTAACACCTGAGTTAAAAGATCCAGTGATAAGTTGTTTCCTGATACCAGTCACAAACACTTTCACACATGGCCCAGTCTAAGGATTATTCAAGCACCAGACCTCCTGTATGCAACTTGTCCAAGTTTGGCATATGGATGGCCAGGATAAGACTATACATGAATTCTATTGATGAAGATATCTTTTCCTCTATTTTGACAGGACCACCTGCTAGGCCTGCTGCTGCTTCCACTTCTGCTGATCTCAGTGCTGTGCCACCACCTGACTACAATGAAACTTACAAGAAGGCAAAAGCAGCTGATGCAAAAGCAATGAACATCCTAGCTCAGACGATGTCTGATGAAATATTCCAGAAGCTTGCTGAATGTACCTCAGCTAAAGCTATGTGGGATTCCCTCAACCACATAGTTGCTGGCTCAGCTGATGAGAGGAAGGATAGGAGATCCAACCTCACCTCTCAGTATGAAAATTTCAAGAAGGATGACGCTGAAGACATTGACACAATGTACACAAGACTCAGTTCAATAATAAGTGAACTGAGGTCTTTGGACAAGGAGATAACCTTGTCGGAAGTCAATGACAAGATCCTGATGTGCCTTCCCATCTCTTGGGACTCAAGGATATGGCCCATCAAGGATGGAAGAAACACTGTGGAACTTTCCACAGAAGCTCTGCTGGGAAAGCTCAAGTCATATGAGCAAACCTTAAAGAGCAGAGCTGCTGCAACTGAAGTAAAAACTCCTACACCCACAAAGAAAGAGCACTCTCTAGCTCTTAAGGCTGCTGAGACTTCTGAAGGAAGTCAATCAAATGAGGAGTTACTGGCACTCATTGCCAAGAGGTTCTTCAACATGGGAAGAAGAGACCTCAGAAAGAAGTTCTCCAAGTATGAGGACAAACCAAGGTATGACAAAACTCCATCTAAAGAAATCATCTGTTATGTGTGCAGCAAGCCTGGACACATTGCTCCAGATTGTCCAGAGAAGAAACACAAGGAGAAGAAACATGAGAAAGAGTACAGGAAGCACCACTCCAAGTCCTCCTCACACAAATACAAGAAGAAGGACAAGGGATTTGTGGCTGCTACCTGGAGTGAAACAGAAGAGGATACCTGCTCCTCTAGCTCTAGTGATTCAGAAGAAGAAGAAGAGAAGAAAGCCAAAGAGGTCTGCCTCATGGCTATTGATGCCTGCAGCTCCTTGTCAGCTGCAGAGAATTCTGAAGAAGAAGGAGGCAATGAAGAAGATTCCTCTATGGAAGACCAGGTAATCGACTCATTTGATTTCTCATCTCCTGAGTTCAAATTAAAATTTAAAACTCTATGTTTAGATTTACTACTGTCTGAAAAAGAAATTAAGTCACTTAGATTAAAGATAATGGAACTAGACATGGAAAGTACTGAAATAATTAGATTAGAAAAGGAATTAGAAAGCTCAAAAGAAGAAGTAACATTCCTAAAATTAGAACTAGCTAAATCTAAGAGATTAGAAGAACAATTAAATGGCAGAAGCCTTAAATTATCTGAAATAACTAGTATAGCAAACACTAGGGTTGGTAATGATAAACTAGGCTTAGGTGCTATATCTAGTGAACCCATCCTCCTCACAAAGGAGAGATTTAGCACTCCAGTTAAATTTATCTCTGAATCGGGAATAAAGAATACTGAGGAAATTGAAAAATGTAAGAAAATTCAGAATAAGATTAAGAAAGAGAACAGGAAGAAAAAATTTCTAGCTTTACAAAAATCGTCGAACATTGATCGACGATCGTCAAACCAATCGTCGAACGTCCATCGACGATCGCTGAACACCTTCACCAAGTATGATATCTTCGGTGCAGGAGATCGACGATCTCATCTTGAGTCGTCGGCCAGTGATCGACGATCGTGGAATCCAGAACAAAGCACTACTACAAATGATCGACGATATGACTTGCGATCGTCGACCGTGGATCGACGATCTGGACTTAAGCTGGAAAATAAATTTCAAACTTCCAGAATTGCAAATCCCAATCACTACCCTAGGTTGTTTAATCCTTCAACTGAATGGATTATCCCACCTAGGAGATCACACCCTTTAGGATATAAATCTAAGCCTACAAGATCTTTTATATCTAGTTTTTCTTTTGTGAAGAATACTGGACCCAAGGTAACCTGGGTCCACAATGTATAACTGTTCTTTCTGCAGGTGAAGACCTATCCAGTCATACATGACAAATGGTATCTGGATAGTGGATGCTCAAAGCATATGACAGGAAAGAAGAAGAATCTGTCAGGGTTCAAAGCCAAGCTGGGACCAAAAGTTGTATTTGGGGATTCCAGCTGTGGACAGACTGAAGGGTATGGCAGCTTCACCATAGGAGCTGTAACATTCAAGAAGGTTGCTTATGTCTCCGGACTAAAGCATAACCTAATCTCTGTAAGCCAAATGTGTGATGCTGGGTACAAGGTATGGTTTACTGACACTGCTTGTAATATTGTTTTAAATAATACTGTTGTGTTAGTAGGTATTAGAATTGGTAATGATTATGTTGTAGATTTTAACTCATCCAAATCTGAATTATGCTTATTCAATGAAGTAACCAGTAATAATACCCTTTGGCATAAGAGACTTAGTCATGTAAATTTGAAAAACATTTCTAGACTGGCTAAATACAATCTTGTAAGAGGCTTACCTTCTTGCCCCTACAAGAAGGAAGGCCTTTGCAAAGCTTGTCAATTAGGTAAGCAAACAAGAAATAGCTTCAAATCAGTTAATAAAAGTGATTCTCCCAGGATTCTGTACTTGCTACATTTGGATTTATTTGGTCCTATTGCTGTACAGAGTCTTGGAGGAAAGTCTTACACTCTAGTAATTGTAGATGACTTCTCTAGGTTCACTTGGGTATTCTTCTTGAGAACTAAGGCTGATAACTTCAAGGTTCTTACAGATTTTCTAAAGTGTATACAGAGTGAGTATTCTACTCAGATTGCCTTGATCAGAAGTGATCATGGTACTGAGTTTGAGTCTCTTCTTATGCAAGAATTCTGTGAGAAGGAAGGTATCAAACATAGCTTCTCTGCTCCTAGAACTCCTCAACAAAATGGGGTAGTTGAAAGGAAAAACAGAACCCTAATTGAAGCTGCAAGTACATTGTTGGCAGATGCTAACATGCCTCTGTCCTTTTGGGCTGAAGCAGTTAGCACGGCTAATTATGTATTGAACAGAAGTCTGATACATAAACTTAAGGGTAAGACTCCCTATGAGTTACTTAAGCAAGTGAAACCTAAAATAGACTATTTTAGAGTATTTGGCTGTGTTGCTTTTGTTCATAATAATAACAAAGAATACCTTAGAAAATTTGAGGCAAAAGCTTCAATGGGAGTTTTTCTAGGATACTCTCAAGTAAGCAAAGCCTATAGGATCCTCAATAAATCCTCTCTTAAGATAGAAGAGTCTGCACATGTCTCTTTTGATGAGACAGTCATGTATTATAAGGAGAAGGACTCTTCCTCTAATAGTATAGTGCAAGTCCTAGGAGTAAGTAAGGATTTGGAAGGCTTGAGACTCACACAGGAGAATCATCCCCTACAAACTCCTCAGGTTGCTTCTTCAGATTCTGAATCTGATGTAGAACTTCTTGAAGTTAAAGCACCTGCTCCAACAGTTGATCAAATTCCACATGAGGAATTAAATCCTGAAAATGTTGAAGATCAGATCATTGTTGAACCTACTAATCTTGTCACACTTAGAGATCACCCCGTATCTCAAGTAATTGGAGACATTTCAGTAGGAGTCCAGACAAGACATCAACTCAACAAAGATGTGATGTTTGCTTGTTTCCTTTCTCAGGTTGAGCCCCTAACCATTAAAGATGCTGAGCTTGATCCACACTGGATTATAGCCATGCAAGATGAACTTAACCAGTTTGAAAGATGTAGAGTTTGGACTTTGGTTCCAAGACCAAGAGGCCAACTGATCATAGGCACCAAGTGGGTGTTTAGAAACAAGCTTGATGCCCAAGGCATAGTAGTTAGGAATAAGGCTAGGCTAGTAGCTCAAGGCTATAGACAGGAGGAAGGCATAGATTATGATCAGACCTTTGCCCCTGTAGCTAGACTAGAAGCCATTAGGATTTTCCTAGCCTATGCTGCCTATAAGAAATTTAAGGTCTTCCAAATGGATGTGAAGAGTGCCTTCCTCAATGGAGATTTAAAGGAAGAAGTGTTTGTTGAACAACCACCAGGGTTTGTTTCATCAACCTTACCCACTCATGTGTTCAAACTCCAAAAGGCTCTATATGGACTTAAGCAAGCTCCTAGAGCTTGGTATGAGACCTTAGCAAATTTCCTTCTAGAACACAAGTTTGTGAGAGGTGTAGTAGATAGAACCCTATTTATTAGACATCATAAGGACTCACAACTGTTAGTTCAAATCTATGTAGATGACATTATATTTGGCTCTACTGATCCCAAACTGTGCAAGAGGTTCTCTGAATTAATGCACTCCAAGTTTGAGATGAGCAGCATGGGTGAGTTATCCTATTTCCTTGGTCTCCAAGTGAAACAGTGTGATGATGGTATCTTCATTTCTCAATCAAAATATGCTAGAGAGCTGGTTAAAAGATTTGGAATGTCTGATGCTTCATCAATGAGCACACCTATGGCCTCAAATGCAGTTATTGATTCTGATGTCAATGGCAAGTCTGTTGATCAAAAGAAATATAGAGCCATTGTTGGTTCCCTGCTGTACTTGACTGCAAGTAGGCCTGACATAATGTTTGCTACATGCCTATGTGCTAGGTTTCAGGTCAACCCAAAGGAATCTCACTTAACTCTTCTCAAGAGGATCTTGAGATACCTTAAGGGATGCCCTAACTTAGGACTGTGGTACCCAGCTGAGTCAGGATTTGAATTAATTGGATATTCAGATGCTGATTATGCTGGTTGTAGAGTTGACAGGAAAAGCACCTCAGGGACCTGTCAGTTCCTGGGAGAGAGACTTGTCTCTTGGTTTTGTAAGAAACAGGCATCTGTGTCTACTTCAACTGCTGAGGCTGAGTATATAGCAGCGGCTAGTTGTTGTTCACAGATCCTGTGGATTCAAAATCAGCTAGTGGATTATGGGTACACACACTCAAAAACAAAAATTCTGTGTGACAGTACCAGTGCAATATCAATTGCTCAAAATCCTGTGCACCATTCCAGGACCAAGCACATTGAGATTAGACATCATTTTCTGAGAGATAATGTGGAAAAGAACAAGATAGTAATGGAATTTATATCCACAGACCTACAGAGAGGAGATATTTTCACTAAGCCCCTTGATGAACAAAGGAATTTGTTCTTCCTGAACCAGCTTGGTATGATTAATGGTTCAGAGTAGTGAAAATTTGGTTAGTTTTGTTTTCTGTCTAAAATCGTCGACCGACTGATCGACGATCTTCGACCAGGTCAGAACTATCGTCGACCAACGGTCGACGACAGCTCGTTCGGTAGTAAGGCAGAAATCGTCGATCAACTGGTCAACGATCTCTCCTTAGGTATCTATCGTCGACCAGTGGTCGACGACAGATTTTCTGTGCTGTGTGGAGAATCGTCGACCAACATATATTGATCGACGATCGTGGTGATTGCTTGTAGTAGGTCAATGTTTATCGATTAGTCAAATATTGACTATCGTCGGTCATTGTTCGACGACCGATTTTATTCCGGATCGACGATCGCAGACTTATATCTGATAGTCGATTTAGGTCTGGAGATCGTCGTCCTTCCGCTCTGTCTTTTCATATTCCATCTTCTGGCTTAGAATTCGCTCTCGAACTCTAATCCCGCACAATTCTCTTCTCCCCTGCCTTGCATCTCGATTCGTCATTCTCTCTTCAATCTAATAGCGATTCCTTCTGCAGTTCTCTTCGAAATGAAGTTCGATACTGGCTTCTGTGTCGACTTCGATTCTTTCAGCCGATGTGATCAACCCATCCAAGACATTCTGCAGCTGTGTGAAGATCAAGGGCTAAAGAAATTTATGTCTTTCTCACCAAAGATTCATATACCAGAGATTCGAGAATGGGTATATACCTCGTCCTCCAGCGACGAAGCGATGACTGGAAAGATAAATGGAGAGGAGGTCATCCTGACTCCTGAAGTTCTGACTGAGTTGTTTGGTCTACCAACCGGTACTGAGGACTATGAGCAAAACTCAGAGGAGTATGGCCGCATGCTAACCGTGATGGGCCATGCTGAGGGTATTCCAGCTAAGCTGCTAAAAATAAACCTGTCTCCAGAGTACAAGTTTCTGGCAGACCTGGTGGGCAAGGTCGTTTTGGGAAAGCACTCTGCTCACGACAACATCAACAGGCAACAATTTGCCTTAATGTCAGTGTTGGTGAATAAGACGCAGATTGCCTGGGGAAAAGTTCTGTTTGAACTAATAAGGAGAAAGAACAATCAGAAAGAAGTAAACCTTGTCAGGGTGTTGGGTGTGTTTCTATATGTGAAAGCACCCCTGCTGCTTGTTTCTGCACCCTCCGCAGTCAACGCCAGCAAGAGGTTGGACCCCTCTCTGTTCAAGAAATCTCAGAGAGTTATCAAGAAGTCAGCCAGGGTTGATCCTAACCCTCCATCAGACACAAGGGCTGATTCAGCCACTCTCCAGCTTGCTGGGGAAGGCTCAGCAATCCCTTCATCCTCTCTCTTTACCCCTGCATCCTCATCTCCTGCATTACCCTCCACACAATCTGCAGTGCCACCACAACATGCATCTTCCATCTTACATGCATCTCCACCCCAGTCACCCATACCACAACATCTGGCAGCCGCAGCCAGTGTTGACATGGTCACTGCTACCATCCTCACACACTTATCTCAACATGAATCCCACACTCATGCTGATGTTCACCCATCTCCACATGATTCATTTGATCATGTGGTAGATCCTACTGCTTCCATTCCATCCACCTCTACATCCTCAGCATTTCAGATAACTCCTGAATTGCTTGCACAAATTGTAGAGCTCATCACTCCATCCATACAAAAAATGATTGAGGCTGCCAATGCCCCTCTCATTGCATCCATCAAAGCCCTTACTGAAGCCATCAAATCATCTCCACCCTCTGCTGAGCCCTCTTCAGTAAGATGCATGACTCCAGTCCCCACTGAAGTCATGCAGGGGGAGATGTCTGTTAAAGTGGTCTCAGGTGATGCCTTGGCCCTTCAGGATAACTCTTCTCTTCCCCTTACAGCAATTGTAGAAGAACATCAAGAGTTGCCAGAGAAAGAGTCTCTAATGAAAGATCTAGAGCAATCAGAAGGTAAAAACACTTCCTCTAAAGGTTATAATCAGGATTTTAAATTGATATCTTTATCTAACAAAGACATTCACTCCCTAGTGAATCTAGTCTCTGATGAAGATCTCCCAGAGAAAAATAATGAGGAAGTCATCATGGACTTGTGTGAAAAACCAGATGGTATAGTTTTATTTAAGTTTTTAATTAATTCACTCCAACTTGGAGTTAATTTCTTATCCCTTCCTATCCCATCTCAGCTGCTGATGATCCTGCATCAGTATTGCAAGATGATGCTGCAAATTCCATTGAAGATTTGGAATCCTATCTTAACCTAGACTGTGAGTCCTCACTCACATCTACTCCTCTTATTCCTTCTTTTCAAGAGAAAATGGTCTCTTATAGACCTGAGTACCTTGATGACCCCTTGATCAAGGACTCTCTCTTCTTTTCCTGTATAGCACTCCTCGTGTGCCTTGCAGAGGTGTCTATCCCTGATGTCGCTAAACATCTAGAAGGAATTATAACCTCCTTCCTAGATGCAAAGTGGTATCCTGTGTAGATCTTCAGGTAATTCTATCAATTACCTGTTGCTGTTCACCTTGGGGGGAATATTTTATTCCCACTTGGTTGTTAACCTATCTTTTTTTATATGCAGGCACAATCAACACTGCTGCTGCTGCTGAAGAAGCTAAGGCTGTACTAGATTTACCAGAAAAAGCCTCCAAGATGACTGAAAAGGAATCAAGCTCAGGTACTCTAAACCTAGAACAATTTATAGCCTTTGTGGCTGAGAATATTGCCTCTGAGTACATTGAAGGGTTGGCTAATTATCATCTGGATTCCCTAGCCATCTCTCTAGAAAAAGCATCTGCCCCTGCAGATATTGTCATCTTTTCTCCTCCTATCCTTACCTATCCTCTATCCATTCCTTCTACTGCAGAACTGATCCCCAGGATAGTTCCTGACTTGTATCCTAAATCAGAACTCTGGAAAAGCACTCCAAACGTTGATCTTGATGCCCTCCTTGAGCAAGATGCCATTGAGGAAGCAAGAGAAAGAGAAGATAGAGAGAAGCAGAAGGCTGAACATGCTATAACTGCCAAGGATATCTCAAACCTAGACTTTGATGATTATGCTGGCAGAACCTCATCTCCCTCCTCTGATGATGATGACTCTGAGGATTCTGATAGCTCCCAGAAATGGAAAAAGGCTGTATCCAAGAAAAGGAAAGCATCTGCTCCTCCTACTGCCAATCCAGACAAGGATGTTCCCTATTTCATTCTGAAGGGAATTGATCCCAAGAGCAAGGAATTTCAACCATGGATGAGACTTTCAAAGAATCAGGCAAGAGAGAAAAAGAGATCAAAAAGATATGACTCTCCTATTCAAAAATTCCCCCCCAGAGGTCCTCCTCCACCTCCTGGTGCTGGAGCCTCTGGAAGTCTCTCTTCTGCTCCATCTGCAAAATCAGCAAGTTCCAACACCTTCAAGTCTTATCAAAGAAGGAGTAACCAAAGCCAGGGAGGCCAAGATGTATCAGGACAAGGAAGAAAAAGAAATGAAAATGTTCCCATGGAACAAATAAAGGAAATGAAAGAAAAAAGAGTGGTCTATTCAGAGAAATCCCACAAGAAGTTCATTGAACTTGCACCTCCCAGATCTCTATATGCTGAAACTGATCCTAAGAAGGCTGCACAGATTCCTCTTGACTCAAGCAAATTAGCCACAGCTCTTCAAAGGAACATGGAGATTGCAGCCCAAGCTGATACTAACAGACCACCCTCTCCATCAGACATGACTGAAACTGAAAGAATTGCCTCTATGGCAAGATTTAAGGAATCTATTGCACTAAGCATGATGGAGAGAGCCAAAGCTCACGGACTAGACCCTACAGCATATACAACTATGTCTGAATTCAGAGAAAAGGAACTCAGCAAAATTCAAGTAAACTCTGAAATTTTCAATACTGAAGAATACATGAGGTTGCACCCTGCTGCAGTTCTACCAAGCTATGCTGAAAAGAAAATTATTGGTGAACACGATCTAATGCTATCCAAAAGACAAGCAGCAAATCCAAACAGAGAAATTATCTTCAAATCAGCTGTAATCTCTAAGAAATCATCTGATGCTAAAACCTCAGATAAATCTGCTTGATACTTTATAGTTTTGCTGATTTATGCTTTTATGTTTTTCTGTGGATTGCCTGTGATTTAAATTTTTGGTTAATCTCTGCTCTTGATATTGTGTGCTTTAGTTTTAGATCGGATTGGATAACATAATCCAAATAGGGGGAGATTGTTGGTACCCTGGATGTGATTTGGCTTATGTAATCCCTTTCCGGCCCCTCTTGATCCATATAACTATATATGATCATGATTAGGCCTTGTTCAGTTTCCCTAGGACAGTTTATAACTGACCTAGAGCTTAGGCTAGTAGCTCTAAATGTATCTTTGGTTAAGGCATTTTCCGTTCGACCATCGTCGAACGAGGCCTCGCGATCGTCGATCATTGGTCGACGATAGCAGGGCTATTGAATCGTTGAAGTCAAGACAATTATCGTCGACCGATGGTCGACGATCTCAGAGCAAGTTACTTATGCTCTGAAGGTTGGTCGACGATCTGCCATCAGCAGTTCCACGATCGTATTCTTGCTTCACGATTTCTGTCTCGACAGATCTTTTGCCTTAGTCGTCGACGATATCTTGAGATGGTCGACGATGTCTGGTCGACGATTTCTGTGTCGACAGATTTCTGCTTTCTGTCGACGATCTGTTTAGCTAGGTCGACGATCATCGAACTCCTGGTCGACGATTTCTGTCTGCCTTTATCTATTTGTACTTATTTTATTCCTTGGTTTATTTCCAAGTGTTTTAGCGTGTGGTTAGAAAGATTTTCTGAAGAATGTTTTTGCTAATTTATGGCTTAAATTCAAATGAATTACTTACCAAATATATTAAGCATAAATTACGGGATTTCGTATTTTGATAAAGCATTTTTGTCTTATTATACAAAATATATTGCCAGGCTGTATTCTAGCCGTTGGCGGTGTATGCTATTTCCAAGAATGATAAGTCTTTATGCTGAGATATTTTCCTATTCATTTATTTCCTTATTGGGACTGACAGAGAGCTAATAGGTCATTCTATTCCTATTGCTATATTCTATTTTGAGATAATCTGTTGCAGGGCTCGAGAATTCAAATCAATAGAGCCGTTCCAAAAGATAAATGAGAAGATATATTTAAGAGAGATTTTTTCTCAGAAAAAGAAGACGTTACAAATATAGAGAGATTTTTTTAGTGTTGAATCTCTCTCAAGCATCTCCAGAGCAACTCTTCACAATCTGACAATCAGAAGAAGAAAAGTTTTCCTGACGCATAAGCCCAGAGCAATTTCTTTCATTCACAAGTCTCCTGAGCATTTGCTTAGAGTTTTCAAGACTTCAGAAAGAGCTCCAGATCTGCTTCACGTGCTCCAGAATCTGAAGACCTGATAAAAATCAGTCTACAGATCTCTGAGGATTTAGTTTCAGTATATCTGAAACTCCTTCATCCTGAAGCAAAGGCTTTCCCTGGACTTCCACTGAGCCAGGGGGAGACTATGATTCTTTAGAGAATCCACAAGTCTTCTCTAATCTGTATTAACAACAGAGAAGACAATCTAACCCTCTCAACCCCTTTGTAAAAGAGTTTTCACACCTCTTCAAAAGTGAACATTGGTGACAGGGCACCTTATCAACAACCTGTGGTTGAGCATCCTTATCAAAAGCTCAAAGGGTCTGTTTGATCTACCTGAATCAGATCATTGGTGGCAGGGCACCTTAGCAAAAACCTGTAGTGGATTCCTACCAGGGTGGTAGAAGAGTGGAGTACCTATTAAGAGGGAACCACTATATATCCTGTGTCTCTCTGGCTGTTTTTGTTTAATTGTTTATGCTGTGGCTGTGATAGAACTATCTAGGATTGCTAGTTGCTGTGATAGGTTTAGAGTTAAACTGAAATTTCAGTTAACTCTCTCACTTGTGCACGTCACTGTGTTAGGCTCTTAGGGTTCAAGTATCAGATTATTTTATTCCGCAAATAAACTCGAAGAGAGCTGACTAGTTATTCATAAAATTTGAATACTCTATTCACCCCCCCTCTAGAGTAGTTTACAACTTATCCCCTCACTTTCAGGAGAGAATATGGAAGATGTAGCTGGATGGGAAGATAGAGGAGAGGAAATTGAGGTGGATGCCAACACTTCTACTTGGGCAGCAGTCTGAGGAAGAGTGACTGAAATAGTCCTTGTGCCTGAAAAAGTTTGTGCTACAGGACCCCTGCTTGGTTTGACAATCTGCCTCTCCCATTTTCCAAAGAGAGCAGAGGAAAGTCTCTTGGAAGCATTGATATGCATTCCATTTGACACTAACAGCTGAGGGCACCTATTCTGCAGGAATAGGCCCAAAATTCTCCCAAAATTTACAAAATTCTTATTTATTTTCTTCTTGATCAAATCAAATAAGATAGCTCCCCAATCCAAATGCTTCCTATCTACTAAGGTAGTAATTAAGTAGAACTAATGTCTTGATACTGTGTCATGAGCTTAATGAAAATGGTGTTATAGTAAAGAATAAAGCTAGATGGGTAGCCAAAGGATATAGACAAGAAGAAGGTATTTATTTTGATCAAACCTTTTCTCCAGTAGCTAGACTGGAAGCCATTAGACTATTCCTTGTATATGTTGCACAAGGGATTTAAGGTCTACCAAATGGATGTCAAGTAAGCTTTCATTAATGATGACCTAAGAGAAGATGTCTATGTTGAGCAACCCTCAGTTTTTGTCAATTCTAACTCACCTGATTATATTTATATGCTTAGGAAAGCATTATATGGGTTGAAGCAAGCCCCTAGGGTATGGTATGAGACCCTGTCTAGCTTTCTCATTGAGAACAAATTCTCAAGGAGAAAGATAGACAAGACATTATTCCTATAGGAAGTCAAGGGCAATATCATCCTAGTCCAGATTTATGTAGATGATATAATTTTTGGGTCTACTGATGATAACCTCTGCAAAAAATTTGCTAAACTTATGCATGGGAAATTTTAGATGAGCAGTGGGTGAACTGAAGTACTTAGGCCTCTAAGTAAGATAATCTGAGAATGGATTATCCTTCTCTCAGTCTAAGTTCACCAAGGAGTTGATTAAAATGTTTGGAATGGAGAGTGCCTCCACAATGAAAACTCCTATAGGATCAAATGTGTCATTGGACAAGGAGGAGACTGGGAAACCTGTTGATGAAACCTTGTACAGAGGCATAATTGGCTCCCTCTGTTGAAGCCAGAAACCCGACTTCACCTAGAGTTCGGATCTAGAGTTGCAGCTCAAACCTACTCTTCCCAAATTCCTTCCTTGACGTGAGTCTCGGGAACTAGAAATAGACAGTGGGATTCATCTTGGAGGTCCCACCTCTTAACCGGAAGAACTAGAAATCCTTCCCCTCCCTAGCCAGTGCTGAGCTAGGTGCCTTAGAGGAAGAAGATGAAAGGGGTTCAACAACCTCTTCAAGGCACCTTATTAGTCTATTTATATGCCTGTTAGTTTGACCTGCCAATAACCAAACTAAACTTACCTGAAATTACTGAAATACCCTCGGTTGGGTCTGCCAACAGCCAAACTCCGCTGTTCTGAAGCGTTATACGCAGACTACAAAGAGAAAAAGGGTAAAATTACCTAGGGTAAAAGAGTAAACCCCCCCCAGGTGAGAAAGTAGAAAACATCTTTTCCTAAATGGTGAGTGAGAAAATAACTGGCAGGCGAGGGGAGACTATCTGCTTGTCTCAGGAGTCCCCCGCCTTGTGAGATGCATCTCTCCACAAAAGGTCAGTACACGCTACGGGAGTCGTCTTTCCTGTAACGTTGTTCCTGTCTCCCAATTATATTTTGCCTCTTTAAAGTACCGGCGAGTTGACCCTATGGGCCTACTCGCCCCTACAGTCCTCTCGCCCATCTCGCCCCTAACTCAGCACTCTTCCTTTAGTTTCCTCCTGCGAGCCTGAGGTTGTACACAATCCCCGCTCTATTCGAGGTTGCCTCAAGCTCGGAAAGAAAGTCCAACCAAGGCTCGCGGCGTTAAAATTCATTTATAAGAGAATCTTTTGCGGGGCTCTCCTCTGGGGCCTATAAATATGTGACACTTATCCCAACATGGAGAGTGCCCCCTCTCTCATCTCCTCCTTTACTTCTTCCACCGTCACCATGTCTCATAGTCAGATTTTTCGCGAACGCCTCACGATGGTCCGTAAACAAAACAAGGCTAATATGGCTGCTCTGGCCCCCGTTTTGGTTCACACCTCTACTCCTTTACCATCATCGTCCCACCTGAAGAAGTTAAAAACTGCTGGCCCCCCTTTCTCAGTTGATGGGATCACTACGGCAACCTTGGAAGTCAATGTAGCTCTTACCGTGTCCCTCAAGGAGAGATAGGTGATTCTTTCGGTCTTACCCCTCCTCTATCTTTCCTTTTTCTATCTTCTGGCCTATTCATTCCATACTTGTTTAGAGAGATCTTGTCTATTCTCCCCGGCCTGCAAATCAACCTAGTGTTACAAACATCCATCATCAAGACTCTGACTCGCCTCAGCAATCCACCCCTCCAACTATGAAGAATGGCGATCCCTCGCAACTCGCTGGGACCTCTCGCAACCCGGGTAAATGAACTAGAATTGTCCACTATCTTCATATAGACTTTCATTCCCCTACCTGGTGTGTTCGAGGCCACTGGACTAAACCTTCCATCTGATCCCTGGCTTGTTCCTGTGCAGGTACCTAGGTTGACTCAGCAGCGGAGGACTTCTCTTCGTAACCCGCCTTCTCGCATCCTCCTCACCACGATGATATAGAAGACTATCTGAGAGATCCTATGGATCCGTTAGGGATGAAGCGTAGGACGGCCGAGATGTTTCGAAAGCACATGTATATCATCCGCGAGATGGAACTAGACAAGCAGGCTATCGATATGCGCATTGACTGGCTAGAAATTGAATGCGCTCATCTCTCCTCCGAGGACGATGCTGGAATCGAGATAGATGAGACCGACCCTCAGGCCATCATAAATGAGGTCGACCAGCACCTCTGTCTCGCGCGTCGCGGTCTTGAAGTCATTTGCGCCTTTCATGTTCCCGCTTGGCCCCCCGTGTGTGAGGTCTCGCGATGGAGGGCGTTGGAAATGGCACAAGAACTGAAGACCCTCCATATCGTCTCGCATGTTTAATAGTCTCGCCTATTTAACTATACCTTGTAATTCTATTGTTTCTATTAATCTGTCGTCTCTCCTTTTTAATTACAACTTGTTATTTATGCCTCGCGGACATGATGTCCGCCTCGTGCAGAATGAAACCATTAATAATGCTATCTTATTGACTTCTTTCATGCTGGGCTCTCTCATTATAGCTGTGTTAATTAATTTTTCTTTTATTTTGTCCCGTTGGAAAAATCCCCGTGGGGCGCCGTGCATCGAGGTCAAGAGAGAGAGGAAACAAACCGCCGGCCAACCTCTTCAACTTCCCCCTTCATATTTTCCTGCCCATCTTTCTGCTTTCACTATCTGTTATAAATACCTCCACCCGAGACCAAAATGACTTACACCTGTGCTGCCCCTTCCAGTTGAGTCTTAGATCCAGAGTTCTCGCCTCCTTTCTCTCACGGCTTACTCTCACCACTCCTTCCACCTACTCTCGCTCTTATCGTATCGCCTATCATTAGAAATAAAAAGACTGAAGAGGGTGAGGGACGCAGCTAGTGTGGCAGAAGATTCGCTAATCACGACTTCCCTCCCGTGAAGATCTCTGAGGAGGAGTACAACTGCTTCACCTGCAATTTTCTGGTGGAGGGGTTCGAGTTGCGGCCTCCGAAGGTTGGCGAGTCGATCAACACTTTCTATCCTGGCAAACTCGCCTTTCCCATCTCTCACTTTGAGTCGGGGCTGAGACTTCCCCTCTAGCCAGAGGTTAAACAGGTTTTGAAATATTTTGGAGCCATCCCCGTGCAACTAAACCCGAACGCCATCTCGGTTTTAGTTACATTCGTCAGCTACATGCGACGCGAGCGCATAGAGTTCAGCCTCATCACCTTCCGTAAGCTATTAATCTACCAAGCCAACCACGACGGCGTCTCGTATTTCATAGGACAGGGTCTGAAAGTTTTCGAGACCCCCAACAAGAATCACCATTGGATCACCTGCTTCGTCTTCATCCACATGAATCTGGGAGGCATTCTGCTTGCCCTAGTGTCGCCTGCCGAAATATACTACGTGACTCCCAAGGTCGGAGGCGCGGATAAAGACCTCTGTGATTTCTTTGCGGGAAGAATTTCGAGGTCAACTTCTTAAGGCGAGACCTCGGCTCGCTCCTTCCTGCCTTTCCCAGCGAATGTACACTCGCGCTCCCTTAGTCTTATATTTACCATCCCCTTATTTTGCTATTTCTAACCATTTAATTGTTTAGGAGAGTGGAATATGCCAACCTATCCCCCTAACTTGAGTAGCGCGGGGCCGTGAAAAGGTCTCACCCTCGCAAGCATGGAGCTCGAGGAAGCGAAAGATTCGTTGGCACCCGCCCCCAAGAAGAGACCTGGAGATGATGCCGCTCCATCTCGGCACAACCTCAAGAAGAATATTAAGAAGGTTGTGATGTTCCCGAAAGGGAAAAAGGAGATAGCCCGAAAAGAGAGGAAAGAGATGCCGGTGTTGGAACATCCTATTACTGATTTGGGTAAGGATCACTATGTTCATAGGATTGTGTCTTGACCTCATTGTATAGTTTTAAAGGTAAACTAGAATAGGTCAAAGGCTTAGAACATAGGTTTGAAAGCTGCCCCCAAGATCTCCTAGTTCAGATTACAAGTGCAGAAGACCAAAGCAATTATCGTCGAGCGAAGATCGACGAGGCGTCGAACTTCGTTCAACTATCTCTGAGCTCAGGTCGATGAGGCGTCGAACTCAGTTCGACGATCTCCGAGCTCAGATCGACGATTTCTGTCTCAAGTCAAAATCCAGATCTCTGAGCTCAGATCGACGATAGTCGAGCTCAGATCGACGATTTTTCCTGAGAGATCGACGATTTCAGGATTTCAAATCACTCTATTATGGAATTCAAATATCTTCCATATCCAGCATTTAATGCAGAATATTTTGTAGTCGTTTGAATCAATTTGGAGCATGTTTCAAAGAGACTAAAAGGGAATGTTTCTTAAGACTTTCCTCTAGAGACAGCTATCAATTAAGGAAGTCATTTATGACTGGCTAACGGCTATCTAGGAGATTGGATCTCATAATATCATTACATACAATAGAGATAGAGAAAAAAATAACAAATCAAGAAGAATATCTCTCAAGAATTCTACAGGATTATACAGTTAGAGTTTTTACAGAACACAAGCAATAGAACAGAGAAGGAGATCAACACACAGAGAAGAATTCCTTCTACTCTTTAAGATCTCTTCTCTGATTCAAGTTTTCCAGGCTTCATCAATTAAATACTCAAGACACAACACATTTCAGTCTTTGATGAAATTATCAATTGCTGGAGATCTCATTTTACTAAAGGCCTATCACCCTGTGCAAAGCTTCTTCTCTTGACCTACTGCTAATCTCAGGGGAGCTTTGACAACAACAAATCCACTAGTCTTCTCTTTGATTGTTGACAGAGAAGAACTCCTTCACTCTTTTCATTTTCTTTTATTGTAAAAGGGTTATACAGAACTCCCTTCAAAAGTTTTGTGTTTGGTTCCTGAGACCTTATCAAAACTCATTGGTGGCAAGACACCTAATCAAAAAATTTGGTTTGGTTTTTGAGCACCTTATCAAAATATCATTGGTGCCCAGGACACCTGATTAACTCATCCTACAGTGGATTCCTACCTAGGGTTGTAGAAGAGTGGATGTACCCAGGTTGATTGGGGAACCACTATAGCTCCTTGTGTCATCTAGTTGTTTGTGTTTTATTTGTTGTGTGCTGTGAATTAGCTTTCTTGCTTTACTTTATTTTGTTTACTGCAAGCACAATACACTATAATTAAATTAAGTCTTCCACTGCCAATTAGTTTTTAATTTGAAAAATTATTTTAAAATACTCTATTCACCCCCCCCCCCCCCTCTAGAGTAAAGGTAGATCTTACCCTCACTTTCAATTGGTATCAGAGGCAGGTTGGTTATACAACAACTAAACCATCACTAGGTTGGTTGTTTTACAGGCTAACACCTGAACCAAAAGATCTCTGATAAGATCAACCTTTAATAGAAGGTTGTTATTTCTATTATAATTATTTTAATATAAATTCATGGCACAAAACAAAGACTATGCAAGCACCAGACCTCTAGTGTGCAATCTTTCTAAGTTTGCACTTAGGAAGGAAGGGATTAAATTGTACATGAATTCTATTGATGAGGATTTCATCAATTCTGTTTTGATAGTGTGTCCAAGACCTCCAGAAACCACAAGTACAAATGTTGTTCCACCCCCTTCAGGAACAAATGCAGATATCAAGAAGTGGAAAGTTACTGATGCAAAGGCAATGAATATATTGGCTCAGACAATGTCTGATGATATATTTCAGAAAGTAGTTGAATGTAACTCAACAAAGGAAATCTGGGACAAGCTATCTAAGCTTGTGTCAGGATATGCTAATGAGAGAAAGAACAAAAGATCTCATCTCATAACCCAGTATGAGAACTTCAAGAAGGGAGAAACTGAGTCAGTAGCTGACATGTATAACAGACTCAGTCTGATTGTCAGTGAATTAAAAACTTTGGACAAGGAGATCTCACTGACTGAACTCAATGATAAGATCCTAATGTGCTTCCCCTGTACTTGGGACTCAAGGATCTAGCCAATCAAGGATGCCAGAAGCTTGAATGAGATCACCACTGAAGCTCTATTGGGCAAGCTCAAGTCTTATGAGTTGCTCATCAAAAATAGAGAGGAAGAGCAAAGGACAGCTTCTCCAGCAACAAGGAAGGAGAAGACAATTGCTTTTAAAGCTACAGAAGAACAGCCTAAAGACAAGTTCACAGACAATGAAGAGCTAATGAGCCTACTAGCCAAAAGATTCTACAGGATTGCTAGAAAAGACTTCAGGAAAAGGTCATCTAGAGGCCATGAAAAGCCAAGGTATGACAAATCTAGTAATAAAGAGATTATTTTTTTTGGATGCAGGAAACCAGGCCACATTGTTACTGACTGTCCAAAGAACCAAAACAAGGACAAGAAAGATAAGAGAGAAAGGAAAAGAGACAAAGACTCCAGGATAAATAACTAGGATAAATCCTCCTCTAGTAAGAACAAGCATACCAGGAAAGGATTTGTAGCTGAGACCTAGAGTGAGACTGAAGAAGAATCAAACACTTCATCAATCTCAAGTGATGATGAAGATGATGACCAAGAGAAGGACTTCGGCATGATGTCTATCAATGCCTCTAAACACAATTCAGATGCAGAACAAGAGTCAGGATCTGAATTCGAATCTGAAGCTGAAGAAGATCAGGTAATAGACTCTTTTGATTTTAATTCAGATGACTTTAAATTTGAATTTAAGACACTGTGTTTAGACCTACTCAAGTCTGAGAAAGAGATTATCTCTCTCAGAAATCAACTGTCTGAACACAACACCTTAAAATCAGATAACCTCAAACTCTCTGAGGAGTTAGAATATTGTTGGGAGCAGATAGCTTTACTGAAAAGTGAACTATCTAAGGCAAAGAGGTTTGAAGAATCCCTCAATGGGATAAGCATCAAACGGATAGACATCACAAGCACAGTGAATTCAAGACTGAACAGTACACTGGGCTTGGGTGCTTCATCCAGCAAACCTATAGTATTAACAACCCCAATCAAATTTATCTCAGATAAAGGAAACGGAGTTATAGAGGTAGCTAGGAAGAATCCTGATATACCTAAGGAAAATAAGGTTCAACAGAAAATGTCGAACAGAGCTCGACGATCTCCGAATGGAGCTCAGCGATCTCAAGCTGAATCGTCGAACTCAGGTCGACGATCTTTGAACTCTAAATTCAGGCAAAGTCAATCTTCGAACGAAGCTCGACGATCTGACCCAAGATCATCGAACTCAGCTCAGAGATCGTCGAACAGAGCTCAAATCTTTGAACAATCTTTTAAGGGTAAGTCAAAATTCAATTCTAGAGGTCCTACATCCCAAGGCTTCAACCCTTATGCTGAATGGATAATACCTCCTAGGAGATATCATCTTGAAGGCTATAAGAGTAAACCATGGATGTCTTTTATTTCATATTTTAAAGGCTATCAACCTAGACCCAAGGTAAACCCGGTCAAAAACAAATAAATTGTTATATGTGTAGGTGAAGACCTATCTAACAATAAACCAACAATGGTATCTGGATAGTGGGTGCTCAAAGCACATGAAAGGGAGCAAGGATAATCTTACATCCTTCAAAGCCAAGCTTGGACCCAAGGTCATATTTGGAGACTCAAATTTTGGACAGACCAAGGGATATGGTGCAGTCCAGATAGGATTAGTCACATTCAAGAAGGTGGCCTATGTGGAAGGACTGAAGCATAACTTAATCATCATTAGTCAATTGTGTGATGAAGGCTACCAGGTGACTTTCAACAAATCTTCATGCAAAATCAAATCAGAGGACAACACAACTGTATTGACAAGTAAAAGGAAAGGTAACATCTATCTAGTAGATTTTCAATCAACTAAGGTAGATATCTGTTTGTTCAATTCTATTAGTAAACCAAATGAGCTATGGCATAAGAGATTAGGACATGTAAACCTTAGAATCATTACTAGGATATCCAAGGACAACCTTGTTAAAGGACTACCTTCTGTCCCCTACAAGAAGGAAGGACTTTGCAGGGCTTGTGAATTAGGCAAGCAAACTAAAAATAGCTTTAAGTCACTTAATAAGAGTGATTCACCTTGGATTTTGTATCTGTTAAACATGGATATATTTGGACCCATTACAGTACAAAGTCTAGGAGGGAAATCTTACACTTTAGTAGTTGTAGATGACTTCTCCATATTCACATTGGTGTTCTTTCTAAGGAAGAAGTCTGATAACTTTAAGTGTTTGACAGAGTTTCTCAAATGAATACAGATTGAATTCAATACTCACATTGCCCTGATCAGAAGTGATCATGGGACATAGTTTGATTCTCTTCTTATGCAAGAGTTTTGTCAGAGTGAAGGGATCAGACACACTTTCTCAGCTCCTAGAACTCCTCAACAAAATGGGGTAGCTGAAAGGAAAAATAGAACCCTTATTGAATCTGCTACTACATTGTTGACAGATGCTCACCTTCCTCTATCCTTTTGGTAAGAGGCAGTGAACACCTCAAACTATGTGTTGAATAGAAGTTTGATACATAAGCTGTCGGGCAAGACTCCCTATGAATTACTCAAAGGGAAGAAACCTAAAGTAGACTATTTCAGAATCTTTGGTTGTATTTGTTATATACATAATAATGACAAGAAATATATAGCAAAATTTCAATCCAAAGCTGATGAAGGAGTGTTTCTGGGATACTCCATGATCAGTAAGGCTTATAGGGTATATAACAAATCATCTCTTAAAATTGAAGAATCTGTACATGTGTCCTTTGATGAAACTAACATGTCTTTCAAGGAGAAGAATACTTCTCAATAGAACCTTTGCAGGTACATTCTCTTTCAGAGAATTTAGACAGGATGAACATCATTGAAGAGGATACAACACCTTCACCTATCCAACAAAAAGGTGAAAGCAGTGAAGATGAAGAAGACATTCAACATCCTGGTGAGAATCACATTAAAGAGCAAGTTGTTGTTCACAAGAGGAAACAACAACATAGGTTGGTGAACAATCAACATCCTCTGTTGATTTAGTAACATCAAGAGATCATCCAATCTCCCAAGTGATTGGAGACATCTCAGCTAGTGTGCAAACCAAAAATCAGGTCAACAAAAACCTGATACACACTTGCTTTCTTTCTCAAATTGAGCCTCAATCCATACAAGATGCAAAACAAGATCCACACTAGATCATTGCAATGCAAGAGGAGTTAAATCAATTTGAAAGAAATAAGGTTTGGGAGTTAGTGCCAAGGCCAAAGGATCATCCCATTGTTGGAACAAAATGGGTATTCAGGAATAAACTAGATGATCAAGGCATTATTGTAAGGAACAAGGCAAGGCTAGTTGCACAAGGATACTCTCAAGAAGAAGGAATAGATTATGACCAGACCTTTGCACCAGTTGCAAGGTTAGAGTCCATAAGAATATTCCTAACCTATGCAGCTCACAAGAGATTCAAAGTTTATCAAATGGATGTGAAGAGTGCATTTCTTAATGGAGATATCAAGGAAGAATTCTATGTCAGACAACCCCCAGGTTTTATCTCTCCTACTCAACCTGATCATGTTTTTAAACTATATAAAGCATTATATGGTCTCAAGCAAGATCCTAGAGCATGGTATGAGACCTTAGCATGCTTTCTTTTGGAAAATGATTTTAAAAGGGGTAGAGTAGACCAAACTCTTTTCATTAGAACCCATAGGTCCAATATCCTACTAATACAAATTTATGTAGATGACATTATCTTTGTATCTACTTATTCAAACTTGTGCATGAGGTTTTCCAACCTAATGCATTCAAAATTTGAAATGAGTAGCATGGGTGAAATTTCCTTCTTTCTAGGATTGCAAGTCAAACAGCATGCTGATGGCATATTCGTTTATCAAACCAAGTATGCAAAAGAGTTGGTTAAGAAATTTGGTATGTCTGAAGCATCATCTATGAAAACACCTATGCCTACTAATGTTGTATTAGATGCTGATGAACATGGGAAACCTGTTGATCAGACAACATATAGAGCAATGATTGGCTCTTTATTGAATCTTACAGCTAGTAGAACGGACATAATATTTGTTACACGCATCTGTGCTAGATTCCAAGAAAGCCCTAGAGAGTCACACCTAACATTAGTAAAAATGATTCTTAGGTCTGTCAAAAGTTGTCCAAATCTAGGTCTCTGGTATCCAAGAGATTCAGGATTTGAATTAACTGGATTTTCAGATGCTGATTATGCTGGATATAGAGTAGACAGGAAAAGCACCAGTGGAACTTGTCAGTTTATTGGTGACAGACTTATCTCCTGGTTTTGTAAGAAACAAACATCTGTGTCCACATCAACTACTGAAGCTGAATACATGGCAGCAGGTAGTTGTTGCTCACAGATATTGTGGATTCAAAATCAGCTCCTATACTATGGTTACAACTTTGATAAGTCAAAAATCTTTTGTGATAACACCAGTGTTATTTCTATAGTCCAAAATCTAGTCCTCCATAGTAGGACAAAACATATAGTGATTAGGCATCACTTCCTAAGAGATAATGTTGAAAAGAATAAAATTGAACTTCAAAATATCCCAACTGATTTGCAAAGTGGAGATATTTTCACCAAACCCTTGGATGAAAAGAAACACACTTTCTTCCTGAATCAGTTAGGAATGTTAGATGGAGGAAGTCTAAATTAAGATCCAAGATTTTTAAAACCTTAAAATTGACAAAGACTAGGCTAAAAACTTGATTTTTCTAGTGTCTACAGGTTCTTTCTTAACTCTGAACTGTGCTCGACGTTTTTCCTAAAGATCGTCGAACAGAGATCGACGTTCTCATGAAAGCGTCGAACGAGGCTCAGCATTTTCTAGATAGTGCTAGGCTATCTCTTTCTGGTCATAGATCGTCGAACGGAGCTCGACGCTCTCCAATATCGACGAACGGAGATCGACAATGTTGAAGAACTTTCAGATTCCTTTAGAAGCCTAGATCATCGAACTGAGTTCAACGATCTTTCCATTTCAGCGTCGAACCCTAATATAAAATCATTTTCGGTCATCATTCTCTTTTGCACATTCATACTTTCTGCAGATCTTTATTTCCCTCCAAACCCCTCTACACTTGGTCTTGTTTAGTTTGTTTTTGCAGGAAAGTCATAGCTGTTTCAGTTGCTATTTTAGCCGCGATGAAATTTGATACAGGTTTTGATATAGATATGGATTCATTTGAAGGCAGTGATTAGATTTTCAAGGACATTCAAGAATTATTCAAAGAACAGCAGTTGGTCACCATCATGACCTCAAGGATGAAGCTGGCTGCCGATGAAATCAAGGAATGGGTATACACAGCCCATAACCTGGATCAGAATATAGTTATCGGGACTATTTCAGGAACCCAGGTATCCCTCACTCCCGCACTTTTTATAGAAGTTTTTCAACTGAGTACTGTACATGATAATGTTGAGTTGTCTGGAGAAGAATTTTCTAATATGCTAGATAAAATGGGACATACAGCAGCAAACCCTAATAAATTACTTAAGAAAAATCTTTCAGTAGAGTACAGATTTCTGGCTGATGTAGTGGGCAAAGTCATATTAGCAAAACACTCTGCCCATGATACTATTTCTAAGTATCAGTTATATCTAATGGCTGTTATTGTATATAAGAAGCAGTTGAACTGGGGAGAGATTTTCTTTGATTTGATTAAGAAGAAAGTCAACAAGAATTTTGTTAATTTGGGGAGAATAGTAGGTTTGTTTTTGCACAACAAATGCCCTTAACTGCTAGTATCGAATGGCATGCATATAAATGCTTCCAAGAGACTATCTTGTTCTCTCTTTGGAAAATGGGATAGGAAGATTGCTAAACCCAGCAGGGGTTCTGCAACTCAAACTACTTCAGGCACCAGGACAGTGACAGTCACTTCCCCTCAGGCAACTGCCCCTTTAGAAGATTTGCCTTCTTCCTCCTCTTCATCTCCACCATCTCCACCTCCATTTTCCTCAACCATTTCATCTCCCATCTCAATTTCATCTTCTCCCATCTCAATTTCCTCACCTACAATCTCTATACCTCCACCAGCCACTCTTCAAGAACAATTTCATCCACTACATTACTATCCCACTATTGACCTTGACTCATCAATTCATATTCCATCATTCAACCTCATAGATGACTCCTATATAGATGATTCTCATTCATCTCCATAAGAGCTTACATCTTCTTCCAACTCCTACCAATAGAAACTTCAAGACATCTTAGCTCAGCCCTCATTCACCTCATCAATAACCTCAGTCATACCATCAGTTACCATCCCAGTTATATCCATCACCACCATCCCTATATCTGAACCATTCATACCCCATCCATCAACATCAACTCCACACATTTCTGCAGCTCCACAAACTACATCAACTTCTGCAAATTTCTTCTCTACCTCCACTCAAGCCTCCCTTTAGTAAGTAGATGTTCCTGCTCTTGCTGATAGATTATATGAGATGTTAGCTCCCAGGCTAACACTCTTGCTGGATACCTCCTTGGATCCTCTACTAAAATCTATAAATGATTTATCTGCAAGGCTATCTTCTTCCAATCCTCCTCAGGCAATCCCTTCTTTGGGGTGCCTAGATCCAGTTTCTATTGAATCCAGGTAGGGGGAGATGCCCAATGAAGAATTCATGTTGCCTGCTGAAGTTTCAGATTCCATACTAAGTTCAGAGGCAGTGCCAGATGTTCCAGCTCCAGCCCCAGTCCCATCTTTCAATGCAGTTGATTTCAAGTTCCTGCTTTCAGTTTTTGATGATCTATGTAGCAGATCTCTTCAAGCTCCAGATGCTAAAGATCTTTCTAAGTCCATTGTGCCTATTTCAATCTGTGGTCCTAGCTTGATCCAATCATATATTGATTCAATCAAGTCTGTGGAAGTTCCAACTGCTGCTGTTGCTTTTGATGATAATGATGTGATGATCACAGAGGCTATTACTTCAGAGCCTGTTGAGCCTACTGTTGTGAATATTATTATTTCAGATGCCTCTGTTGTTGTTTCTGTTGTTACTACTATTGCCTCTAGTGTTGTTTCTGCTGTTTCTACTGCTTCTGCTCCTGATTCTCCTAACAAGGCAGCTTACAAGGAAATAGGTACTGTGTATGATAAGCCCCAGAGCTCTGATAGTGATGAATTCAGGATAGATTCAGATGATCTTCTGCAACTATTGCAAGGAAGAGGAAAGCTAGAAGTAAAGCAATGAAAAGAGTTCCTGCAAAGAAAGCCACTTCCGATAATGACATTCCTTACTATATATTGCATGATTGTCCTATTACTGAACATTGGATGCAATTTTCTAAGAACCAGTTGAAGGCTATGAGGAAGAGAAGGAAATATGACCAAGGCACATCTCACTATAATCCTCCTCCTCCTCCTCCTTCTCCAGGT
Organism: Platanthera zijinensis; assembly: GCA_039513925.1. NCBI lineage: Eukaryota > Viridiplantae > Streptophyta > Magnoliopsida > Asparagales > Orchidaceae > Platanthera > Platanthera zijinensis. Next base: position 154,586,913 of record CM077080.1, on the reverse strand, counting down.
GCAGGATCTGGTGGAAGTTCAGCTCATCAAACATCTCATACTTAATCTCAAAGTTCCTCTCAGTTTCAAGAAAGATCTCAATCCAGAGGACATCAGCAAAGAGGCTACCAGTCAAGAAGAGGTCAATAAAGAGGAAATCAAAGAGATTATAGAGTGTATTCAAGAGGACAGTCCAGACAACAATCTTATCAAAGGGAAGGACAAGGCCCAACTGATTCAACTACTGGTCCATTCCCTTATAAGCTCAAAGAAAGTGTTCCCTCAAAAGCTCCTCCTTCTATCACTATTAACAGATATGAACCTCCTGTACCTTATGAAGATCCAGAGAATAACCCAGTCTCTTGGACCGCCAGAATGAAGGAGCTAGCTGCTTTAGACCAGATGAGGAAAGCAAGAGAACAAGGGAAAGATATTTCCAACATTTCAACATTTTCTGATCAGAGAAAGCAAGAGCTTGAAAGGTATTCTTCCATAAAATTCTTTAATCAAGAAAGGAACATGGAATTGCACCCAGAGGAAGTTGTTCCCAGAGCCAAATCTCAAACTTCTCTTAGTGCTGCTGATGATAGAAGATCTAAGAGAGAAGCTAAAAACCCCAATAGGGAAATTCTTTTCAAAAAGGGCAAGGAAAAGGACTGATAGTGTAAGCTGAACTACATATATCTCACTCTGAACAAATTTACTGTGTGATTATACATATGCTTCTGCAATGCTGTTGTTTAAATTTCTGCAATGTTGTATTTATTTCTGCTTGTATGCATTTAAAATTCCTTTAAATCATGTAAATAGTAATCTTAACCCAAATAGGGGGAGATTGTTGGAACATCCTATTACTGATTTGGGTAAGGATCACTATGTTCATAGGATTGTGTCTTTACCTCATTGTATAGTTTTAAAGGTCAACTAGAATAGGTCTAAGGCTTAGAACTTAGGTTTGAAAGCTTCCCCCAAGATCTCCTAGTTCAGATTAAAAGTGCAGAAGACCAAAGCAATTATAGTCGAGCGCAGATCGACGAGGTGTCGAACTCAGTTCGATTATCTCTGAGCTCAGGTCGACGAGGCGTCGAACTCGGTTCAACGATCTCCGAGCTCAGATCGACGATTTCTGTCTCAAGTCAAAATCCAGATCTCTGAGCTCAGATCGACGATAGTCGAGCTCAGATCGACGATTTTTCCTGAGAGATCGACGATTCAGGATTTCAAATCAGTCTGTTATGGAATTCAAATATCTTCTATATCCAGCATTTAATGCAGAATATTTTGTAGCCGTTTCAATCAATCTAGAGCAAGTTTCAAGGCGACTAAAAGGGAATGTTTCTTAGGACTTTCCTCCAGAGAACGCTATCAATTAAGGAAGTCATTTATGACTGGCTAATGGCTATCTAGGAGATTGGATCTCATAATATCATTATAGACAATAGAGACAGAGAAAAAATAACAAATCAAGAAGAATATCTCTCAAGAATTCTACAGGATTATATAGTTAGAGTTTTTACAGAACACGAGCAATACAACAGAGAAGGAGATCAACACACAGAGAAGAATCCCTTCTACTCTTTCAGATCTCTTCTCTGATTCAAGTTTTCCAGGCTTCATCAATCAAAGACTCCAGACACAACAAATTTCAGTCTTTGCTGAAATTATCAATTGCTGGAGATCTCATTTTACTGAAGGCCTATCACCTTGTACAAAGCTTCTTCTCCTGACCTACTTCTAATCTCAGGGGGAGCTTTGACAACAAAAAATCCACTAGTCTTCTCTTTGATTGTTGACAGAGAAGAACTCCTTCACTCTTTTCATTTTCTTTTGCTGTAAAAGGGTTATACAGAACTCCCTTCAAACGTTTTGTGTTTAGTTCCTGAGACCCTTATCAAAAGCTCATTGGTGCCCAGGACACCTGATCAACTCATCCTGCAGTTGATTCCTACCTAGGGTGGTAGAAGAGTGGATGTACCCAGGTTGATTGGGGAACCACTATAGCTCCTTGTATCATCTGGTTGTTTGTGTTTTATTTTCTGTGTGTTATGAATTAGCTTTCTTGCTTTACTTTATTTTGTTTACTGCAAGCACAATACACTATAATTAAATTAAGTCTTTCACTGCCAATTAGTTTTTAATTTGCAAAATTATTTTAAAATACTCTATTCACCCCCACCCCCCCCCCCCCTCTAGAGTAAAGGTAGATCTTACCCTCACTTTCAGTCGGGAACCCTGAGCCCCATCTCTGTAGGAGACTCGCTATTGCCTCACTAACAAGCAGTCTCACCGTCTCGCGAGGCGGCACTATTTGATCGGCCCGCCAACACTTCGGCCCAATCCGCTGAGCTTTCATTTCGCGAAACTGGTTCCTCCAGCCGCCCAGCCCCCTCCTCGCATCGGAAATATAATATGGGGCCCGTGGTACATGATGTTGTCTATGATACAGTCCTTTTGTGGGAAAAGGATTCGAATCGGGTATCGGTATCCACCCTCATTCCCTCATGGAAGGAGCAGGACCCTCCCACCATCCACGCCTTGTCCCTCGGCTACGGCCTTTACGGTGGTCCGGGGACAGATCCTTTCGATAAGGACTCCTCGCGAGACCTTTTCCTGAAGACCGATCAATCTCAGTTTCGCGCCCTGGAGCTCTCGCACCGAGTCTCGCGCCGCCTTATTTTTAACAACAAGAAATGGAAGGAGGTCGAGGCGGGCCTCGCGGCAGAGCGAGAAAAGTCGGATGGCTTCGATAAGAGGCTTGTAGTTGCAAATAATCTCCTCGCAAAAAGCCAGGGCGACGTTGTATGACTTTTAATTTTATCTTTGGCCAGTTTCTCTCTCGTGTATGCTTCTTGTTGATTGATGGGCTTCTCGCAGGATGCCGAGACAGCGGATCGGATGCGCTTGTTCCTAGTGGCTTTGGAATAAGAGAACAAAAACTTAACGGCCCAAAATGCCCATCTCCTGGACAGTGTTCTGCCTCCCTCTCACCCAAAACCACTCCAAGCTCCCCCGCCCTCTCATTACTCATTTGACGAGGTCGAAGAGATCTGTCGATATGCCAACATCAAGACGGCTGATCTTATTTTGAAGATTATGAAGGAGCTTGGGGTTGTCAAGGAATACGCTGAGTCCATCACTGCCCGCGACCTGGTGCAACACCTCTATGACGAGGCGGATGAGGATTCAGCTTCCAGCGAAGATGATTGAAGAAGCGTCGGCGAGACTCGGGACTTCTCCCTTTTTTCCTCCCTTTACTTGTACTCTTTAATTTTTTTTTGAGGTATTGAAGTACTTCTTCATGGGAGAACAATCCCCTTTATTTCTTTTGTAATGGACAGGGAAATTTTTGTTATATCTCCTCGCTCTATGTTCCCTTTATTTTATTTTGTCTTGCTATATTTACTGTGGACGCCCTTCTACTCTGTTTTTTCTTGCAAGGTAGAGTTACTTGCCGTCTTGCTTGCAAATCAGCCTAGGATGCGAGTCATTAGACCCCCTCTTTGCCCCTTTCATGTGCAAGACCATTAGGCTTCCCTCTCGTGTATCGCCTCGAGACAAATCCAGCGTAAATAGACCCCGGAATTTAACCCACTCTATTATTGGGAGCCACTCGCCTTCAGCTTTTTAGGCGAGACCTCTCTTTTGTATCCGAGCGCCCGCTCGCTATGGGAGAGATTCTCCTTGCCGAGTACTTGTTGGAGGTGCACGTCTTCATTTGTATTGCACCAATCTCTTCTTCCCATAGAAGCTTCTTATTTTTGACAAACTTTCTTTTTCTAATAAGTATAGATATTTTCCTTTGAGGGATCTCACCATTTACCTTGCCACTGAGTGAACCTATAGCCCTGCCAGCTTGATGAGAGCCTGGTAAGCGGGTCTTCTCGGGGCCTTGCCAATCATCCTGCCACTGAGTGAGCCTACAGTCCTGCCAACTTGATGAGATCCTGGTCAGCGGGTCTTCTCGAGGCCTTGCAAATCATCCTGCCACTGAGTGAGCCTACAGTCCTACCAGCTTGATGAGATCCTGGTCAGCGGGTCTTCTCGGGGCCTTGCCATTCATCTGTCCATCGAGTGAGCCTACAGTCCTGCCAGCTTGATGAGATCCTGGTCAGCGGGTCTTCACCGGGCCTTGTCAATCATCCTGTCAACGAGTGAGCCTATTGTCCTGCCAGCTTGATGAGAGCCTTGTCAGTGGGTCTTCTTGGGGCCTTGCCCATCATCGTTCAACTGAGTGATCCTACAGTCCTGCCAGCTTGATGAGAGCCTGGTTAGCGGATCTTCAACTGAGTAATCCAGCCACCGAGTGAGCCAACAGTCCTGCCATCTTGATGAGAGCATGGTCAGGGGGACTTCTCGGGGTCTTTCTAATCATCCATCCACTGAGTGAGCCTATAGTCCGGCTAGCTTGATGAGAGCCTGGCCAGTGGGTTTTCTCGGGGCCTTGTCCATCATCTTGCCACCGAGTGAGCCTACAGTCCTGCAAGTTTTATGAGAGCCTCGTTAGCGGGTCTTCTCGGGGCCTTGCCAATCATCCTACCACCGAGTGAGCCTACAGTCCTGCCAGCTTGATGAGATCCTGGTCAGCGGGTCATCTCGGGGACTTGCCTATCATCCCGCCACCGAGTGAGCCTACAATCCTGCCAACTTGATGAGAGCCTGGTCAATGGGTTTTCTCGGGGCCTTGCCAATCATCCTACCACCGAGTGAGCCTACAGTCCTTTCCAACCATCCTTTTCATCCTCATACCATGAAAGAAGACACCTGGGATACTATTATATCAAAAGGTCACAACCGATTTACAAGCATTGAAAAATTAAAAACATGTTAAGGATAGAATCTCTTTAAGTCATCGTCGTTTTGGGCACGATCGAGGGGTACCCCATCCACATCCTAGAGGTGGTACCTTCTTGACTTCAAGACCTCCTTTACCACCAAGGGGCCTTCCCAGTTGGGATTGAGTTTTCCCATTGAGGCTCCTCTGCCTGCTGCGTCTACTTTTTTGAGGACCAAGTCGCCCTTCTAGAATTGTCTGACCCTTATATGCTTATCAAAATATCTCGCCAACCGGTGCTTGACTTCTTACTTCCTGATCGATGGCAATTCCCTGAGCTCCTCTACTAGTTCAAGAGAGAGCTTCTGCTCCTCCATATTCTCTACTCGTCATCCTTCGCCTACTTTCTTTGCAGCGGCTACTCTCGGATATTCAACCTCGAAATCTATAGGTATAATGGCCTCTGAGCCATGGGAGAGTTTAAACGGCGTCTCTCCCGTGGTGGTGTTTGGCGTGGTCCTCAAATCCCAAAGAACTGAAGGGATCTGTTCTATAAAACTTCCCCTTAAGTTCTCCACCTTCTTCTTTAAAAGTTTCACGATAATCTTATTTGCCGCTTCCACCTATCCATTTCTTCGAGGATGATGAATAGAGGCAAAGCAGAGGTCTCTGCCTAGCTGGACACAAAAGTCTACGAATTATTTTCTAGCGAATTATGGTCCATTATCAATGATGATGGCCAGCGGAATCCCATGTCGGCAGATGATCTCTCCTTATATGAAATTTTTGACCACTTGTGACGTCATCTAATCCAATGCCTTCACCTCTAACCATTTTGAAAAGTAATCCACCATGACCATCAGAAACTTCCTTTGTCCACTAGCTTGGGGAAAAGGGCCCACCAAATGTAGTCCCCATACTACAAAGGGCCAGGGAGCCAAGATTTGCATAATCTTATTCGCGAATTCTTTTGCATCCTTTCTGAGGGTAGGCCAGAAGTAGCCTTGCCTCAACACTCTCCCCTCCAAGGTGCGACTTCTTGAGTGACTCCCACATTCTCCTGAATGAATTTCTTCTAGAACTCTTGGAATCTCTTCCTCAGACACACACCGAGCCAACAAACCCAATAGTGTCTTTTGGTATAACGTCCCATCCTTCAGCAGGTAGTATGCCGATTTATACCTGATCTGCTTCTTATCGAGGTCCCTCTTGGGAAGACGTCCCGAGGTCAAAAAGATGATGAAGGGATCCATCCATGATCCTTGCTAGTCTACTTCCATCAGTTCTCCTTCTTCTACGGATGGCCTGAAGAATTCCATCACCGTTCCTCTAGCTCGAGGGCCGTTCTTAGCGAGCAGGTCAGCCTGGGCACTTTGTCCTCTTGAGACATGCTGAATGTAAAAGCTACGGAACTTCCCGATGATGCCTTTTACCTTCATCATATACAACTGGAGGGTGGGTTCCCTTGCTTCAAACTCTCCTTTGACTTGCCCTACTACCACCATAGAGTCTGTGGAGACTTTAATGTCCTGTATACCCAATTCCTGAGCTATCTTGAGCCCTGTGATAATCGTCTCATATTCTGCCTGAGTGTTAGTGATGGTGAAATGAATCTTCAGGGCCTGCTCAATTATGGTCCCTTCGGGACTCACTAAGATCATCCCTCCTCCAAAAGAACTTTTTCCAGATGCTCCATCTACTAGCATCTCCCAGGCAGCTAGAAGAGGTGCTTTACCTTCTCCGACCTCGACCATGTAATCTGCCAGGAAATCAGCAACCACTTGCGCATTGATGGCCAGCCGAGGAATTAAAGCGAGGTCGAACTCACTGAGTTCTATCGACCATTTGGCCAACCTCCAAGAATGCTCCACCCCCTCAAGGATGTGGTGGAGAGGATTATCTGTCACCACCTGAATTGAGTGGGCCTGGAAGTATGGTCTGAGCTTCCTGGCTGATATGATGAGAGCGAATGAAAGCTTTTCAAGGATAGGGTATCTAAGTTCTGCCTTCTTCAAGACCCTACTCACGTAATAGATCGGGAACTGCCTTTTTTCCTTCTTCTCATACAAGAACTGAACTCAATGCTCCGGCCCCCACTCCTAGGTATAAGAACAAACCCTCTCCTTCTCTTGGCCCTTTGAGTAGCGGTGCCTGGGTGAGTTGTTGTTTTAGAGTTCGAAAGGCTTCTTTGCATTCAGTGGTCCATTCAAATTTCTTACCCCCTCTTAGTGCTCGAAAGAAAGGCGAGCACTTCTCCCCAGCCTGGGAGAGGAACCTGCTTAATCTTGCCAGCTTGCCGGTGAGACGTTGAACTTCCTTGGCATTCTTCAGAGATTCTAATTCTAGGATTTCCCTCACCTTATCTTGATTGGGCTCCACTCCTGATGGGGTAAGGAAATGTCCTAAGAATTTTCCCCTGTTGGCCCCGAAGACACACTTCAGGGGGTTGAGCCTCATCTTGTATTTCCTTATGGTTTCAAAAGTTTCCTCTAGATGTAGGACATGGGATCCGAGGTCTCGGCTCTTGATCATCAGGTCATCTAAATAAACCTTGAGGTTTCGCCCCTTCTGCTCCCGGAAGTTTTGATCCATCATTCTTTGGTAAGTTGCCCCTCATTCTTTAATCCAAAGGGCATCATATTGAAGCAGAAGCACCCATACTCCATGACAAAGGTGACATCCTTGACGTCCGGCGGGTGCATGCGTATTTTATGGTACCCTGAAAATGCATCTTGTTGGAACACCCTATTACTATTTGGACCAGGATGACTATATTTCTATAGGGATTGTATGCTGTGACCTCCATGCTGTTATATAGGTCACATAGGCTAGTTAGAGTAGTCTTCAGCTCGACGCATAGTCGACTTCAGCTCGACGCAGAGTCGATCTCAGCTCGACGCAGAGTCGACCTCTGCTCGACGCAGAGTCGATCTCAGCTCGACGCAGAGTCGACCTCAGCTCGACGTGGAGTCGACCTCAGCTCGACGTTCCGTCGATCCCAGCTCTGCTTACAGAAAACACTCTCTGACCAACGTGTGTCGTGCTCAGATCGACGTTTTTCTGTGAGCTCGACGCCTTCCAGACTTCCGTCGATTTTGGATAGGAATTCAAATTCCTTCTGACAGGCAATTAATGCTGAAGAATTTATTGGCCGTTACAGCATATCTGGTGCATGGCTCAAGGAATTTTCTAAGGAATGTCTGCCTGTCATTTCCTTTGAGGCATGGACAGTTAAGGAAAGTAATCAATGCTGACTTCCAACGGCTATCAAAGTAAAGGAAGAAGAAGACTCAAATATATTTTCTCTCTTGGACAATAATAAGAAGATACAGAGAATACACAGAATAAAGAGAGAACAACAATACAAGACTTCTCATCTCTCTCTCAGTGAAAAAAATTATTTCTGAAAGACTCTCTTACAGAAAATCTGATTGCTTCAGACACCTCCATCCAACTCACTTGGATCATTCTTTGCTGGAGCAAATCAGACCTTTGAAGACCTGTCACCCTTGTGCAGAGCTCTCTTTCCTGAACCTCATCTTGATCTCAGGGGGAGCTTTGACAACAACTTCAGATCCACTTCTGCTTCTCTTTGCTTGTTGAAAAGAGAAGACAACTTCATTCTTTTTCTTTTTCTTTCTGTACAGGGTTCTAACTCCCTTCAAAAGTTACTTTTGGTTTTGCTGAAACCTGGTCAAAATCAGCTTCTGTTGGTTTGTGAGAACCTGATCAAAAACTCTCTGGTGCTCAAGACACCTGATCAACCCATCTTGAAGTGGATTCCTATCAAGGGTGATAGAAGAGTGGATGTACCCAGATTTGGGGAACCACTATAGCTCCTTGTGTCATCTGGATTGCTTGCCCCTTTCTGTGTTTTGCTTTGTGCTGTGAATTTATTTTTTACTCTGATTACTTGCTATAGCACCATACACTAAGTAAAGTAAAAATTTTCTCTGCAAGTTTTATTTGGAAAATTATTTTAAATAACTCTATTCACCCCCCTCTAGAGTTAGGAGTGATCTTATCCTGCACTTTCAATTGGTATCAGAGGGAGGTTGATCATTCATACAGGCTAACACCTGGATCACAAGATCTCTGATAAGATCATTTCCCTCAAAGGGTTACTTTTCTTAGTTTTACTTATCTTTTAAAACTCATGGCACAAAACAAGGACTTTGCTAGCACCAGACCTCCTATGTGCAATCTATCTAAGTTTGCACTATGGAAGGCAAGGATTAGACTTTATATGAACTCTTTTGATGAAGACATCTTCAATTCTGTATTGACAGATTGTCCAAGACCTCCCACAGGAACAAGTACATCAGCTGTTCCTCCTCCTTCAGGGACTGATGCTGACATAAAGAAGTGGAAGGCAGCAGATGCTAAAGCCATGAACATCTTGGCTCAAACCATGTCAGATGACATTTTCCAGAAGGTAGCAGATTGCAATACTGCCAAGGAGATCTGGGAAAAACTCTCAGAAATTGTATCAGGTTCTGCAGATGAAAGAAAGGATAGGAGATCCTATCTCATCACACAGTATGAAAACTTCAAAAAGGCAGAGTCTGAGTCAGTTGCTGACATGTACAACAGACTGAGCCTAATCATAAGTGAACTTAGATCACTAGAGAAGGACATATCTCTTACTGAGATAAATGACAAGATACTGACTTGTTTCCCTAGCTCTTGGGACTCAAGAATATGGTCAATTAAAGATGGAAGAAATGTCTGTGAGCTATCCACAGAAGCTCTTCTAGGAAAGCTCAAGAGCTATGAGCAATTTATTAAGAAAAGAGAAGAAGAGCAGAAGACATCCACACCAACAGAGAAGGCTGAGAAAACTATTGCCTTCAAAGCACAGGAAGAAGAACCTAAAGAAAAGGTGTTGGGAAATGAAGAGCTTATGAGCCTACTGGTCAAGAGGTTCAATAAGCTAAATAAAAGGAACTTCAGAAGATGGTCATCCAAAGACAAAGACAAGCCAAGGTATGACAGATCCAATAATAAAGATATTATCTGCTTTGGTTGCAGGAAACCAGGACACATCTTCCCAAACTGTCCAGAAAATCAAGACAAGGACAGAAGGGACAAGAAGGAAAGGAAGGATAAAAGGAAGGACAAGGAGTCAAGGAAATACCATGACAAGCCTTCCTCCAGCAACAGCAAGCACACCAGGAAAGGATTTGTGGCTGAATCCTGGAGTGACTCTGATGAGTCTGATTCATCATCCAGTTCTAGTGATGATGAGGATGATGCAGAAGAAAAGGGATTCTGCATGATGGCCATCAGTGCATCTCAAAAGAACACTGATTCAGAGCCTGAGGCTGACTATCCATCTGATCAGGAACTTACTGAGGATCAGGTAATAGATTCATTTGACTTTACTTCTGATGATTTCAAATCTGAGTTTAAATCTATGTGCATTGACTTAATTGAGTCTCAAAAGCCGATTAAAACTCTAAATGAACAATTAATTGAATGCAAATCCATTAACTCAGATAACCTTAGACTCTTAGAAGAGTTGAAGCAGTGTGGGGAGGAGATAGCTTCACTGAAAAGTGAGCTATCTAAGGCCAAACAATTTGAAGAAACCCTTAATGGGAGAAGTATCAAATTGATGGACATCACAAGTACAGTGAACTCAAGATTGAATGGTTCACTGGGCTTGGGTGCTTCATCCAGCCAACCCATAGTGCTGACAACTCCAATCAAATTTACCAGTGAGAAAGGTAAAGGAGTCTTGATAGTGGCTAGGAAGAATGCTGACTTAACCCAGGAAACTGGACAAAAAATGTCGAACGAAGCTCGACGGACGTCGACCAGAGCTCGACGTAATCGCAAGAAAACGTCGAACCCAGGTCAACGCCCTCTACTCTCTGAACAAAGCAAGACCTTGCCGTCGAACGGAGCTCGACGCACTCACTTGAGTCCGTCGACCGAAGCTCGACGTGCGTCGAGCCGAGTTCAGAGCAAAACCCAGTTCTCAAGGGTTAACTCAAATTTCAATTCTAGCTCCACATCTCATTTCTTTAACCCTTATGCTGAATGGATCATACCTCCTAGGAGATATCATCCTGTAGGGTATAAGAGTCAACCTGAGATGTCCTTCATTTCAGAATTTAAGGGATATCAACCTAGGCCCAAGGTTAACTGGGTCAAAAACAAATAAGCTGTTTTTGTGCAGGTAAAGACCTATCCAAGTGAGAACCATCAATGGTATCTGGATAGTGGGTGCTCAAAGCACATGACAGGAGACAAGGACAACCTCACTTCCTTCAAAACCAAGCTTGGACCCAAAGTAATTTTTGGAGACTCAAGCTTTGGAACTACAAAAGGATATGGGACAGTTCAAATTGGCTTAGTCACTTTCAAAAAGGTGGCATATGTTGAAGGACTCAAACACAACCTGATAAGCATCAGTCAATTGTGTGATGAAGGATACCAAGTAACCTTTAACAAAGCCATATGCAAAGTCAAGTCAGTGGACAACACAACTGTGTTGACAGGTAACAGAAGAGGTAACATTTACTTAGTGGATTTTCATTCACCTGTAGTAGATATTTGCCTGTTTAACTCCATTTCAAAACCAAACATCTTGTGGCATAAAAGATTAGGACATGTGAACCTTAGAACCATTGCTAAGTTATCCCAAGACAACCTTGTTAGAGGACTACCTTCTGGTCCCTACAAGAAGGAAGGACTTTGCAAGGCCTGTCAATTAGGCAAGCAAACCAAAAACAGTTTCAAGTCACTTAATAAGAGTGACTCACCTAGAATCTTGTACTTATTGCACATGGACCTTTTTGGACCAATTAATGTACAAAGCCTAGGAGGGAAATCTTATGCTTTAGTAATTGTAGATGACTTCTCAAGATTCACTTGGGTGTTCTTTCTGAGGAAGAAGTCTGATAACTTCAAAATTTTGACAGATTTTCTCAAAGGCATACAGATTGAGTTCAATACTCACATTGCCCTGATCAGAAGTGATCATGGGACAGAATTTGATTCTCTTCTTATGCTAGAGTTCTGCCAGAATGAAGGTATCAGGCATACTTTCTCAGCTCCTAGAACTCCTCAACAAAATGGGGTAGTTGAAAGGAAAAACAGAACCCTTATTGAATCTGCCACAACATTGTTGACAGATGCTCACCTTCCTCTAACCTTTTGGGCAGAGGCTGTGAACACCTCCAACTATGTTCTGAATAGAAGCCTGATACATAAGCTAAAGGGTAAGACTCCTTATGAGCTACTCAAAGGGAAGAAACCTAAAGTGAACTACTTCAAAATATTTGGTTGCATTTGTTTCATTCACAATAATGACAAGAAATACCTAGCTAAATTTGAAGCCAAAGCTGATGAAGGAGTGTTTATGGGATACTCCATGACTAGCAAGGCTTATAGGGTTTTTAACAAGTGCACAAATAAAATTGAAGAATCCATGCATGTTACATTTGATGAAACTAACATGTTTTATAAGGAGAAGGAGACTTCTACCATAAGCAATTTGCAAGAACATTCAATTTCAGAAAATCTGAAGCAGCTTACCATCAAAGACAAAGGGTCATCACCTTCACCAATTCAACAAGTCACTGAACTTAGTGACAATGAAGAGGAATTTCAAGTTCTGGAAAGTTCAAAGGGCCAACAAATTGAAGAACCAGTTGTTGTTCCACAAGAGGAAACAACAACACAGGTTGGTGCATCATCAACACCCCTTGTTGATCTAGCAACAACAAGAGATCACCCAATCTCACAAGTGATTGGAGATATCTCAGTGGGTGTGCAAACAAGGAATCAAGTTAACCAAAATATTATGCACACCTGCTTCCTTTCTCAAATTGAGCCTCAAACCATACAAGATGCAGAGCAAGATCCAAACTGGATCATTGTAATGCAAGAAGAGTTGAATCAATTTGAGAGGAATAAAGTTTGGAAATTAGTACCAAGACCAAGGAACCAACAAATTGTTGGAACCAAATGGGTATTCAGAAACAAATTGGATGATCAAGGAATAATTGTGAGAAACAAGGCAAGACTTGTTGCACAAGGGTATTGCCAAGAAGAAGGAATTGATTATGACCAAACCTTTGCACCAGTTGCAAGGTTGGAGGCCATAAGAATCTTCCTTGCATATGCAGCTCACAAGAGATTCAAGGTATATCAGATGGATGTCAAGAGTGCATTCCTCAATGGAGACATCAAGGAAGAAGTCTATGTAAAGCAACCTCCAGGTTTTATCTCTCCAACTTTTCCTGATCATGTATTTAAACTGCATAAAGCTTTATATGGTCTCAAGCAAGCTCCTAGAGCATGGTATGAGACCTTAGCTTGTTTTTTGTTGGAAAATGATTTCAAAAGGGGTAGTGTAGACCAAACTCTTTTTGTTAGAACCCATAGGTCCCATACCCTACTAGTACAAGTTTATGTAGACGACATCATATTTGGATCTACTGATTCAAATTTATGCAAAAAGTTCTCACAACTTATGCACTCAAAGTTTGAAATGAGTAGCATGGGTGAGCTTGCTTTCTTTCTTGGATTGCAAGTTAAACAACATGTGGATGGCATTTTCATTTCTCAAACCAAGTATGCAAGAGAACTGGTTAAGAAATTTGGAATGTCTGAAGCATCATCCATGAAAACACCTATGCCTACAAATGCTGTTTTAGATGCTGATGAATCTGGAAAACCAGTTGATCAGACAAACTATAGAGCAATCATTGGCTCATTACTTTATCTAACAGCTACTAGACCAGATATAATGTTTGCCACATGCATTTGTGCTAGATTTCAAGTAAGCCCTAGAGAGTCCCACCTCACATTAGTTAAGAGGATTCTTAGGTATGTAAAAAGTTGTCCTAATCTAGGTCTCTGGTATCCACATGACTCAGGATTTGATCTAACTGGATTTTCAGATTCTGATTATGCTGGATGTAGAGTAGACAGGAAAAGCACCAGTGGAACTTGTCAATTTCTTGGTGATAGACTTGTCTCCTGGTTTTGTAAGAAACAAACCTCTGTGTCCACATCAACTGCTGAAGCTGAATACATGGCTGCAGGTAGTTGTTGCTCACAGATTTTGTGGATTCAAAACCAGCTCCTAGACTATGGGTACAACTTAGAGATGTCTAAAATCTTTTGTGATAATACCAGTGCAATATCTATTGCTCAAAATCCAGTTCTCCATAGTAGGACTAAGCACATAGAAATCAGACATCACTTCTTAAGGGACAATGTAGAAAAGAAGAAAATTGCACTAGAATACATTTCCACTGAACTACAGAGAGGAGATATCTTCACCAAACCCTTGGATGAAAAGAAGCACCTCTTTTTCCTCAATCAGTTGGGAATGCTAGATGGAGACAGCATAAATTAAAACTCCAAGATTTTGAAACCCATAATTAACAAGAATAAGAAAAATTTCATTTCAAAATTTCCCTGTCTGAGTGGTTGTTCTGAGCTCTGAACTAAGCTCGACGCTGCGTCGAACGGAGATCGACGGTCCGTCGCCCTCAAAAGCGTCGAACGTCGAACTCAGCTTCTAGCATCGAACTGAGTTCACAGCTTCCTGGCTTCTTGAGTTTTTCTCTCCCCGGTCGACGTCTTCGTTCAACGTCGACCTGAGCTCGACGTATAGCTTCAGCCAAAGCGTCGAACGTCGACCTAAGCTGGACGCTGTTGAGTCGTTTCAGTTCTCCTAGAGCCCTTGAGCGTCGAACTGAGCTCGACGTTCTTTCCTTTTCTGCGTCGAACCCTAAGTATAAAATCATTTTTTCTCCGTCGTTCGCAGTTGCGCTTTCATATTTCTCTGCTCAAGCTTTCTCCCTCCAAATACTATACTTTTGATCTTGGAAGGTACTCTTTCTTTTGCAGGACAATGGCAATTACAGCAGGAGCTCTGGCGGCTATGAAGTTCGACTCTGGTTTCGACATTGATTTCGATTCTTTTGATGGATCTCCACAACACTTTCTGGATATACTGAATCTTTTCAAGGAGCAGCAGCTAGTCCACTTTATGTCTACCAGGATACCCCTTCCCGAATCAGAAATTAAAGAATGGTGTCTTACAGCAATCATTTCAGATAACAACATCTTGACTGGGAAGATTGCAGGAAATGAGGTAGCCATCTCACCTCAAGTCATTACAGAAGCCTTCAACTTTGCTGCTGGAGATGATGATATAGAACTATCAGTGGAAGAGTATACCTTGATGCTGGACAGGATGGGGCATGCTGCTGGTAACCCCTCCAAACTCCTTAAAATTAACCTAGCAATTGAGTACAAGTTATTAGCAGATATAACTGGAAAGGTGATCTGTGCAAAGAGAACTGCACATGATGCAATAACAAGGCATCAGTTTTGCCTCATGGCTGCTCTAATGGATAAGAAACATCCCAACTGGGGATTAATTGTGTTTGATATGCTTAAGAAAAAGTTGGACAAAAGCTCTGTCCATTTTGGAAGAGTTCTTGGGTTGATTCTCAACCACTGCTGCCCCCAACTGCTGGTGTCCTCCAAGAAGCACATAAATGCTTCCAAGAGGCTCACATGTGCTTTAATTGGCAAATGGGACAGGAGAATCGTGAATCCCAGGGCAGCAGCAGCCATGAAATCCTCTGCAGACACCAGGACTATAGAGGTCACTTCCCCTCAGTCCACTGGTCCAGAAGAAGGGATTATGCCATCTCTCTCCCTCACCCTTCCATCCACCTTCATCCCCTCAACCTCACTTATCTCATCCTCTCAAACTCTACCCTCCTCCATATCCACCATTGCCTTCTCCCTTCCTCCTCAAACTACTTTCCTTCCAATAAACTTGGATTCCACCCCTCATGAGGATATCTTTTCTCTTGACATGCATGAAGACTCATTCATGGATGCTTCTACCTCCTCTCCTCATGACTTCCTCAATTCATCTACCTTTTCCGACTTACTCTTCTCCTCCATTCAGGAACAAGCTACACCTCCTCTGTCTGTTCCTCTCTCAACATCTTCTTCATTCTCAGCTTCTGCTACTCCCTCTACCTCTACTCAAGTTCCCCTTGAGCAAGTAGCCCTCCTGCCCTTAGCCAATCAACTTTTTGATCTTCTGTCTCCTAGGCTCTCCTCCCTTTTGGATGCCAAGCTGGCTCCTCTCCTACTTTCATTGAGAGCTCTTTCTGCCTCTGTCTCCTCCCTTTCCTCCCATTTGGCACGCCCTTCTTCTGGGGGCCTAGAGTCAGCTGCCCCTGATTCTAGGCAGGGGGAGATGTCAGCAGAAGAAGAGCTGCCTCCTTCTTCAGTTCAGATTGCTCAGACTCCTTCAGAGACAGTATCAGTTACTTGTTCACAGACAGTGTCTGCTGCAGAAGATCAAATGGTATCTGAGGCCTCTCCTCCAGTTTCAGAGCAGCAAATCAGCAGTGCCTTAGACATTCAGTCTTTGGCAGCTTCTCTTCAGATCTTCTCTCCTCCAGCTTCAATACAAGAAGACCTTGATATAGCAGAAAAACAGCTTCAAGAAGATATGTCCAGGGCTATTGTCCCCTTCCAGAAGGTCTTGACTTCTGATTTAGCAGTGGTAGCAGTGGCTCCTGTTAGTGTTGGATTTGGTGTGGTAGTCTCTGCTGAGACTTCAGGTGAAGTGACTGAGACACCTGATGCTGCAGAGGCCAATATCTCCCAAGCTCTTCAGGAACCAGTCTCCTCAGCCTCTATGGTTTTTGAGGCTGTGCCCTCTCCTGCAGTGGTTGCTTCCTCCTTCCCACTGACAGCAGAGCCTCCTTTAGTCTCTTCCTCAGCAGCTCCAGCCTCCATCAGCTTTCCCCTCTCCAAAAGAAAATACATAGATCCATATGAAGAATCACAAAGTTCTGAAGATGAGTTTGCCACAGATTCTGATGACTCCTCTGCAACTATTGCAAGGAAGAGGAAAGCCAGATCAAAAGCCTTGAAAAGAGTACCTTCTGCCAGAGCTACAGATCATGACATTCCCTATTACATCAAATATAATTGTGAAATCACAGAGCCTTGGATGCAGTACTCTCAGAATCAGAGAAAGGCAATGAAGAAGAAGAGAAAATTCAATGAAGGTCCATCTAAACCAGTCCATCAGCCTCCACCTCCACCTCCTCCTGATGCAGGTGCAGGTGCTAGTCTTTCTTCAAAACCAGCCCCTTCAGCTCTTCATGGAAAAACTTATCAAGCCAGAAGATATCAAGGAAGTAGCCAGCAAAGGGGAGGTCAACAAAGAGGCAATTATAAAGGCAGGCAGTCCAGGGGAAGAACCTTTGATCCAACCTCTGGTCCCTATCCCTATAGGCCTAGAGTTGACCTCACTCCAAGAACTTCTCAAGAATCATCCTCTAACAAATTTGAACCAGCTGTCCCCTTTGAAGATCCTACCAAGACTCCTGCTTACTGGAAAGCAAGGATGACAGAAATGGCTGCCTTAAATGAGATCAGCAAAGCCAGAGAAAGAGGACTGGATACATCTCATATCAGTACTATGTCAGAACAAAGAAGAGAAGAATTGGAAAAGTATGGCTCAAAGAAATTTTTTGATTCAGACAGATACATGGAACTCCACCCTGCAGCTGTACCACCCAGTGCTAGAGATCAAAAATCTTTAGGTGCAGCTGATGACTTCAGATCTAAAAAGGAAGCTTCCAATCCAAACAGAGAAATCATCTTCAAAAAGAGTGATCAAGACAAAGCATCAAAGGACAAGTAAAGTAAGGTATTCTGACACTTTCTATATTCTGGACTCAGGACATTTAAACAATTCTGCTGCTATATAGTGCTTCATATATGCTGCATATTATTCTGTTATGTCTGGTTGTATTATATTGTGTTGTATCTGCTTTATTTCTTTTCTTTGATTCCCTAAAATTCATGTAAATAGTAATCCTAATCCAAATAGGGGGAGATTGTTGGAACACCCTATTACTATTTGGACCAGGATGACTATATTTCTATAGGGATTGTATGCTGTGACCTCCATGCTGTTATATAGGTCACATAGGCTAGTTAGAGTAGTCTTCAGCTCGACGCATAGTCGACTTCAGCTCGACGCAGAGTCGATCTCAGCTCGACGCAGAGTCGACCTCTGCTCGACGCAGAGTCGATCTCAGCTCGACGCAGAGTCGACCTCAGCTCGACGTGGAGTCGACCTCAGCTCGACGTTCCGTCGATCCCAGCTCTGCTTACAGAAAACACTCTCTGACCAACGTGTGTCGTGCTCAGATCGACGTTTTTCTGTGAGCTCGACGCCTTCCAGACTTCCGTCGATTTTGGATAGGAATTCAAATTCCTTCTGACAGGCAATTAATGCTGAAGAATTTATTGGCCGTTACAGCATATCTGGTGCATGGCTCAAGGAATTTTCTAAGGAATGTCTGCCTGTCATTTCCTTTGAGGCATGGACAGTTAAGGAAAGTAATCAATGCTGACTTCCAACGGCTATCAAAGTAAAGGAAGAAGAAGACTCAAATATATTTTCTCTCTTGGACAATAATAAGAAGATACAGAGAATACACAGAATAAAGAGAGAACAACAATACAAGACTTCTCATCTCTCTCTCAGTGAAAAAAATTATTTCTGAAAGACTCTCTTACAGAAAATCTGATTGCTTCAGACACCTCCATCCAACTCACTTGGATCATTCTTTGCTGGAGCAAATCAGACCTTTGAAGACCTGTCACCCTTGTGCAGAGCTCTCTTTCCTGAACCTCATCTTGATCTCAGGGGGAGCTTTGACAACAACTTCAGATCCACTTCTGCTTCTCTTTGCTTGTTGAAAAGAGAAGACAACTTCATTCTTTTTCTTTTTCTTTCTGTACAGGGTTCTAACTCCCTTCAAAAGTTACTTTTGGTTTTGCTGAAACCTGGTCAAAATCAGCTTCTGTTGGTTTGTGAGAACCTGATCAAAAACTCTCTGGTGCTCAAGACACCTGATCAACCCATCTTGAAGTGGATTCCTATCAAGGGTGATAGAAGAGTGGATGTACCCAGATTTGGGGAACCACTATAGCTCCTTGTGTCATCTGGATTGCTTGCCCCTTTCTGTGTTTTGCTTTGTGCTGTGAATTTATTTTTTACTCTGATTACTTGCTATAGCACCATACACTAAGTAAAGTAAAAATTTTCTCTGCAAGTTTTATTTGGAAAATTATTTTAAATAACTCTATTCACCCCCCTCTAGAGTTAGGAGTGATCTTATCCTGCACTTTCACATCTAGAAAACTCATTTGTCAAAAACTGACATCTGAGTCAACCAGGGCGTCGATTCGAGGCAAAGGATAACAATCCTTAGGGCATGCTTTATTTAAAAGCGAAAAGTCTACACACATCCTCCATTTCCCCTCTCCCTTTTTTACCATTACAACATTACTCACCCACCCCGGATACTTGCTTGCAGATATGAATCCCGCCTTGAGAAGCTTCTCCACCTCTTCTTTGATGGGCCCAGCCATCTTAGTGGCGATGGCTCTCTTCTTTTGTTGTATTGGATGAGCATTAGGGTCGAGGTTGAGATGGTCTCATGCCACGTCCGCGTCAACTCCCGGCATATCAGCTGTGCTCCAGACGAATATGTCGACATTCCTCTACACACACACCCTGATCTCCTCCTGATCCTCGGGGCTGATCTCCCCACTGACTTTTATCTTCTCTTTTCTCCCTTCCTTGGTGAGAATCTCCATCTCCAGCACCTCTATCACCGCCTTCAGTCTTGATGGATCCTCCTCTATCTCCCGCTGCCTCAACATCTCCTCCTATTCCCTGGCTTCACGATCTACGACCTCGCGCTCCGCAATGGCCACAGCCACCTCCCTCAAAAACTTCTCCACCTCTTCATCGTTTGGATTTCTCTCTTCTAACAACGAACCTCCTCTCTTTTCTGGCCGAGCTTCCATCCTGGACGACCCCCACCCCCACTTCCTTTATCTTTCTTTTCCCATTCCTCTCTCCTTCATTTCCTTCTTCCCCTTCCCCTTCCATCTATCCTTCCTTCTCTCCTGCCATTTCTGGCTCCACCGTAATGCATCTCTCCTTCCCCATATCTTCTTTCCCCTCCTCTGCCTCCGTCTCTCCTTCCTTCTCTCCAATCGTTTCTTCGACCTCTTGCTCCCATCATTCCATCCTCTTCTCCATTTCCTCGGCCTCTCCTTGCCAAGAAATAGTATTCACTACTGTCACATAGCACTCCCTGGCTGCTTTTAGATCTCCCCATACTCAGATCTTGGTCCCCCGGCATTGAGCTTCAGGCATTGGTGAAAAGATGATGGGACGCACCTAAAGGCACTGATCAAAGGGCGCCCGAAAATGGCGTTGTAACTGCTGGGGGCATCTACTATGATGAAACGACAATTCCTGGACAGCCCCCCCCCCAGAGTTACCTGGAGTCCTACTCCCCCCTCCCCTTCCTTCCTTTCTCCCGAGAATCCGAACAACGGCCTATCTTATTCCAACACCCTTTGAGCCTCCACACTCATCTCATTGAATGCCTTCATGAAGATGACATTCACCAAACTCTCATTATCAACTAGGATCCGCGATACCGTGAAGTTTTCGATGGCGGTCCAAATCACCAGCGCGTCACAAAAAGGATCTTCGTGGTCTGGCATGTCTTTCCGAGAGAAGGTGATTTCTCATCTGGGGGAGGGGTTTGTAACATCGAGGCTACGCTTCGACGGTACATTATATGAAGGCTCTCTTTACGGGTGGCCTCAATCCCCACTCCCCCATGGATCACTCTGATCCCACCCCGATCTCCCACATCAGCTCGATCCACACACCGGTCTTCCTCCCCGGTCCCAGTCATCTCCACTATTCGTACTGGTAGTTGTTGTTCCCCTGCTCCTCTAGCTCTCTTCATCTCAAGAAACTCCGGGCTGGTATTTGTTGCATGACCTTCCTCCTCATGTAAGTCATAATATGGCAAGGCTTCCTCCTACCCCTGTCTCCCCTCCTTGTGATTCCTCCTTCTTCCAGCTCCAGCTCCTGCTCTCCCTCTTTCTCTTCCCCTTCCTCTCCCTCAACTGATGGACATATCTTGCTGAGGCGTGGGTAGGGGTGGTATAGTACCATATCCCCACCCCTACTGGTTGAATCTTCCTGGTCCTCCTTAATAGTTCCTTCCCCCTTGGGGAAAACCTCTTCCTTACCCTTGAGCAGGGCCTCCTGGTTGCCTCCAACCTAACTCCTGATATGCTGGCACCCTCAAATCCTCCCACTTTCTTCCTTCCTGTTGTCTTGCCCCTCCCGGCTCTCTTGACTCAGTCTCCGTCAACCTTGCCAGTTTTCTGGAATATGCTAGGTTTGCCGCCTCCATTGCTATCTCTTTTGTTGCCTTCTCCACAAGTCCTTAAAATGACAGTGGTGCCTTTCGAGTCAGGTTCATCTTGAGGAAACCTTCCCATAGTATAACGCTGAAAGCCATTTGGATAGCAAATTATGGCACCTCCTGAATATCCAGGATTTATTCCTAGAATCTGTCCACGTACTGGGCCAAGGATTCATCTGCCTTTTACCGGATCAAAAATATCGACTCGGGGTTCTTCTTCCTTTTCTTCGAGGTTGAAAAACGCAATTGGAAGCTTCTACTCAGGTCTTCAAAGCCATAGATTAATCCCATTGGGAGTTGATGAAACCAGTCCCTAGCTTTATCTTTCAAGGTGATGGCGAAAAGACGGCACTTGAACGCGTTTGTCATCGTCCTAATGAAGACCGTATCTTCGAACCATTGCAAGTGCTGGAGAGGGTCGTCTTTTCCCACATAGTAGGTCATTTTGGGCTCCCTGAACCCCTCCGGGATTGGACTTGAAAGGATCAACTCGCAAAATGGGGACCCTCTCTCCACGGGTCTCGTCTCCTCCACTCACGCAACGACGTCTCCCACTTAGACGGCACTCGCAGGACTAGGGAATAACTCCCTGCCCGCAAGGTCTCACCCGCTTCCTTCCACCACTTTTTCCTTTCCAGGTCACACCCCGGGGCGTCCTATCTAACCCTTGCTGAGACGAGCTCGTCCTGATGTGCGAGAGTGGACGCTTAAGCTAGAGGAGTCAAGCATTTGCCTTGCTGCGAGATCCCCTGCAACATGTCCATGATGCCTCTAATGGATACCATGAATTCTTCTCTTCATACATATCCTCCTGAGTCCTGGGACACGTACCCTTCTCCTTCGCTGAGATATTCTGCCATGAAGTAGCTCAAGATTCTTTTGTGTAGGCTACGATCCACGCTCACCGCACAAAAAATGTTGAAGCCAGAAACCCGACTTCACCTAGAGTTCGGATCGAGAGTTACAACTCACACCCACTCTTCCTGAATTCCTTTCTTGATGTGAGTCTCGGGAACTAGAAACAGACTATGGGCTTCATCTTGGAGGTCCCACCTCTTACCCGGAAGAACTAGAAATTCTTCCCCTCCCCAGCCAGTGCAGAGCTAGGTGCCTTAGAGGAAGAAGATGAAAGGGGTTCAACAACCTCTTCAAGGCACCTTATCGGTATATTTATAGGCATCTGAGTTTGACCTACTAATAACCAAACTGAACCGACCTGAAATTACCAAAATACCCTCGGCTGGGTATTCCAACACCCAAACACCGCTTTTCTGAAGGGTTATACACAGACCATAAAGGGCAAAAGGGTAAAATTACTTGGGGTAAAAGATTAAAACCTCCCCTTGGGGGTAAGAAATTAAAAAACATCTTTTCCCACATCGAGAGTGAGAAAATAACCGGCGGGTGAGGGAAGCCTATCTTCTCGTCTCGCGAGTCTCCCACCTTGCGAGATGCGTCTCGCCGCAAATGGCCAGTACGCGCTACGGGAGCCGTCTCGCCTGCTACTCTGTTCCCGTCTCGCCCATTATATTTTGCCTCTTTGAAGTACCGGTGAGTTGTCCTTATGGGCCTACTCGCCCCTGCAGCCCTCTCGCCCATCTCGACCCTAACTTATCACTCTTCCTTCATTTGCCTCCTGCGAACCCGAGGTTGTACACCCTCCTTTATCTTGCTAGTAAGCCAGACATCATGTATGTTGCATGTGTTTGTGCTAGATACTAGGCTTGACATAAGGAGTCTTACTATTCTGCATCCAAAAGAATTCTGAGATATCTAAAGGGCACACCTGATCTTGGACTATAGTACCCTAGGAATAGTGATTTTTAACTAACAGGGTATTCAGATGTGGATTTTGCAGGCTGTAGAGAAGATAGGAAAAGCACCTCTAGATCCTGTCAATTTCTAGGAAGAAGGCTTGTATTTTGGAGCAGCAAGAAGCAAACATGTGTTGCAATCTAGACTATAGAGTCAGAATACATAACTACTGGAAGTTGTTATGCAAAGCATCTATGGATCAAATATCAGCTCCAGGACTATAATCTTAAGATAAGTAGAACTCCTATGTTTTGTGACTCCATTAGTGCTATCTCTATTGCTAGGAATCTTGTGTCCCACAGCAGGACTAACCACATAGAGATTAGGTATCACTTCATTATAGAGCAAGTGAAATGTGAAGACATCAGTCTTGAATATGTCTCTACAGACAAGCAAGTAGTTGATATCTTAACTAAGCCACTAGATGAAGCCATGTTCAATACCTTCGAATTTGAATTGGGTATGTTGAACTTAGTCTAGCTTTAGTAATAATTCATATATTCCTGTTGTAAGTAGTGTTAATCCCTGCATGATAACAAATAAGAAATGGACTAAGTGTTCAGGCATCGAGTACACTAAGACAAGTCCAGGCATCGAGTGCATCGAGATAACTACAAGCATCGAGAGCGTTGAGTGTGTCAAGTCCACTTAAAACATACTCCCAGGATCATCTATTTGCGGCTAACTATCGGGATTAATCACAGCCATTGATCACTTCATGATCATAACAAAAGGTACGCACCTCTCCACATTCTCTACTTAGAGGCATGTATAAATAGACTTAAGTTTGTTTAGAATAAGAAACACTATTCCTGGCCCTTTGCAAACAACTATCTCTCTACGACGAAAGATTGTCAATTCTTCAGAAAATCAGCAAATCAATGGCTCCAAAAGGAATGGATTTCTTGTTTGAGGGGTTCAAGCTGGTTCAAAATGGTTTCAAGGATGCTCTTGAGGAGGAAATGTAGGTTCTGCACTTACTAGAGGTCGCTGACCTAAGTTCTTCCTATCCGAGCCAGTCCTGATTTGGAAGAGAGAAGTTCTGGAAATTTATTCAAATGCCATAGTTGACTCATCTTCAACCAAAATCAAATCCTTAATCAGTGGGAAGAAGATTAAGATCACTCCCAAGAGATTATGCAGGGCATTGCATATATACAAGATAAAGGAGTCTAATGAAGATACAGACTTATTTCAGAATGATGTGAAGACAGCACTGAAGTGGTGTGGACTCTCCAAGAATTCCATTGGTTCTGTGTTTAGAAAAGAGATGAATAATAGAGGAAAGTTCCTAGCAGACATTGTGGGAAAAGATCTACTCTGCAAAATAGGTTTACATGATAGGATATCTAAGAAAATGTTTGAACTTATGACCAGGATTATATTATCAAAGAAAACAGACTAGGGCAAAGTATTATTTTATATAATAGTGAAATGCATCCCAAAGCCTAACCTGGGCAGATTCTGGTCTTTGTATCTACAAAGAACAGTCCCAGGAATCCTCAATATAAGGCTAGGGACTAAAATCCATCACATGAGTAAAATGGACTCCAAAATGTTTGACAGATGAGAGAGAGTTCAACAACCACACCTTCAGGCTATTGAGAAGAAAAATAAGAAGGCAGTTCCAGTTCCAGATGTCAGCACAGAGAGCAGTTCATCTGAAAATAGTGAAAAAGAGACACATGACATAAATCTATTTGGGTCTACTGAAGAGACCAGAAGGGATACAAGTGCTTAGGTATCAATTTCCTCCGAACTTGCAGCAAGGATCCAAGTGAGTTGAACTCAGTCTGAAGATATTCCAGCAGATACTATGGAAATACATCCAGCTGAGGTTGCTGAAAAAGGTGGTAGAGGATATAGTGAACAAGATATCTACTGTTATGGAGGATGAGACATCCAAAACACCAGCTCCTATTGAAGAATAAACAACTGCTTCAGTTTAAGAACTACATAGTGGCTTCAGTCCTCAGAGTGAGGAGGAGCAACTTCTTGAAAAAATTATGGAAGATGTTCTTGCTGAGGGGGAGCAAATCTAGTTTATGTAGGAGAGTAATCAAATTCCTGCTGAGAATGATCAACATGTTGAAACAAGGGAAGAAGAACATCAAATAAATACTGCTATAGATCCTGAATGTCCATGTGGACATTATAGAGATTGAGGGGGAGATTCACTCTGAACTCCCTGCTCTAATATTGTAGTTGAAATAGACTCCTCTGAGTCTAATAAGGACAATGATGTTGCTGATGTACTTGATGATGCATATTCCTCGAAGTATGAAATGACTGATTCAGTAGTCGGAGAAGAAGAAAGGCCTGTGCAACAAAATATTTGTGATGAAGGGGCATCTCATCAGGCTGATCAAATGTCATCATTCTTTCTAGCCCAATTGAGAGGATTTTTGGATGATCAAAGAAGGCAACTATGGAACTTTGTGAATGAATCTATCAAGAACCTAATCAAAGATTTGACAACAGAGATCAATTCAATCAGATTTGAAGTTAATTTGCTTAAAGCCAACACCGTGACATTTTCATGAGAGCAGTACCTAGAGTTACCTTTACAGAAAGCAAGGTTGCTGAAATCAGTAATATAAAAAATGGCATCTTGGAAAATCAGAATATTACTGTCGGTAACATGCTAGCAGTCCACAATGCTCATAAGGTAGTGTTGGAAACACACAAGACAATTCTTGAAAGAAGAATAGATGCATGCACCCAAGTTCTAGATGAGCATATGCTCCAACTGAAAGGCCATGTAACCATGGTTGTCAATTATCTAGATGCTCAGTTGAAAAAGGCAAGCTCCTCCCTTATTAAAGATGTCTTTGAAGAAGTCAAAAAGGGGGAGAAAGCAGTGATAAAAGCCAACACTGAAAATGTTGTATGGACTACAAATGTGATCATAGGATCTCTTGGTCTTGAATAGATAACATATGACAACATCCCTGTTGTTCCTGCCCAGATTCATCAAGTACTGCGGGATGGAATGATGGGTCAGTATGATAGTCAGTATGTAGAGGAATATGATATCCAAGAAGGTACTCAGTGGCCCAAACCTGTAACTGATGCTGAAATTACCTCTTTTAGCCCCACTATTGACTAGATTGTCAAGGCCAAAGGCAAGTCTATTGCAGAATAAGAAGAATATGTAAGGCTAAGTAAGAAGAGATATAGGGAAGGGATAGAAATCATGCTAGATTTTGAGCAATGGAGTCCTCAATCTAGGACTATCATATTGTCTGTCTGGGATCAAATCAAGACCAAGAAAACTGATACGGGAAAGCTTTAAAGCTCCCTAGAATGGGCAAAGTTAGAAAGCAATGAAGAACCAAGGAGGAAGTACAAAAGAGACAAGAGGTCAGGTGTTCTGCCACCAGATGCATTAGAACCCAGCAAATACTTCCCCAAGCCTTACAGCTACTTTGAGAGGCAGAAGTAAAAGACAGAAGATAAAGAAAACACTACAAAGAAGCCAAATAGGGGGATAGTAATTAAGAAACCAGAAACATTATGTGTTTTTGCAAATTTCCTTAAGGGCTTTTGGAATGTGAACACTATTTTAAGCACACTGGATATTTATGATTAATGTCTTTAAATATAGTCATATGTTTGTGTGTGCTTCAATTTTTGTTCTCAATTCTCTGTGCATGATTAACTTCTATATGTGTTAGTGCATATCATTGTCTAAGGTTTTGACTTCTTCAAATTTGGGGAGATTGTTCGGTCTAGTGATCACAATGTCCCATATTTGAAGAAGGCTTATATGATAATGGTATATATATATATATAATTGTATTTGATGCATGCTCTAAGATCTATGTATGCAGGTTGCTCTTTGTTCACTGTTTAAACAGGTTGTCTATGCAACAATGATAGGTGGACACAAGATAGGGCATTGATAAGGTAGAAATCTACCTAAGTCTAGATGTTTTGAGTGAAGCGCTAGATGGATTTAAGCATTGAGTAAAGCCTAGGCAGTCAAAGCTTCATTATTGCCAAAAAAAATCTAGTTAAGTCTAGAAGTGTTGAGTGAAGGCAGTTCACTCAACCCCCTGAAGAGAAAGCATTACCAAAACACTGTACAGTCAGAGCCGCAGGGTTGATTGACTTGGAAATCTGTGTAAGGACATATGCGTTGAGTGAAGACAACTCACTCAATGCCTATTCAACAGAAAATCTTTCTAAGGACAGAACCGTTGAGTGAAGGCAGTTCACTCAACACATATTCAAATAAAACAGGTAAATGCAAAATGTATTGAGTGAAGACAACTCACTCAATGCCTTAATATAGAGAAAATCAATTAATTCCTGATGCGTTGAGTGATGAAGGCTCAATCAACGCCTAGTCAGTTAGACTACAATTGTCAATATTCATTAAGTGATGAATGATCACTCAATGCCTGGTGGTGCAAAATTCTGCCCAAGTGTTTTGGCGTTGAGTGGCACGTCTTCACTCAATGCCTATACAGAATTGTTTGTATTTTGCTAAGTCCACAGGTGCTTTGTCATGATGATGACAGCAGCAATTCAAATGTTGTGGGAACAGAACAGTAGACAACAAATGGCTTCGCTTTCCTGTTGTACAACAATTAATGCAAAAGGGAAGTTGCATCTATCAACTCTTGGTGGTCCCACAGCTCTAAGAGCCGTTGGATGGTGGGATACAAAAGTGGTATTCCAAGGAAGAAGAAATTAATTTTTGGAAATCCAGAGCATCATCTTCTTCCTCTTAACAAAGTTGTAGAGCTTGAAGAAATTACTTTTGTTGTTGATCTGAAAGCTCAAGAAAGTTAGTTATTATTCACACCTTCAATAGCAAGATCAGAGAGTTATCTCTCTGATTTAGAAGAAGGAACAGAGCAAGCCCTAGTTATAGTTACTTCGCAGCTCAAGTAGAACATTCTTGAAGATCCATCCTTAGAGCTGTGAAGAAGATAGGACTGAGTCATCTCAGTTCAGGAAGAGGCAGACTAGGAGATTATTTATCTGGAGTTAATCAACATCAGCAACCAACATTTCTTTATGTATGATCTTAACTGATCTGAGTGTAAGCCTAAACTATAAAGGCTGAGGTTGGATCTTTTCTGTAGATCTGAGTTGTAGGGCCTTTGTGCCTGAGTTGTAGGATTCTGGTTGAGAATCTGAGTTGTAGTAGAGTTTCTCTCTGAGGTAGGATCCAATGGTGGATCTGAGTGTAGGTCTAACCTTCTAGCATGCGTGTAAGACTTTGAGTTAAAGTCTTAGGTAGGTGTTTTGGAGCAGATCACTAAGTTATAGGAGAATATTTCTCTGAGTGTAGGTCCTTGGGATTGAGGTAGGACATGGAGGATTCTGAGAGATCCTGAGAGATCTGTGTTGTAAGCTCATTGAGCCGAGTTTGGAGAAGTTGGCCTTGTCTAACAAACTGTTAGAAAGGTGGGAGGGACATTGAATGTACCAAGACCTTGGGGAACCACTATAAATACCTTGTGTGATGTTGTGTGATCTTGAAAGCTAATCTAAATTTATATCACAACTCACCCAAGTAAAAGATTGTCATAAAAGACATAAAAAACCTATTCACTCCCTCTCCCCCCCCCCTCTAGGTTTTTAGCAACTCTTGAAAACAATGTCTTTCAGTATTCTACCTAGATTGGGTTCTGGAATACATTCAACAATCCTCTCAAAAAGTATCTTTCCCTAATCAGTCTTCTTTGTTAGAATCACTCTTGTCATCAGTTCAAAAATTTTCCTTGAGACCATATCATGTGACCTAGTCTTATAGATCAATGCCTTGCCAATCACATCTATTAAGAACTTGCCTTTCAGGTTCACTTCCTTCCTAATGATGGATCTTGTGGTGTGCTTAGACAAGCCACACCATTTGAGAACTGTCTTAACATCCTCAACAAATAGCTCATTGTCCTTGTCAGATGGTCCAAACTTGGTCAGTTTTAGAGACTTAGCAAACTTCCTTAGGGTACTCTTGATCTTTTTTCCACTTATTGATGTTTTAATCTTACTGGAAGATGAATCTACTTTTGAATTGGAGAAGAGTTCCAACACCTCTTTTTTCCAGATGGAGCATAGTTTTGACAGAACAACCTCTAGGTCAGCGACACTAAGAGGATGAATAATAAGTTGTACTTCCTCAAGTGCGTCTTTGAATCCATTTCTAACAAGTTCAGAACCCTCAAATAGGAAATCAACACCTTTTTGGGCCATTGAATCAGTGATTCGCTGGAGAGACTATGAATTCGGCTCTAGAATACGAGGGAAAGAGCATAGAGAGTCTCAAATGTTTAAGGAATAGTGTGTATTACCATAGGCACACGTTATAATTTATAGTTACCCTATTCGAGAATGTGGAAAGGCGCATACCTATTGTGATTTACTTGAGATAATGAACGGATGTGATTAATCCCTTGAATTTGTCGTATTCTGACCTGTCAGAATATAGGCGTCAAGTGCACTCAACGCACTCGATGCTGTCAACGTCAAGAGTTGTCTCAATGCACTTGATGCCTGGAGTAAACTCAGCGCTCTCAATCCCTGAACTGTTAGTCTTTTTCTTCCTTGTTTACCTGCAAAAGGTTAACCTCTAATTTCCCACATATATATAATAGAAATGATTACCATACTTGTGATGCTTCAAGTTCAATATACCCAATTCAAATTTGAAGGTGTTCGACTTGACTTCATTAAGAGGCTTAGTAAAGATTTCAGCCACTTGTTTGTCTGTGGGAACAAACTCAAGGCTGATATCTTCATTCTCAACATGCTCTCTAATGAAATGATACCAAATTTCAATATGCTTGGTCCTACTATATGAGAAAGGAATCTTAGCTATTGAAATTGCACTAGATGAATCACAAAACATAGGGGTTTTAGTTAGTTGTAGATTGTAATCTTGGAGTTGATATTGAATCCATAGTAGTTGTGCACAATAACTTCCAGCAGAGATGTACTCTGATTCTGCTGTGGAGATAGCCATACTGGTCTTCTTTTTGCTGCTCCAAGACACTAGCCTTCTTTCTAGAAACTAATAGGTGTCTGATGTGCTTTTCATGTCTTCTTTACAACCTACAAAATCTACATATGAATATTTAATTAGATCAAAATCATTATTCTTATGTCACCACAGACCAAGATCAAGTGTGCCCTTGAGATATCTTAGAATTCTTTTGGCAGCAGAATAATGAGACTCTTTAGGGCAGGCCTGGTGCCTAGCACAAACACATCTTGCATACATAATGTGTGGCCTACTAGTAATTAAATAGAGGAGGGATTCAATTATGCCTCTATATACGGTTTCATTAACTGGTTTCCCAGTCTCATCCCTGTCTATTGACTTTCTTGATACCATAGGAGTTTTCATGATGGGGGCACTCTCCATACCAAACTTTTTGATTAACTCCTTGGTGAACTTATACTGAGAGATGAATAAACCATCCTCTGATGGTCTAACTTAGAGGCCCAAGAAGTACTTGAGTTCACCCATATTGCTCATTCAAACTTCCCTTGCCTGAGTATAGCAAACTTCTTGTAAAGTTCATCATCTGTAGAGCATAATATTATATCATCTACATAAATTTGGACTAGGATTATCTTACACTTGAATTCCCTTAGGAATAATGTCTTGTTTACCTTCCGCTTTGATAACTTATTTTCAATGAGAAAGCTAGATAAGGTTTCATACCATGCCTTAGGGGCCTGTTTCAACTCATACAAAGCTTTTCTTAACTGAAATATATAATCAGGAAAGTTAGGATTGACAAAACCTGAGGGTTGCTAAACATAGACCTCCTATTTCAGGTCACCATTCAGGAAAGTTTGCTTAACATCCATCTGGTAGACCTTAAATCCCTTGTATACAACATATGCAAGGAATAATCTTATAGCCTCTAGTCTAGCAACTGGAGCAAAGGTTTGATCAAAATCAACACCTTCTGCTTGTATATATCCTTTAGCAACTAGTGTAGCTTTGTTTTTGATGATAACACCATTTTCATCAATCTTATTTTTATAAATCCATTTAGTTCCAATGATGTTATGTCCATGAGGGCTGGGAATCAGCTTTCAGAACTTGCATCTCTTAAACTGATTCAGTTCTTCTTGCATAGCCACAATCCAAAATGGGTCTACGTTGGCATCTTTAAACTTCTTCGGTGCAACTTGAGACAGAAAGATTGAGTATATTACAATATTGAGGCTTCTGCTCCTTATTGTAACACTCTGGCTTACATCCCAAATGATTAAGTTTCTGTTATGATCTCTCAGGTGTCTAACTACAGCTGGCATTCCTTCTTCAGCATCTTGAACCTCAATTTCAAGGGCATTGTAACGCCCCAGATTTTTTTCGGTATTTATGTTAATTCTTTTTCCGGCATGTTTATGACATCAGGGCATTACGTTAGCGCGTGTTTGGCATGTGCCATTGTTTGAGCATGGTTTTTCCTCTTTAGGTTTTCAGTGTGGTTGGGTTTTAGCCTGTTTGTAAGATTCCCTCGCGAGTCGGGCCTGTTTTGGTGACTCGGTGGAGCCTTTTTGGGAATGCTTATGTTTTGGATTCGGGAGATGTTTTCCCGAGTTTGGTTTTTCGGATTTGGATTTCAACTTCGCCATTAGATTCGTAGCGTCGCTATTTAGCTACGGTGCGATCTTTGTAAGATTCTGAGTTGGTTTGGATTTTGGGTCGTTTTGGGGTTATCTATTATTAGTTGTAATATAATAATATAATTATTTATCTATATATAAATAGCCGGTTATAAGGGTCGCTTCAAAACCATATTCATTGTATTCCCCATCCTGAGCCGTCGCCTGTTTCCCGAGAGAGGAGGAGTACGGCATTTCACGTACCTTCAGCCGACAATTTCTAGCAATTTGGTGGTCGGTTTTGTCAATAGATTAGAGGTTTGGAAAGATCTCGCCAAGATCTACGGGATTGTGGTAAGTTTTCCCAGTTTCTCCAATTTTTGTGTGTTATGGTTTGTGATTTTGACCTCCTTTTTTCCCCAAAAGTTTCAGGAAATGCTGCTTAGGACCTTTCGCGGCCGATCCTTGTCGCGGAGCGGCGGATTCTCGGAGTTTTGATGCAAGTGGCGATTTTCTTATTGTAACTTTTTCTTGCCCTTTCATTTTGTTCATTTCTTCTCCTTAGAAGGTTGCAAGAATATAGGACTTAGTCTTGAAAAGAGCCCTTAAAATAGTCAAAATTTTTGGCTAGGAATCCGTTGAGTATAGCGTACAACCTAAGGAATTTTCGTCGAGTATCATAGTTCAGCCCAAGGATAATTCGGCATTTATACCGGGTAAAATTCTTCAAGTATGAATTAGGGGTAGAAATTCTTTAAGTTAAATTCGTCGAGTAATCTCGACGATATTGTCGTGCATGGATATTTTTGCTTATGTCCTTTTCGTCGAATATCAAGTAGTCGGGTTCGTCGAGTGTCGACTGGCACGACATTGAGTGAAGTCGGGTTTGTCGAGTGTCGACTGGCGCGACATTGAGTGAAGTTAGATTCATCGAGTAATCTCAATGAATTCGTCGAGTAAGGCTCGTTAGGCATCGATTTCTTCGAGTATAGGACTTGGCGTTGAGTGGTTTAGGCGTGAAGTTGAGAGCGTTTAGTGATTTTTGAGCTTAAGGAAAATTCGTCGAGTAATCTCGACGAATTCGTCGAGTATCGCTGAGATTAGTTCTATTGCTAAGGGAAATTCAGCAAGTATCAGAGAAATTCGTCGAGTATTACTAGTCATTTTCGCCGAGTATAGAAGGATTCGCCGTATATCAACTTACGATTCATCGAGTATCAAGGTAGATCATCAGGTATACTCGCCGAATCTGGCCAAGACTCAGAATTTTTCGTTGTTTTTGGCCTGATTCGTCATGTATGGTCCTTAGAGTGGTTTTAGGACTTGTTTAAGTTTTTCTTTGGGTTTAGACTTGGGATTGTGTTAGGTTGATGTTTCTTCGGCTGTGAAGTTTGGCAGTGGATAAAGGACCGACAACTGGATGTCGATTTGTGGAGCATTGCACTTGGTGGTTGTTTGGTCTCTATTTTGAGGACTGTTGGTTTGGGTTTGGACAAATGGTCACCACTGAATGGCCTTCTTTTTTTGAGACACTTGGGTTTAGGAGCCTGGTATGGGACAATTGGTCACCGACTCCGGCCCGAATGATATTATACCAAGTGTAAATGATTCACATTTTCGAGCTGTTTTGTGCTAAGTTTGTTTCTTAAATCAGTCTATGTTTTATATACTAATCCTGTAAAAGTGTGGGATAGATCTGATTTACACTAAAGGGGGATGAATAGTTTATATTAAAAACTTTAATTTATTTTTATAGCGGATTTAAAATAAGTGAAATATATATAGAAAGAAAAATCATAGCACACAAATAAAGAAAGTAAAGCAATCACAGATGACACAAGTAAATTTATAGTAGTTCCCCAATAAATCTAGGTACGTCTACTCTTCTACCACCCTGGTAGGAATCAAATAAAGGTTTTTGATCAGGTGCCCTGCTACCAGAAGATCTATTTTCTAAGTTAGATCTAGCAACCCTTTGATCTTTTGATCAGGTGCCCAAAAACCAAGCTTAAGTCTTTTGATCAGGTGACTTAGGAACCAAGAGGTTAACTTTGAAGAGAGTTAAAACCATGTACACAGTTTAGGAAGTAAACTAAAACTTGATGTTGTCTTCTCTTTCAAGAGTCTCTAAGAAGACTTAGTGGATGATGAAGCAAAAAACTCCCCCTTATTTGAGTAGAGATTTAAGATCAGGAGGGGAAGTTTTTCTTCAGGGTGTAGTCCTTCTTGTATTTGACTGATGAAGACTTTGCACTTGCAGAGACTAAAGCAAAACTGATGAATATTTGTTGATATATATTGATTTGTTGATTAACCTTTTAGTAACAATCTTCTAATAGAATATATAGAATGTCTGAAGAGAATTCAAATATTTTAATTAAAACCATTCTGAAATGCCTGAAGTATTTCTGAGAATTATAACTGCTCTAGTAATTAATTAGATTAATAACTCTGTGATAAATCCATATTTAATGCTGCCAGAAATGGATATATTCATTAAGAATATTTAGCATTAAATATCAGAGTGTAACAGACAATAATTAAGCCTTTTAAAATCATTCTGCCTCTTAATATAAAACTGCCTTAACAAAGAACACTACAAGAGATTCATCGAGCTGGGCCTGGAGATCGTCGAACTGAGCCTAGATTTCATCGAACTTAGCCTGGAGTTCGTCGAACGGAACCTGGTGTTCGTCGAATGGAGCCTGGTGTTCGTCGAGCCGAGCTGCTGAGAATCAGCGTTCGTCGAATAGAGCCCAGAGTTTCTCGAGCTAAACTCAGAGTTAGAACTCTGAGTTCGTCGAACTGAGCTTGGCATTCGTTGAATAGAGCTCGGCTTTCGTCGAACAAAATCCTGCATTCGTCGAACTTCATTTCTCTGGAAATCTTCTGAGGAAGCAACCCTGAAAATAAACCTATGATCCTAGACTATACAAATTGGGTTAAACTAATCATCCTAAACAACAATTGTGATCCTTGCCCAAATCAGTAATAGGGTTCTAATAATCTCCCCCTATTTGGGTGAGGATACTATCAAAAATAGAAAAAAACAAAGCAAAAATAATCTGACAGAATTATAATATTTTCAGTATATATAAAGAAAGTGTTTTGTGAGTACATAATCATCAACAAAGTTTAAAACTTATAATCAAAATTAAGAATCTTTTTGAGGAGCGGCTGATGGAGAATCTGAATATGATTTGGTGAAAATCAGCTTTCTATTTGGATCTTCAGATTCCCTTTTACTCATTGTCGGGTCTTGAGAACCAATAATCTTCAGAGAGGTTGTTCTGGGAACTACTGCCTCTGGATGCAGACTCATGTACTCATCAACATTGAATAAACTTTTATTCTGATATCTTTCTAATTCCTGCTTCTTGTAGGAGGACATAGTAGAGAATTATGAGGGGTCATTACCCTTTGTCCTTGCTTTCTTAATTTGAGAGAGAGAAACCTGCTCATTGAACCTTGCCATTCTATAAACTGGGTCTAGTTCTAGATCATATACAGGAGAAGGTGGTATTTCTTAGCTTGATCGTTGTTCTGGCTGCTTTGATTTGTATTCTGTTGCTGGCTACTGTGAGAATCAGACCTGGTAGGTTTATTCTACCTGCCCTGAGAAGATTTAAAGTGATGAGAAGAGGAAATCCTCTGAGAAGAAGAAACATTACCAGTTGACCCTACTGCTGGAGGAGGTCCTCTCCAAGACTTTTGAGGTGGAGAATCATATATCCTCATCTTCTTCTAAGTTTTCTGCTCATTTTTGGAGGATCTCATCCAGTTTGGAAGGTCTGGAGTGAGAGGTATGCCATGCAGAATGTAATATGGAATATTTGATGTTGATGAAGGTTGAGGAGCAACCTTAGCTGGAGCCTTCTTCTTGATCTTTCTTTTCTTAGACCTAAAGTCTTCTGAATCATCTGACTCTGCATCATCATAAGAGTATTCTGCAGGATGATCATATAAATCATCTATCTATCTAAATAAATTAGTATGGACATCTAACTGATCCTCTTGTTGTGTATAAACATTATCTACAACAGCTGCCACTTCCATATCTTCATTAAGAAGATCATCAAAATTTGGCATAGGGGATTCATCCCATACAAAAGGGGGAGGGGAACAAGCCTGCTCCATTATATTAGTTACTATAGTCTGAGTATCAGTTACTACAACCTGAGTGGTAAAATCAAAACTGGTAGAAAGATCTTGCAAAAATTTTTCTAAGACAGAAGTATTAACAGGAACAGTATAATAGACTATAGCTCTAGAAGGATCTGTTTCAAAAACTAGGGCTGGTAAACTAGCAGTATAACAGTCTAGTAAATCACAATCTGATAATAAAAAATATATATCAATTGTGGGATTAATAATGAAATTACCAACAGTTATAACTTTTGGAAGATCTGAAACCATGTCCTCAACTATCATCTCTGTATCAGGCTCTTCAATAAAAATAGCTGCTGCAACCTGAGATTCTACATTAAACATCTCACCCTGCCTAGATCCAAGGAGACCTGAATCTAGGCCCCCAAAAGAAGGGACAAAAGAGGAAGAGGTTAGCTTAGAAGAGAGGTTAGAGATAGTAGCAATAAGAGGATCCAAGGCTTCATCTATTAGCTTCTTTAGGGTTGGAGTGATGAATTCAAGAAGGGGAGAAGCAATGGAAGAGAAATCAACATACATAAACTCAGGTGGAGCCTGAGTAGATGTAGAGGATGGAATGGAAGAAGAGGGGATGGAACTGTTAGTGATGAGTCCTATTTATATACAGATTTTCAGACTCATCTGGACTAGTTTTCTTACGCAAGCACTTCACTTTTAGTTCGTTATCGTATATATTCATCTTATCTTTATTTCCATAGGAAGTGCACTTATAGGCCCGTGGTTGTGTATTTTTGTTGCTTTTATGGATTGTACTTCTTTTTGTAAATGCCTGGAATGTCTGCACATATCAGTGGTTTGTTTTTCCTACTAGTACAGGGGTCGTGTGCGTGTTCTGGGATTGTTTGGGAACAGGAATACTGCGCACGATCATTGGATCTATAGCGCACGACCACTGGTCATGCGCCACTGATCGTGCGCACTATTCTTCGTTTTTCTAATTTCTGTCTAGGGCATTCGCACGAGCATTGGACATATTGCGCACAACCACCGGTCGTGCGCCACTGCTCGTACGCGTTTATTTCTTTTTTCTGGAGTTTTGTCTGGGGTAATCGCACGACCATTAGACATAGTGCGCACGACCACCGATCGTGCGCCACTGCTCGTGCGCGTTATCCCAGTTCTTCTTAAGTTCTTCCATGCCAATACGCACAATCACTGGACAAATTGCGCACGACCACTGCTCGTGCGCCAGTGATCGTGCGCATTATTATTTCTGCTATCTATAAATACGCATGTTCTGCCCTAATTCAGATGATCGACATTTTTTTCGCCATTTTCGTCTCCGAAGAGTGATTCCACCGATCCCCTTCATCTTCCACAGTAGGGAGGTGCTTCGGGCAAGCTTTCACTGCCAAATCCAAGCCGGAGCTTCCTCTCGGCCACCTCCTTCATCTTTTAAGCTCATTTCAAGTTTTGACGCTATATTCAACAAGCAAAGGGAAGCTTGCAACCTTCTTCCGCATCGTGACACGAAGATGACGGGTCCATTGGAAGGTAGTGACAGCCTTCTCTACCCCGGACGTAGTTGAGGACCGAGCTTGGATGCGGATTGACAACCCGGCGATTCCTTTTGCGACCCCTCGATGAGCCTTCGGAAGTGTATTTTTGTTGCTTTTACGGATTGTACTTTTTGTAACTTCCTGGAATGTCTGCACATATCAGTGGTTTGTTTTTCCTGCTAGTACAGGGGTCATGTGCATGTTCCGGGATTGTTTGGGAACAGGAATACTACGCACGATCATTAGATATACATCGCACGACCACTGGTCGTGCGCCACTGATCGTGCGCACTATTCTTCATTTTTCTAAGTTCTATCTAGGGCATTCGCACGAGCATTGGACATATTGCGCACAACCACCGGTCGTGCGCCACTACTCGTGTGTGTTTATTTCTTTTTTCTAGAGTTCTGTCTGGGGTAATCGCACGACCATTAGAAATAGTGCGCGCGACCACCGGTCGTGCGCCACTGCTTGTGTGCATTATCTCAGTTCTTCTTAAGTTCTTCCATGCCAATACGCACAATCACTGGACATAGTGCGCACGACCACTGGTCGTGCGCCAGTGATCGTGCGCATTGTTATTTCTGCTATCTATAAATATGCAGGTTCCGCCCAAATTAAGACGATCAACATTTTTCCGCCATTTTTGTCTCTTAGGAGGGATTCCGCCGATCCCCTTCATCTTCCACCATAGGGAGGTTCTCCGGGCAAGCTTTCCCCGACAAATCCAAGCTGGAGCTTCCTCTCGGCAACCTCCTTCATCTTTTATGCTCATTTCAAGTTTTGATGCTATATTCAACAAGCAAAGGGAAGCTTGCAACCTTCTTCTGCATCGTGACACGAAGAATACTGGTCCATTGGAAGGTAGTGACAGCCTTCTCTACCCCGGACGTAGTTGAGGACCGAGCTTGGACGCAGATTGACAACCCAGCGATTCCTTCCGCGACACCTCGACGAGCCTTCGGAGGTTTGGACCACCTTATTGGATGAGTCAGTCCCTTTTACCACCGCGAACCTCAAGTTCTTAGATTCCCCCCCCCCCCCCCTCAATACGACTCGTATGATACCGATGATGATATATGCTTTTATCCTGCTGAGAGTGATACCGGGATCACTCTCCCTTATTCTGATTATTTTAATTCTTCATCTCTTTTATTACTTGACCCCCCTCCTTTATCTGAGCCCGTGTAGGTTGAGTCTTCGCAGGTGCTTCAGGAGTAATTGGAGCTTTCTGCTCGAGTCATTAATGATAGCATCCTCTTTCGTGAGGAGGTTGATTCCTCCTCTGTTGAGGAAGCTCCATTAATTGCTTTCTCCTCCTACCTTCTCCCTATTGACGACGCCTTGCTAGGCAAGGATTTATTTTATGATAAGATGATCGAGGACCAGCGCTCCTCCTCTTCTTATTTCCTATTTCCTCTACCTGTGTTGGCATGTATTATTATTCAGGTAGAGGGGTAACTATTTTATCTCCATATCGGTACCCGTTACCGAAACGGATAATGGAATAGTTACTTATGCACTTTTCTTTTCATTGGCCCATTAGCTAGAAATGTATAGAATTTAATAAGTCGTGCTGGGAGGACAATAACCCCAGTAGTTATCTTATATTTCCTGCATTTCTATTTTCCATGTCTATCTTAGTTTTAGTATTACTTTGTATTTTGTCTATTTTTCTTTTGTTTTTTCGTAGCTCACCCCTGCAGGTATTAATTGAAACTTCGTATTGGCGGGGTTGTGATTCTTTGTTTGGGGGACCTGCTTCTATTTTTCACGCGTCTTCTGGTATGCTCACTGGCTGAGCATTGGTAACCTCTTCCCTTGTCTCTATCTGATTTAAATTTCTATATCATATGTTGTGGAGCTTAGTTTAAGTCTGGGGGAGAGCCAGTATTTGTTACCTTTTGCACGCGCACATTTCATGTGCATACTAGAAGCTTTTATTGCTTTATTTTGATTAGTTCATTGCATCTCACACCACTGCACCCACATGAGAACGTGCTTAGCTGTTAGCGTGCTGCGAGTTAAACTCATTTCTTTTGTATGATTTGGGAAAATTATTATGTTGGTATAGGATTGTGAGACGGAGTAAAATGTTGACTCCTACAGTGCTCCTGGTCGAGGGCTCTCATCTCGTGTAGAAATTGGAGTAGATTTTTAGTATGCTTATAGTTTTATATTTTTCTAATTGCGTAAAGACTTTTTATTCTACTCAAAAATTTGTGAATCCAGTTTGAATCGAACGGCAGTGTAGGTATGTGTGTAGGCGTCAGTAGACTTGTTTTGCTCGAGTCGGGAGGAAGGATCATCTTTCTCGGTGGCTAAGAACTTGCCCCAAGCTACTCTCGAAGCATTGGTGCTTGGTTAGTCTAGCGTGAGCGTGATGTAGGCCATCATTTTTTCCCGGTTGAGCTTCGTACCGTTCTTAACGTCTTATCCTCTCTAAGCACCGTTGTGCCTACCCCTTCTTTTGATTCAGCTCCACCATTATTTCAGCAAAGCCTCATAGCTGATCCTAGTCGCACACCCAAGTCGAGCTTTAGTGTTTTACATTTTCATGTTGGGGTGTTGATGTGGTGATATTCATTGTGAATATGTGGATGTGCTCCAAAGTTTATATTTGATGAAATTGTTAAAAATAAAGATGAGTTGAAAAATATATATATATATATATAAATTAATTGTGAAAGAAAAGTGAAAAGAAAAAAGTATAATTTAAAATTCAATTTGAGATGAGATTGTATTTGGAGTAGGAGGTACACACACCCATATTTTAAAAATTAAGTTTGGGGGTGTGGTGCACCCGTATGTATTTTGGTTAAGCAGATAAATTGTTTTTTATGATAGCTCATTTGGGTTAGGTGCGTAGCCTTCGTATTTATCTTTGTTTACCTCACCAAAACCCAAGCCCCATCTCTTCACCTAAAGTCCTACGGATTCATGCTTGAGTCGAACTAGTACTGTGGAGAGAGTGTGAACGGGCAAGCGTATGGTCCCCGACATTGATGGATTTCTTTGGAGGTGATCCTGAGCCCCAGTCTTTGGCAAAGCTCACCTTAGTGGCCTGCCTACTTTCTCCCTATGCGTGACTGAAAGATTCACCGTGATTCCATTTTTGAGTAGTAATAAAATTTTGATACGCATTGTGAAAAGTATAAACTGTTTTGTATACTTATAAATTTCCTCTATTATATTTTTATGTGCACGAGGATGCGACTTCGCATGGCAATCCGTATCTTAATTTCTATATTAGCTAGTTTATTTTCCCTATCTACATAGATTTTGTTTGCTCGGGACGCGCAAACAGGTAAGTCTGGGGGAGTGATGAGTCCTATTTATATACTGATTTTCGGACTCATCTGGGCTAGTTTTCTTACACAAGCACTTCAGTTTTAGTTCGTTATCATATATATTTCATCTTATCTTTATTTCCATAGGAAGTGCACTTATAGGCCCGTGGTTGTGTATTTTTGTTGCTTTTATGGATTGTAGTTCTTTTTATAAATGTATGGAATGCCTGCACATATTAGTGGTTTGTTTTTTCTACTGATACAGGGGTCGTGTGTGTGTTTCGGGATTGTTTGGGAACAGGAATGCAGCGCACGATCATTGGATCTATATCGTACGACCACTGGTCGTGCGCCACTGATCGTGCGCACTATTCTCCATTTTTCCAAGTTCTGTCTAGGGCATTCACATAAGCATTGGACATATTACACACGACCACCGGTCGTGCGCCACTGCTCATGCGCATTTATTTCTTTTTTTTAGTTCTGTCTAGGGTAATCGCACGACCATTAGACATAGTGCGCATGACCACCGGTCGTGCTCCACTACTCGTGCGCATTATCCCAGTTCTTCTTAAGTTCTGTCATGCCCATACGCACGATCACTGGACATAGTGCGAACAACCACTGGTTATGCGCCAGTGATCGTGCACATAGTTATTTCTGCTATCTATAAATTAGCAGGTTCTGCCCTAATTTAGACGATCAACATTTTTCCGCCATTTTCATCTCCGAGGAGGGATTCCGCCGATCCCCTTCATCTTCCACCGTAGGGAGGTGCTCTGGGAAAGCTTTCACCTCCAAATCCATGTCGGAGCTTCCTCTTGGCCTCCTCCTTCATCTTTTAAGCTCATTTCAAGTTTTGACGCTATATTCAACAAGTAAAGGGAAGCTTGCAACCTTCTTCTGCATCATGACACGAAGAAGACGGGTCCATTAGAATGTAGTGACAACCTTCTCTACCCCGGACGTAGTTGAGGACCGAGCTTGGACGCAGATTGACAACCCGACGATTCCTTCCGCGATCCCTCGACGAGCCTTCAGATTCGGTCGATCTCTTCACTTGTTCTTGCTTTCTTGTTGAATATGTGTGTTTAAATCTGTTTATGTTGATGATGTGCACTTTAGTTGTAAACATTATTTATTTCATGTTTATGTGAACCTGTTTTATTTTACCGCTTTAGTTGCTTGAGTAGCGCCCGCATTTCCATCCGCCACCACATCTAGTTCTGTCGCTCTAGAGATTGCTAGAGGTGTACATAGCGAAGAGGTGCTCACTCATTCCCCCATTCTCACCACCTCATCTGCAAGCCTACTCGTCCATCCGCCCATCGATTCGGTACATAGCGGCCCGTGTAGTCTTCCATCCCGCCTAGCGAAGCATCGCATAGCGGCGTTGCATAGGAGTAGTTTATAGTATTTTACTTTCTTTTTCCGCAAACAACCAAACCCCCCCCCCCTTCATAGGTTAGACCTTTGGACTTCAATCTCAAGTCCTTCACAAAATTAACTCCACCTTATTGTGTTCCCTAGATATCGATACTTGGGGAAATTCGCATATTTTACATTACTTGTGCGACCGATACACTTGTCGTTAAACCGCATCAGTTAGCACAGTTGGAACATATATTTAATGCTTGAGGAGTAGATGAAGGAGGGATGATAGGGGGAATTGCATCTGGAATAATTTCCTGGATTGGTGAATGTGGTGGAGATATATGAGGTAGAGCTGAATGTGGTAGAGATTAATATAGTAGATTGAAGTGAGGAGGAGATGAAAGTAGTGGAGATGAAGGTGTTGACAGATGAATGGCTGAATCTGTAGGGATGATTGTGGATGGGATATCTTTAGATAGATTTGGTAGTAGTGGTGATTGAGGAAGAGGGGAATCATCATGTAAGTTGATGATGGAATTTCTTCAAATAGAGTAGGTAGTTGAGAAGAAACATGAGGAGTAGAAACCTCTGCTGGGGTTGGGAGAGTGGCTGGAACAGTCCTTGTGCTTTTTGAAGCTACCTTGGAGGATTCAGCCCTAGATGGCTTTTGAATCACCCTCTCCCATTTTCCAAAAAGGGCAGAGGTAATCCTCTTGGAGGCATTGATATGCACTGTTGGAGATACCAGAACCTCTGGGCATTGGGTTTGGAGAAAAATTCCCAGTATTCTGCCATAACTAACATCTTTTTTATTAAGATTTTTTGATTGAGTCAAACAATATTGTCCCCCAGTCAACAGTTTTCTGGTCCCCAAAGCACACATCAAAAGGAATTGGTCCATGGTCACATAATCATTGGTAGAGTGTTTGCCCAGAATTAACTTCCCAATCACATCAGTTATGAACTTATATTCTATTAAAAAAAAATTCTTCAGTAAGTGGT
Organism: Platanthera zijinensis; assembly: GCA_039513925.1. NCBI lineage: Eukaryota > Viridiplantae > Streptophyta > Magnoliopsida > Asparagales > Orchidaceae > Platanthera > Platanthera zijinensis. Next base: position 154,544,110 of record CM077080.1, on the reverse strand, counting down.
TAGGGTTTCCTTGATTATATCATATTCTATCAAGCATAACATTTATTTCTAAACTAGACAATTCTATGTCGTCTTCTCCATTAACTAATCCAAAAATTTCAGATAAAATTGCTGGGGTGAGTGAAACCTGATTGCCTGAGATAGATCCAGTAATAGTTGTAAGATTAGGAATCCTTGCTGTATGAACCCATTCTTTTATCTCTATGACGGGGAGTTTGATCCTGGTGCTCATAAAATTACGTAGTTGCTGAGCCTCAAATAGTTGCAAAATATCTTGGAAGATTTGATGTGAGTGGCGGAATGAGTCCATATCGATGTCGAATCTGGCATCAAATTTCATTGCAGAGAGAGTCGCCTGAGAAATCGCTATTTTTCTGCAAAACAGAGAGATCAAGTGCAAGGGAAATGGAAATGCGCAGGATTAAGTTCGATGAAAACCTAATTATAAGTTTTCAGAAGTTTAAAAGGCGAACTCTGTTCGACGAATAGCAAAACATCGAACTCTGTTCGATGAAACATTTTCAAAAGAAATACATTTCGTCGTTCTCGGGACGACGAAAGTTTTGCGAAAGAAATAAATTTCGTCGAGCTCCGTTCGACGAAAAGTACTAGAAACTAATCCGTCGATCTCCGTTCGACAAAAGTTTTTTAAAGAAAGTTCATCGATCTCTGTTCGACGAACGTTTCACAAAAATTTCACAGTTTGTCGATCTCCGTTCGACAAAAGGTGTACAGTTCGTCGATCTCAAAACAAAAATCAATTTAATGATTCTCCATTTATCATTCCTAATTGATTTAAGAAAAATATATGTTACTTTTCATCTAAAGGTTTAGTGAAAATATCAGTTCTTTTAAAATCAGTAGAAATAAAAAAAAGATTAATTTTATTTTTGTCTACATTATCTCTTAGAAAATGATGCCTAATTTCTATATGCTTAGTCCTACTATGAAGGACTGGATTCTGTGTAATTGATATTGCACTAGTATTATCACAGAAAATAGTTGAATTATTTAAGTTATAACCATAATCTAGTAACTGATTTTGAATCCACAAAATCTATGAACAACAACTACCAGTTGCAATATATTCAGCTTCAGCAGTTGAAGTAGAAACAGATGTTTGTTTCTTGCAAAATCATGAAATAAGACTATCACCAAGAAAATGAAAAGTTCCTGATGTGCTTTATCTGTCAACTCTACATCCATCATAGTCAGCAGAGTCCTAGATTAGGGCAACCCTTTATATATCTCAAAATTCTTTTAATTAAAATTAGGTGAGATTCTTTAGGATTTACTTGGAACCTAGCACTGATACAGGTGGCAAACATAATGTCTAGTCTACTGGATGTTAAATATAATAAGGACCCAATGATTGTCCTATATATTTTCTAATCAACGAGCTTGCCCTGTTCATCATTATCAACTACAGCATTAGAGGGCAAGGGTGTTTTCCTAAATGAGGCATCTGACATCCCAATTTTTTAATTAACTCTTTAGCATATTTAGATTGGGATATAAAAATATCATCAGGTGTTTTCTTCACTTGTAAACCATGAAAGTAGGATAATTCACCCATGCTACTCATTTCAAACTTTGAATGCATTAGATCAGAAAATCTTTTGCATAGTTTGGAATCAGTAGAACCAAAGATTATATCATCAACATATATTTGTTCTAGTATGATTTTAGATTTATGATGTCTAAAAAATAATATTTTATCTACCATGCCTCTACTAAATTTATTTTCTAGAAGAAAACTAGCAAGAGTCTCATACCAAGCTCTTGGAGCTTGTTTAATACCATAAAGGGCTTTGTTAAGTTTAAAGGCATGAGTAGAATGAGTTCGAGAGATAAAACCTGGAGGTTGTTCTACATAAACTTCCTCTTTGAGTTCTCCATTTATAAATGCACTCTTGATGATTTTCTAGAAGTTAAATTACAACCAAACTAGAATCCCGAATAGGCAAGTGTACCTATCGAAATGCAGTATATGAAGTGTCGTATTGCGATTCGGGGCATGTTGAGTACTTGTACTCACAAGGAAGAGCTATTATTTTATCAAACGGAAAAGTTAGTTTGATTATACTAGATAATAAAACTAAAGCTGAAGCTAAAGAGAAATTCAAATATGAGGAAGCTAGCACTTGATCTAGAATTCCCTTGGACTAAAATAAATCTTCTTGGAAAATAATGAAATGCGAGTTCTTAATTATACTCACTCGATCGTGGAGGTTCCTAAAATATAGAAGCGTCTCTCTCGAGCTCATGCTTCTAACTAACCTTAGGTTAATCGATTAAGACCTCTCGCCCAGTCGAAACCCCTAAGCTTGCTTTATGCGGTGAACCCCACTATAGGATTTGACTCCAATCCGGAAGATTTACGTCGTCCTCTCTCGAAGAGTGCATTCAACTCCTTTTATCTTTGAGTGATCTCCTCGTATCCGCAACCTCTCGTTCATTTAGGATACGGATCTTAGATCGAAGATCATATCCGCGTAATATGAATTCGATGAAATAAAAAATCAAAGATAAATCGTAGCGAGAACAATTAAGAACAAGACATTTAATAAGAAGGAGAAAGATTTATTTTATTCTAAGGTTCATCATGATCAAGTGCTAAAAGAAGATTAGCTACTCATCATGATTGGGGAAATACATAATAAAGTAGGAAAAGATATGATTGAAATGGAAATAACTAAAATTAAAGTTACAACAAAGGTAAATCTAACTTAGAAATGAGAAAAAAATGCAAAAGAAACAGAAAATTACAAGACTCCAACTACCAAAAATTCGACTCCTCAGCATCTGAAGCTGTCTGGAATTTATAGAAAAAATTTCTGTTTGGTCACGCCCTAGGTCACGCCCGTGACCTAGGGCGTGTCAGGCTCGGAACCATCGTCTTAAAACCCCGGGAACGTTGGAGGAGAAACCGCCAAAATTGGTTAACTGACGGGTCACGCCCCTACGTCACGCCCGTGACCTAGGGCGTGTCACGGCTGTTTTTGGAAACGGCGGGAAGATGAAAACGGCGGGAGTAAAAGTGGTCTTCAAAAAGGTGTCCCGCCCCCTAGTCACGCCCGTGACTAGGGGCGTTGTTGGGTACATTGGAAAATGTGTACCTGATTTGAAGAAGCCCAACCTAGCTCAATGGTATACATCAAGGTGTATTTAATGTTGTTTTAAGTTGACATGTGCAGGTGAAGAATTGATAAAGTATGCAGAAAAATTCTAAGTCCAAGTGTCGACACAGAGGAAGTAGTGTCGACATATAGAAGAAAATTGTCGACACAACACTGGGAAGCAGTGTCGACACATAGCAGTTAGTCTACAACTACACTGGGAAAAAGTGTCGACACAGAAGAAGTAAGTCGACACAACACTGGGAATTTGTGTCGACACAGAAGAAGTAAGTCGACACAACACTGGGAATTTGTGTCGACACAGAAAAAGAGTCGACACAACACTGGGAATTTGTGTCGACACAGAAGAAAAGCGTCGACCTCAACATTGGGAGAATGTGTCGACACAGAAGAATATAGTCGATCTCAAGATTGTCGACATCAGCAGAATGTGTCGACACAAAAGAAAATAGTCGACCTCAAGTTTGTCGACACCAGCAGAATGTGTCGACACATTGTGATTAAGTCGACACATTAAAGCAGATTTAAGAAATGAATTTGTCGACACCTGAAGACTGTGTCGACACTTACTAAGTTATGATTCTACAACAACTGTGTCGATACACAGGACTTGTGTCGACACACTAAAGAGTCAAGATCAAGTTATTTGCAGAAGAAGCTGTGTCGACTCAAAGGCAACTTAGTCGACATCACTGAAGACTGTGTCGACACCAAAGTCAATTATGTCGACACAGTTAGACAGATGGTCTCGACACTTTCTGACAGACTGTGTCAACAACTTGTGGTTCAAGACTAAGGCACAGGACTTGTTTGAGGACTTGACAGCTGTGGGTTACCACCGGTTAACTGAAGCTGTCAGACTTGTCAGAAAACGGTTAGAAACCGGATCAGCCGGTTTCCATGAAGAATGTCTATAAATAGACAGATTCAGAAAAATATAGAGAACTAACCTTTTGAAATACATTGGATCAAAAAGTGGAGAAGGATTACAATTCTACTCATTTCAAGAAAGTGCTAGGCACTTAAGAAGATCTTCTCCGGGAGATCTAAGAAGACTATCTAAGGATAGATCTAAGAAGAGTTCTAATCAGAATTCAGAAGAATCATTCAAAGTTCTGGATAGAGAGAGATCAAGTCAGAATTTGAAGAAGAAGAAAGAAACCACCAGTGGATTCTCAAGAAGCTGTTTGGAATCAACTCAGCTAAGTACATTTTCAAGAAGCTTTGAAGAAGGCTAAGAAACAGTTGATTGCATCAGCTGATCAAGAATTGTCTTGGCCTTTTCTCTCTCAACTTTGGCAAGACAGTTAAACAATCTTTTCTATATTTCTGTAGGATCTGTTTACACAGATCTGAGTTGTAAGCCTATGTTATAAAGGCTGAGTGTAGGAGTGTTGAACTCTGAGTGGTAGGGCTGTTTGCCTGAGTGTAGGAGAAGGACATTCTCTGAGTTGTAGGCCTTGGGGAAAGGCTGAGGTAGGGCAGTTGTGCCTGAGTTGTAGGAACCAGTTGGGTTCTGAGTTGTAGGATCTATTGATCTGAGATAAGTGGAAGTTTGGCCGAATCTAGCATACTGCTAGATAGGTGAAGGGGGAAAGTGGATGTACCCAGACCTTGGGGAACCACTATAAAACATAGTGCAATCTGTGATGTTTTGTTTTTCTATGATTGCTGTGTTTATTTTGTTAGCTATTGAATTGAATTCTGCCTAGAAGTTTCAAAAGAAAAGAAGAACCTATTCACCCCCCCCCCCTCTAGGTGTTTAGGCTGCCTTGAAGCTGGAGATGCTCAACCTGAAGGGAATCTACCTCCAGCTATAAGATATCTAAGAGATCATCCTACTGATCAGATAATTGGTGATCCAAGACAAGGAGTTCAAACTAGAAGTAGAAATCAAAGCACAGTTTTGCATTCTAGTTTCTTGTCCCAAATGGAACCTAAGAAGTTTGAAGAAGCTATCCAAGACCAGCACTGGATTGATGCTATGCAAGAGGAGCTGAATCAATTCAGAAGGTGCAAAGTCTGGGAGCTTGTTCCTAAACCAAGAGGCCACAACATAATTGGCACTAAGTGGATCTATAGGAACAAGCTAGATGAAAGTGGAATAATAGTAAAGAATAAAGCAAGATTGTTTGCAAAAGGATACAGGCAGGAAGAAGGGATTGACTTTGATCAAACCTTTGCTCCAGTAGCAAGGCTGGAGGCAATCAGAATGTTCCTTGCCTATGCAGCCTACCAAGACTTCAAAGTATACCAGATGGATGTGAAGTCAGCATTTCTGAATGGTGATCTTAAAGAAGAAGTATATGTAGAGCAGCCATCAGGTTTTGTAGATCCTCTTAAACCTGATTCTGTGTATAAGCTTAGGAAAGCTTTGTATGGGTTAAAACAAGCTCCAAGGGCTTGGTATGAAACCCTGTCTACCTTCCTCATTGAGAATAAATTCTCAAGAGGAAAGATAGACAAAACTCTATTCCTTAGGGAATCCAAAGGAAAGATCATCTTAGTCCAGATCTATGTTGATGACATAATCTTTGGATCTACTGAAAACAACCTTTGTAAAAAGTTTGCCAAACTTATGCAAGGGAAGTTTGAGATGAGCAGTATTGGTGAACTTAAATTCTTCTTGGGACTCCAAGTAAGACAGACTGATGATGGATTGTCCATATCCCAGTCTAAGTTCACCAAAGAATTAATTAAGAAATATGGTATGGAGTCATCCTCCTCCATGAGAACTCCTATGGGAACAAGTATGCCTATATGCAAAGATGAGGCAGGTAAACCTGTTGATGAATCATTGTATAGAGGAATAGTTGGGTCTCTACTATATCTCACTGCTAGTAGACCTGACATTATGTATGCTACATGTGTCTGTGCTAGGTACCAAGCATGCCCTAAAGAATCTCATTATACTGCAGTCAAAAGGATTCTGAGATATCTAAAGGGCACTCCTACTCTAGGTCTTTGGTACCCTAGGAATAGAGATTTTCAACTAACAGGCTATTCAGATGCAGATTTTGCAGGATGTAGAGAGGATAGAAAGAGTACTACAGGTACTTGTCAATTCCTGGGAGGAAGACTAATATCTTGGAGTAGTAAGAAGCAGACTAGTGTGGCAATTTCCACAGCTGAGTCAGAGTATATTGCTGCTGGAAGCTGCTGTGCACAGCTATTATGGATGCAGCATCAGCTTAAAGATTATGGTATTCAGGTAAGTAGAACACCCCTTTTATGTGATTCTAAGAGTGCTATTTCTATTGCTAATAATCCAGTTTCTCATAGTAGAACTAAGCATATAGAAATCAAATATCATTTTCTTAGAGAACATGTAGAAAAAGGAGACATCTCATTGGAATTTGTAAAAACAGATTATCAAATAGCAGATGTATTTACTAAGCCTTTAGATGAAACCAAATTCAATAAATTCAAAATTGAATTAGGTATGTTAACCATTGATTAATGTATTAACAAAATCATTAACAATGCAAGAGAAGTGGTATTTAAGTAAATTAAGGAATAACAACAGCAATTAGCTAAGTAAGAATGTGTCGACACATTCAGTAATAATGTGTCGACTCAGAGAAATTATGTCGACAAGTCAGAAATATTGTGTCGACACAGAGAATATGTGTCGACACTTAAGATGTTTATTGTCGACTTAACCAGAAATGTAATGTCGACTCAACCAGAATAATGGTGTCGACACTTACAGAATATGTGTCGACACTTATCCTTAGAGTCGACACAGAATTTCTGTCTTTCTACTATGTATCCAAGGTGTCGACATAACCACAAATTGGTGTCGACACATAGTAGGCTGAAGAAATGTCGAGTTAATAGAAGTTTGTGTCGACGCATTTCGTCTGTGTCGACACATTTTGACTATTTTTGGCGCCTTTTGAACTTCTTTCAACAGAAGCTATAAATAGGTCAAAAGCTCTTTCTGTCGACACGCTTTCAAGGTTTTCGAGACTAAAACCCTGTGTCGACAGTCTATCTTTCTCTCTTCTCTCAAGCTTTCTCGACAAAACGATGGCGCCAAGGATTGAAGATAACATCAATGAAGGGTATGAGTTGGTGCGCTAGGCCTTTGCAGAGGCGCCGCCAGATGTTCAAGGAGTTATCACCCTCCTCTCTGCATCAGGGTTAGAATTTCTCATTTCAGAACCTACTAAAATCTGGAAGAAGGAGGTGCACGAGTTCTTTATCTCTGCATCAGTTCATTCTACTGGCCTCAAGATTAAGTCTACTGTTCAAGGGACTAAGGTAAAGATTAACCAAAGAAGTTTAAGAAAGATCTTCCAATTGCAAGTAGTTGAGAATGAAGAGGAAGTTCCTATATCTAAGACAAGGGAAGCTATTCAATGGTGTGGACTAGATTCAGGATTGAAGATTGGAGCTGCATTCCACAGGAAGGGAATGAATCAGCAAGGGAAGTTCTTGTCAGAAGTATTTGGGAAGGTAATCATCTGCAAGACAGGTGGACATGATAGGATTTCAGCCTATATGTTCAGCCTGATGACCAGGATTATATTTACTATTCCTACTGATTGGTCAGGAGTGATCTTTGACAAGATCAAAGAAGGAATTAAGAAGCCTAACATGGCTAGGATCATGAGCCTGTACCTCACTGGAGTGATTCCTGATGTGATGCAACAACTGCAAGGGAGTAAGATTAATCATATGAGAAGAATGGATATGAGACTATTCTCTAGGTGGGATAGGGTGCTGTCTAAGGATGTGCCTGAAGAGAGCAGGCCAGACACCCCTGTGCAATCCCCTACACAAAATCAAGAATCTGAACAAGTACAAGAAGATCCACTGAGGACACAGCTTGACTCAACTGTGGTCCAGGAAGTATCAACACCTGCACAGATGCAGGGGGAGCCAGTTTCCACTCCTGCTCCAAAGGTATCTACTCTTGCTCAGGTATAGGGGGAGCTAATGTATTTTACTATAAAATACATTGCTCATATTCTTATTACTGCACAGGTTCAGGGGGAGCTAGTGTCCACTCCTACTCCTGACACTACAAATACTGAAGTGCAAGTACAAGAGGAAGCACAGTTAAACTTATCTCAAGATTTAACTGCTGCAGAAGTGGCAGCTCAACTAGAATTTACTATGGAGGAGCTATTCCCAGATATTGATACTACTGCTGATAAGGTAGGAGGTGGACCAGATATTGAGAAGTCCATAGGAATGGACATTGATCAGGAAGCTGCAGTTGAACCACAGATTGAGGATGAGCCAGTGGATGTTGAAGCTGAGCAACAACCCCCTGGAACAGATACAATTCATCATCCACAAGAAAGAATTCATGTAGATACTTCATCTGAAACAGAAACTGAAGAAGCCAGGGTGGCAAAGAAAAGAAAACTTGTTGTCTTTAAGAGAAGAAGCAAGAACTATAAGCAGGCTTTACAGACCACACCTCCACAAGTTTCTCCAGCCTTTGATTACAACAAATTTATGATAGATCTACAAGTAAAATTGGATGAACAAAGGTTCGCTATGGAAAAGTATGTTGATGAGAATAGCAAGTCACTTCAGTTTGACTTAGCTCAGGATATCAAGTCCATCCAGTTTCAGGTCAACTTGCATAAAACTGAAATGACAGATTGCTTCCACAAGGGTGGCAATGCTGTGGTTTATCTAGCTAAACAACAGGAGGCTATCACTACAAAGGTGGATGACATTGCTTTGAAGCAAAGTTATGTTTTGGAAAATCAGATCAGAATGAATGATAATTTAACTGAATCTCATAATGAGATCATTAAGGAGGTCAAGAAGATTGTTCCAGGTCTGCCTGCAGATAGAGCCAAAGAAAGGGAAGAATTTGATAAGAATTTTCAAGCTGCCATTGCATCTGTTAAGACTGCCATCACAACCTCTCAAAAAGAAATATCTGACAAGCTTCAAAAGTTAAGACCATTTTTCAAAGAGGGAGTGAATTATTTGGATGGCCAAATTCGATTTCAAAAGGAAGATCTAAGAGATCATATATCTAGAGAAGCCATAAAGGGGGAGAGGATGCTAATACATGCAGGCTCAAAGCACTCCAAATGGGTGACCAATAGCATTCGAGCCACTTTGGGATATCCCCCATTGTGTGATGATGCTATGGTAGCTGAATCAGGAATACAATCAAATCTACTTGAAGGCACTCAACCTGAGGTTGCCCAAGTCATTTACCCCCCTCCAGATTTTGACTTGATTGATCAGAAAGTTCAAGGAATGTATAGTCCTCCAAAGGAGGTTACTAATATTGTCTTTGGAAAGGTTGATAAGCCTGAGGCTACTCTGAAAGAACAGCAGGATGCTCTATTGGCAAAGAAGAAATTCAGAGAGCAGGCTGTACTTAAGCCAGATTATGAGCAGTGGAGTCCTACTTCAAGGAACATAATACTCACTGCATGGAAAGCTGTACAAGATAAAGTTCATGAGAGAGGGAAGTGGTACAATGAAATTGAATGGCAGAAGTATGAGGCAAGGCAAGAGGCAATAGTATAATTCAGAAGGAAAGCCAAGCTGGGAAGACTGCCATCAGATGCTAAGGAGCCAAGCAAATACTTCCCAAAGCCTTTTCATTATTTTGAAAGGCAAAGGATCAAAGAAGAAGCTCAGAAGAAAGCTGATCTTAAAGGAAAGAAGATAGCTGAAGAATCAGAAGCTCCTGTGACAGCTACAATTCAGTCTGGCAAAGGGATTATAATTAGAGAGCCTGATCAATCCTGATTTTGTTTTAAATATTTTGTAATGTTGTGATGTAATCTTTAAATGTAAAACATTGTAATCAAACATTACCCAGTTATAAACAAAATATTGTTTGGCATATTTTAATGTGCATTCTGTGATGAATGATTTTTTGTTATGTTTTGTTTATATTAAAGTATTCCTGCTATGTCATTAATCATCATTTAGTACTGTTTATAAATGGTGTATATCATTGGCTATAGGGGTTATGACTTCTCCAAATAGGGGGAGATTGTTGGGTACATTGGAAAATGTGTACCTGATTTGAAGAAGCCCAACCTAGCTCAATGGTATACATCAAGGTGTATTTGATGTTGTTTTAAGTTGACATGTGCAGGTGAAGAATTGATAAAGTATGTAGAAAAATTCTAAGTCCAAGTGTCGACACAGAGGAAGCAGTGTCGACACATAGAAGAAAATTGTCGACACAACACTGGGAAGCAGTGTCGACACATAGCAGTTAGTCTACAACTACACTGGGAAAAAGTGTCGACACAGAAGAAGTAAGTCGACACAACACTGGGAATTTGTGTCGACACAGAAGAAGTAAGTCGACACAACACTGGGAATTTGTGTCAACACAGAAAAAGAGTCGACACAACACTGGGAATTTGTGTCGACACAGAAGAAAAGCGTCGACCTCAACATTGGGAGAATGTGTCGACACAGAAGAATATAGTCGATCTCAAGATTGTCGACATCAGCAGAATGTGTCGACACAAAAGAAAATAGTCGACCTCAAGTTTGTCGACACCAACAGAATGTGTCGACACATTGTGATTAAGTCGACACATTAAAGCAGATTTAAGAAATGAATTTGTCGACACCTAAAGACTGTGTCGACACTTACTAAGTTATGATTCTACAACAACTGTGTCGACACACAGGACTTGTGTCGACACACTGAAGAGTCAAGATCAAGTTATTTGCAGAAGAAGCTGTGTCGACTCAAAGGCAACTTAGTCGACATCACTGAAGACTGTGTCGACACCAAAGTCAATTATGTCGACACAGTTAGACAGATGGTCTCGACACTTTCTGACAGACTGTGTCAACAACTTGTGGTTCAAGACTAAGGCACAGGACTTGTTTGAGGACTTGACAGCTGTGGGTTACCACCGGTTAACTGAAGCTGTCAGACTTGTCAGAAAACGATTAGAAACCGGATCAGCCGGTTTCCATGAAGAATGTCTATAAATAGACAGATTCAGAAAAATATAGAGAACTAACCTTTTGAAATACATTGGATCAAAAAGTGGAGAAGGATTACAATTCTACTCATTTCAAGAAAGTGCTAGGCACTTAAGAAGATCTTCTCCGGGAGATCTAAGAAGACTATCTAAGGATAGATCTAAGAAGAGTTCTAATCAGAATTCAGAAGAATCATTCAAAGTTCTGGATAGAGAGAGATCAAGTCAGAATTTGAAGAAGAAGAAAGAAACCACCAGTGGATTCTCAAGAAGCTGTTTGGAATCAACTCAGCTAAGTACATTTTCAAGAAGCTTTGAAGAAGGCTAAGAAACAGTTGATTGCATCAGCTGATCAAGAATTGTCTTGGCCTTTTCTCTCTCAACTTTGGCAAGACAGTTAAACAATCTTTTCTATATTTCTGTAGGATCTGTTTACACAGATCTGAGTTGTAAGCCTATGTTATAAAGGCTGAGTGTAGGAGTGTTGAACTCTGAGTGGTAGGGCTGTTTGCCTGAGTGTAGGAGAAGGACATTCTCTGAGTTGTAGGCCTTGGGGCAAGGCTGAGGTAGGGCAGTTGTGCCTGAGTTGTAGGAACCAGTTGGGTTCTGAGTTGTAGGATCTATTGATCTGAGATAAGTGGAAGTTTGGCCGAATCTAGCATACTGCTAGATAGGTGAAGGGGGAAAGTGGATGTACCCAGACCTTGGGGAACCACTATAAAACATAGTGCAATCTGTGATGTTTTGTTTTTCTGTGATTGCTGTGTTTATTTTGTTAGCTATTGAATTGAATTCTGCCTAGAAGTTTCAAAAGAAAAGCAGAACCTATTCACCCCCCCCCCCCCCTCTAGGTGTTTAGGCTGCCTTGAAAGTTAAACTATCAGGCGTGTCAAGCAGGAACGGTCTCTGGCAGCAACGGCTGGAACGGAGGAATAATTGGCTGGAAATGCCTGGGACACGCCCTGGGTCACGCCCGTGACCCAGGCGTGTCATTTTAATCCGACGTGGCAGGGGTCAACGGTCTCTTTCTTGCTGTCACGCCCCGTGTAAATGGTACACGGGCGTGTCATATTTTTACACGGGCGTGACATAGTCGGTCGACGAACGTTGGGTCGGTGAGATTCAGCAGCAGTCTCGGTTATCACGTGTCACGCCCCTGTGTCACGCCCAGGTAGGGCGTGTCACAGGGCATGTCTAGGCAAAAAACAGGAAAATTCTTCTTTTTGCTCCAAATAACCTGTAGATTAGCCCTACAAGATTAAAAATGATTTTATTAGAACAAATAGATATAAATTATAGAAACAAGTTAAAATAAACTTAATATTATAAAATTAATTTAAAATATCTAACTATTAATATAGAAAAATAAATAAAAAGATAGAAATAAATAGAGTTATCAAATACCCCCATACTTATCCGTTTGCTAGTCCCGAGCAAACCACTTTCTATAGAGAGTAGAAAAATTTTAAATGCTAGAAAAGAAAATTGAACCTAAGGAGTAAAATGCGAAGTTTTATGCCTATGTTTGTAGATATTTTTGTAGAAAGACTTACTCAGCATACAAATTAGGTTTTTATTTTTCTTAAAATGCATTTTCACTATTATTTTTACTTTTAAGATGAAAATCCGGTAAATCTTAAAATTATATTTAGGGAGAGTGTAGCGTGCGTACTAAGATAACATTGCACAAACAAAGATTAAGATACCCTCCAAAGAAATCCATCAATGTCGATGGCCATAGGCTTGCCCTTTCACACTCTCGCCACGACACTAGTCTAACTTATAAACATAAATCAATAGGGCTTAATTAGGTTGAAATGTAGGCTTAGGTTTTTGGTGAGGGTGATCAAAGATAAACACGATGGCTAGTCACACCAAAACCTAGAGAAGCTTGTACATAAAGATTTGCTATGGCTCTTAAGAACGTAGCCAAATTCCTATTTCTTTTGTTTCTTTTCTTAATTTTTTTATCTCTCTCATCATATTGAAATTTTTTTCTACCTCCTCATTTTTTTAATGATAATTTTTTTTTTCTTTATTTTGAAGAGGAGAGAAAAATAAATCAACTTTTTTTTATAAGAAAAGAGCCACCAAAAATGAAAAGGCTCCAAATCACTCACAAAATATTTCTACATTTGTTCTTTCAAGCTCGGGTTTAGGTGTGTAATTAGGATGCTTTTTAGGTTTTGGTAAAGTGCTTGGTGGAGCTAAAACAAAAGATAAGGTAATAGGCTCAAAAATGGCTAAGCAAAGTTAAAATTTTAGGTGCGGGTACAAAAGCTCAAACTTGCCAAAAGAAGTGCCTAAATCATATTTATGCTAATGAGTTTAACTTATGCAAAGTCTTGAGAATAGTTAGAGGGCAAGTTCTAGACATCGAAAAAGAATACCTCTCTCTTGGTCCGCGAAATATCTCTCTAGCAAACTTCTACTTACTCACCTAAATTATTTTAGAGTTTTACCGGTTTTCAAAATTAAAGTAAAATAAGTTGTTTCTACGCATTTAGAAAAATGAAAATCTAATTATATGCTGAATATTTAGATCTACTAAAAATTCTACTTACACGTGCACTTAACTAGAAACACAGCATGGCCAACAGTTCTACTCCAAGATTCAACATTCAATTAAAACATCAAAATTCTCTAAACACTATAAAAAAAAGTTGAATTACTAGGAATTTTGCATGTGAATAAATATAGAAATAAAGACTTCTCTAATTTAATTTTTGATTTTCTATATTTTTTCATTTTTTTTATTTTTTTTTATTTTTTTTTTTTTATTTTGGAAAAACAAAATTTTAAGACGAAATAAAATTTTTTGAGTTTTAAATTTGTTTTAAAAATTTTTTGTGGTTTTTGTTTTAAAAATTTTTTGAAAAATTTTTATATGTTTTGCTTGAGAAATATCCCTCCCCCATACTGAAGCAATACATTGTCCCCAATGTAAAAAAAAATAAAGAAGAAAAGAGAAGAGAGGAGACTTCCCTGAAAATGCAAGCTAGCATCAAAAGAGACCTGTACAAGATGATGAAAGCAAAACATAATATTTTATAGATTTTTTTTGGATTTTTTTTTCATCATAATAATAAAAATAGATACAGAAAAATAAAAATACAGATACAAAGAAGTGACCCTCTACAGATCCAAAGAAATGAAAAGACAGCTACTCCTGGTCAGAAACGTCCTCGTGCTCCTGATAGAAAGTCCGCATGTTCGCGAACTCGCGAGTAATATGCGTTATGGAGGAAGTATGGTTTTGCTCGAGCACGGTGAAGCGCGCATCAAAAGAAGCGAAGCGACCGTCAAAATGGGTTTGCATATGGTCTATGCGAGTATTGAGAAACCCAAATTGCCGGTCCCAATAGTTTGGAGGATCGGGCGCTGGAGCAGAGTGCAGCGGTGGTGGCGGAATCTGCGGGGAAGGATGAGTACCGCTGGGACCGGCACCATGATCAAGATCAAGATCACTGCCACCAACGAACGGGGGAATAGCCTCAAACTCGCCGTCGCGTCGGCGAGCTAAACCAAGCGCCTGAAGGGTCGGGAACTGAAGAGGCTGCGGCGTTTGCATGCAAGTGAGCCGCGGAAGAGCAGCCCACACGCCGGTCTGCTTGGCGAGGAAAGTGATGAAATTCCCGCCGTGCACTGCTCCCAATCTCACATTTTCGGCCTGGTGCGGAAAGAAAATGGCGAGCATGTAACCAAGGTTGAGTGGGACCCGGTAAAACATACTATACAAGTATAGTAAGTCTGCCCGAGTCACCATGCTGTGGCTATCGCCGCGTCCGGAAATGGTAAAAGAGAGAAGGTTGTGTAGAATACGTAAAGCGGGGGAGATGAGGTGGCTACCCTTAGATTTCTTGGGAGTGTAGGGGGCGACGTCATTACTAATTTCCGACCAAAAAGTTGGGAGACTGAAGTCGGGAGGGAAATCAGTTTTTAGGTCGGGGTAGGCGGGGGAAGTGGAAAAGGCCTCCGAGCAAAAGCCCATGGCCATATTGAGTTGGCGAATGGTGAGCTGGTGCATCATCCCGCCCAGGCGAAAGACGATGAAATCATCTTGCGCTGCCCAACGGAACTCAAATGAGTCCAAGAACTCAATGGTGAGCTCGAGGAAAGCAGGCTCAGAAATGGAGAAAAGGGGAGTCCACCCTTGGGTAGAGATGAGCTCCCGAACTAGCTCTGCTGCTCCGATTTTGGCGAGGATGGCCCAATCCAAGATCCGAAACACGCCAAAGGGTTTGGCGCTCAGTCTCTCGCTTCGATCTTGTTGAGTTATGTTCTCGAAAAGGAGCATGGCCTCCGCCGAGGCTAGATCAGCGGGGTGCTCGGAGGAGGAAGCGGTGGATCGAGGGTGGTGGCGAGGCATGGTGAGAAATGTGGAGGAAATTTCGGCCAAAGGGAGGAGAGAAGAGAAGGGTTGAAGGGTGGAGGTGTGAAGAGAAGAGGGGAGGAAAAAAGTCAAATTTATAGAGTTTTCGGGTCGGTCACGCCCCCCTATCACGCCCGTGACAGGGGGCGTGACAAACCCGGGTCAAAGCAGAAAGGAATCCGAGGCGGACTGCCTCGGATTCGGGGGTCACGCCTCATAGTCACGCCCGTGACTATGAGTGACACGCCCGTGACGTCGGGCGTGTAGGGGGAATCCGAAGAGCATCCGATGCGAAGGCATCGGATTCTTCAGTCACGCCCCAGAGTCACGCCCGTGACTCTGGGCGTGTCAGTCAAATCTGGCTCTTTGAGAAGGAATCTGAGGCGTGACTGGTCAACGCCTCGGATACCCGCGACACGGGCTCAACACGCCCGTGATAAAAAAATGTCACGCCCATGTCATATCCGAATGACGGGCGGGAAAACCGAGGGAGGAGGAACCTCCCGCAGTCTTGGCAAAACACGCCCGGGGCACGCCCGTGACCAATGGGTCACGGGCGTGACTGACGCGTGTACGAGAAAATTTTATTTCCTTTTTTTAAAATTTATTTTTTTAATAAATATATTTTTATTTTTCTGTTTTTTATAACATCATTATGTTCAAGAGCCTAATAAAAATAAATTAAAATTTACCGACTTGTAGAAATACGAAGATTCGACGTTCGTCTCAACCCGATCGTCATGCAGTGATGTCCTTCAGGTCTTTAAAACTAAACTTAAAAAGAAAATTAGAAAATAATTAAAAAAAAAAGATAACTATGGGGTGCCTCCCACGAGCGCTTTGTTTATGGTCGGTGAGCTCGACCATAGTGGTGCGCGCTTATTATGGGTTTGACAACATTATGTTGTCTAATTTTTCGTTAATATTATCACCGGCAAAAAATAATTTTAGTCGGTGCCCATTCACTTTAAAGTTGCCTTTTTCCGGGTGTGAAATAAGAACCATCCCGTAAGGCCAAACCTCCTTTACGACAAAGGGGTCGGACCAACGAGACTTAAGTTTACCCGGAAATAAGCGTAAGCGTGAGTTATATAAAAGGACTTGGTCTCCCGGTTTAAAGTCCTTTGGGTGCTTAATTTTCTTATCATGATAAAATTTGGCGCGCTCCTTATAGAGTTTATTACTCTCATAAGCGAAGGAGCGCCACTCATCGAGCTCGTTAAGTTGGAATTTACGGAGCTCGGAGGACAAATTTTCATCAAGATTTAAAAATTTAAGTGCCCAAAAAGCACGATGTTCAAGCTCAACCGGTAAGTGGCATGATTTCCCATAGACCAATCGATACGGCGTACAACCGATAGCGGTCTTGTACGCAGTCTGATAAGCCCATAGAGCATCATCAAGCTTGACTGACCAATCTTTCCTATTAGTAGAAACCGTTTTTTCTAAAATTCGTTTAATTTCTCGGTTAACTACTTCTACCTGGCCACTAGTTTGAGGGTGATAGGGGGTGTCTAACCTATGTGTAACGCCATATTTAGATAATACTTTAGCGAATTGTGCGTTACAAAAGTGGGTGCCCTTATCACTAACTATTGCCCGCGGTGCTCCAAATCATGAAAATAGTTGTTTAAGAAATCGGGTCACGACTCGGGCGTCATTGGTGGGGAGAGCTTGCGCTTCCGCACACCGTGACACGTAGTCAACCGCTACCAGAATATATTTATTTCCAGAAGAAGTTGGTAGCGGGCCGACAAAGTCGATTCCCCATAAATCAAAAACTTCAATTTCTAAAAATAAATTTAAGGGCATTTCATCTCGGCGGGAAATATTACCTGAGCGTTGGCATTATTCACAACGACTTACATGTGCGTGAGCGTCCTTGAAGATGCTCGGCCAATAGAAGCCTGCTTCAAGTACTTTCCGAGCCGTCCGATTAGCTTTATAATGCCCACCGGCAGGTCCCTCGTGACAATGTTTTAAAATTTCTGCGCCCTCCTCATGAGAAACACACCTCCGCACTACTTGGTCCGCGCAAACTCGGAAGAGAAATGGATCCTCCCAAAAATAACTTTTCAAATCTGAAAAGAATTTCTTCTTTTCTTGATAAGAAAAACCATTTGGGAGGAATCTTGCAACAAGGAAGTTTGCAAAATCGGCGAACCAAGGAGTGGGGAGAGTGATTACCTTATGCATAGCGAGGAGGCGCTCTTCAGGAAATGTATCATCGATGTCCTCCTCTTTGAGCTCCTCTGAATTGGGGTTCTCCAACCGAGAATGATGATCCGCCACAAGATTTTCCGCTCCTCTTTTATCCCGAATCTCCAAGTCAAATTCTTGGAGAAGCAATACCCACCTAATCAATCGAGGCTTTGCATCTATTTTGATTAGTAAATAACGCAAAGCCGAATGATCGGTAAAAACAATAACTTTGGATAAAGTAAGGTAAGAACGAAATTTATCAAAGGCAAAACTTACTGCAAGAAGTTCTTTTTCGGTGGTTGTATAATTTTCTTGTGCGGTGGTTAGTGTTTTGCTCGCATAATATATCGGATGAAAAATTTTATTGATGCGTTGTCCCAAGACCGCACCAACGGCAAAACTACTAGCATCGCACATAATTTCAAAAGGAAGTTCCCAATTGGGAGCTATTACGATTGGTGCGTTTATCAATTTTTCTTTTATAAGTGAAAAAGCGCGCAAACAATCTTCATCAAAAATAAAAGGCGCGTCTTTTTCTAATAAGTGGGTAAGGGGCTTAGTGATTTTAGAAAAATCTTTAATAAACCGGCGATAGAAACCGGCGTGCCCCAAAAAACTACGAACGGCCTTAACATTTGAGGGTGGAGATAATTTTTCTATAATTTCAATTTTTGCTTTATCTACCTCTATACCCTTGCTAGAAATTTTATGGCCTAAGACCAAACCTTCCCGCACCATAAAATGGCACTTTTCCCAGTTCAAGACTAGGTTCGTGTCCTCACATCTTTGGAGTACACGGGAAAGATTTGCTAAACATAAATTAAAAGAGTCTCCAAAGACAGAGAAATCGTCCATGAAGACCTCCATGATATCCTCCACTAGTTCATCAAAGATCGCTAGCATACACCTTTGGAAGGTTGTCGGCGCATTACATAAACCAAAAGGCATCCTTCGATAGGCGAAGGTGCCAAACAGACAAGTGAAGGTTGTTTTCTCTTGGTCTTTGGGCGCGATTGGGATTTGGAAATATCCCGAGAGACCGTCAAGAAAACAATAAAACGAGTGCCCGGATAACCGTTCAAGGATTTGGTCAATGAACGGCAAAGGAAAATGATCCTTTCGGGTTGCATCATTTAATTTACGGTAGTCGATGCAAACCCGCCATCCGGTAACGGTTCGAGTAGGAATTAATTTATTTTTATCATTAGGAACTACCGTTAAGCCTCCTTTCTTAGGCACCACTTGGACCGGACTCACCCAAGAGCTATCCGAAATCGGATAGATGATGCCCGCATCTAATAATTTAATCACCTCGGCCTTGACTACCTCCTTCATGTTAGGATTTAGCCAGCATTGAGGTTGAATTGTTTTGTGAGCTTTTTCTTCCAATAAAATTTTATGGGTGCAAAAGGAGGGATTAATTCCTCTCAAATCCGCGATCTTCCACGCAATTGCGCAGCGATGACGTTTTAAAATATTTGATAATTTAAATTTTTCATCATCGGTCAAGTAGGCCGACACAATAACAGGAAGTTTAGAATCCTCCGCTAAAAATAAATATTCTAAATGATCAGGCAATTGTTTTAGTTCAAGCGTGGGAGGTTCATCATAAGAAGTTTTCAAACGATCACTACTAATTTCCAAAATTTCAAAAGTAGGTGTGCAAGTGATCGAATCCTTATCATTATTTTCATAAGTAATTAAATCTAAATTTTCAAAATATGCGTTATGATCAATAGACGATAAAGAATGTTCAGAAAAAGGAATGAAGTCTTCTTCGGGAGAAGCCTCTAAATAGTAACATGAGTCGTCATTGGAGAGCGAATTTTTCATAGACGTGTCAATAGTAAAGGTAACTTCTTCATCTCCGACTCTAAGGAGAAGTTTACCGTTACTAACGTCTATAATGGCGCGCGAGGTGGAAAGAAATGGGCGACCTAGAATGAGTGGTACCTCGGTGTCCTCTTCGATGTCAGAGATGACAAAATCTACCGGAAAGATAAATTTGTCAACTTTGACAAGCACATCCTCAATAATACCCATCGGATATCTTATAGACCGATCCGCCAATTGAATGCTCATTCTTGTGGGTTTAGGTTCTCCTAAAGCCAATTTCTTAACTAAAGAATAAGGCATTAAATTTATTGAGGCACCTAAATCGGCTAACGCACGTTTTACCAATAAATCGCCAAATGAACAAGGTATAGAGAAACTACCCGGATCAGGTAATTTCTTAGGCAATTTATTAAGTAAAACCGCCGAGCACTCCGTGTTCAATTGAACCGTGCAGATATCCTCAAGTTTCTTTTTATTTGATAAAAGATCCTTGAGGTACTTAGCATATTTCGGTGTTTGTGCTATCACTTCGCATAACGGTAAATTTATTTGGATTTGTTTAAACATATCTAAAAATTTACCGTGATGCTCATCTATCCGGTCTTTTTGCATTCTATACGGATAGGGAAGAGGTGGTTGATAAGGTTTTGGTTTAATATAACTAGAAGGCTTAATCGGAGGAGAAGATGAAGAAATCGTTACCTCCGTATCAACCGGAATTGGAGAAGTTTCAACTGGAATTGTAGAAGTGGTTACCTCCTTCCCGCTCCATAAAGTGATGGCTTTGGCTTGCTCCCTTGGGTTGGGCTCTGTATTGCCCGGTAGCACTCCTTGTTGTCTATCGGAGAGCATCTTTGCAATTTGCCCAATTTGAGTCTCCAAACTACGAAGAGATCCGGTGAGATTCCGGATATTGGCATCATTTGTACTCGTATATTTGGCGAACAACTCCTCGAGATTGGGAGCTTTTGGAGCTTGTGGTGGAAAATATCCTGGTGGGATTGTGTTTGGTGGGCGAGCCGCGTTCCCCGGATTACTCCAAGAGAAGTTGGGGTGGTTCCTTATACCCGGGTGATAGGTATTACCATAATTAGTATTACCCGGATTAAAGGGTGGCCGATTCGGATTTCCCATATAATCCACATGCTCGGCCAACGTAGTGGGAGAGGGGGAAGAGGTAGGATCCCAGGTAGGTATAGAAGAGGGAGCAGACATCTCTTCTAATCTTTTGTTTAGCATCTCAACCTGGAGAGATAGATTGGAGACCGTATCAATTTCATACATCCCGGCCGTTTTAGGTGATTTTGACCGTGGTGTACTCCATTGATAGGTATTCAAAGCCATACCTTCTATAAGCTCTTGGGCGGCCGCCGGTGTTTTGTTATTAAGCGTTCCACCGGCGGCGGCATCGATATGTTGCCTAGTTTGAGAATTTAGGCCGTTATAGAAGGTTTGGATTTGTAACCAATCCGGAATTGCATGATGAGGACATCGACGAAGCAATTCCTTGAAACGCTCCTAAGTATCATATAACGTTTCCGAATCAAGTTGGGAGAAATAAGTAATATCATTGCGCAATTTAGCCGTTTTAGCCGGCGGAAAGTATTTCGTAAGAAATCTTTCCGTCATTTCAGCCCATGTTGTGATTGATCCTCTTGGTAGAGAACTCAACCATTGCTTGGCTTTAGTGCGCAATGTAAATGGAAATAACCTTAGC
Source organism: Platanthera zijinensis (assembly GCA_039513925.1). Classification (NCBI taxonomy): domain Eukaryota; kingdom Viridiplantae; phylum Streptophyta; class Magnoliopsida; order Asparagales; family Orchidaceae; genus Platanthera; species Platanthera zijinensis. The sequence goes on along the minus strand of CM077080.1, from coordinate 154,522,897 downwards.
TGGATGGCATCATCGGATACACCATTAATTTTAAAAATATCGCATATTTCTAAGAAATTAGAAATATGCGCGTTTGGACCTTCATCTTGAAGCCCATCAAATTGTACATATTGTTGTACCATTTGGATGATGCTTGGCTTCAACTCAAAATTATTGGGGGCAATAGCGGGGCGAACAATACTAGATTGAGCCTCGTCCAAGTTTGGACGGGCATAATAGGACATAGTTCGTTGTTCGACCGCATTTGGCTCACCCATATTGGAAGAAGAAGAAGAAAGAGATTTAGGAGAATGAGAAGAACTAAATGAAGAAGGAGAAGAAGAAGATGGTGACGGAGAGAGAATTAAAGAAGGATTAGGAGTGTCTCCTAAGGATTCCGTATCCTGAAAATTCGGAACTCGAAATTGTAAGCGGTGCCGAAGGGTTCGCTCGATTTCCGGATCCAAATCAAAAAGAGGTGACGGATTTCCTCGGGTCATACACAAGAACAAAACAAAAGATAAAAGTTTTAAGGTTTAAAAATTTATAAAAGAGAATTTCCCGGACTTCCCAAGGGCTACCCAGTGACGGGTTCGCAAGGTACTAGGCGGTATTGCGGGATGAAAACCCGACACGGCCCTTTCGCAAGAAATTTTAAATATAAAAATTTAAAGATAAAACTTTTGAAAGAAAAAGTTTTTTTTTTTAAATAAAAGAAAAAGAAAATGATAAAATTAATAGATCCTTGCTTTCAAAATATCAACAAAGAAAAGTCCCCGGCAACGGCGCCAAAAACTTGATGATTTTCTAGAAGTTAAATTACAACCAAACTAGAATCCCGAATAGGCAAGCGTACCTATCGAAATGCAGTATAGGAAGTGTCGTATTGTGATTCGGGGCCTGTTGAGTACTTGTACTCACAAGGAAGAGCTATTATTTTATCAAACGGAAAAGTTGGTTTGATTATACTAGATAATAAAACTAAAGCTGAAGCTAAAGAGAAATTCAAATATGAGGAAGCTAGCACTTGATCTAGAATCCCCTTGGACTAAAATAAATCTTCTTGGAAAATAATGAAATGCGAGTTCTTAATTATACTCACTCGACCGTGGAGGTTCCTAAAATATAGAAGCGTCTCTCTTGAGCTCATGCTTCTAACTAACCTTAGGTTGATCGATTAAGACCTCTCGGCTAGTCGAAACCCCTAAGCTTGCTTTATGCGGTGAACCCCACTATTGGATTTGACTCCAATCCGGAAGATTTACGTCGTCCTCTCTCGAAGAGTGCATTCAACTCCTTTTATCTTTGAGTGATCTCCTCGTATCCGCAACCTCTCGGTCATTTAGGATACGGATCTTAGATCGAAGATCATATCCGCGTAATATGAATTCGATGAAATAAAAAATCAAAGATAAATCGTAGCGAGAACAATTAAGAACAAGACATTTAATAAGAAAGAGAAAGATCTATTTTATTCTAAGGTTCATCATGATCAAGTGCTAAAAGAAGATTAGCTACTCATCATGATTGGGGAAATACAAAATAAAGTAGGAAAAGACATGATTGAAATGGAAATAACTAAAATTAAAGTTACAACAAAGGTAAATCTAACTTAGAAATGAGAAAAAACAGCAAAAGAAACAGAAAATTACAAGACTCCAACTCCCAAAAATTCGACTCCTCAGCATCTGAAGCTGTCTGGAATTTATAGAAAAAATTTCTGTTTGGTCACGCCCTAGGTCACGCCCGTGACCTAGGGCGTGTCAGGCTCGGAACCGTCGTCTTAAAACCTCGGGAACGTTGGAGGAGAAACCGCCAAAATTGGTTAACTGACGGGTCACGCCCCTAGGTCACGCCCGTGACCTAGGGCGTGTCACGGCTATTTCTGGAAACGGCGGGAAGCTGAAAACGGCGGGAGTAAAAGTGGTCTTCAAAAAGGTGTCACGCCCCCTAGTCACGCCCGTGACTAGGGGCGTGTCAAGCAGGAACGGTCTCTGGAGGCAACGGCTGGAACGGAGGAATAATTGGCTGGAAATGCCCGGGACACACCCTGGGTCATGCCCGTGACCCAGGCGTGTCATTTTAATCTGACGTGGCAGCGGTCAACGGTCTCTTTCTTGCTGTCACCCCCCGTGTAAATGGTACACGGGTATATCATATTTTGACACGGGCGTGACATAGTCGGTCGATGAACGTTGGGCGCGAGTCGGCGAGATTCAGCAGCAGTCTCGGTTATCACGTGTCACGCCCCTGTATCACGCCCAGGTAGGGCGTGTCACAAGGCGTGTCTAGGCAGAAAATAGGAAAATTCTTCTTTTTGCTCCAAATAACCTGTAGATCAGCCCTGCAAGATTAAAAATGATTTTATTAGAACAAATAGATATAAATTATAGAAACAAGTTAAAATAAACTTAATATTATAAAATTAATTTAAAATATCTAACTATTAATATAGAAAAATAAATAAAAAGATAGAAATAAATAGAGTTATCAACTCTTCACATCCATATGAAATACTTCAAACTATGAATGCTGCAAATTCAAAAAATATTCTAATAGCTTCCAACCTTACAATAGGAGAAAAAGTCTGATCATAATCTATGCATTCCTCCTGTGAGTATCCTTGATCTACCAATATAGCTTTATTTCTTACAATAACTCCTTGAGCATCCAACTTATTCCTGAAGACTTATTTGGTTCCAATGACTGGATATTCTTTGGGTCTTTGAACTAAGTCGCAAACTCTATATCTCTTAAACTGATTGAGTTCCTCTTGCATAGCAATGATCCAGTGGAGATCTTGTTCTGCATCTTTGATGGATTGAGGTTCATTCTGAGAAATAAAACAAGCATGCATCTGATCTTGATTCAATTAATGCCTTGTTTGAACACCAGCTGATATGTCTCCAATCACTTAAGATCTAGGGTGATCTCTAAGTATGACAAAATCAATAGGTGGAGTTGGTTTTTCAACTATTTGTGGTGCTAATTCCTCTGGTGGAATTTCATTAGCCACAATATTTTCAGCATAGATTTCTGAATTTTCTTCATCACTGACATCATCAGCAATCTGTTGAGAAGTATCATCTTGCTTAAGGTTTAATGAATCTAACTTCTCAAACAGTATAGGTACCTGAAAAGAGTCTATGGTAGAAGTGTTCTTCTCCTTGTAAAACATGTTAGTTTTATCAAAAGAAACATGAACAGATTCTACTATCTTAAGGGTAGATTTGTTAAACACCCTATAAGTCTTCTTAACTTGATAATATCCAAGAAATATTCCCTCTGCAGCTTTGGCTTCAATTTCCTTAAGTATTTCTTGTCATTATTATGTATATAACATCTACATCCAAAAACTTTAAAATAGTTTACTTTGGGTTTCTTATTTTTAAGTAATTCATAGGGAGTCTTACCCTTTAGTTTATGAATTAGGCTTCTATTAAGAACATAGTTTGTTATGCTTACTGCCTCTGCCCAAAAGGATAGGGGCAAGTGAGCATCTGCAAGTAATGTTCCAGCAGATTCAATTAGGGTTCTATTTTTCCTTTCAGCTACCCAATTTTGTTGAGGAGTTCTAGGAGAAGAAAAACAATGTCTGATACCCTCCTTCTCATAGAATTCTTTCATCAGAAGATATTCAAACTAAGTGTCATGATCACATCTGATCAAAGCAATCTGAGTAGAGTACTCAATCTTGATGTTCCTAAGAAAGTATTGAAGAACTTTGTTGAGACCGAGCAGTCTGTCGATTGAGACCGGGAGGTCTGGCACTCTAGCAGCTTGTCCCAACAATTTGGTAGCCGGGTTGGAGATCGGGCGGTCTGGCAGTTTGTGTGGCGGTCTCAGCGGTCTGGCAACTTGACTATGCCGGCTTGGGGATAATGGCCGCCTATCTTCCTCATTGTTGTGGTCGTGCGGTTAGTCTAACCGTATGGCTTGTGCGGCTTATGCGGCTTGTATAGTTTCATGTTCTTATAATTATTAGTCTCATATTGCTTATTTGTAATCTCTCTTCTCTACTCTATTCTATAAAAGGGATGTCATACCATTGTAATAGATACCTTTTTGGATAATTAAAGTTTTGTTACTCCATTTTTCGGTCTTTGGTTTTCTGCTCGCACATGGTATAAGAGGACTCGATCGTTTCCACTTGATTCAATTTGCCTCTATCCGTGCGGTTTGTTCTGTCTTATCCGCGCGGCTAGCCCATCTCCTCCTGTTCTTTGAGCCCTCTCTGTCCGCTCGACCTGTCCGAGCGGCATGTTCCTGCTCATGCGACCTATTCTCGCGACCTGTTTCTTCTCTTATCGCGCCCTGTTCGCGCTTGTTCCTGTTTGCGCGACCTGTTCGCACGCCCTATTGCTGCCCATCTGTGTGTGCGGCCTTTCTGCTCTCTCTCCTTGTTTATTTGTGACCTGTTTCTCGAGGTCTCCTCTTCTTCCCACGATCTCCTTTAGTCGCGCGGTTTCCTCTCTTTCGCACGAACTCTGTTTGTTTGCGCGTCCTACCTTTCTTCGTGTGATCTCCTTTGTTCGCACGACTTCTTCCTCTTTGTCTTGCTCTATATCTTGGTCATGGCCCTCCTTTCCTCTAGTGTGCTGTCACCGTGACCGCTGCATAATCTTCTCCTTGTCCGCTGCGGCCTTCTTAGTTGCACGCCTTGCTTGATGTTCGCGTGGCTTATTCTTTCTAGTCGTACGACCTATTTCCCTCTACTTCTTGGTTGCGGCCATCCTTGCCGCACATCTTCCTGCTGTCTTCGCGGCTTGTTGTTTCTTCTCGCGTGGTTTCTTTTCCTCCCTTTATGGATTTCACATCCTCCTCAAAGCCATCCGCCTCGGTGGTCATGTCTTCTAGTAGTGTCCACGTTATTACTCAAGGAAAATGGCTGATCGACACCGTTGCTACCAATCATATGACTGGCAATCCCCAGGGTTTTTGTATCCTAGAAACACATGATCGGTTGCCCCCAGTTATTCTCGCTGATGGCTCTCCTTCACCGGTCAATGGGACAGGAGTGTTTCATGTCACTCCATCTCTTCGCTTGGCGGATACACTCTACGTGCTCAAGTTCCCGTGCAACTTATTCTCTGTTACCTCTCTATGCAAGCAATTACAGTGTTACGTCACATTTACTTCTACTTCTTGTTCTTTTTAGGATCTGGACTCCCAACGGACGATTGTTACTAGGACTGAGAGTGGCAGCCTATACTTCCTTAACAATGTTTCTGTTCTGTCCACCTTCTCTTACACCTCCATAGATCTTCTCCAATGGCATCTTCGCCTTAGTAAAGCTCCTCCACGCCTTCTTCGTCAGCTTCTGCCCCAACTTTCTCCACAAAGTCCTCCCCTCAACTGTTAGGCCTGTCAGCTTGGCAAGCATCACCGCTCCTCCTTCCCTCTAAAACAAGTTCGTGGATCTACCTGTCCGTTTGATCTCATCGACTCCGATGTTTGGGGACCTTCTCCTACCCTAACCGTTGGTCGGGGTAGTTAATATTTTGTCACGTTTATTGATGATTTCTCTCGCTGTATGTGGGTGTATCTGTTAAAAGATCGCTCCGAATTATTCTCTGTATGGGCATCCTACTATCTTATGATAAAAACTCAGTTTAATGTTTCTATTAAAGTCTTTCGATCTCATAATGCCAAAGAATATATCAGTCATGGCTTTTCTACCTTCTGCATGTAAAATGGGATTATTCATCAAACTAGTTGTGTCTATACGTCACAGCAAAATGGTGTGGCCGAACGCAAAAACCATCACCTCCTTGATGTCGCGCTCACTTTGCTGACTCAAATGCAGGTTCCTTGCTCCTATTGGGGCTATGTTGTTCTCATCTCCTGCTATCTTATAAATCTCCTTCCCTCCACCGTTCTCCACGGCAAAACCCCCTTTTCCATTCTCTATCTAGGAAAGGATCTGTTTCCTCTCCCTCTACATGTCTTTGGGTGCACAGCCTTTGTGCACTCTCCTACCGCCACCCGTGACAAACTCTCACCACGGTCCACCAAGTGTGTCTTTCTGGGATACTCTATCTATAACACCCCAAAAAGACTCAAAAGTTGATTTGAGGTTCAGGTGGCTTAACACGGCCTGGGACACGGGCGTGTCCCAGGGCGTGTCGGGGGTACACAGCCTGGGACACGGGCGTGTCCCAGGGCGTGTTCAAGATCGTCGACAATTGGAGGTCGACGATAGTCGAGCCTGGGACACGACCTTTGACACGGGCGTGTCCCAGGGCGTGTCGCTCAATAAAATGCCGTATCGAGTCAGAATTGTACACGGCCCGGAACCAAGGCTTGAACACGGCCGTGTCAGCTTTGACACGGGCGTGTTAGAGGGCGTGTGCCTACCCGTGTACTACTCTGACTGGATTTAACGCTCGATGTGTACCGTGTAACAGGTGTGACACGGGCATGTCAAGTGACCGACACGGGCGTGTCAGGTTCGACACGGGCGTGTCGATGCCCGTGTTCTGGTAATTTTTGGCGGTGCGAGCGCCGCGTGTGCCGCTTAAGGGTACACGGCCTGTGACACGGGCGTGTCACAGGCCGTGTCGGCCAAAAAGTTCAATATTTTGGGGCAATCGTGGCCATTCATTTTCCTTAAAGAAGATCCTGTGGCTGGGGATCATTCCTAGGCTGATAAGGCCGGGAAAGGAGGAGAAGAAGGCTCATTTCTTAAGTTCTATTCTCTTTCTAAACTTTTAGAGAGAGGTGAGAGCAAGGTGAGGAAGAAGAAGTGGAGTCCGGCTGCCGGTGGAGCTACGGTGGTCCAAATCGCGAGCCAAGTTCGGATCTGCGAAGGCAACGCTGCTGCGAAGGCTTTCATCCGTCTAAAATTTCTCTCCATGGCTCCGAAGCGAACTCCTAGGGTAACAATTTCCTGCTTGGACATGTGAAGTCCTTAATTCCTGCATTGCATAGGGAAAATCCTTCCCCGCGAGTATGCGGTGGGTTGTGGCGTCCCTTGGGGTAGATATGTGAAGTCCCCCTTGTTAGAGTCCGGAATTGGAGTACGGATCTAGGCATGCTGTGTGAAGCCCATCTGGACATGATCTGGATTGGTGATGCTTGTTTGCATATCGGAGAAGACTCCGTGATTTCTTGCTTGTAGGCATGATGGATAAAGTACTGGAGGAAGTCCAGGAAATTAAGAGAGTTGGAGTCTCCTGTAGCCGTGAGTTGCTACTTTATGTGAGGTTGAGCCGTTGAGCCGTGGGGCTGCAATTGGGCAATACCTTGGTGGTGGAACGGGCAAGGTGAAGCTGTACCCGCGTCAGTCCATGCGTGAGTCTGACGATGTGAGCAACGGGAAAGGTGGATCTGTACCCGCGTTATGGTTGTCTAACCTTGGGTGCTTAAGACCCTGTTAGGATCACATAGCGAGAGTCGACGGCCGGTGAGCCGATCAGACTAGAATGCTCATATGGAACCGTTATGTCTGGGACCTCTGAACGGTAGTGTGGCCGTGGAAATACGGAACACCGAAAATATGCCCTGAGTGCACGGAGTGTCGGGCCGTCGTGCCGGCGTTTGTGATATGTGACTGTGCGGGCGTGCACGTCTTGCTTAAATTGCTATATATATCATATTGGAAGATTGCAATGCAGGGATGGAATTCCGCTGCCCCGTGCCAGGGGCAGGGTCGTTATAATTGGTCACCTGAATGCTGACCGTTGCCCTGTTTGCCACCGCTTGGTGGATTGGTTGTTACAGGTACTGGAGGTGCTGGTCCGAGCGGGACTTAGCGGGCTGAAGCCCAAAAGCTGCGCTGTTGCCCTCGAAGGCATTATTTTGTTTCTTTTGTTCACGTGTGGCCGGCCTGCGTGCCGATGTCTGTAATCCACACTCTTGTTAAGAGAAACCGTTGTAAGGCCGTAAGGCCAAACTCTTGTGATGTTATATATATTCCTAAGTTTTAGTGGACAATGTTATTTATCTTGAGTTCATTTATTCAACCGTGAAGCTTCCGCTAGAATGCTTTGTGTTAGGATGCGTGGTTTTGATATTATTTCGTAGCGTCTCCGCCTGTTTGTGGAATATGGTGTGGGGCCCCGGCCGGACCCTCTATTATATTCTTCTTGACGGGTAGAGGTGTTACAATTTGGTATCAGCTTGTTGGTCGATCTCTTCCGAATTCGCGGACGAATTCTTTTGAGAGGTGGCGTGCACGTGTCAGTTCCGTCATTATAACACTTAATTTGAACTCAAGATTGTCCACTTAGGAATTCAAATACACTTGTTTGTTGAACTTGTGTATTTTTTTGTATGGTTGCCATTTTCATTGGTCGTTAACCTGTGTATTTTACACATATAGGTGACCAGAAGTGTTGCGGGTCAATCCGAACCACAACGTTCTATTGAGAGTGCGGCACCAGCTGAGGTGCCCACAACTCCTCCATCCGCTGAAACAGTCCGTCTCATCACGGAAACGGTACTTGCGGTGATGAATGCTCAGCAAGCGGGGTAGGCACGTCCTGCAGTGGTGCCAGCGCAAGCTGGGGTACGGCAAGAATCGGTAGAAGCCGAAGTTGATCCGCGGGTAGCAGATCAACAATGGAAGCAATTCTTGAGCTTCAACCCTCCGCAGTTTCATGGGGCGGGTACACCGGCCCAAGCAGAGGATTGGCTGGCAAGAATCAAGAGGATTATGAGGGCTATCAGGGTTGAGGAGGAACAGAAAGTTATGTTAGCCACTTTCCTACTGGAAGGAGAGGCGCGATTGTGGTGGGATGAGATTGAAATGCATCACTTGGCTGGTAGGCAATTGGCAGAGATTACAATGGATGAATTTTCTCGATTGTTCTTAGCACAACATCTGCCAGTGCAGCAAAGGATATCGATGGAAATGGAATTTCAACGGTTAGCGCAGGGAGATCGAAGTGTGGATGACTACCTGCATGAGTTCACCCGTTTGGGAAGATATGCGGGCACGATCTTCGCCGAAGAAGAGCGTAAGACTAGTCGGTTTTATGCGGGACTGCGAGATGAGCTGCGGTATTTGCTCTCGAGTTCTATGAGTCAGGGATTCCAAGCCTTAGTCTGTACGGCTCTTTCTTTGGAGCTGGACATGAAACGGGGGCAAGCAAAGGGAAACTTGGCAGTTATGAAGTCGGAGTTTAAGCCGCCGCGTCCGGACAAGTTTGGCTACCGAAAGAGGTGGAATAAGAAGTCTAAGTCTTCTGGACAAGCTCCTTCTGCGACTGTGACGGACACATCTGGGTATGGATCTCGTGCTTGTTTTACGTGCGGGAAGGTTGGACACTTCGCACGTGAATGCCGATTTGGACCTCCAAAGGGTGATAAGAAGACGGGAGCGTCTTATGTGGAGAAGGGGAAGGCTGTGGTGGAGTCTTCTGCCTCGCACGCGCAGCCCAGGGTCTTCAACCTTGGACAACAGGAGGCCATTAAGCAGGCGGATGTCGTCACAGGTGCGCGTAGATTTTAATGTTCTTGTTTTGTTGTGCTGTGCTTGTTTTAATTGTAATGTTATAGGGTTTGTCCTTATAAGAGAGTATCCGGCGCGAGCACTGTTCGACACAGGTGCTTCACATTCGTTTCTATCTAAGGACTTTGTCGTTCGTATCGGGGTGCCTATCCGGACCACGACAGACAGTGTAAAGGTGTTGTTGCCTAACGGATGTTTGATGTGCGCGGATAGATCTTGCGGTCTTGAGGTCAAGATAGGAAGTCGGGAGTTCAAGGTGGAAACACTAGTATTGCCGATCAAAGAGTTTGATATAATCTTTGGTATGGACTGGCTTTCAGAGCAGCGTGCATGTATATATTGCACTTCAAAAGAGGTCACACTTGGGCAAAATACCGAACAAGAGACCAAGTTCATTGGTATGCAAGGGATGAGTGGGATGTTGTTATCCGCTCTCCAAGGTATTAAGGCAGTTCGGAAGGGTGCGGAGTTGTTCTTCACACTCATAGAGGCGGTGGCGCTGAAGGCCAGTGTGAGTGAAGTGCTGATTGTGTCGGAATATGCGGATGTGTTTCCAAAGGACCTTCCGGGGTTACCTCCCCAAAGGGAAATCGACTTCGCTATCGAGCTGGTGCCGGGTGCGAAACCTGTGGCCCGTTCGCCGTATCGGATAGCGCCAAAAGAAATGGCCGAACTGAAAGTTCAGTTGCAAGAATTGTTGGAGCAGGGTTATATACGCCCAAGTATGTCACCTTGGAGCGCGCCTGTTCTTTTTGTGAAAAAGAAAGACGGTGGTTTGCGACTATGTATTGATTATCGTGAACTGAACAAGCTGACGGAGAAAAACAAGTATCCAATTCCACGGATCGATGACTTGTTCGATCAGCTAGCGGGCTCAACCGTCTATTCGAAGTTGGATTTGAAGTCCGGGTATTACCAGTTGCGGATTAGGGAAGGTGACATTCCCAAGACAGCGTTTGGCACACGCTATGGTCATTATGAGTTCACAGTGATGCCGTTCGGCTTATGTAATGCGCCTTCGGTATTCATGGATCTCATGCATCGAACGTTCCGCGAATACCTGGATCTGTTTGTGATTGTGTTTATTGATGATATTCTGGTATATTCACAATCGGAGGAAGATCATGCAAACCATTTGCGATTAGTATTGCATACCATGCGAAGGAATAAGCTGTATGCCAAGTTCTCAAAGTGTGAGTTCTGGCTCTCGTCGGTGGCTTTTCTAGGCCATGTGGTAAGTGGAGAGGGCATAGCGGTGGATCCGGCAAATATAAGTGCCATTCGTGATTGGCCAGTGTTGTCTTCGGTGGCCGAAGTCAGGAGCTTCCTTGGACTGGCGGGCTACTATAGAAGGTTCGTGGAGAACATCTCCCGGATTGCTTTGCCTCTGACTACGTTGAAGAGAAAGGATCAGAAGTTCGTTTGGACGTAGGAGTGCGCACGAGCTTTTGATGAGCTGAAGAATCGTTTGACCACGGCACCCGTGTTGACGTCGCCATGTGGTACAGATGGATTTGAAATATACAACGATGCGTCAGGAAGCGGCTTAGGCTGCGTTCTCCTGCAGTTTGGCAAGGTGATCGCTTATGGCTCACGTCAATTGAAAGTGCATGAGCGTAGTTACCCCGTCCATGATTTGGAGTTGGCGGCGGTGATCTTTTCGCTAAAGTTGTGGCGGCATTATCTGTATGGAGTGAAAGTGGATATTTATACAGATCATAAAAGCTTAAAGTATCTGCTTGATCAAAAAGAATTGAATATGCGACAAAGGAGGTGGATGGAATTCCTTGGGGATTTTACCTTCGACATTCACTATGTTCCCGGAAAGGGAAATGTGGTCGCTGATGCCTTGAGTCGTCGGGCTCCGGTGCAGGCAAATTGGTTGCGGATATATGATGAGCGGTTAATCCAGGAGTTGGAAGCTTTGGAGATATCTTGTGTGGAAAGAGATTCTTCAACTGTTGCATGCGTGAGCTGGTTGGAAGTTCAATGTGACCTTGCTGACAGGGTTCGGCGGGCAACAGAGTTGGATGAAAGTCTCCAACGCTATGCAAAGGAGGGGTCTGGTGATCAATTCTCCTGGGATGATGGGTTGTTACGGAAGGATGGCCGATTGTGCGTCCCTAGTGCGGGTAAATTACGAGAAGGGCTGCTATATGAAGCACACTTTACAAAGTATTCAATTCACCCTGGGAGCACAAAAATGTACAAGGACATGAAGAAACTGTTCTGGTGGCCTGGTTTAAAGAAGGACATAGCCGCGTATGTGGCTAAATGTCGCACTTGTGCTTTGGTAAAGGCAGAATGTCAACGGCCGAGTGGTTTCCTGAAGTCGTTGCCGGTTCCGCAATGGAAGTTTGAGGATATTTCTATGGATTTCGTGCACGGATTGCCGAGATCTCAGCGTGGCCATGACTCAATCTGGGTGATTGTAGACCGGTTGACAAAGGTGGCTCACTTTATACCGAACAAGCGGGACGATTCAGTGGAAACGTTGGCAAAGCTTTATGTGGAGCAGATTGTTCGATTGCACGGTGTTCCCCGGAGCATCGTAAGTGACCGAGATGGGCGCTTTACCTCGAAAGATTGGAGATTAATTCATCAGATGTTGGGCACGAAGTTAGCATTTAGTACGGCTTTTCACCCGCAAACGGATGGCCAAACTGAACGAACCAACAGAACGATGGAGGATATGCTCCGTATGTGCGCCCTAGACTTCGGTAAGAATTGGGAAGAACATTTTGTTATGGTGGAGTTTGCCTATAATAATAGCTATCAAGCAAGTATAGGCATGGCCCCATTTGAAGCGTTGTATGGTCGGAAGTGTCGTACACCGCTAGCTTGGGCAGAAACTGGCGAGACTAAACTTTTAGGCAAAAAGGAAGTCGAGGATGCTACCTCAACAATACGCTCTATTCGAGAGAGGCTCTTAATAGCCCAGGATCGGCAAGCTAAATATTACAATGCTAAGCACCGGAACGTGGAGTTCGCGGTGGGTGACTGGGTCTATTTAAAGATTAAGCCCTTCAAAGGCGTATCTCGGATTCGGCGGTTGAAAAAGCTAAGTCCGCGATACCATGGTCCGTTTGAAGTGGTGGAGCGAGTTGGGGAAGCCGCCTATCGGCTAGCTCTTTCATCGGAATTGAGTGGATTGCATGATGTGTTTCACATCTCGGTGCTACGCAAAGCAGTCAAGGATCCAGCTCAAGTAATTGACAATGATCGAGTGCCGGTGGAGTATGGGCTAACAACAAAGGTGAAGCCTATACGGATTGAGGATCGAGCCGAGAAACAGTTGCGGAACAAAGTGATCGGGATGGTCAAAGTTCGGTGGGACAATTGTGGACGAGAAGAGCTAACATGGGAGCGTGAGCAGACCATGCAAGCCGAGTTTCCCGAATTATTTTCGTAACTTGTTCGCTCGTTATATATGTAATAGAAACATATAATTGTTTTGTTAATTTCTCCCTACTGTCTTCAAATTTCGGGACGAAATTTTATTAAGGGGGGGAGGATTGTAACACCCCAAAAAGCCTCAAAAGTTGATTTGAGGTTCAGGTGGCTTAACACGGCCTGGGACACGGGCGTGTCCCAGGGCGTGTCGGGGGTACATGGCCTGGGACACGGGCATGTCCTAGGGCGTGTTCAAGATAGTCGACAATTGGAGGTCGACGATAGTCGAGCCTGGGACACGGCATTCGACACGGGCGTGTCCCAGGGCGTGTCGCTCAATAAAATGCCGTATCGAGTCAGAATTGTACACGGCCCGGAACCAAGGCTTGAACACGGTCGTGTCAGCTTTGACACGGGCGTGTCAGAGGGCGTGTGCCTACCCATGTACTACTCTGACTGGATTTAACGCTCGATGAGTACCATGTAACAGGTGTGACACGGGCGTGTCAAGTGACCGACACGGGCGTGTCAGGTTCGACACGGGCGTGTCGATGCCCGTGTTCTGGTATTTTTAGGCGGTGCGAGCGCCGCGTGTGCCACTTAAGGGTACACGGCCTGTGACACGGGCGTGTCACAGGCCGTGTCGGCTAAAAAGTTCAATATTTTGGGGCAATCGTGGCCATTCATTTTCCTTAAAGAAGATCCTGTGGCTGGGGATCATTCCTGGGCTGATAAGGCCGAGAAAGGAGGAGAAGAAGGCTCATTTCTTAAGTTCTATTCTCTTTCTAAACTTTTAGAGAGAGGTGAGAGCAAGGTGAGGAAGAAGAAGTGGAGTCCGGCTGTCGGTGGAGCTACGGTGGTCCAAATCGCGAGCCGAGTTCGGATCTGCGAAGGCAACGCTGCTGCGAAGGCTTTCATCCGTCTAAAATTTCTCTCCATGGCTCCGAAGCGAACTCCTAGGGTAACGATTTCCTTCTTGGACATGTGAAGTCCTTAATTCCTGCATTGCATAGGGAAAACCCTTCCCCGCGAGTGTGCGGTGGGTTGTGGCGTCTCTTGGGGTAGATATGTGAAGTCCCCCTTGTTAGAGTCCGGAATTGGAGTACGGATCTAGTCATGCTGTGTGAAGCCCATCTGGACATGATCTGGATTGGTGATGCTTGTTTGCATATCGGAGAAGACTCCGTGATTTCTTGCTTGTAGGCATGATGGATAAAGTACTGGAGGAAGTCCAGGAAATTAAGAGAGTTGGACTCTCCTGTAGCCGTGAGTTGCTACTTTATGTGAGGTTGAGCCATTGAGCCGTGGGGCTGCAATTGGGCAATACCTTGGTGGTGGAACGGGCAAGGTGAAGCTGTACCCGCGTCAGTCCAGGCGTGAGTCTGACGATGTGAGCAACGGGAAAGGTGGATCTGTACCCGCGTTATGGTTGTCTAACCTTGGGTGCTTAAGACCCTGTTAGGATCACATAGCGAGAGTCGACGGCCGGTGAGCCGATCAGACTAGAATGCTCATATGGAACCGTTATGTCTGGGACCTCTGAACGGTAGTGTGGCCGTGGAAATACGGAACACCGATAATGTGCCCTGAGTGCACGGAGCGTCGGGCCATCGTGCCGGCGTTTGTGATATGTGACTGTGCGGGCGTGCACGTCTTGCTTAAATTGCTATATATATCATATTGGAAGATTGCTATGCAGGGATGGAATTTCGCTGCCCCGTGCCAGGGGCAGGGTCGTTATAATTGGTCAGCTGAATGCTGACCGTTGCCCTATTTGCCACCGCTTGGTGGATTGGTTGTTACAGATACTGGAGGTGCTGGTCCGAGCGGGACTTAGCGGGCTGAAGCCCAAAAGCTGCGTTGTTGCCCTCGAAGGCATTATTTTGTTTCTTTTGTTCATGTGTGGCCGGCCTGCGTGCCGATGTCTGTAATCCGCACTCCTGTTAAGAGAAACCGTTGTAAGGCCGTAAGGCCAAACTCTTGTGATGTTATATATATTCCTAAGTTTTAGTGGACAATGTTATTTATCTTGAGTTCATTTATTCAACCGTGAAGCTTCCGCTAGAATGCTCTGTGTTAGGATGCGTGGTTTTGATATTATTTCGTAACGTCTCCGCCTGTTTGTGGAATATGGTGTGGGGCCCCGGCCGGACCCTCTATTATATTCTTCTTGACGGGTAGAGGTGTTACACTATCACTCAGAAAAGCTATTGTTTCTTTAACCCGGTTACCCGCAAGTAGTTTATCTCTAGGGACGTAACCTTCTTTAAAAATTCATCCTACTTCTCTTCCTACTCCTCTTCCTCTCCTGATATTCCTGACTCCTCTTCCTCTCCTAATATTCCAACTTCTCCTACCACCCCTTCCATTCCCTCTACACCTACCGAGATTACTCCATCTCCTCCCTCTCCACCATCTCCTCCACTGTGTCCACCTACTGAGATATCTCCTTCTTCTCCACGGTCGCCTCTCTCTACTCCCACGCAAGCTCTCTCCTCCACGGATGCCCTGGAAACTAAGGAAAATGCCGACTTGGATATTCCCATTGCTCTTCGCAAAGGGGTGTGGACGTGTACTCAACACACGTTAGTTATTATTGTTTCATATGATCGTCTAACTCCTTCTCGCAGGAACTTTGCCTTGGCTATCTCTGTCATTGCCACTCCCCGTACTTACAAGGAAGCTCTTACTATTCCTTATTAAAAGATCGCCATGGATGAGGAAATTACTACCCTCACTGAAAGGGGTACATGGACCCTTGTTACTCCCCCTTTGGGCACTGATGTGGTTGGTTATCGATGGGTATTCGTTATGAAGTTCTGCCCGGACGGCAGCGTGGATCAATACAAGGCCCGCTTAGTCGTCAATGGCTTCACTCAAACTTATGGGGTTGATTACTTTGACACCTTCACTCTTGTTGCTCGTCTTAGCACCATTCGGGTTCTTCTCTCTGTGGCTGTCAACAGGGATTGGCTCATTTCTCAGCTGGATGTCAAGAATGCCTTTCTCTATGGTGACCTTCAGGAGGTCGTATACATGGAGCAACCTCCTGGGTATGTTACTCAGGGGGAGACACGAGTATGTAATCTGAAGAATACCATCTATGGCCTAAAGAAAAGCCCTCGGGCTTGGTTTGACAAGTTCAGCCACATTGTTACGGCCATTGGTTTTGCACGAAGTTCAGCCGATCACTCCTTATTCATTCGCAAAACCTCCTCTGGTATGGTGGTTCTTGTTGTATATGTGGATGATATTCTTCTGACTGGCGACGACCGGGCTGGTGTAGCTTTGACAAAGAAACACCTTCGGCAATACCTGGTCACAAAGTATATGGGCTCTCCAAAATACTTTCTAGGGATTGAGATTTCTCGGAAACCAAACTCTTTAGTTCTCTCCCAATGAAAGTATGCTCTTGATTTGCTAAAAGAGGCAGGGTTGACTGGTGTTAAACCTGTCAGATGTCCCATGGCTATTGGGGAAGACAAAACTTGGACAGATGACTCGCCTCCTCTATCTAATTCTTCAAGGTACCGGCGTCTGGTGGGCAAACTCATTTATCTCACAGTGATCAGACCCGACATCTCCTATGTTGTAGGCAAGGTTAGCCAATTCATGTAAGCTCCTAGGGAGTGTCATCTACAGTCTTCCCTAAGGATATTGGAGTATGTTAAAGCAGCTCCAGGGAAAGGAATCCTTTTTCAGAAGAATGATCACTTGATGGCTGAAGCATACTCAGATTCAAGCTATACTGATGATAAAGGAGACCGCAAGTCAACATAGGGTTTTTGCACATTTGTTGGAGGAAATCTTGTGAGCTGGAAGAGCAAGAAACAGTTTGTGGTCTCCAGGTCTAATGTAGAGGCGGAATATCATAGTATGACATCGACCACATGTGAGTTAAAGTGGTTACGGGCTCTCATGCTTGACCTAAGAGAGGTCTACAACTATCCTCTTCCTATATTCTGCGACAACAAGTCTGCTATATACATTTCCAAAAATCCGGTTTTTCATGAGAGAACAAAACACATAGAGGTCGACAGTCACTTTATTCGAGAAGAGATTTTGAAGAAACAGATTTGTACTCAAATCGTCACTTCTGACAACGAGTTGGACAATGTCTTCATTAAGCTGATGTCCACTTCTTTGTTTCACATTTTCTACAAGCTAGGCATGATTGATATCTATGCTCTAGCTTGAGGCAGAGTGTTGAGACCGAGCGGTCTGTCGGTTGAGACCGGGCGGTCTGGCGGTTTGGTGGTCTGGCGGCATGTCCCAGCAGTTTGGTAGCTGGGTTGGAGACCAGGTGGTCTGGCGGTTTGTCTGGCAGTCTGGCAGTCTGAGCGGTCTGGCGACTTGACTATGCTAGCTTGGGGATATTGGCCGCTTGTCTTCCTCATTATTGTGGTAATGCAGTTAGTCTAACCATACGGCTTATGCGGCTTGTATAGTTTCAAGTTCTTGTAATTATTAGTCCCACATTGCTTATTTGTAATCTCTCTTCTCTCCTCTATTTTTTAAAAGGGAGGTCATACCTTTGTAATAGATACCTTTTTGGATAATAAAAGTTTTGTTAGTCAATTTTTCGATCTCTAGCTTTTTGTTCGCACAAACTTTAAAGTTATCTGACTTGTTTCTAAGAAAGAACACTCAAGTGAATCTTGAGAAATAATCAACAATAACTAAAGTATATAACTTTCCTCCAAAATTTTGTACTGTAATAGGTCCAAAAAGGTCCATATGTAGCAAATACAAAATTCTGGGTGAATCACTATTAGATATGGATTTAAAACTATTTTTAGTTTGCTTGACTAATTGACAAACCCTGCAAAGTTCCTCCTTCTTGTAAGAACCAGAAGGTAGTCTTCTAACAAGGTTGTTTATAGATAGTTTATCAATAGTCCTAAGGTTTATATGTCCTAATCTCTTATGTCAAAGATCATTAGTTTTACTTATCTGATTAAATAAACAGATTTCTGATTTGTAGAGTTAAAATTAACTAAGTAAATATTACTCTATCTAATACCAGTTAAAATATTTTGTTTAAACTAGATGTAATAAAACATAATGATTTGTTAAAAGATACCTGATAACCTTCATCATATAATTGACTAATGGAAATAAGGTTATGCTTGAGACCTTTCACATAAGCTACCTTCTGTAAGATAACAGCTCCAACCTTGACAATACCATACCTTTTGTCTGTCCACAGTTGGAGTCTCCAAAGATGACTTTAGGTCCAAGCATTGCTTTGAAGTCACTTAAATTTTCTTTTCTACCTGTCATATATTTTGAGCATCCACTATCCAAATACCACAGTTACTCTGTGATAGGATAGTTCTTTTCCTACATAAAACAAATTATGTGTTTTTGACCCAGGTTACCTTGGGTCATATTTTTCTTTCATAATAATTTGAAATATAAGAACACTCAGGTTGATCCTTATAACCAAGTGGATGATATCTTATAGGAGGAATAATCCACTGAGTAAAAGGATTTATATCTTTGTTTCTGATTATTCTTGTGAAAAGAATTGAAATTTCTGTTAGAAAAATTTTAGTTCGACGAATGATAGTGATTTCGTCGAGCTGCGTTTGACAAATGGTGGTGAGTTCGTTGAGCTCCATTCTCAGAATAGTAATATGTGTTGGCTGCTTGTGATATTCATCAGTTTGATGTTTCTCCCATTTAGAGATTCTTCAAATTTTTTGGCCTCAGATAATTTGTGTTCTAATGAAATTATTTATTCCTTAAGATTTTTCAAATCTTCTTTAAGTTTAGAGTTTTCAGAAGATAGTTTGTTTGATTCAGTTAATTTCTCTTTGAGAAGTTTTATTTCCTTCTCAGACTGTATCAAATCTTTACATAGTAATTTAAAATCTGTTTTAAACTGATCTGAAGTAAAATCAAATGTAGAGATTACCTGGTCTTCTTCAGACTCGGATTCAGCATCAGAATTGCTGCATGATGCATTTATTGTCATCAAACAAACTTCTTTGGCCTTTGCTTCCTCTTCATCTTCACTTGAACATGATGAAGATTCAGTTTCTGATTCACTCCAAGTTTCAGCTACAAAGCCTCTTTCCTTCTTTTTGTGTTTACCAGAAAAGGGTTTGTTGGAGTGCTTCTTGTAGTCTTTCTCCTTCTTCTTATCCTTCTTTTGATTTTTCAGGACACTCTAGAAGAATGTTTCCTGGTTTCCTGCAACCATAACAAACAATTTATTTAGTTGGAGTTTTATCATACCTTGGTTTGTCTTAGTTCCTTGATGATCTTCTCCTGAAGTATTTTCTTGCTATCTTGTAGAATTTTTTTTAGCCAGGAGACCCATAAGATCTTCATTCTGTAGAACTTGTTCTTCTTCATTTGCTAGGAAAGCAATGCTCTTTTCCTTCTTTACCAAAGGTGAAGTCTTTTGTTCAGCTTCCCTTGTTTTGATGAGCTGCTTATAAGATTTTAGCTTGCCCAAGAAAGTCTCAGTTTAAATCTCATTTACACTCCTGGCTTCTCTAATTGGCCATATTCTTGAATCTCATGTGCTAGGGAAACACATGAGAATTTTATCATTGACCTCTGTTAATGTAATATCCTTTTCCAAAGATTTCAGCTCATTAATTATGAGACTGAGTCTTGTGTACATATCTACAACTGACTCACTTTCTCCCTTTTTGAAATTCTCATACTGAGAAATCAAGTGGGGATCTTCTGTCTTTTCTTTCATCAGCTGATCTAGCTACCATTGCATTGAGGGAGTCCCAGATAGCTTTGGCTGAGGTGCATTCAGCAACCTTCTAAAAAATGTCATCAGACATTATTTGGGCTAATATGTTCATAGCCTTTGCATCAGCAATTTTTGCTTTCTTCTGGGCTTCTATCTATTCTGGAGGTGGTACAACACTAGTACTTATTGTTGCCAATGATAGAGGTGGACCTGTCAAAATAGAGTTGTAGATATCCTCATCAATAGAGTTCATGTATAACCTAATCCTTGCCTGCCAGAATGCAAACTTATTAAGATTGCACACAGGAGGTCTAGTGCTTGAATACTCTTTATTTTGTGCCATGATAAGAAAAACAGACTAGAGAAAATAAGATCTATTAGATCTGTTTGTTCAGGTGTTCGCTTGTAAAACCAAAGAACCAACCTCTGATACCAATTGAAAGTGAGGGATAGATCTGATTTACACTAGAGGGGGGTCAATAGTGTATATTAAAAACTTTAATTTATTTTTATAGCGGATTAAAATTAAGTGATATATATATAGAGAGAGATAAAAATCACAGCTCACAAATAAAGAAAGTAAAGCAATCACAGACGACACAAGGAAATTTATAGTAGTTCCCCAATAAATCTGTGTACGTCTACTCTTCTACCACCCTGGTAGGAATCCACTACAGGTTTTTGATCAAGTTCCCTGCCACCAGAAGATCTATTTTCTAAGGGAGATCTAGCAACCCTTTGAGCTTTTGATCAGGTGCCCAAATACCAAGCTTAAGTCTTTTGATCAGGTGACTTAGGAACCAAGAGGTTAACTTTTGAAGGGAGTTATAACCATGTACAAAGTTTAGGAAGTAAACTAAAACATGATGTTGTCTCCTCTTTCAAGAGTCTCTGAGAAGACTTAGTGGATAATAAAGCAAAAAGCTCCCCCTGATTTGAGTAGAGATTTGAGATCAGGAGGGGAGGCTTTTCTTTAAGGTTTAGGCCTTCTTGTATTTGACTGATGAAGACTTTGCACTTGCAGAGACTGAAGCAGATCTGATGAATATTTGTTGATCTATATTGATTTGTTGATTAACCTATTAGCAGCAATCTTCTAAAAGAATATATAGAATGCCTGAGGAGAATTCAAATATTTGAATTAAAACTATTCTTAAATGCCTGAAGCATCTCTGAGAATTGTAACTGCCCTGATAATTAATTAGATTAATAACTCTATGATAAATCCATATTTAATGCTGCCAGAAACGGCTATATTCATTAATATTTAGCATTAAATATCAGAGTATAACTGATAATAATTAAGACTTTAAAAATCATTCTGCCTCTGAATATAAAACTGCCAAAACAAAGAACACTGTAAGAGATTCGTCGAGCTGCGCCTGGAGATCGTCGAACTGAGCCTGGAGTTCGTCGAACTAAGCTTGGAGTACGTCGAACGGAACCTGGAGTTCGTCGAGCTGAGCTGTTGAGATATGATCAGCGTTCGTCGAACGGAGCCTAGAGTTCGTCGAGCTAAACTCAGAGTTAGAACTCTGAGTTCGTCGAACTGAGCTTGGCGTTCATCGAACAGAGCTCGGCTTTCGTTGAATAGAATCTTGCATTCGTCGAACTGCATTTCTCTGGAAATCTTCTGAGGAAGCAACCCTAGAAATAAACCTATGACCCTAGACTATACAAATTGGGTCAAACTAATCATCCTAAACAACAATAGTGATCCTAACCAAAATCAGTAATAGGGTTCCAACATCCTTGCAGATATTGTCGAAGCATGGCTTCATTCCACACTTCGTGCATTTATCCAATTAATTCCTTCATTGCAGACTCTTACTGTATTTATATTTATTTGGCTAACCAGCTGTGGTCTTCAGTATTTCTTGTACTCGGGTTTGGTAAACCTTTTTCTTGCTTTGTACTTATTACCTGATTATTTTCCTTTACCACTTGTATTTTCTTACTGAGGTGTTCTTATTTTTAATGCCTCAGGTTCAGGGCCATAGCCGTTGAGCGGCTAGGTTGGTTTGCTAGTGGACTGTTGTGTTACAGAGATTTTCCTCATTGTAGTGAGGTAGTGTTGAGCTTTCTTTGTTAGTACATACATACATACCTTCGGTGGGTTCGTGTCAGGATGTTGACGCCCACTGGTGGTTTTCTTTGAAATATTAAGTACTATGTTAAGCTGTTGAGTTGCCTTTTTTGTGGTTATTTATACTTGTTCTCTTGCAAATGTTTTATGCTAAGTTGAATGTTAGGTATTTTAACTTATAAAAGCATTACTACTAGTATCTCACATACCATCTTTCCAAAACTAAGATACTATTTTCTAAGCTAACGTAAAGACTACTTCTATAATTATAATAAATTTAGAGTCTTGCATGCCGCGGGTTATCCTTTGGGGATGTTTATGCTCGCGTAGGATGTTAAATCAACATAATTAAAGTATTTCCGTAGCGTATAACTATATTGTCACTCGTGGACTAATTGATCCACTAAGCCTAGGGATACGGCTAACTGCTTAACTTAAAACTGGATTTTCATCAAATAACTTATAAATCTTTCTAAAATGTGTTTAGTTGAGGTCTTGCCTAAACATCTATAGTGATCCCATGCTGACTGGCATCACGGCGCGTGTTTTCTCCTTACTCTGATATATCCTTTAGTGCGGAGAAAATGTGGGTTGTGATAGGCATGAAGATCATCAACCATATCTAATCCACCTGGACCTTCTCCTAGAATGACCGCACCCTCATCCTCTTCATGTTCAGTAGTAAGTGTGCCATGATGCTCAACATGTCCATACTCAAATCTACACCTGCAGTTCTATAGGAGCATGGCAACTCAATATGAATCATAGAGGTCTCATCAAACACTACATTAACAGACTCTTCTATAACTTAATTTTTCAAGTTATAGACCCTATAGGCTTTGCTGTGGTTGTTATACCTAACAAAAATTCCCTCATTGGATTTTGCAGCAAACTTTATCAAGTAGGACTTCCCATTGTTTATCATAAAGCACTTGCTTCCAAAGATTCTAAAATAGTCAAGATTTGGTTTTATGTCTTTCATAATCACATAGGGAGTATTCTTATATTACTTGATGATAGTGGCCCTATTTAGTACATGAAAAGCAGTGCTCACTACCTCAGCCAAAAAATATTCTAGGAGAAAAGTGTCACTAAGTAAAGTCATCCTAGCCTCTATGAGAGTCCTATTTTTTCTCTCAACAATCCCATTTTGTTGGGGTGTTCTTGGAGAAGAAAAAGCCTGAAAAATACCATGCTCTTTGCAGAACTCTGTTATGCTTTTATATTGAAACTCTGTATCATGGTCACTTCTTATTTTAACCACAGAACAGCACTTTTCATTCTGAATTTGCTTGACAAAGGCAACAAAGCTATCAAGGGTTTCAGACTTTTTTTAAGAAAGAACATTCATGCAAATCTGGAAAAGTCATCAACTATCACAAGAGTGTAGACTTTCCTACCTAGACTATGAACTGGCATATGACCAAATAAGTTTATATGCAAGAGGTATAGACACCTCTCAGAATCCTTGGACCCAATGCTCTTAAAGGAGGCCTTTATCTTTTTTCCCTTTTTGGCATGCAGAGCAAATTCCCTCTTTGGTGCATTTCATATTGGGTCCATTTCTGACCAGCTCTTCACTAAAGAGCTTGCTCATAGCCTTATAATTTAAGTGAGCAAGCCTCTTATGCCATTGCATATAATAAGAGTCTTTCTCATTTGCAACAAGGCACAATAGAGAGTTTGAATCAATACATAGGAAATTAAAGCAATAAATATTTCCACTCCAAGTGCCTGTCAGAATGACCTCTTAGTCACTTGACCATTTGATCAATCACTTATCCTTATGGAAGACAATAACATAGCAATATCACAGAGTTGGCTTATGTTGATCAGATTGTGTTGCAATCCTTTCACATAATCCACTTTTTTGATGGAGACTATACTATTAGTAATCATAACATAGCATTTGGTAACTCCTCTGTCTAAACCACCAAATATGACTTTGGGTCCATTCCTCGCTGGAGTGTAGTATTTTAGATGGCTCATTATTCCAGTCATGTGTCTGGAACATCCACTATCCAAGTATGTCACAACCCACATTCTCTCCGAATTTAGGAATTATCAGAGTATGAGAAAACACGCGTCATGATGCCACGTCGAGCAGGGGATAACTGCTGACGCTCAGGCAAAACCATCTACTAACTTTAAGAAAGAATTTCATGAGTTTAATGATTAGAAAATCAGTTATATTTTAGAGTCTGTATCCCTCGGCTCGGTGGATCACCTAGTCCACAGTTAAAAACTATACTTTACGCTGCGGAAAATACTTTATTCAGGTTTGACTTCCTAAGGAGTGCATAAGTGCCCCAAGAGGACAACTTATGCTATGCAAGACTCTACATTTATTGTATATTTATATAAGAAAACGAACTTTATACGTTGTTTGGAAAATAGTGATTTTAGTTTTATAAGCCATGCTGATCATGCGATATACTCATAATAATAGTTGTAGTTTTAAAATAACTAGAAACCTAGCATAAATCCTCCACAGAGCAAGTAGACTATCTCCAGAAAATGGTAGCAGCAAAAAGTAATATATCTAGTACAAAGGTAAAAAAAACTACCAGTGGGCGCACACAACCTGACACGAACCCACTGGCACATATGTATGTCTGTAAGAAAAGTACTGAAAAACTACCTCACGAACAAAGCAACAGGATCTCCAAAGTCCAAGAGACCACCAGCAACACCACCGCAACCTAGCCACCAAACTGGCTACTGCTCAGAACCTGAGGTATTCAAAAGGAGAAAGAATACCTCAGCAAGCAAAACAAGAAAAAACTACATGAAAGTGTCAACCAGGGAATAAATGAAAGAGGAAAACACACAGCAGTAAAAGTCACAACTGCCCAAAGAAAGACAACAAGAAATGCACTACGTGCGAGGAAACAGCATCAACCCTGCCCAGAAACTACATCTTGCAGAGTCTACTAAGCTACCAAGAGCCTAAAGTGCTGCAATCTACCAAGGAAGCAACTTCTAACACCCTAAGCTGTGGGAGATGGTAGTAGCAAAGACAAACAACATGGATCCGGGTTGGAGGAAAACTCTGTCCCCCAACCACTATTTCCAAGCCAACAAGCTCAAGGGTCTAATGTGAAAACACAAAAGACCTTCCACCCCCTTGCCCAGCCCATACCTGGAGAAAGATAGAAGAATAAGGGTGGCCTTGGCTAAATTAAACAACACCTCCCCCATGAAGAGCTTCAAACCACCACTACTAACCACGACCCACGATTCGGCCTTAAGGAAAGAAAAACATGGCCGACAAGAAAACTCAAAATATAATCAAGGAATTCACTCGGGAATGAAAATTGAGGTAGAGGAAAAGTGTTGGAATGACTCAACACGGCTTGGCGTTGAGTGGGACCCACTCAACGCCTATATAGACATTGGCGTTGAGTGAGCTAGCCTCACTCAGTGCCAGAACAAGCATGGCATTGAGTGAATTTCACTCACTAAACGCCTCCAGCAAGAACAACTCTGGCGTTGAGTGAGCTAGCCTCACTCAATGCCAAAAAAAGGCATGGCATTGAGTGAGGTACACTCACTCAACGCCCTGGTACTTAACCACAATCAGAGAAAGTGGCGTTGAGTGAGCTGGCCTCACTCAACGCGAAAATAGCAATGGCGTTGAGTGAAGCTCACTCACTCAAAGCCCTTACACTTTGCCGCAAAAGAGAACTACGGCGTTGAGTGAGTCCACCTCACTCAACGCCAAAACAGCAATGGCGTTGAGTGAGGTTAACTCACTCAACGCCCTTACACTTAGCCGACAAATAGGCAATTCTGCGGCATTGAGTGAGCTGACCTCACTCAACGCCAAAACAGCAATGGCGTTTAGTGAGGTCGTCTCACTCAATGCCAAAAGTTCTGGCCGTGAAGAAGGGATGTGGCATTGAGTGAGTCTGCCTCACTCAATGCCAAAGCAGAAATGGCGTTGAGTAAGGTCAACTCTCTCAACGCCACGGGACTTGGCCGCAAACTTGCCTTCGCCGTTGAGTGAGGCCACCTCACTCAACGCCAAACCAGGAATGGAGTTAAGTGAGGTTAACTCACTCAACGCCAAATTACTTAGCCTCAGAAAAGGCTATGGCGTTGAGTGAGCACACCTCACTCAACGCCAAAGTACTTGGCTGCACAGAAGCGACGGCGTTGAGTGAGTCCACCTCACTCAACGCCAAAACCGAAATGGAGTTGAGTGAGGTCGACTCACTCAACGCCAAAACAGTTAGCTTCTCAAGAAAACTGCGGCGTTGAGTGAGCTTGCCTCACTCAACGCAAAAAAACAGAAATGGACGTTGAGTGAGGTCGACTCACTCAACGCCAAAGTACTTAGCCGCTAGCAGGGGTTGTGGCGTTGAGTGAGTCCACCTCACTCAACGCCCCAGTACTTAGAAATATTCTTACTGGCTACAGCTGTGGCATCTAGTGTATGCACCACACTCAACGCCAAATCCGCAAAGGCTTTGAGTGTGTGCACTACACTCAACGCCGGCCAGACAGAACTCAAAAAGGCTCTTACCAACA
Source organism: Platanthera zijinensis (assembly GCA_039513925.1). Taxonomy (NCBI): domain Eukaryota; kingdom Viridiplantae; phylum Streptophyta; class Magnoliopsida; order Asparagales; family Orchidaceae; genus Platanthera; species Platanthera zijinensis. Next base: position 154,496,734 of record CM077080.1, on the reverse strand, counting down.
ACACAGCAGGCACCCCCTTCTCTCTCTCTCTCTCGGCTTCACCCGTAAGCCAACCAATAAGACAGCAATCTTGAATAAACTGATGGCATTACACCGGCGGGTTGAGCACCAATAGCACAAAGAAGGGGGGCTCATGGGAGAATCTAAGCCCTAAATTCAGCAAGAAAAAGGAGAACATGCTTGGCTTCTACCCTAGGGCTAACCGGGAAATTTCAACATTCAAGAAAACAACAATGGCAAGGTAAAGAACACCACTTGCCTCGATTTCCTGCGAAGCTTGGATGGCTTTCCCTCCTCTTACTTGGCACTAGCAGCAGCAGCACCTAAAACATACTCCCGTACATTAATGGCGGAAAAACCTCAAGACTGAAATCCCAAATCTCCTAAAAACTCCACGAAAATCGAATATCTTACCGTCGAAACGTAGATTTGAGCGAGAGCAAGACAACGCCGCTTTCAGAATCGAAATCCATCCACGAACACTCCCGAAATCACCGTCCGAAAGTTAGGGCAGCCCGTCGTTCCGCCTCTAATTTCCGCCAAACAAGAACAGTGGTTTTCTTTTGGTCTTGGGAAGGAGGAAGGATAAGTGGGCCCGCCACTTCTTAATAAGGCTTTTATAACTGCTTAGCTATGTCGGTTCAGCCTAACTGCAGCCCAGCCGCCGGTTCACTCAGCTTAAAAATCAAATTTCTAATTTGATTTTACTAATAGCACACCCAAAACGACGCGAAAACCGAACTACCTCGGAATTCGACGAAATTCACACCATAGCTAAATACCCACGCTACGAACACAACGGCGAAGTCGAAATTAACTTTTGACAAACAGAACTCGAGTTATAACCTCCTAAAGCCAAAACACAAGCATCCCCCAAGAGGCCACACCGGGTCACCCAAAACGACTCGGCTTGCTAGGGAGATCTTGCCCATAGGCTACAAAATAGGCCACTCAGTTCTAAGAAGCTAAACCACACTCCACAAATGGAACAAGCCACGAAGACGCTTCACCGTAACGCCGAACGAGAATAAAATAGTCGCAGAAAAAACCGGGGGCATTGCAGACACTCCCCCTAAAAGAAAGTTTCGTCCCGAAACTTTACGCACAGCACTCCTACTAAAGAAGAAAAAGTAAAAAATAGGAGTTACAAGAAGGAAAACATACCGATCAAAATCAGGGAAACAGGTGAGGGTAAGCTTTCCTTATAGCCGACTCTAGCTCCAAAGTCGCGCTCTCCAAATCCTGATTCCTCCAAAGAACTTTCACCATTGGAATGGACTTCCTTCGCAGCACCCGTTCCTGAGTATCCAAAATACGGACCGGCACTTCAACAAAAGAGAGGTTGGGCTCCAACTGGGGCACAACGTCCAAGACTTGCCCACTACTGCGCACACACTTCCGCAATTGACTAACAGGGAAATCATTATGAACACCTGGGAAGTTTGCTGGCAAATCCAACCTGTAAACTGACACGCCAATCCGCTCCAAAATCTTAAAAGGGCCACATACCTCGGGTCCAATTTCCGATTCTTACCAAACCTCTTTACACCCACCATCGGGGAAACCTTAAGAAAAAAAGGTCCCCTACAGAAAACTCCAAGGCAGGCCTACGCCGATTGGCGTTCTTCTCGTACCTCTCCTGAGCTATTCGAAGCTTCTCTCGAATAAGCTTCACTGCGACTTCCATTTCCTCAAGCGCATCAGTACCCAACAAAGTCCTCTCACTAGCCTCAGCCATAAAACAACGGAGTTCTGCAGCGCCTCCCATACAAGGCTTCAAAAGGAGCCATCTGCAAGCTTTCCTGATAACTGTTGTTGTAAGCGAATTCCATAAGTCCCAGCCGCTCATCCCACGCTCCACCGTGGTCTAAAATGTAGCATCGGATCATATCCTCAACTATCTAGTTCACCCGCTCCGTCTGCCCATTTGTCTGTGGGTGATAAGCAGTAGAATACCTCAGATCCGTTCCCAAACCCTCCTGCAAACTCTGCAAAAAGGAGAAGTAAACCGGGAGTCTCGATCAGAAATGATACTCACAGGCACACCATGCAGTCGGATGACTTCATCCAAGTACAACTCCGCTATCTTCTTCATCGGGTAATCAATCTTATATGGCACGAAGTGCGCACACTTCGTCAGTCTATCCACTATGACCCAGACAAAATCAAATCCCCTCGGGGATTTCGGTAAGCCCATGATGAAATCCATAGATATACTTTCCCACTTCCAAGTCGGGATATCTAATGAAGTCAACTTTCCACCAGGCCTTCCATGATCGGCCTTCACACGCTTGCAAGTGTGGCACTCAGCAACAAACCGGGCGACATCACCTTTCATGCCATACCACAAGGCAATTTGTTTTAAGTCACGATACATCTTTGTAGATCCTGGATGGTAGGCAACGCTAGATCCATGAGCCTCTCTGCATATCATACTTCTAATGTCCCCAACAGCGGGGATGAAAAATCTACCGCGGTACTTCAAAGTACCCGCATCATCGATAGCAAAGTCTGGCAACTCCCCCTTCTCGGTCCTGGTGAATAAGTGCAGAAGATTCGGATCATCCTTCTGGTGCAGTCTGGTCAAAGAAATCCAGGACGGCTCTGCCACTGATAAACTACTCTGCAAGCCACAGCATCCCACTGATATATCCATAAGGAGAAACTCCTCCACTAAACGATCGGTGGTGAGATTAAAGATCTTTCCCGTCTTTCGGCTCAGGCGTCGGCCACCACATTGGCCTTGCCTGGATGATACTGGATCTCTACCTCATAATCGGCCACATACTCTATCCACCGCCGCTGGCGCAGATTAAACTCCTTCTGCGTGAACACGTACTTCAGGCTCTTATGGTCAGTTAAGATGTTGCACTGAGCCCAATAAAGTAGGTGTCTCCACAGCTTCAACGCATAAATAACCGCTGCGAACTCGAGGTCATGCGTAGGATAATTCTTCTCATGAGTCTTCAGTTGCCTTGACCCATAGGCAATCACCTTTCCAACCTGCATTAACACACAACCCAGACCTACATGCGAAGCATCCACGTAAACATCATAATCCACCCCTTCAGTAGGCAGGGTCAGAACGGGAGCAGTGCACAATCTCCTCTTTAACTCCAGGAAGGCTTCTTCGCACCTCTCGCTCCAAACAAAAACCACGTTCTTCTGAGTCAGCTTGGTAAAAGGTGCAGCTAGGGAAGAGAAACCCTCCACGAACCTCCTGTAGTAGCCAGCCAACCCTAGGAAACTCCTGATCTCCTTAAGCGTATTCGTCCTACTCCAATCCATCACCGCTGCGACCTTTTCCGGTCGACCGAGATCCCATCCTTGTTCACCACGTGGCCTAGAAATGAAACCTGAGGCAACCAAAATTCGCACTTGCTAACCTTGGCGAATAACTTGTGATTCCTCAACTCCGATAGAACCAAGCGCAGATGCTGCTCATGCTCCTCAGCACTGCGAGAATAAACCAACACGTCATCGATGAAGACCACCACGAACTTGTCTAAGAAATCCTTGAACACCCGGTACATCATATCCATGAAGGCTGATGGTGTGTTGGTCAAACCAAACGACATCACCAAGAACTCAAAGTGTCCATGCCTCGATCTAAACGCAGTCCGTGGAATATCTGCCTCACGGATCCTGAGCTGATGATAGCAAGAACGAAGATCGATCTTGGAGAACACCGTGCTACCGCGCAACTGGTCAAACAAATCATCGATCCTTGGCAGAGGGTACCTGTTCTTAATAGTGACTTTGTTCAACTCCCTATAGTCGATGCAAAGCCGCATTGACCCATCTTTCTTCTTCACAAACAGCACAGGAGCACCCCTAAGGCGACGAACTCTGCCTGATAAATCCCTTTGCCAATAGCTCATCCAACTTAACTCGCAACTCCTCTAACTCACGAGGGGCCATCCGATACGGCGCCTTAGCAATAGGACGCGTACCCGGCTCTAAATCAATCACAAACTCCACATCTCGCTCGGGAGGAAGACCAGGAAGATCATCCGGAAAAACATCGGCGAAACCACGAACAACTGGAATCTCCTCCAAGCGCGGTACACTAACAGCGGTCCCAACACCGAGACCAAACAAGCAAAACAATCCGAAAGAAATAGCTTCTGAGCACATACCGCAGAGATAACAGGAGAATCCTGGCACAGATCAGCATACACGCTTCCTGGATGACCGTCGTCCCTGATGAAGTCCAAGCGCTTCCCCTTGCACTAAATGACTGCATCATACCTAGACAGCAAGTCCATGCCCAAAATAACATCAAAGTCCTCCAGATCAATCATCTTCAGGTATGCCTTCGCAAGGAAGTCCCCCAACAAAACAGGGCAATCTAACATTCCCAAATCTGACAACACAGATTCACTAGAGGGGAACTTGACATGGAAGGTATCCCGAACTCGATCTAAAGTCAACCGATGTCGCTCCACAAAGGCTCTAGCCACGAACGAGTGGGTAGCGCTAGAGTCAAAAAGAACACGCGTTCAGCGGTTCTTCACCTTAAATTTCCCTTTAGGAGCATATAAAACTAAGGAACTACCACAACAATACTGCAAACATTCTAGTAAACAAGAACAAAACCTTCAGACTGGAAAGACAACTAACCTGAGATGACCTGAGTCGAAGCTTGAGCCTCCTCAGAAGAGATCACGTTTGCTTTCCCTTTTCCTTGTCCACCCGCTGAGGTGGAGGTAGCGCCTGAAGTGGAACTGCATGAAGAACAGGCTGGGCCTGAGGACACCTAGCCTTGATGTGTCCCTTCTGCCCACACTGATAGCAGACTTTATCCTTGGACCAGCACTGGGCAGTATCATGCCCGTGTCGCTTGCAAATAGAACAGGAGACATCCCTCCTAAGAGCACCCTGAATCGCATGAACCTGCTCCTTCTTCTGAGCTGCTTCCTTCTTGAAACATCTCTCGATAGGGTGGCCTGACCGGCCACAGATGCTGCACACCACTTTGCTCTTCTTTCCTGGAGCAGCACCGGGTACCTGGGGTTTCTTCTCCTCCACTGACTTCTTCTTGTCCTTCCTCATTTGCTGGCCTCTGCTCTTTGCGGTCTCAATAGCCTCCACCTTCAGAGCTGCCTCCACTACTCCTGCATAAGTCTCTGACCCATAAGCACTGGTCAACTGTTGCACCTCGCTCCTCAAACCACCGAGAAATCGCTTAGACCATTCAGCCTCAATGCTGACCAATCCAGGGGCAAAACGACTCAACTTGCTGAACTCTATCTCATACTCACCCACCATGAGTTTCCTTTGCTTCAGATGGAGGAAGTCGTTCATGAGGCGGTCACGCTCGACTGAGGGTAAGAACTTCCTCAACAACATCTCCTTGAACACCTCCCAAGAGCATCCAGCTACCAAGCTCTCCTTCTCTCTCAGCCACCAACTCTTAGCCAAACCTTTAAGCTGATAGGCGGCTATCATCACCCTCTGATCATATGCAATCCCTGAGTACCAGAACATCTCCTCCATGGAGATCAGCCAGTCGTCTATCACCATGAAATCTGCCTTCCTATCATAAGTGGGAGGGCTCAGCCTCTGAAACTGCGAGATGAAGGCCATCTCTGCTGGCACCACATCTGGAGGTCTTAAGGGTGCAGGAGGAGGAGGGACAGCTAACCCCCCTGCAGGACCTTGCACTCCTTGAGTCTGACCTGCCACAACCGCCTCCAGGGACTGAATCTGGGCCTGCATCTCTACCATTTGTCTGCTCATGGCATCGCTACTCTGTCGCAGGCTCTCGATCACCGCGTCATTCTGAGCTCCAGATAACTCACCCTCAGACAGGGGAGTCGATCTAGTCGAAGGACGTCTCGCCATCCTAAAATCATAACAACACTAGTTAGATCCTAATACAATGGCTAGAACCCACTACAAGTACAGACAATACATATATAGATATAATCTTAAAGCTGCTAAACTTGCTCTAGGAGTTTATCTTTTTACAAAAATTGATGTTATGCCCTAACCTAAGATGGTTAACCACCATTCTAATTCATGTGCCTAGATCGGGAATGCATGACTTTATATTACTTTTGACTTGAAAGCTTATGTGTGTACATATGTCATCCTGCAAGTCTTTATCTTGGCACGCTGTGCTTATGCAATGTTATGCTATACATGATTGTGATATGCATTCTAAAAGGCCCTAATGCATGTTATGAGCGTCGTATGCATGAAAATGTTATGCATCCCATACTACATAACATTCGCATGCAACGAAAAAGAAAACGTGCTAGACGCAGCAATGTGGTGAGGTTATGCATCCCATACTACATAACCCTCACATGTTCCCCCTATGGTGGATCCATATACGAACACATATTATGCATTCCATACTACATAATATGCCCCGTATACTTCATGTTATGCTATGAGTGTAGTGTTCGTGCTTTTGCCAAGACGTGTTGATGACATATCAGTGTGTGAATGACATGATGCTGAACTAAAAAGCAATCATAGGAAGGTTGCCTGACTAACTCGTCAAACAACCTCCCTCTGATACCAACTGTCACAACCCGCATTCTCTCCGAATTTAGGAATTATCAGAGTATGAGAAAACATGCATCATGATGCCACGTCGAGCAGGGGATAACTGCTGACGCTCAGGCAAAACAATCTACTAACTTTAAGAAAGAACTTCATGAGTTTAATGATGAGAAAATCAGTTATATTTTAGAGGGTGTATCCCTCGGCTCGGTGGATCACCTAGTCCACAGTTAAAAACTATACTTTACGCTGCGGAAATTACTTTATTTAGGTTTGACTTCCTAAGGAGTGCATAAGTGCCCCAAGAGGACAGCTTATGTTATGCAAGACTCTACATTTATTGTATATTTATATAAGAAAACGAACTTTATACGTTGTTTGGAAAATAGTGATTTTAGTTTTATAAGCCATGCTGATCATACGATATACTCATAATAATAGTTGTAGTTTTAAAATAACTAGAAAACTAGCATAAATCCTCCACAGAGCAAGTAGACTATCTCCAGAAAATGGTAGCAGCAAAAAGTAATATATCTAGTACAAAGGTAAAAAACTACCAGTGGGCGCCAACAACCTGACACGAACCCACTGGCACATATGTATGTCTGTAAGAAAAGTACTGAAAAACTACCTCACTAACAAAGCAACAGGATCTCCAAAGTCCAAGAGACCACAAGCAACACCACTACAACCTTGCCACCAAACTGGCTACTGCTCATAACCTGAGGCATTCAAAAGGAGAAAGAATACCTCAGCAAGCAAAACAAGGAAAAACTGCATGAAAGTGTCAACCAGGGAATAAATGAAAGAGGAAAACACATAGCAGTAAAAGTCACAACTGCCCAAAGCAAGACAACAAGAAATGCACTACGTGCGAGGAAACAGCATTAACCTTGCCCAGAAACTACATCCTGCAGAGTCTACTAAGCTACCAAGAGCCCAAAGTGCTGCAATCTACCAAGGAAGAAACTTCTAACACCCTAAGCTGTGGGAGATGGTAGTAGCAAAGACAAACAACATGGATCCAGGTTGGAGGCAAACTCAGTCCCCCAACCACCATTTCCAAGCCAACAAGCTCAAGGGTCTACATGTGAAAACACAAGGGACCTTCCACCCCCTTGCCCAGCCCATACCTGGAGAAAGATAGAAGAATAAGGGTGGCCTTGGCTAAATTACACAACACCTCCCCCATGAAGAGCTTCAAACCACCACTACTAACTACGACCCACGATTCGGCCTTAAGGAAAGAAAAACATGGCCGACAAGAAAACTCAAAATGTAATCAAGGAATTCACTCGGGAACGAAAATCGAGGTAGAGGAAAAGTGTTGGAATGACTCAACACGGCTTGGCGTTGAGTGGGACCCACTCAACGCCTACCTAGACCTTGGCGTTGAGTGAGCTAGCCTCACTCAGCGCCAGAACAAGCATGGCGTTGAGTGAAGTTCACTCACTCAACGCCTCCAGCAAGAACAACTCTAGCGTTGAGTGAGCTAGCCTCACTCAATGCCAAAATAGGCATGGCGTTGAGTGAGGTACACTCATTCAATGCCCTGGTACTTAACCACAATCAGAGAAAGTGGCGTTGAGTGAGCTTGCCTCACTCAATGCCAAAACAGCAATGGCGTTGAGTGAAGCTCACTCACTCAACGCCCTTACACTTAGCCGTAAAAGAGAACTACTGCATTGAGTGAGTCCACCTCACTCAATGCCAAAACAGCAATGGCGTTGAGTGAGGTTAACTCACTCAACGCCCTGGCACTTAGCCGCAAAATAGGCAATTCTGCGGCGTTGAGTGAGCTGACCTCACTCAACGCCAAAATAGCAATGGAGTTGAGTGAGGTCGTCTCACTCAACGCCAGAAGTTCTGGACGCGAAGAAGGGCTGTGGCGTTGAGTGAGTCTGCCTCACTCAATACCAAAGCAGAAATGGCGTTAAGTGAGGTCAACTCTCTCAACGCCACGGGACTTGGCCGCAAACTTGCCTTTGGCGTTGAGTTAGGCCACCTCACTCAACGCCAAACCAGGAATGGCGTTGAGTGAGGTCAACTCACTCAACGCCAAAGTACTTAGCCTCAAAAAAGGCTATGGCGTTGAGTGAGCACACCTCACTCAATGCCAAAGTACTTGGCTGCACAGAAGCGACGGCGTTGAGTGAGTCCCCCTCACTCAACGCCAAAACCGAAATGGCATTGAGTGAGGTCGTCTCACTCAATGCCAAAACAGTTAGCTTCTCAGGAAAACCGCGGCGTTGAGTCAGCTTGCCTCACTTAACGCCAAAAAATAAATGGCGTTGAGTGAGGTCGACTCACTCAATGCCAAAGTACATAGCCGCTAGCATGGGCTGTGGCATTGAGTGAGTCCACCTCACTCAATGCCCTAGTACTTAGAAATATTCTGACTGGTTACAGCTGCGGCGTTGAGAGTATGCACCACACTCAACGCCAAATCCACAAAGGCTTTGAGTGTGTGCACCACACTCAATGCCGGCAAGATAGAACTCAAAAAGGCTCTTACCAACAACACAGCAGGCACCCCCTTCTCTCTCTCTCTTGGCTTCACCCGTAAGCAACCAACAAGACAGCAATCTTGAATAAACTGATGGCATTACACCGGCGGGTTGAGCACCAACAGCACAAAGAAGGGGGGCTCATGGGAGAATCTAAGCCCTAAATTCAGCAAGAAAAAAGAGAACATGCTTGGCTTATACCCTAGGGCTAACCGGGAAATTTCAACATTCAAGAAAACAACAATGGCAAGGGCAAGAACACCACTTGCCTCAATTTCCGGCGAAGCTTGGACGGCTTTCCCTCCTCTTACTTGGCACTAGCAGCAATAGCACCTAAAACATACTCCCGTACATTAATGGAGGAAAAACCTCAAGACCGAAATCTCAAATCTCCTAAAAACTCCACGAAAATCGAATATCTTACCGTCGAAATGTAGATCTGAACGAGAGCAAGACAATGCCGCATTCGGAATCGAAATCCGTCCACGAACACTCCCGGAATCACCGTCTGAAAGCTAGGGCAGCCCGTCGTTCCGCCTCTGATTTCCGCGAAACAAGAACAGCGGTTTTCTTTTGGTCTTGGGAAGAAGGAGGAAGGACAAGTGGGCCCGCCACTTCTTAATAAGACTTTTATAACTGCTTAGCCATGTCGGTTCAGCCTAACTGCAGCCCAGCCGCCGGTTCACTCAGCTTAAAAATCAAATTTCTAATTTGATTTTACTAATAGCACACCCAAAACGACGCGAAAACCGAACTACCTCGGAATTCGACGAAATTCGCATCGTAGCTAAATACCCACACTACGAACAGAACGGCGAAGTCGAAATTAACTTTTGACGAACAGAACTCGAGTTATAACCTCCTAAAGCCAAAACACAAGCATCCCCCAAGAGGCCACACCGGGTCACCCAAAATGACTCGGCTTGCTAGGGAGACCTTGCCCATAGGCTACAAAATAGGCCACTCAGTTCTAAGGAGCTAAACCACACTCCACAAATGGTACAAGCCACGAAGACGCATCACCGTAACGCCGAACGAGAATAAAATAGTCGCAGAAAAATCGGGGGCGTTACAAAGTACCATATTGGCATTTGATGGGTACTTGGACTACCATGCAATCACAGATTTAGTTTACCTTAGGTACCCAAAAGGATTTGGGTCATTGGTCCTTGTTAGCATAAAACTGAACACTTCTTCCTGTAGCAGCCTTGACATGAAGTCTTAACTTTGCCCTTGGCATACTTGGATTGTGCCAATAGTCTATGACAAAGTTTTCTAAGATGTGTGTAATCAATCAGCCCTTTTCTATTCAGAAGGAAGTGTAGCAGCCCTCTTTTTGTTTCTTTCAGCAAGAATCTGGCTCAAAGTTAGCCTGTCAGTAGGTACACTTGGTTTATTCTGATTTATAGCAATAGATGCCTTCTTTACAGCTGACATGGTGTTGATGGCATCGAAAATAGCCAATTGAGGCTTACTTACAGTCATGCTCCCAACCTTACTCTTTGTAGAAGGAACTTGGGAGGTGGCCACACCCTTATCCTTGAGAGTGGGTGTTGGAGCACCAAACACAAATGGTCCATGATGGATCATTTGAATTTCTTTATGGGGAGCCTTCAGTGAACTCAACCCCATGCACATTCTTCTTCCAATATAAGGTACACTTGTACTCTTACAAGAAGAACTTCCATTCTTCCAGTGATCATGCATGTTGTCATGGTCATACCTGTTAGAAGGGGCAATAACCTTTAGAAAGGTGGTCAGAGGCACAATTGGAGCATTGCCTTTCCTTTAGGTATGGACAGCTCTAGTATTCCACTTGGACCCCAATCGACTCTTATTATTTTGATAGGTGAAAGATTCAATCAGTGTCAGTAATGTCTTGGGCTTGGAAAACTCAGCCACTAGCACCCGATCTTTGAGGAGCTTTACTTCAAGATCCTTGATGATCATGTTCTTCTAGCTAATGTGCATATTTGGATGATAGAGATTGTCTTCAACTAACTAACTTCCCTCCTCATTTGGGCTAGCATAGAAGCTAACTCAGACAGTAAGGAAGTAGTTGCTGTAGAGAGGCAATCTCTTCAGCTTGTCTCTTGACAATCTTCTTACTCTTCTTCAGAGCTTCCAGGATAGCACCATATTTATCAATCAATTGATTGGCATTCTCATCAGATTCTGATCCATCATCCACACTAGATGAACTGGATGCCTCAAAGTTTGAGCGAATCTTATAAATAGAAGGGGAGTTGGGAAGAGAGAGTACCTCATTAGGAATAGAATTGTCTTAATTATCTTCAGTAAGGCCATGAGGCTGAACTCTTCATCATCATCACCGTCACTATCAATAGAGGATAGTGGTGCTCTTATGCCCATTATAGAAGTAGGGAGATCGTCCTCCTCTTCAATAGAAATAAGACCAATATAGGACTCTTCTTCTTCTTTTGATTTTGAAGACTCGGAATCACTGTCCAACAAGCAAGACTTCTTCTTGGCCATGAAGCTCTTGTCAACCTTCTTGTTCTTATGATGCTTTTTGTCATCAGACTTCCTGTTCTCCTTTCTCTTGACTGGACAGTCAGCAATGACATGTCCAGACCTATTGCAACAATAGCAAATCACATTAGTCTTAAATTATTTGTTCTATTTAGAATCATACATTTCCTAGAGGGGACTTTTCTAAACTTCTCTAGGTTTGTATATGGCTTTTTGGAGTTAGAGATAGAAGAGCCCTTGTTCTTCCACTATCTCCTCCTACTTAGCATCTTTTTGAACAGTTTGGAGAACAAGGAAAGTTCACCATATGATAGATCATCCCTTGAAGTGTTGTGACCTGAGCATTCTTACTCAGCATCCCTTCTTAGAGGAAAAGGAATCTTCTCCCTACTTTTTCTTGTGGCCTCAGCTTTGAAGGCCACAGTATTCACTCTATTGATGGACTTGGCAGCATCCTCTTCAGCTCTTCTGGAGTTTAGCTACAGCTTATGTGACAACAGCTTCCCAAATAGATTTTAGGGCAGTGTATTGGCCAAGTTACAGACTTCCCTGATGACACCGATCTTTATATCCCATTCTTTATTGAGAGATCTCAAAAACTTGTCATTCAGCTCATAGTTGGTGAACTGACTGTCATAAGTGATCAGGTTGTTCCCAATCTTGAAGAACTTCTCAAAGCACTCAGCTATGGAATCCTACTTTCTTTTCTTGAATGCCTCATACTGCTGGTTAAGGAAGAATTTTTTGCCATCCCTCACTTACTTGTCCCTTCCATATAGACAATTAGTGAATCCCACATCTCCTTGGAAGTTTTGCAATGGACCAAGTTCTGGAATGTATATTCATCTATTGCACTCACAATAATATTTTGGGTCCTCATATCCATAGTGTCAAGAATAACTTCATCCTTAGTCATCTCAATATATTTTTTGGGAATCTAGATGTTGGCATCTTTGGCAGAGACCTTCGTGGGAATGAAAGGTCCCTCTTGAACTGTAATGTAAATCCTAGGGTATGAGACTTCCATGAATAGCTTCACCCTCTCCTTCTAGATCCAAAAATAATTCTTCCTACATATAGGAAGTTTCATAGAACCCAACTCCTTGTGGTTCTCACCTAAAGCCATGATGATATGCTTCTTGCTACCCTTGGAGATCTTATTCATACTGTTAAGCCCTTTTTGAACAACCTCCCTCTAATACCACTTGAAAGTCTTTTCAAAGGGTAGCTAAACTCCTAGAGGTGGGGTGTGAATAGGTTTGTTTTAAATCTTTTGAATCTTTTCAACTTTAAGTTTGGTATGTGTTTGTGTTAGTAGTTAGCTTTCAAGATCACAAAACAACATACAAGATTTACAATGGTTCCCTTATCTAGGATACATCCACTTTCCCCCTTCACCTATCTAATAGTGTATTAGATTCGTCTAACTCCTCCTTTATACTCGGCTCTTTGAGCATACACCTTAGATCCCTCGATATCTTATAACTCAGGGTTCAACATCTCCTACAACTCAGATCTTAACCAAGATCCTACCTCAGAAGGACCCTACCTCAGAGTTCAAAAACCACTATCTCAGACTGCTTTACAGTCCTACAACTCAGCCTTTATAATTCAGGATTACAACGCAAATCTAACAGAGATCCTACAGGTTTGAGTAAAGGTTTGATGAAAATTACACTGGAGAAAAATCTCTGAGTCTTCTTCCTTGACTGTGTAGAAAATAGTCCTCCTTCACAATAACAAGAAAGTATATCTTCAATGTTGTATCTGAAAATGAGGAAAAGATCTACCTTAACTTTAGAGGGGGGTGAATAGAGTATTTTAAAATAATTCACAATTAAAAAGGTAAAGCCCTGGAAGACTTAAATTTATGTATATGTGTAAGGTGCTTGCAGTGAAGTAAAAAACTAAAGCAAGAAATAAAGAATCACACAGCACACAGCAAAGACAAACACACAGCAACCAGAAGACACAAGGATCTATAGTGGTTCCCCAACAACCTGGGTACATCCACTCTTCTACCACCCTTGGTAGGAATCCACTACAAGAAGGGTTGATCAGGTGTCCTGGGCACCAATGAGCTTTTGATAAGGTGCTCAAAAACCAAACCAGATTTTTTGATCAGGTGTCTTGCCACGACTGAGTTTTGATCAGGTCTCAGAAACCAAGAGTTCACTTTTGAAGGGAGAGATAACCCTGTATAGATGGTGGTAAAATAAAAAGGTGAATGATGTCTTCTCTATCTCAAATCACTGAGAGAAGACTAGTGGATTGTTGATGTTGTCAAAGCTCCCCTTGAGATGTAGAATAGTTCAGGAGTGAAAGCTTTGCTAGGGTGATAGGTCTTAAGATGCTTCATATCTCCAGCAGAAGATGATTCCAGCAGATGCTGAAATGTTTTGTGTCTGGAGTCCTTGATGTTGAAGCTTTTGAACACTTGAAGATTTGGAGGAGTTGAGTAGCAGAAGATCTCCTCTATAGCAGAATTTTCTTGTGTTCTTGAAGATTCAGTAGATTTGAAAATCATAAAAGATGAACTGTTGATCAGAGAAGTTGTATTGTTCAATCTTTTGTGTAGTAATTTAATTCTCCTATATCTCTTTGTATTCTCTGTGTATTGTTGTTGTTATTATTATTGTTATTGTTGTTGTCTCTATTCTTTTCTGCAGGAGTATATCAAAAATCTAACTTAGATGGTCGTTATTCAGTCATAAATGGCTTCCATAAATGACAACTGGCTCTAGGGAAAGTCCTAAGTAACATTCCATTTAGTCCTTCCTTGAAACTTGCATCAGATTGCTTGAAACGGCTAGAAAATCCTTTGTAATAAATGCAGAAAATAACTCTGAAGGAATTTTAATTAACTCCATAACTGTCTTTGAGTTTGAATTCTGAAAGCATCGATCTCTCACAGAAATCGTCGATCTGAGCTCTACGATCGTTGAACTGAGCTCAGAGATTGGATTTACACAGCAGACAGAAAACATCGACCTGAGCTCTACGATCGTCGACCTGAGCTCAGCGACTTGGAAAATAGCTGAAGACAAAACGTCGATCTGAGCTCGAAGATCGTCGACCGATGTTCGACGATTTGCAGAGTTTAGCTCAAAGAACGTCGAACGGAGTTTGACGTTTCGTCGACCTGAGCTCGACAAAATTATCTTGTCTCAGTACTTAGTCCTGATCTCTGAATGGTCCTGGGGGTAGCTCAAAACCTAAGTTCTAAGCCCTAGACTCATTCTAATTTTACCTTTTCAACTATACAACTAGGTCAAACAATTTTCCTAATAACATAGTGATCCTTGCCCAAATTAGTAATAGGGTGTTCCAACAATCTCCCCCTATTTGGGTTAGGATTACTATTTACAGGACATAATCAGGAAATGCAGAATCATACATACAGAAATAGAAAAACTAAGCTAACAAGCAGAAAAGGTAATCAAAGCAGCATTGCAGAACTCAAAAGGAAATCAGCAAATGTTCAGATATAGATGTACTGTCTTCTTACAGAATTCATTTCCTTTCACTGCCTTTCTTAAATAAAATCTCCCTGTTGGGATTGAGAGCATCTTTCTTTGATCTTCTGTCATCTTTTGCACCTAAGGAGGTTTGGGATCTGGGCCTTGAAACTACAGCCTCAGGATGAAGTTTCATGTAATCTTCTGGATCAAAGAACTTTCTTGAAGCATATCTCTCCAGTTCTGTCTTTCTTTGTTCTGAAAGTGTAGTGATGTTAGAATTATCTTTCCCTTGTTCTCTGGCCTTTTTCAACTGATCTAGAGCAGCAAGCTCTTTCATCCTGGCAGTCCATGATAAAGGATTGTTTTCTGGATCCTCAAAAGGAATTGAAGGTTCATATCTATTTATGGTTTCTGAAGCAGTAGATGTTCTTGTAACAACAGTATCTCTGAGTTTGTAAGTAAAAGGACCTTGAGTTGAATCCATATGCCCTTGTCCTTCCCTTTGCCGTTTGGAATAGGTTCTATATTCTCTCTGACTTCCTCAGTGTTGTCCTCTTCTTGAATGATAACCTTTTTGATACTGTCCTCTGGGCTGATATCTTTGAGAGGGTTGAGAGGAACTTTGCTTTGAATCTGAAGATTAAAATGCAGAGCCTCCACCAGATCCTGAATCTGGAGGAGGAGGAGGAGGAGGAGGTTGATACTGAGAGGATCCTTTCTCATACTTGTCCAGTTTCCTTTTCTTCTTCATAGCCTTTGACTGATTTTTGGAATATTGCATCCAGGGCTCTGTAATCTGGCAGTCATGCAGAATATAATATGGTATGTCATTTGCATCTTTGGCCTTGGCAGGAGGAACTCTCATCATAGCTTTGCTTCTATCTTTCCTCTTTTTGGCAATGGTGCCAGCAGATTCATCAGATTCAGTATAGAATTTGTCACTGTCAGAGCTCTGTGGTCTGTCATAAATATCATCAATTCTTTTTATGTATTCCTCTTGAAGTTTGGATTTCTCAGAATCAGCAGGAGCAGGAGGTGTTGGAACAGCAGCAGGAATCTCAGCAGGAGCAGTTGGAATAACAGACACTTGTGGAGCAGTTGCATCAACAGGATTCTCAGAAACTTGTTCTTCCAGATAACTTGCCTGTTCTTCAGCAACAACAGTATCAGCAGACAGCATCTCAATATCAGTAGATTCAATAGAAATATCAGCAGCAGCAGTACTAATAGTAGCAACAGTTTCCTCGGCCTTAAAAGACTTGACATAGGATATGATCAGGCTGGGATCACATACAGAAATAGGCACAATGGCATTAGTGAGGTCTTCAACTCCCTGAGTTGGTAAGCTTCTTCTGTGAAGAAGATCAAAAGCAGATAACAGTGACTTGAGGTCAGCTGTTAGAACTGGTTCAGGAGCAGCAGGCATTACTTCAGCTTCATAAGGCATCTCCCCCTGCCTTGATTCAGTCATGACTGGATCAAGGCACTCCATATATGGAACTTCCTGAGGAGAGGAAAAAGAGGTTAGCCTATCAGATAGCTCCTTTATTGATTGCATGAGTGGAGCCATGGTGGTCTCCAGCAGGCTTACTAGCTTGGGGGCTAGTATCCCATATAGTCTATCTGCTAAAGCTGATAAATCCACTTGCTCAAGTGGGCTTGAGTAGAGGTGGAGGATGGAATTGCTTGAACTGATGGTGAATGGGCTGCAGTTGATGCTGTGGTGGATGGGATTATTGATGGTTGAGATATAGAGATGGTGGAGATGGATGGTATGGGTGTTGAGATGGATGGAGTGAAGGATGGTTGGGAGAGTATATCATGAAGAAGTTGTTGGTAGGAGGAGGTAGAGGGAAGCTCAAGAGGAGAGGAAGGGGAATCATCCATGAAGTAATGGAGTGGATGGAATGATTCTGAGGTGGCTGGAGGTGAAAGAGGTGATGAGATGGTAATGGGGGAAGAGATGGTTATGGTTGAGGAAATTGTTGTGGTTGATGTGGAGGTGGAGGTAGAAATAAGAGGAGGAGAAGGAGGAGCAGAGGTGGAGGCAAGAAGTTCTTTCATGAGGTCTGGAGCTTGAGGGGAAGTGACTACAGGAGTCCTTGTGCCTGAAGCTATAGTAGTCCTGGCAGGTTTGATGATCTGCCTGTCCCATTTCCCAAATAGGGCACAGGTTAATCTTTTAGATGCATTAATGTGCATCCCATTGGAAACTAGCAGCTCTGGGCACCTGGAGTGCAAAAAAACCCCTAAAATCCTCCCAAAATTGACAAAACTTTTAGTAATTTTCTTCTTGATCAAATCAAAGAAGATTGTTCCCCAATTCAGATGTTTCTTGTCCACTATGGCTCCCATCAGACAGAACTGATACCTTGATATGGTATCATGTGCTGAGTGCTTAGCCAGCAGCACTTTCCCCACAACATCAGCCAAAAAACGAAATTCAATAGATAGATTCTTTTTCAATAACTTATTAGGGTTTGCAGTAGAGTGACCCATTCTATCAAACATAGAATCAAATTCTTCTCCAAACATACCAGTAGAATCATCTCCAGAACTTAAGTTGAATACCTCAGTCAGAAGGGTAGGGGCAATTGTACCTGAATCCTGCTGATAGAACCGACTAGGGTATTCTCATCCAGATTGTTTGTAGTAAATACCCATTCCTTTATTTTGTCAGCCGCAATCTTCATTCTGGTCGACATAATATCCACTAGCTGTTGTTCCTTGAATAGTTCCAGGATATCCTTGAATATTTGGTCGTTGTCGTCGAATGAATCCATATCAATATCAAACCCGGTATCAAACTTCATCTTCGCGAGAGCCGTAACATTCACCGCTATTGAAGACCTACAAAAAAAATTACCAAACGCAACCAAGTGCAGTAGAGTTTGGAGGGAAAGAAATAAATTGCAGAGAGTATGAATGCGCAATCGAAGAACGACGACGAAAAATGATTTTTATATTAGGGTTCGACGGCGGAAAGGAAAGATCGTTGAACTCCGTTCGACGATCTGGGCTTCTAATGGAATCTGAAGAGTCTTCAATAACGTCAATCTCCGTTCGACGATAATGGAGAGCGTCTAACTCCGTTCGACGATCGTTGACCAGAGGAAGATAGCCTAGCGCTGCGTGGAAAACGCTGAACTCCGGTCGATGCTAATTGGAAAGCGTCGATCTCCGTTCGACGATTTTTGGAAAAATGTCGAGCGTAGTTCAGAAAAAAAAACAGAACCTACAGACACTAGAAAATATAAGTTTTTAGCCTAGTCTTGGTCTGTTTTTAGATTTAAAAAATCTTGGGATTTATTTTAAACTTCCTCCATCTAACATTCCTAACTGATTTAGGAAGAAGGTGTGTTTCTTTTCATCCAAAGGTTTGGTGAAAATATCTCCCTTTTGCAAATCAGTTGGGATATATTGAATTTAAATTTTTTTTCTCTACATTGTCTCTTAGAAAGAGATGCATAATCTCTATATGCTTTGTCCTACTATGGAGGACTGGATTTTGTGCTATGGAGATAGCACTAGTATTATCACAAAATATTTTTGACCCTTCTAAGTTGTAGCCATAGTCTAGGAGCTGGTTTGAATCCACAGAATCTATGAGCAACAACTGCATGCTGCCATGTATTCAGCTTCAGCAGTTGAAGTGGACACTGATGTCTGTTTCTTACAGAACCAGGAGACAAGTCTGTCACCAAGGAACTAGCAAGTTCCAATGGTGCTTTTCCTGTCTACTCTACATCCAGTATAATCAGCATCTGAAAATCTAGTTAATTCAAATCCTGAGTCTTTTGGATACCAGAGTCCTAGATTTGGACAACTTTTCACATACCTGAGAATCCTCTTTACTAAAGTTAAATGTGACTCTCTAGGGCTTACTTGGAACCTAGCACATATACATGTAGCAAACATTATATCAGGTCTACTAGCTGTAAGGTACAATAGAGAGCCAATCATTGCTCTATATGTTGTCTGATCAACATGTTTTCCATGTTCATCAGCATCTAATACAGCATTAGTAGGCATAGGTGTTTTCATATAAGATGCTTCAGACATACCAAATTTCTTAACCAGTTCCTTTGCATACTTGGTTTGAGAAATGAATATGCCTTCAGCATGTTGTTTAACTTGCAATCCTAGAAAGAAGGAAGGCTCGCCCATGCTACTCATTTCAAATTTAGAATGCATTAGGTTGGAAAACTTCTTGCACAAATTTGAATAAGTAGAACCAAAGATAATATCATATACATATATTTGTACTAGTAGGGTATGGGACTTATGGGTTCTCATAAAAAGAGTTTTGTTTACTCTACCCCTTATAAAATCATTTTTCAGAAGAAAGCATGCTAAGGTCTCATACCATGCTCTAGGAGCTTGCTTGAGACCATATAATGCTTTATGCAATTTGAAAACATGGTCAGGATAAGTTGAAGAGATAAAACCTTGAGGTTGTCTAACATAGACTTCTTCTTTGATGTCTCCATTAAGAAATGCACTCTTCACATCCATTTGGTAGACCTTGAATCCTTTGTGAGCAGCATAAGCAAGGAATATTCTTATGGCCTCTAACCTTGCCACTGGTGCAAAGGTCTGGTCATAGTCTATCCCTTCTTCTTGAGAGTAGCCTTGAGCAACTAGCCTTGCCTTGTTCCTTACAATAACTCCTTGATCATCCAACTTGTTTCTGAACACCCACTTTGTTCCAATAATTGAGTGATCCTTAGGCCTTGGCACTAGTTCACAAACTTGATTACTCTCAAATTGATATAGTTCCTCTTGCATAGCAATGATCCAGTGTGGATCTTGTTCTGCATCTTGAATGGATTGAGGCTCAACTTGAGATAGAAAGCAAGTAAGCATCAGGTTCTGGTTGACCTGATTTCTGGTTTGCACACCAGCTGAGATGTCTCCAATCACTTGGGAGATTGGATGATCTCTTGTTGTTACTAAATCAACAGGGGGTGTTGATTATTCACCAACCATTGTTTTTGTTTCCTCTCTTGGAACAACAACTGGCTCTTTTAGATGTTGCACATCCTCTTCATCATCACTTCTCTCATCCTTTTACTGGATAGGTGGAAGAGCTGTATCCTTTTCTTTAACTTGTAATCTGTCTATACTTTCTAAAAGAGAGTGTACCTGCATAGGTTCTATGGTAGAAGCAGACTTCTCCTTATAAAGCATGTTAGTATCATCAAAAGAAACATGAACAAATTCTTCTATTTTAAGAGTAGATTTATTATACACCTTATAAGCCTTGCTGATCATGGAGTATCCCAGAAACACTCCTTCATCAGCCTTAGCTTGAAATTTTACTAAGTATTTCTTGTCATTATTGTGAATATAACAAATACAACCAAAAATTTTAAAATAGTTTACTTTAGGTTTCTTCCCTTTGAGCAATTCATAGGGAGTCTTGCCCTTCAGTTTATGTATTAGGATTCTGTTCAACACATAGTTGGAGGTGTTCACTGCCTCAGCCAAAAAAGATAGAGGTAGGTGAGCATCTGTCAACAATGTAGTAGCAGATTCAATTAGGGTTCTATTTTTCCTTTCAGCTACCCCATTTTGTTGAGGAGTTCTAGGAGCTGAGAAAGTATGTCTGATCCCTTCACTCTGACAGAACTCTTGCATAAGAAGAGAATCAAACTCTGTCCCATGATCACTTCTGATCAGGGCAATATGAGTATTGAACTCAATCTGTATACATTTGAGAAACTCTGTCAGACACTTAAAGTTATCAGACTTCTTCCTCAGAAAGAATACCCAAGTGAATCTGGAGAAGTCATCTACAATCACAAAAGTATAAGATTTCCCTCCTAAGCTTTGCACTGTAATGGGTCCAAAAAGATCCATGTGTAATAGATACAAAATCCTAGGTGAATCACTCTTATTAAGTGACTTAAAACTGTTTTTAGTTTGCTTGCCTAATTGACAGGCCCTACAGAGTCCTTCCTTCTTGTAGGGGCCAGAAGGTAGTCCTATAACAAGGTTGTCCTTGGACAGCCTAGCAATGGTTCTAAGGTTTAAGTGTCCTAGTCTCTTATGCCATAAATCATTTGGTTTGCAAACTAAATTAAATAAGCAGATATCTATGTTGGTTGAAAGGAAATCTACAAGATAAATGTTACCTTTCCTTTTACCTTTTAACACTATTGTGTTATCCTCTGACTTGATCTGGCATAAGGATTTGTTGAATATCACTTGATATCCTTCATCACAGAGTTGACTGATGTTGATTAGGTTGTGCTTCAGTCCTTCCACATAAGCCACCTTCTTAAATGTGACTGAGCCAATCTGAACAGCACCATATCCTTTTGTTTGACCAAAGTTTGAATCTCCAAAGATCACTTTGGGTCCAAGTTTGGATTTGAAGGATGTGAGATTGTACTTTCTCCCTGTCATGTGCTTTGATCACCCACTATCCAGATACCATTGTTGGTTCACTTCTGGATAGGTCTTCACCTGCACATAATTAGCTTATATGTTTTTGACCCAGTTTACCTTGGGCCTAGGTTAATATCCTTTAAATTCAGAAATAAAAGACATCCCTGGCTGACTCTTATATCCTTCAGGATGGTATCTCTTAGGAGGTACTATCCATTCAGTATAAGGGTTGAAGCTTTGGGATGAGGGACTTCTAGGATTGACTTTAGATTTACCTCTGAAAGAAGGTTCAAAGCTTTGAGCTCCGTTCGACGATCGTCGACCTGAGTTCGACGATCTTGGGTCAGATCGTCGAGCTCCGTTCGAAGATTGACTATACCAGAGTTTAGAGTTCAGAAGTCATCGATCTGAGTTCGACGATCCAGCCTTGGATCGCCGAGCTCTGTTCTACGATTGTCGAGCTCTGTTCGACGTTTTCTGTTGAACTTGATTTTCCTTAGGTAAATCTGGATTCTTCCTAGCTACCTCTACATTACCCTTTCCTTTATCAGAAATAAATTTAATTGGGGTTGTTAATACTATAGGTTGGCTGGACGAAGCACCTAAGCCCAGTGTACTATTGAATCTTGAGTTCACTGTGCTTGTAATGTCCATCAGTCTGATGCTTCTCCCATTAAGGGATTCTTCAAACTTCTTTGCCTGGGATAGCTCACTTTTCAGTGAAGCTATCTCCTCCCTACAGCATTCTAACTCCTCAGAGAGTTTTAGGTTATTTGACTTTAGGATACTGTAGTCAGATAATTGATTTCTGAGAGAGATTATCTCTTTCTCAGACTTTAGCAAATCTAAACACAGTGTCTTAAATTCAATTTTAAAGTCCTCAGAAGTAAAATCAAAAGAGTTTATTACCTCATCCTCTTCAGATCCAGTTTCAGCTTCAGAATCAGACTCTTGTTCTGCATCAGAGTTTTGCTGGGAGGCATTGATTGCCATCATGCAGAATTCTTTTTCGTTAGCATCATCCTCATCATCACTTGAGCTGGATGAGGCTTCTGATTATTCTTCTGTATCATCCAGCTTTCAGCTACAAACCCCTTCCTTATATGTTTATTTTTGCTGGAGAAGGATTTGTTGTTGTTGTTTCCCATGGAGTCCTTGTCTTTTCTCCTATCTTTCCTGCCCTTCTTGTCCTTGTTCTGATTTTCTGGACAGTCAGGCACAATATGGCCTGGTTTCCTGCATCCAAAACAGATTATTTCTTTATTATTTGATTTGTCATACCTTGGTTTCTCATGCCCTCTTGATGACCTCTTTCTGAAATCTTTCCTGGCCATTTTATAGAATCTTTTGGCCAGCAAACACATCAATTCTTCATTGCCTGTGACCTTGTCTTCAGGCTTCTCTCCTATGTCTTTGAAAGCTATGGTCTTCTCCTTTCTGATGACTAGAGAAGTAGTCTTTTGCTCTTCTTCCCTATTCTTAATGAACAGCTCATAAGATTTGAGCTTGCCCAAAAGAGCTTCTGTAGTTATTTTAGTTAGACTTCTGGCATCTTTAATTGGCCATATTCTTGAATCCCAAGTGCTGGGGAAGCACATTAGGATTTTGTCATTTAGTTCAGTGAGTGTGATCTCCTTATCCAATGTCTTCAACTCACTAACTATCAGACTGAGCCTGTTGTACATATCTGCAACTGACTCAGCTTCTCCTTTCTTGAAATTCTCATATTGACTTATGAGATGGGATCTCCTGTCCTTCCTTTCATCAGCAGATCCTGAGATAATTTCAGATAACTTGTCCCATATCTCTTTTGCTGAACTGCATTCAGACACTTTTTGGAATATCTCATCAGACATGGTTTGAGCAAGAATATTCATAGCCTTTGCATCTGCAACTTTACATTTCTTTATTTCTGTATTTGTTCCTGAAGGAGGTGGAACAACACTTGTTATGGTGATCACTTGAGGTCTTGGAAAAACTGTCAAAATAAAGTTAAAAATGTCCTCATCAATAGAATTCATGTAAAGCTTAATCCTTGCCTTCCAAAGTGCAAACTTAGAGAGGTTGCACACTAGAGGTCTGGTGCTAGCATAATCTTTGTTCTGTGCCATGGTTTTGTATGAAAATAAATATAATATAAAAAGTAATAATTATCATATATAGAAGGTTTATCTTATCAAGGATCTTTTGGTTCAGGTGTTTGCCTGTTCAACCAATCTATTGAAAATTCAGATGTTGAATAACCAACCTCCCTCTGATACCAATTG
This sequence comes from Platanthera zijinensis, assembly GCA_039513925.1. Classification (NCBI taxonomy): domain Eukaryota; kingdom Viridiplantae; phylum Streptophyta; class Magnoliopsida; order Asparagales; family Orchidaceae; genus Platanthera; species Platanthera zijinensis. Next base: position 154,473,097 of record CM077080.1, on the reverse strand, counting down.
AAAGTGAGGAAAAGATCTATCTTAACACTAGAGGGGGGGGGTGAATAGAGTATTTTAAAATAATTCACAATTAAAAAGGTAAAGCAGTGGAAGACTTAAATTTATGTATATGTGTAAGGTGCTTGCAGTGAAGTAAAAAACTAAAGCAAGAAATAAAGAATCACACAGCACACAGCAAGACAAACACATAGTAACCAGAAGACACAAGGATCAATAGTGGTGTAAGACCCCCCTCCCGGAACACAACACACGGCACGAGGGGAGTCTTATGCCCGAAATAGCCGCCTTGCGGTAGCACTAACACACGGGTTAGCCTTTACCACAAGACGCCTATTCCGCCGGCTACAATCCATATCACAACAATTATGCCAACCCAACCATAACAGAAAAGTAAAAGCAAAAGCAGTTCAGTTCACAGCTAAGTTTAAGTCCAAAAGTAGCGGAAGATAACAAGCACAACAGGCTTGTACAAAAGAACAAGAGTCTAGAAATGTTTTGCCAAACGGCTACATGAAAACACTCACGACTGTCACTGACGGTGCCGATGGCACCACCACCTCAGGTCCTATCATCCGGGCCTGGCTGTCCTGCTGCATAGTCCGTCGCTGCGCTACCTGCGGGGTTTCCTCCTAAAAAGGAAGACGTAGCAACTGTTAGTCATAAGACTAAGTGGCTTCACATCCGCTCCCCCGGCGACTCCTCGGCACCGGGCGGAGAAAGGAACAAGGTACAATATGTATATATATAAGCAAGTAAACAAGCAGATGACTGTAAATATAGTGGAGTATAAACTACGCTACACAACTAGCAGTTCTACAAATATCAATAATATATGACAGCAGGTATAATTAATCAGAATAGTAACTTAACTTATAAGAGTGCCCATACAAACTTATAAGTTAAGGATCGGGTTAACAGTAAAGTAACTCATCGTATAGGAGTGCCCATACAAACTTATACAATGAGGATCTTGTGTATGCAATGAATGACATGATATGAATGTTATGCTATGACCGAATCATGCGCACGCACATGCAAGTTGCTATGTCGACACAGACTTGAAGTTCCCACTTTTCGAGCAGGTAGCTAACCTCTCAGGCGTCGTCCGTCGTGGCCAGACGGTGACAGTGGAGCGGGCGTCTCCACTACTAGGTGGTATCACACTACCTATCCTAGGCCCCCGTACGCCTCAACGCTAAGAACACAACAGCGGAGCTCACATGCGTACTACGGCTCAGAAGGGGTCTTGGGTAAATGTGCACCAAGAACACAGCCCAACCTGGCCTTTGATTTCGAACCGGATGGAACCTCGGAAACGCACGAGGTGCAAGCCCAACCGTTCTCATGGCGCGGAGGAGATCTCGGTTTATGGACACCAAGTATCTAACCCTACCGCCCAAGGTCTACCCATTGGCTCCCATCGGTGTGACGACTGGCGAACCCGTAGACCTGCCACAGTCATTATCTCAATATCGCGACACGATGAATCGTCGCACATTACATGGCCCCCAAACAACTCACTCGATGCTACCCGTAGGGAGACTTCAACTCTAAGCATCGGTGGTTAATAAACCCCTTGGGCTCGGATTACAGTTACAAAATACTCCTCACATAGTACTCATCATGTTCACGCCCACCTATTCAATAAATTCACCTCAACACTACGCATAATAGGTATGTTCAACACCAAATTGTATAAATATATCATATACCAATCTCAACTCCTAATATCTAGCCTTCCCATCCAATCCATTTCTCTACCAATATATGGTTATACCTTATTACACAACCAAATGAGTAACCATGCTAAATTATAGTAACAACAACATTATAGATATATGGGAGCAAGACAATAAATGAGCAAATCACAACCATTGCAAGAGTGCTAACATTATAAATTAACAAGTGCATTAACATAGGATAGCCCAATACTAAAACTGGGATTCCCGGAGCTATAGGAATCCGATCACAATGCACAACCCCTCGTTGGAAAGGTATTCGCGAGGGCTACGACTTTTGTGTTGAGTCGATCGCCCAGATCTGGTCACAACATACCAGAAATTCAACTCGAATACGTACAGGAAACAGTTTCCTGTACAGGAATTTTCCCGAACGCAGCGGACTCGAACCCGCTTTCCCGTGGCTACAGGTATCGCATGGAAACGTGCAACCACTCGTTGGAAAGGTAATTTCAAGGGCTACGACTTTCGTGTTGAGTCGATCACCCAGATCTGGCCAGAACACCTCCGAAATTGGCCACGAAGGTCGCTGCGTGCAGAAATCAGATTTCTGCACGCATCTTAAGGCGAGATGAACGGCATCCGTTCATCTTCTTCCTTGCAACGACCTCGCATAAACTTCTCCAGAAATCGCACCCAACCTTATTTCTCCTTTCAAAGCCAAACCCTCAATGAAAACCCCTCTCATCTCCACCTTGAATGATGAGAAGGTTGAGGGAGACTAAGCCTAGAAAACCTAGGCATGGCTTATCCTAAGAACTCTCCTCCTCACCATCAAGACTCTATGGAGTCGATGTCTCTCCTAAAATAGCTATAGATCTAGCACCAAGGGAGAGGGGAGGAAGCTCACCTCAAGTCCAGCGGTACCACCATGGCCGGCCATGAGCCTCGCACTCCTTCGCGGCGGCATTGTTTTTCCCTTGACGGCGGCGGCGTTTTGATTCCTCCAAGGATGGCTCCGGCAAGCTCTTCCTCCTCCTCCAGCCAAGAACTCTCTCAGAAATTTCGGGGCCGAAGAAAGGGGAATGAATGCTAGGGTTTCACAACTTTTTCCTTTTTATACACCGCAGACACGGGTAGGCACACGGCCGTGTTCCTACCCGTGTGCAGGTGACACGGCCGTGTTGCCTGCCGTGTTCAAGGCCGTGTTCATCCCAGAACAACTTTCTGGCGGGTCGGGGTTGCGGCACACGGGTAGAGACACGGCCGTGTCTCGACCCGTGTCCTTGGCACACGGCTAGGGACACGCCCGTGTCCCAATACCCGTGTACCTCTCTGACTGGTAAGCCTAATTTATGAGGCACACGGGTATGGACACGGCCGTGTCCATACCCGTGTCAGCCAGAATTGCCATTTTGCCTTGTTTTCCTCATTTCCCGTACGTTCGCACCTGTTCCCCCACACCCCCATTGGGCTCACCATAGCCCCCTTGACTCAAATACGCAATCAAGGGGCCTAGCGCGAATTGGGACGTTACAAGTGGTTCCCCAACAACTTGGGTACATCCACTCTTCTACCACCCTTGGTAGGAATCCATTGCAGGAAGGGTTGATCAGGTGTCCTGGGCACCAATGAGCTTTTGATAAGGTGCTCAAAAACCAAATCATATTTTTTGATCAGGTGTCTTGCCACCACTGAGTTTTGATCAGGTCTCAGAAACCAAGAGTTCACTTTTGAAGGGAGAGATAACCCTGTACAGATGGTGGTAAAATAAAAAGATGAATGATGTCTTCTCTGTCTCAAATAACTGAGAGAAGACTAGTGGATTGTTGATGTTGTTAAAGCTCCCCTTGAGATGTAGAATGGTTCAGGAGTGAAAGCTTTGCTAGGGTGATAGGTCTTAAGATGCTTCAGATCTCAAGCATAAGATGATTCCAGCAGATACTGAAATGTTGTTTCTGGAGTCCTTGATGTTGAAGCTTTTGAACACTTGAAGATTTGGAGGAGTTGAGTAGCAGAAGATCTCCTTTATAACAGAATTTTCTTGTGTTATTGAAGATTCAGTAGATTTGAAAATCACAAAAGATGAACTGTTGATCAGAGAAGTTGTATTGTTCAATCTTTTTTGTAGTAATCTAATTCTCCTGTATCTCTTTGTATTCTCTGTGTATTGTTGTTATTGCTGTTATTGTTATTATTATTGTTGTCTCAATTCTCTTATGCAGGAGTATATCAAAAATCTGACTTAGATGGCCGTTATTAAGTCATAAATGACTTCCATAAATGACAACTGTCTCTGGGGAAAGTCCTTAGCAACATTCCATTTAGTCCTTGAAACTTGCATCAGATTGCTTGAAACGGCTAGAAAATCCTTTGTAATAAATGCAAAAAATAACTCTGAAGGAATTTGAATTAATTCCATAACTGTCTTTGAGTTTGAATTCTGAAAGCGTCAATCTCTCACAGAAATCGTCGATTTGAGCTCTACGATCGTTGAACTGAGCTCAGAGATTGGATTTACACAGCAGAAAGAAAACGTCGACCTGAGCTTTACGATCGTCGACCTGAGCTCAGCGACTTGGAAAATAGCTGAAGACAAAACGTCGACCGGAGTTCGACGATTTGCAGAGTTGAGCTCAGAGAACGTCGAACTGAGTTTGACGTTTCGTTGACCTGAGCTCGACGAAAATTGTCTTGTCTCAGTACTTAGTCCTGATCTCTGAATGTTCTTGGGGGCAGCTCCAAACCTAAGTTCTAAGCCCTAGACTCATTCTAATTTGACCTTTTCAACTATACAACTAGGTCAAATAATTTTCCTAATAACATAGTGATCCTTGCCCAAATTAGTTATAGGGTGTTCCAACAGTATCGGCTTGTGCTGTGAAGATCTTTTGCAGAGCTCTGCACCTTCTTCAAGCTTGAGAAAATTTCAGTTTTATGTGGCAGACTTGAAGATGAATAGTGAAAATGTCTTGAGATCTGCTAGCTGACTTTTAAAGAAAGAATTAGGGTTTATAGAGATCGTCCAAAGTCCTTGCTCAAAAAAATTTCTATAAAGTTTGACCCTACTTTGCTTTTATATGACGGCCATGGAAATGACTCTATGCCTCTTTTAGAACGCAGCATGGGTAACTTTAATTATCCTTTATCCCTAATAACTCTATCGGAGAAGTACGGCGTTCTTTGTCTTTTACTACTCTATCTGCTTTAATTTGAATTAAAGAATGATGACAGCATATTTGATGTTTCCCCTGTGGACTTAGAAAAAATCTTCCTGACAACCAGTACAGGCGTTGAGTGTAGTTATGTGGCTCAACAAATTAGTTGTAAAAGGTTAAGTCCATAAGCGTTGAGTGAATAGCCTTCACTCGACGCATTTACACTTAGCAGAATTCTGCCTTAATGAATTGCTTTTGACTTCAACTTCTTTCTAAAGCAGGGGTTAAATGAACTGCCTTCACTCAACGCATTTACACTTTGATTGCTTCCCTTTATGTAGGTGTCGAGTGAACGGCCTTCACTCAATGCATTTACACATTGACAGCTTCCCTTTCTGTAGGTGTTGAGTGAACGGCCTTCACTAAATGCATTTACACTTTGACAGCTTCCCTTTCTACAGGAGTTGAGTTAACGGACTTCACTACAACGCATTTACACTTAGCAGAATTTCTGAGTAGGTGTTGAGTAAACTTCCTTCACTCAACGTATTTCAACTTGGACGGAATTTCTTGAGTAGGCTGTTTACCCAGAAGACCGTTATTCAGTTTCTCCCTTAAGATGAGTCAAGGGTCCGATTCTTGACCGCGTAACCGCGAGAATGTGGCAATCAGCAAGCCATTTTTTCGTCTGAGAGTCGTCGGTCTTTTTATTGAAGACCGCATAGCCGCGCGGTTAAAAGCTTATCTTCTTTCTTCTCTAGCTGTGCATCCTGTCACCGCTGCCCGCTCTCCTTTCCCTCAGGCAGCCAGTGATTCTAGCGCCTGCCTGCTCGGGCAGGACCCTGAGCCTATAAATAGTCATGAACAGTACTCTCTAGGCATCGCGAATCGAATCCTCAAGCTGCCGTCTGTGGCAGCGGTCTCGAATCCTTTGCTAAGCGGGTTACTGTCTGATCGGGTGCTCCTTGGTTCTCTAGCGACCAAGAGACGTTCTCGACACGAACATTGAACAAATGACCTTCAGATCCGAGTTGTCCATGAATCCGAGCAGTTTTGATATGTCGGACAGGCGATCCCCTCACTACTCTCATTCTCATCATTCTAACCGCGCGGGGTCCTCAGAAGAATCCCTCTGAAGGGCGCTCGAACAATCTCGCCAGGAGATGGAGCGAGATAGGTTGGAAACCGACAAACTCCTTGATGTAATCGGCCAAGCTCTAGCAGATCTTAACCAATGGTTAGCAATGCCTCCAGTCGTAGCACCCGTGGAACCCGCAATCTTTCCGACCCCCGCGACCAATCAGCCTGCCTTCCAGCCATATCAGACCATCGCGCAATCGCAGCCCCAGGAAGACAAGCTAAATCCTTTCATGGGTTACTTCCAAGATACCGCCCGGGTAGGTCCGGCTAATAGGTTTGATTTCGAAGAAGACCGCCAGCCCGGCATACCCGCTGATTTTCCAAATTCTAACTGCACCTCACCTTTAACCCCGGCTGAGATGGAGGACCCGTCTCCGTTTGTCACGCGGATAAGGCGAGAGCCCACACCGAAAAATTTCAGAGAACCTCGCTTATATTTTTATACCAGCGCATCTGATCCAGTCACGCACCTACAAGCATTCGAAGATATCGTTGGCCTTAGATGCCTGATGGACGCGCTAAAGTGTAAGTTGCTGGTGACGACTTTTGATGGGCAGGCTCGAGAGTGGTTTCACGAGCTTTATCCTTGCTCAGTAAACTCTTTCATCGGGCTCTGCTAAGAGCTTTTATTGAGGTTTTCAACCTCCAAAAAAGGAAAAGTGGTCCTGTGGCTCTTTTCAAAATTATACAGAAGGAGGGTGAAAGCGTGGCGCGATTTGTAGATCGTTTTCAAAGGGAAATTCTGGAAGAAGAGAATGTCGACCAAGATTATTATAAGGTCACCCGAATCAACGGCCTCCAGGAAGGCCCATTAAAGTTCAAAGCCACGACAAAGGCTTCGGCAACTTATCAGGCCCTAATCGCTCTCGCGAACAAGTTCATTGAAGGATAAAGTGCTAACCCAACCTATATTTTTACTCTAACCTCTATGGAAGATGGTGGCGGCTAAGGGAGTTCTTTCACGGCACGCCACATTCCAAAACCTTCCTGTCATGAACATCAGTCCTCACCCCAAAGGGGTAGAAACTTTTGTCATAAGAGGCCATTCCTCAACCATCAGCAGTTCCGAGAGCGAATGCTGCCATTGGACACTGCTCCTATTTCGGTAGTCCCACAAGTCCTCCCTATTAGTCAACACGGAGGGCCTCATGTTGCGAACATGAATTGGGAGGAAGTCGCTGAAGTCTAGCAAAGAAAAGACTTCACAAAGGCCAAACCCCGGGGAGAGGTAAGAACCACCAGCTCTAAGAATTTCTGTGAATTTCACAAAGAAGAGGGGCACCCTACAAAGCACTGTCGGGCCCTTCGCTTTTTGGTGAGAAGATTGGTTTCAGAGGGAAAAATGTCAGACCTTTTCTGTAAAGAGGCTCCCGCCAATTCAAACACCTCAAAGGGCAAAGAGGTGGTTGTGGTACTCTAGGAATGTGAGGACGTCGCTGACATTGGCAGCCTAGGTAATATGAATTACCCGAATGATTGTGTGGATGTTCATGATGAAGGAACCCTCGGGCGACTTTTCTGCATCCACAGAGGGGGAGGCCTCGAATCAAGCCGAAAATCTTCCATCTCAAAGTTGTGTAAGCAGGAGGTGGCTATGACTTCTTCCTTGACTCCGACCAGAGAACTCGTTGCTTTTGGTCCAGATGACCTCTCATCCATCGCAGACCCATTCAACGATGCGGTTGTTATCTAAGCCATCATCAAAAACTTCACAGTAGACAAGATTCTAATAGATACGAGAAGCTCGGTGAATCTCTTGTTCAAGAAAATGTTCGAGGCCCTAAAGATCGGGAAACCTTTGTCTTCCACCGAGGGGCCACTCTATGGCTTCTCGGGAGAGAAGAAGGAAGCAGAAGGAAACATTTCGCTACTAGTAACTTTGGTGGGAATCACCAAGATGATCTGTTTCGTGGTAATCGACGCGGCAAGCAGCTATCATGCGATTTTTGGAAGGCCTCTACTAAACGAGTATCGAGCAATTGTGTCGACTTACCATCTGGCTATCAAATTCTCTACTCAAGGAAAACAGTATCGGGTCAGGAGTAACCATCAAGTGGCCTGAGAATGTTATGTGAAAATGGTTAACATGATCGAGCAGGTAACCCCTCCGGCAGTCACGGCGGTTGAGCTATGAGAACCCAAAGAGAATGCGAAGGAAGGACTCCATCTGGAGGCTTCTCAACCTACCGAGAAAGTACCCATCGCTGAGGGAGAGGAGAAAAAGCTCTCCATTAATGCGGAGTTATTAGAAGAGGAAAAAAGCGAATTGATTTCTTGTCTCCTGAAGAACCTCGACATCTTCGCGTGGTCTCCTGAAGATATGCCCAGATTGGATCAAGACGTAGCTTGTCATCATCTCAATATCGACCTGAAGTATAAGCCTGTGCAACAAAAGAAGAGAGACGTTGCAATAAAACTGGCCAGTCCAATCCGGGAGAGGTCACCAAGCTGGTAAAGGCTAAATTTGTTCAAGAAATACAATATCCTGCATGGATATCGAATGTTGTAATGGTGCCAAAACCGGGGGGAAAATGGAGAATGTGCGTAGATTTCACAAAACTCAATAAAACGTGCCCCAAAGATTTCTATCCCTTGCCTCGAATAGATGCTTTAGTAGATTTTGTGGTTGGTTATTCTGTTATGAGCTTTTTAGATGTGTTCTTTGGTTATCACCAGATTAAGATACACAAACCCGACATACCACACACGTCTTTTATCAAAAATGAAGGGTGTTTTTGTTATCTTGTGATGCCTTTTGGGCTTAAAAATGCAGGAGCTACCTATCAGCGCATGATGGATTTCTATCCTTTTCGTCATATTTAGAAGATCTTGTAGAAACCTTCGCAACCCTACGAAAGTTTAGGATGAGTCTAAACCTGTTGAAGTGTGTTTTTGGTGCCAGCCAAGGGAAGTTCCTTGGTCATCTCCTTACCCCTGAAGGGTTGGCTCCAAATCTTGATAAGGTAAAAGCTATCCTGGGTATGGCACCTCCTCGCTCCCCAAAGGAGGTCCAATTGAAAGTGAGGGTAAGATCTACCTTTACTCTAGAGGGGGGTGAATAGAGTATTTTAAAATAATTTTGCAAATTAAAAACTAATTGGCACTGGAAGACTTAATTTAATTATAGTGTATTGTGATTACAGTAAATAAAATAAAGTAAAGCAAGAAAGTTAATTCATAGCACACAACAAATAAAACACAAACAACTAGATGACGTAAGGAGTTATAGTGGTTCCCCAATCAACCTGGGTACATCCACTCTTCTACCACCCTAGGTAGGAATCCATTGAAGGATGAGTTGATCAGGTGTCCTGGGCACAAATGAGCTTTTGATAAGGTGCTCAAAAACCAAACTAGATTTTTTGATCAAGTGTCTTGCCACCACTGAGTTTTAACAAGGTCTCAGGAACCAAACACAAAACTTTTGAAGGGAGTTCTGAATAACCCTTTTACAGCAAAAGAAAATAAAAGGAGTGAAGGTGTTCTTCTCTATCAACAATCAAAGAGAAGACTAGTGGTTTTTTTGAAGTCAAAGCTCCCCCTGAGATTAGCAGTAGGTCAGGAGAAGAAGCTTTGCACATGGTGATAGGCCTTCAGTAAATTGAGATCTCCAACAATTGATAATTTCAGCAAAGACTGAAATGTGTTGTGTCTGGAGTCTTTGATTGATGAAGCCTGAAAAACTTGAATCAGAGAAGAGAACTGAAAGAGTAGAAGGGATTCTTCTCTGTGTGTTGATCTCTTTCTTTGTTCTATTGCTTGTGTTCTGTAAACACTCTTACTGTATAATCTTGTAGAATTCTTGAGAGATATTCTTCTTGATTTGTTTTTGTTCTCTGTCTCTATTGTCTGCAATGATATTATGAGATCCAATCTCCTAGATAGTCGTTAGCCAGTCATAAATGACTTCCTTAATTGATAGCTGTCTCCGGAGAAAATTCCAATGAAACATTCCCTTTTAGTATCCTTGAAACTTGCTCCAAATTGATTGAAACAGCTACAAAATATTCTGCATTAAATGATGGATATGGAAGATATTTGAATTCCATAACATACTGATTTGAAATCCTCAAATCGTCGATCTCTCAGGAAAATCGTCGATCTGAGCTCGACTATCGTCGATCAGAGCTCAGAGATCTGGATTTTGACTTGAGACAGAAATCATTGATCTTAGCTCGGAGATCGTCGAACCGAGTTCGACGCCTCGTCAACCTGAGCTCAGAGATAGTCGAACTGAGTTCAATGCCTCGTCGATCTGTGCTTGATGATAATTTCTTTGGTCTTCTGCACTTGTAGTCTGAACTAGGAGATCTTTGTGCAGCTTTCAAACCTAAGTTCTAAGCCTTAGACTATTCTAGGTTACCTTTAAAACTATACAATGAGGTCAAGACACAATCCTATGAATATAGTGATCCTTACCCAAATCAGTAATAGGATGTTCCAACAATCTCCCCCTATTTGGGTTAGGATTACTATTTACATGATTTATAGGAATTTTAAAAGAATACAAGCAGAAATAAATACAACATTGCAGAAATATAAACAACAGCATTGCAGAAGCATATGTATAATCACACAGCAAATTTGTTCAGAGTGAGATATATGTAGTTCAGCTTACACTATCAGTCCTTTTCCTTGCCCTTTTTGAAAAGAATTTCCCTATTGGGGTTTTCAGCATCTCTCTTAGATCTTCTATCATCAGCAGCACCAAGAGAAGTTTGAGATTTGGCTCTGGGAACAACTGCCTCTGGGTGCAATTCCATGTACTTTTTTGGGTCAAAGAATTTCTTGGATGAATACCTTTCAAGCTCTTGCTTTCTCTGATCAGAAAATGTTGAAATGTTGGAAGTGTCTTTCCCATGTTCTCTGGCTTTCCTCATCTGGTCTAAAGCAGCTAGCTCCTTCATTCTGGCTGTCCAAGAGACTGGGTTGTTCTCTTGATCATCATAAGGTACAGGAGGTTCATATATGTTAATAGTGTCAGAAGGAGGAGCTTTTGAGGGAACACTTTCTTTGAGCTTATAAGGGAATGGACAAGTAGTTGAATTAGTTGGGCCATGTCCTTCCCTTTGATAAGATTGCTATCTGGACTGTCCTCTTGAATACACTCTATACTCTCTTTGATTTCCTCTGTATTGACCTCTTCTTGACTGGTAGCCTCTTTGCTGATGTCCTCTGGATTGAGATCTTCCTCAAACTGAGAGGAACTTTGAGATGAAGTATGATAGGTTTGATGAGCTGAACTTCCATAAGATCCTGCACCTGGAGAAGGAGGAGGAGCAGGAGGATTATAGTGAGATATTCCTTTGTCATATTTCCTTCTCTTCCTCATAGCCTTACACTGGTTCTTAGAAAATTTCATCCAATGTTCAGTAATAGGACAATAATGCAATATATAGTAAGGAATGTCATTATCAGAAGTGGCTTTCTTTGCAGGAACTCTCTTCATTGCTTTACTTCTAGCTTTCCTCTTCCTTGCAATAGTTGTAGAGGAATCATCTGAATCTGTCCTATATTCATCACTATCAGAACTCTGGGGCTTATCATACATAGCATATATTTCCTTATAAACTTCCTTAGTGGGGGAAACAGGAGCAGAAACAGTAGCAACAGCAGAAACAACACTAGAGGCAGCAGTAGTAACAATATAAACAACAACAAAGGCATCTAAAATAACAATATTCACAACAGCAGGCTCTGAAGCAATAGCCTCTGTGATCATCACATCATTATCATCAAAAGCAACAGCAGCAGGAACTTCCATAGGCTTGATTGAATCAATGTATGATACGATTAAGCTGGGATCACAGATAGTAACAGGCACAATGGCCTTAGAAAGATCTTCAGCATCTGGAGCTGGAAGAGATCTGCTACATAGATCATCAAAAACTGAATACAGGAACTTGAAATCAGCTACACTGAAAGATGGGACTGGGGCTGGAGCTGGAATATCTCGCACTGTCTCTGAACTTAGTATGGAATCTGAAACTTCTGCAGGCAACATGACTTCTTCATTGGGCATCTCCCCCTGCCTGGATTAAGTAGAAACTGGATCAAGGCACCCCAAAGAAGGGATTGCCTGGGGAGGATGGGAAGAAGATAGCCTTGCAGATAAATCATTTATAGATTTTAGTAGAGGATCCAAGGAGGTATCCAGCAAGAGTGTTAGCCTGGGTGCTAACATCTCATATAATCTATCAACAAGAGCAGGAACATCTACTTGCTCAAGGGAGGCTTGAGTAGAGGTAAAGAAGAAAGTTGCAGAAGTTGATGTAGTTGGTAGAGCTGTAGAAATGTGTGGAGTTGATGTTTATGGATAGGGTATGGATGGTTCAGATATAGGGATGGTGGTGATGGATGTAACTGGGATGGTAACTGATGGTATGACTGAGGTTATGGATGAGGTGAATCAGGGCTGAGCTAAGATGTCTTGAAGTAGCTGTTGGTAGGAGGTGGAAGAAGATGGAAGCTCTTGAGGAGATGAATAAGAATCATCCATATAGGAGTCATTTATGAGGTTGAATGATGGAATATGAATGGATGAGTCAAGGTCAAGAGTGGGATAGTAATGTAGTGGATGAAATTGTTCTTGAAGAGTGGCTGGTGGAGGTATAGAGATTGTAGGTGAGGAAATTGAGATGGGAGAAGATGAAATGGTTGAGGAAACTGGAGGTGAGGAGGAGGAAGAAGGCAAATCTTCTAAAGGGGCAGTTGCCATAGGGAAGTGACTGTAACTGTCCTGGTGCCTGAAGTAGTGTGAGTTGCAGAACCCCTACTGGGTTTAGAAATCTGCCTATCCCATTTTCCAAAGAGAGCACAAGATAGTCTCTTGGAAGCATTTATATGCATGACATTTGATACTAGCAGTTGGGGGCATTTGTTGTGCAAAAACAAACCTACTATTCTCCCAAAATTAACAAAATTCTTGTTGATTTTCTTCTTAATCAGATCAAAGAAAATCTCTCCCCAGTCCAACTGTTTCTTATCTACAATAATAGCCATTAGATATAACTGATACTTAGAAATAGTATCATGGGCAGAGTGTTTTGCTAATATGACTTTTCCCACTACATCAGCCAGAAATCTGTACTCTACTGAAAGATTTTTCTTAAGTAATTTATTAGGGTTTGCGGCTGTATGTCCCATTCTATCAAGCATATGAGAAAATTCTTCTCCAGATAACTCAACATTATCATGTCAAGTACTCAGTTAAAAAACTTCTGTCAAAAGTGCGGGAGTGAGGGATACCTGGGTTCCTAAAATAGTCCCGACAACTGTATTCTGATCCAGGTTGTGGGCTGTGTATACCCATTCCTTGATTTCATCGGCAGACAACTTCATCCTTGAGGTCATGATGGTGACCAACTGCTGTTCTTTGAATAATTCTAGAATGTCCTTGAAAATCTGATCACTTCCTTCAAATGAATCCATATATATATCAAAACATGTATAAAATTTCATCACGGCTAAAGCCGCAACTGAAACGGCCATGATTTTCCTACAAAAACAAACCAAACAAGACCAAGTGTAGAGGGGTTTGGAGGGAAAGAAAGCTCTGCAGAAAGTATGAATGCGCAAAAGAGAACGATGGCCGAAAAAATGATTTTATATTAGGGTTCGACGCTGAAATGGAAAGATCGTTGAACTCAGTTCGATGATCTGGGCTTCTAAAGCAATCTGAAAGGTCTTCAACATCGTCGATCCTCGTTCGACGATATTGGAGAGCGTCGAGCTTCGTTCGATGATCTGTGACTGGAAAGAGATATCCTTGCACTATCTGGAAAACGCTGAGCTCCGTTCGACGCTTTCATGAGAACGTCGATCTCCATTCGACGATATTTAGGAAAAACGTCGAGCACAGTTCAAAGTTAAGAAAGAACCTATAGACACTAGAAAAATCAAGTTTTTAGCCTAGTCTTTGTCAATTTTAAGGTTTTAAAAATCTTGGATCTTAATTTAGACTTCCTCCATCTAACATTCCTAATTGATTCAGGAAGAAAGTGTGTTTCTTTTCATCAAAGGGTTTGGTAAAAATATCTCCCCTTTGTAAATCAGTTGGGATATATTGAAGTTCAATTTTATTCTTTTCAACATTATCTCTTAGGAAGTGATGCCTAATCTCTATATGTTTTGTCCTACTATGGAGGACTGGATTTTGGGCTATAGAAATAGCACTGGTGTTATCACAAAAGATTTTTAGACTTATCTAAGTTGTAACCATAGTATAGGAGCTGATTTTGAATTCAAAATATCTATGAGCAACAACTACCTGCTGTCATGTATTCAGCTTCAGCAGTTGATGTGGACACAGATGTTTGTTTCTTACAAAACCAGGAGACAAGTCTGTCACCAATAAACTGACAAGTTCCACTGGTGCTTTTCCTGTCTACTCTACATCCAGCATAATCAGCATCTGAAAATCCAGTTAATTCAAATCCTGAATCTTTTGGATACCAGAGACCTAGATTTGGATAACTTTTCACATACCTAAGAATCCTTTTTACTAATGTTAGGTGTGACTCTCTAGGGCTTACTTGGAATCTAGCACAGATGCATGTAGCAAACATTATGTCAGGTCTACTAGCAGTAAGATACAATAAAGAGCCAATCATTTCTCTATATGTTGTCTGATCAATAGGTTTCCTATGTTCATTAGCATCTAATACAGCATTAGTAGGCATAGGTGTTTTCATAGATGATGCTTCAGACATACAAAATTTCTTAACCAACTCTTTTGTATACTTGGTTTGAGAAATGAATATGCCATCAGCATGCTATTTGACTTGCAATCCTAGAAAGAAGGAAAGCTCACCCATGCTACTCATTTCAAATTTTGAATGCATTAGGTTGGAAAACCTCTTGCATAAGTTTGAATCAGTAGATCCAAAGATAATGTCATCTACATAAATTTGTACTAGTAGGATATTGGACCTATGGGTTCTAATGAAAAGAGTTTGGTCTACTCTACCCCTTTTAAAATAATTTTCCAAAATAAAGCATGCTAAGGTCTCATACCATGCTCTAGGAGCTTGCTTGAGACCATATAATGCTTTATGTAGTTTAAAAACATGATCAGGATGAGTAGGAGAGATAAAACCTGGGGGTTGTCTGACATAGACTTCTTCCTTGATATCTCCATTTAGAAATGCACTCTTCACATCCATTTGATAAACTTTGAATCTCTTGTGAGCTGCATAGGCTAGGAATATTCTTATGGACTCTAACCTTGCAACTGGTGCAAAGGTCTAGTCATAATCTATTCCTTCTTCTTGAGAGTATCCTTATGCAACTAGCCTTGCCTTGTACCTTACAATAATGCCTTGATCATCTAGTTTGTTCCTAAATACCCATTTTGTTCCAACAATGGGATGATCCTTTGGCCTTGGCACTAGCTCCCAAACCTTATTTCTTTCAAAATGGTTTAACTCCTCTTACATTGCAATGATCCAATGTAGATCTTGTTCTGCATCTTGTATGGAATTAGTCTCAATTTGAGAAAGAAAGCAGGTGTGCATCAGGTTTTGGTTGACCTGATTTCTGGTTTGCACACTAGCTGAGATGTCTCCAATCACATGGGAGATTGGATGATCTCTTGATGTTAGTAAATCAATAGGGGGTGTTGATTGTTCACCAACCTGTGTTATTGTTTCCTCTTGTGGAACAACAACTGGCACTTCAATGTGATTCTCACCAGGATGTTGAATGTCTTCTTCATCTTCACTGCTTTCACCTTTTTGTTGGATAGGTGAAGGTGTTGTATCCTCTTCAATGATGTTCATCCTGTCTAAATTCTCTGAAAGAGAATGTACCTGTAAAGGTTCTATGTTAGAAGTATTCTTCTCCTTGAAAGACATATTAGTTTCATCAAAAGACACATGTACAGATTCTTCAATTTTAAGAGATGATTTGTTATAAACCCTATAAGCCTTACTGATCATGGAGTATCCGAGAAACACTCCTTCATCATCTTTGGCTTGAAATTTTGCTATATATTTCTTGTCATTATTATGTATGTAACAAATACAACCAAAAATTCTGAAATAGTCTACTTTAGGTTTCTTCCCTTTGAGTAATTCATAGGGAGTCTTACCCTTCAGCTTATGTATCAAACTTCTATTCAACACATAGTTTGAGGTGTTCACTGCCTCTATCCAAAAGGATAGAGGAAGGTGAGCATCTGTCAACAATGTAGTAGCAGATTCAATAAGGGTTATATTTTCCCTTTCAGCTACCCCATTTTGTTGAGGAGTTCTAGGAGCTGAGAAAGTTTGTCTGATCCCTTCACTCTGACAGAACTCTTGCATAAGAAGAGAATCAAACTCTGTCCCATGATCACTTCTGATCAGGGCAATGTGAGTATTGAACTCAATCTGCATGCATTTGATAAACTCTGTCAAACACTTTAAGTTATCAGACTTCTTCCTTAGAAAGAACACCCATGTGAATCTGGATAAGTCATCTACAACTACTAAAGTGTAAGATTTCCCTCCTAGACATTGTACTGTAATGGGTCCAAATAGATCCATGTATAACAGATAAAAAATCCTAGGTGAATCACTCTTATTAAGTGACTTAAAGCTATTTTTAGTTTGCTTGCCTAATTGATAAGCCCTGCAAAATCCTTCCTTCTTGTAGGGGCCATAAGGTAGTCTTCTAATAAGGTTGTCCTTTGATAGACTAGAAATGTTTCTTAGATTTACATGTCCTAATCTCTTATGTCACAGCTCATTTGGTTTACTAACAGAATTGAACAAACAGATATCTACCTTAGATGATTGAAAGTCTACAAGATAGATATTACCTTTCCTTTTACCTGTCAACATAATTGTGTTGTCCTCTGATTTGATTTTTCATGAAGATTTGTTGAAAGTCACCTGGTAGCCATCATCACACAATTGAATGATGCTGATTAAGTTGTGCTTCAATCCTTCCACATAGGCCACCTTCTTGAATGTGACTGATCCTATCTGGACTTCACCATATCCCTTGGTCTGTCCAAAGTTTGAGTCTCCAAATATGACCTTGGGTCCAAGCTTGGCTTTGAAGGATGTAAGATTATCTTTGCTCCCTATCATGTGCTTTGAGCACCCACTATCCAGATACCGTTGTTGGTTTATTGTTGGATAGGTCTTCACCTGCACATATAACAATTTATTTGTTTTTGACCCAGTTTACCTTGGGTCTAGGTTGATAGCCTTTAAAATCTGGAAAAAAAGACATCCCTGGTTGACTCTTATAGCCTTCAGGATAATATCTCCTAGGAGGTATTATCCATTCAGCATAAGGGTTGAAGCCTTGGGATGTAGGACCTCTAGAATTGAATTTTGACTTACCCTTGAAAGATTGTTCAAAGCTCTGAGCTCTGTTCGATGATCTCTGAGCTGAGTTCGACGATCTTGGGTCAGATCATCGAGCTCCATTCGAAGATTGACTTTGCCTGAGTTCAGAGGTAAAAGGTCGTCAACCTGAGTTCGACGATTCAGCTTGAGATAGTCGAGCTCTGTTCGAAGATCGTCGAGCTCTGTTCGACGATATTTGTTCAACATTGTTCTTTTTGGGTAGATCAGAATTCTTCCTAGCTACCTCTACAACTCCCTTTCCTTTATCTGAGATAAATTTGATTGGGGTTGTTAATACTATAGGTTGGCTGGATGAAGCACCCAAGCCCAGTGTACTGTTCAGTCTTGAATTCACTGTGCTTGTGATGTCCATCAGTTTGATGCTTCTCCCATTGAGGGATTCTTCAAACCTCTTTACCTCAGATAGTTCACTTTTCAGTGAAGCTATCTGCTCCCTACAGGATTCTAACTCCTTAGAAAGTTTGAGGTTATTTGATTTTAAGGTGCTGTATTCAGACAATTGATTTCTGAGAGAGATAATCTCTTTCTCAGACTTGAGTAGGTCTAAACACAGTGCCTTAAACTCAAATTTAAATTTCTCTGAATCAAAATCAAAAGAGTATATTACCTGATCTTCTTGAGCTTCAGATTCAGATTCAGATCCTTACTCTTATTTTGCATCTGAATTGTGTTGAGAGGCATTGATAGCCATCATGCAGAAGTCCTTCTCTTGGGCATCATCTTCATCATCACTTGAGATTGATGAAGTATCTGATTATTCTTCAGTCTCACTCCAGGTCTCAGCTACAAATCCTTTCTTGGTATGCTTGTTCTTGCTAGAGGAGGATTTGTCATAGTTGTTTCTCCTGAAGTCTTTAACTCTTTTCCTTTCTCTCTTATCTTTCTTGTCCTTATTTTGGTTCTCTGGACAGTCAGGCACAAAGTGGCCTTGTTTCCTACATCCAAAACAAATAATCTCTTTATTACTAGATTTGTCATACCTTGGCTTTTCATGGACTATGGATGACCTTTTCCCGAAGTCTTTTCTAGCCATCCTGTAGAATCTTTTGGCTAGTAGGCTCATTAGCTCTTCATTGCCTGTGACCTTGTCTTCAGTCTGTTCTTCTGTAGCTTTAAAAGAAATTGTCTTCTCCTTCCTTGTTGCTGGATAGGCTATCTTTTGCTCTTCCTCTCTATTTTTGATGAGCAACTCATAAGACTTGAGCTTGCCTAATAGAGCTTCAGTGGTGATCTCATTCAAGCTTCTGGCATCCTTGATTGACCAGATCCTTGAGTCCCAAGTGCTGGGGAAGCACATTAGGATCTTATCATTGAGTTCAGTCAGTAAGATCTCCTTGTCCAAAGTTTTCAATTGACTGACAATCAGACTGAGTCTGTTATACATGTCAGCGATTGACTCAGTTTCTCCCTTCTTGAAGTTCTCATACTGGGTTATTAGATGATATATTCTGTCCTTTCTTTGCTGACACAAGCTCAGATAGCATGTCCTAGATTTCCTTTGCTGAGTTGCATTCAGCTACTTTCTGAAATATATCATCAGACATTGTCTGAGCCAATATATTCATTGCCTTTGCATCAGCAACTTTCCACTTCTTGATGTCTGCATCTGTTCTTGAAGCGGGTGGAACAGCATTTATACTTGTGTTTTCTGGAGGTCTTGGACACACTGTCAAAAAGGAATTGAAGATATCCTCATCAATAGAATTCATGTATAATTTAATCCTTCCCTTCCAAAGTGCAAACTTAGAAAGATTGTACACTGCAGGTCTGGTGTTTGTATAGTCTTTGTTCTGTGCCATGGATTTATATTAAAATAATTATAAAAGAAATAACAACCCTCTATTAAAGGTTGATCTTATAAGAGATCTTTTGGTTCAGGTTTTAGCCTGTAAAACAACCAACCTGGTGATGGTTTAGTTGTTGTATAACCAACCTTCCTGTGATACCAATTAAAAGTGAGGGTAAGATCTACCTTTACTCTAGGGGATGAATAGAGTATTTTAAAATAATTTTGCAAATTAAAAACTAATTGGCAGTGGAAGACTTAATTTAATTATAGTGTATTGTGCTTGCAATAAACAAAATAAAGTAAAGAAAGAAAGCTAATTCACAGCACACAGCAAATAAAACACAAACAACCAGATGACATAAGGAGTTATAGTGGTTCCCCAATCAATCTGGGTACATCCACTCTTCTACCACCCTAGGTAGGAATCCACTACAGGATGAGTTTATCAGGTGTCCTGGGCACCAATGTGCTTTTGATAAGTTGCTCAAAAACCAAACCAGATTTTTTGATCAGGTGTCTTGTCACCACTGAGTTTTGACAAGGTCTCAGGAACCAAACACAAAACTTTTGGAGGGAGTTCATAATAACCCTTTTACAGCAAAAGAAAATAAAAGGAGTGAAGGTGTTCTTCTCTATCAACAATCAAAGAGAAGACTAGCGGATTTGTTGAAGTCAAAGCTCCCCCTGAGATTAGCAGTAGGTCAGGAGAAGAAGCTTTGCACAGGGTGATAGGCCTTCAGTAAATTGAGATCTCCAGCAATTGATAATTTCAGCAAAGACTTAAATGTGTTGTGTTTGGAGTCTTTGATTGATGAAGCCTAGAAAACTTGAATCAGAGAAGAGATTTGAAAGAGTAGAAGGGATTCTTCTCTGTGTGTTGATCTCCTTCTCTGTTCTATTGCTTGTGTTCTGTAAACACTCAAACTGTATAATCCTGTAGAATTCTTGAGAGATATTCTTCTTGATTTGTTATTGTTCTCTGTCTCTATTGTCTGTAATGATATTATGAGATCCAATCTCCTATATAGCCGTTAGCAAGTCATAAATGACTTCCTTAATTGATAGCTGTCTCTGGAGGAAAGTCCTAAGAAACATTCCCTTTTAGTCTCCTTGAAACTTGCTCCAGATTGATTGAAACGGCTACAAAATATTCTGTATTAAATACTGGATATTGAAGATATTTGAATTCCATAACATACTGATTTGAAATCCTGAAATCGTCGATCACTCAGGAAAATTGTCGATCTGAGCTCGACTATCGTCGATCTGAGCTCAGAGATCTGGATTTTGACTTGAGACAGAAATTGTTGATCTGAACTCGGATATCGTCGAACCGAGTTCGACGCCTCGTCAACCTGAGCTCAGAGATAGTCGAACTGAGTTCAATGCCTCGTCGATCTGCGCTCGACGATAATTGCTTTGGTCTTCTGCACTTGTAGTCTGAACTAGGAGATCTTTGGGCAGCTTTCAAACCTATGTTCTAAGACTTAGACCTATTCTAGTTGACCTTTAAAACTATACAATAAGGTCAAGACACAATCCTATGAACATAGTGATCCTTACCCAAATCAGTAATAGGATGTTCCAACAAGCTAGGAGGAAGGCTAGCAGGTCTTAGCCGCTTCATCTCCAGGGTAGGAGATAAGAGCGCTCCATTCTTTAAGACTCTTCGGGGGGCCTCCATGTTTGAATGGACTAATGAATGCGATGAGGCTTTCAAGAAACTCAAAAGACAGTTAACAACGACTCCATTGTTACAAATTCCTCGCCTAGGAGAACCGTTATACATCTATCTAGGAGTGGGACCCGAGGCGGTTAGCTCCGTTCTTGTCAGGGAGGAAAAGCAAAGGATATTCCTGGTATATTATGTTAGCCATATCCTAAAGAGTGTTGAATTAAGATACCCTATCCTTGAAAAGCTAGCTTTGGCCTTAGTCATTTCCGCACGTCAACTCCATCCATATTTCCAGGCACATTCAATCCAAGTTGTGGTGGATCAGCCCGTAAAAGGAATATTTGAAAGGCCAGAACATTCAGGAAGACTCGCTAAATGGGCGATCGAGTTAAGTGAGTTCGAAATCGCATGCGTACCACTAACATCAATAAAATCTCAAGTTTTGGCAGATTTCATGGTAGAAACCACAGAGCAAAGTTTTGCTCAAGAAGAAAATTCTCCGCCCGCTTGGATCATTTACGTCGATGAAGCCTCTGGAAAGAATTCATCAGGAGCAGGAATAGTCCTCATCAATCCAAACAGAGTCAAAATAAAGCATGCGGTGAAATTCTTTTTTCCGGTTACTAAAAATCAGGCCGAATATTATGCACTTCTTGCAGAGTTAATATTCGCGAAAGAGCTCGGCATCGATCACGCCCATGTCAAAATAGATTCCTTAGTAATGGCCTCGCAAGTGCTCGGGAACTTCAAAACCCGAGAACCAATTCTCAAATAATATCTCGTGCTGGTGAGAGCAGAAATCGGGAGATTCAAAAGCTTTGTTATTGAACACATCCCAAGGATCGGAAATGAGGAAGTCGATGCCTTATAAAAATTCGGTGTTACTACGGGGGAAGTGGCATCTGAGCTTTTTCAGCCATCAGTCGAAGAAGGGGAGGAAATGCAAGTCGACCAGCGTCACTCCTGGATAGATCCATTCATTCTGTACTTATCAAAAGGAGAATATCACCCTACTATTAAAGATTGAAGAAGATTCAAAGTTAAGGTAGCGTATTACAACCTGATCTCCGGGATACTTTACAGGAGAACTCTCATCTCACCCATGGCAAGATGTGTTTTGGAAGAGGAAGTCCCCACCATACTCCAAGACATCCATTAAGGAGAATATGGTAGCCATTCTGGAGCCAGAACCCTAGAACAGCGGATCTTACGTCAAGGGTATTTTTGGCCGACAATGAGGAAAGATGCAGAGCTATATGCCAAGAAATGTGTTCAATGCCAGAAATTTGCTCCACTTCAACTCCAGCCCGCTCGACAACTTTGCTCGATTACGGCACCATGGCCGTTTGCAATTTGAGGGATAGATCTCATCGGGTCATTTCCAATGGCAAGTAGTCAGCGACGCTTCATATTGGTTATGATTGACTACTTCACTAAGTGGATTGAGGCCAAGGCACTAGCAAGAACTACGGCTCAAATAGTCAAAAATTTTATTTGGGGTTATATAATTTGTAGGCACGGAGTTCCCATGACGATAATCACAGATAATGGACCTCAGTTCAATAATGCGGAAATGATTAATTTTTGCAAGAAAGCGGGAACCGACCTCCGATTTTCCTCAGTGAATCATCCCCGGAGCAACGGCCAAGTAAAAGCGGCCAATAAACGAATCTTGAACTTGCTCAAGAAAAGAGTTCAGAGTTTAAAAAGCAGTTGGGCTGATCAACTCCCCTCAGTATTATGGGCCTTAAGGACTACACCTTCCAACTCCACAGGAGAGACTCCCTTCAAGTTCTCACTTGGATCAGAGGCCCTCATCCCAATAGAATTTGAAGTACCTTCGCCCAGGGTCTTACTGGCTAGGCAAAACTGGGAAGACTGGCTTGAAATTAATGATGAAAAAATGAGATACTGCCTGGAACAAATCGAGGAACTTCGAGATGAGGCTACCATCAGGCAAGAAGAAGTGAAAAGGAGGATGGCGCGATATTTCGATCAGAAAGTAAGGGTCAAGCAATTTCAGGTAGGAGACCTAGTTTTGAAGAAAGTGGATGCTACAGCAAGAAATAGTTCGGTCGAAAAATTGAATCCCAATTGGATTGGGCCTTTTATCATAAAGGAAGTTCTGAAAAGAAGAGTTTACAAGCTGCAAACATATGAAGGGGAGGACATTACCCATACCTGGAGCGGAGATGATTTGAAGCGGTTTTACTCTTAGGACAAATCGCGGGGTATTTACTCTCAAGACTCGAAGCTAGGAAATGTTAAGCCCGGGGGTAACACCGCCGAGTCTAGCTCGATCCCCCACGAGAGTCGTTGTCATTAGCGTAACACCACAAAGATCACGTGTAGCGAGGATTTTTCGCACCGTGTAGTGGGAGCTTGCAGATTCTCGTGCGGAGGGCTTCTGGGCGTCAGATCCGAGCTGGCACCTAGCACACCACCTCTGCATATCAAGAGGGTTTGGGTGGGGCTCAGCACCCAAACGCCTCATCCTTGTTGATCAATCTAAGTCGTGGTAATCGGGCACACCTCCTTTGTTTTTCTGAATTAAATTTTTATCGCATAACCGCACGGCAAGGTGAAACTGGGTTGATCGCAGGGCGAGTTTTTCGTAATTTCTATTCGCTGTCGGATCAGCGGTCAAACCAGTCTCTCGAAGAAAAATTGTCAAGACAAGCGGGTGAGGAGACAAAAAGCAGCGGACCAGTCACCACTACTAGCACGACAAGTAAATAATTATCTTGTAATCGGGCGGATAAAAAGTTGCAAGTCGCAAGTTTGTTATATGGAATTCTGTACTTCTAATCTGAATATAATCGAACGGATAAAAGTTACAAGACGTAAGTTTGTTATATGGAATTCTGTACTGTTTTTCTTATCTGAATGTAATTGCGCGGATAAAAAGTTACAAGATGCAAGTTTATTATATGGAATTCTTCTTATCTTAATGTAGTCGCGCGGATAAAAAGTTGCAAGTCGCAAGTTTGTTATATGGAATTCTGTACTTCTTATCTGAATATAATCGAACGGATAAAAGTTGTAAGTTGCAAGTTTGTTATATGGAATTCTGTACTGATTTTCTTGTCTAAATTATAATCGAACGGATAAAAAAGGTTACGAGCCGCAGACCCGTCATGTGGAATTCGATGCACGATCAAGTTGCGAAATCTTCATATCAATCTGTTAATTGATCGAGGAAATAAAAACCACTCAACCGCACGACATCACACAGCAGGAAAAATTAAAAAGATCATTCATAAAAAAGGCCATTACACATATACCGCGTAGTTTAAAAAAATAGAATCTGCACGGTCTGAAAAGTGAAAATAGATACATCTCGTCTATGTCCTGGCTTTCTTCTTCTGGCGATCTCGTCCCGAGCTAGACGAACTTGAAGCACTGGAAGACTCGCTCGACCCGGTGGATTCTGAAAAATTGGACTCTCTGCTATCCCCAGAATCTTCCTCGGTAACTTCTTCGGCATCGTTCTCTTTACCATCGCGGATATTGGCCTCAGCCTCAGAAGCAAGAGTTGATTCAACTATCTTAGCCGCACTGGTTGCGTTATCCCGCTCGGCCTCCAATGTTTTGAAGTCGTGGAAGAGATCGTCGAAGGTAAGTTTTTGTTCTTTCGGTATCAAAGAACCTCTCTCCTTCAGGATGTAAAGAATGTCTTCCCCTCCTTCCCGCAAATGGGAGATAATTTCGTGCAAGAAATCTGGATTTTCTCGGTTATACATTCGCTGTAAGATTAAAGCAATATAAAATTCGGTTAGAAATTGAGGCCGGCCAGATAAAAACAACGAGTAAGGTTCTTGTTACCTCGACAGTCTCCCTCATCTTTTTGTCATCAGCCTTCAGAGCTTCCTTTTCTTCCTCTAACTTCTCCACCCTTGCCTCTAGCCACTCGGCTACGCCAGTAACCTCGACAAGGGCTTCACCCATAAAGTGGTAAAGGGTGAAGCTTCTCGCCCGAGCTTGAGCAGCTAAGGTGGGTAACCGTGCGGTTGGCACTGATTTCATCTCGGCCATGTTTTTCTTCCTGTACAGAGCAAAGCCAGCCGCCCGGGCATGACGAGTAATTTTGGAGCTTGACCAGGGAGGAAGAGAAGTAGAAACTGAGATGTGTTCCACATTCCGATGAAATCGCACGGCCTCCTTACTGCGGAGATCTTTTAGGGGCTTATCGATCCAATCCGGCACGAAAGGAATGGCTAGACTTTCACTCGCAGCGGGGTCATCGGCCTTGACACGGTCAGCTTCCCTATGTTTACGCAGTTCACTTTGAGTCAGCACCGGACCTTCTGGAGAGATCGGTTTGCCCGCCGGAACCTCTAGCTGAACTGTAAAAGGAAGGGGTTAACAGAACGCCACGGATACAAACTTCCTAAAGCAACAGAACGCTTACATTTGGTCGTATCGCATTCGGCCGCGACTACCCGCAGCGAAAAATAATAAATAATATCCAGCCGCTCCTTCTTGTAGAAATTTGCAATTTCTAATTCTTTCCCTCTGAGCTCTATCCTTCTAAATTTATTAGCCACGCGGGCTTGCGGACTTAAGGGGAGGACTCCGAGGTTACCCGTGAATACCAGATATCTAGTCGACCAATCCGTAACTTTGTTTGGGAGATTTACTACCTTCAGCCCCTTGCAGCCGAAGTAAATAATGTCGCGGAAAAGTTTGTTTTCCTATTTACCCGCCCTGATCGATCGGGCCACGAAAATATTTCTGAAGAGGTTCATAGTGAATTTTACCCTCTCCGATCGCAAATAGATAAGAAATCTCATTATGGAGCCAATTGTGTTCGGGGGGAGTAGACTGAGGACGACTCCGTAAAAGTCCATAATTTCTATCAGCTCGATGAACGCGGGGAAAGAAAAGCCATGTTCAAAGTGAGCGATGGGTATGACAGCCATATTATTTCCAACCGAATTTAACCGCTCAGCCGCTGAAGGTAATCGCGCGACTATTGAGTCATCGTGCATATGCCTGTGCACAAATTGCAAAAGCTCGCTTTCAGTCAAGGAGGATCTCCTGAATTCTGACTGGAGGAATACAGCTGAAGCACTAGATCTCTCGGATACCATTTTTCTTATCCGGTGGAAGTAATGAACTCTAATTTTATTATAAGGGAAGAATCTTTTGTACTATTTATAGGGGAAATTGTATTCAGAAAAGCATAAATGACCGGACATATGGTAAAAATACCGTACAGGTATATCAGAACGTAAAGCCGGGCGATTAAAAGACATAATGGCAAGGGAAATGTAAAATTCAAACAAAAGTTTGCGAATAAATTTAACCACACAGTGCCACCAAGTTCAAATAAATATACAAAACTATTTTCCCTTTGCATTCATTTCCCTCTTTCTCTCGTCACTTATTGGCTCGCTGCGATCTGGCAGGTCCCCACCAATGTGAGCCACCAAGTAACCCGCATGAAGAATCGTGGAGATCTCAGCGGATATATGGTGAAGCACAGTGTGATGGTGCAAATGAATCCTTGCAGCGTTGCGACCCACACGGCTAAGGTATACCCCCGTTTCTGTGGAGGCCGCTTGTCCGGCAAGTCGCACGGTTGAAGCTGCTTGATTCATCGACAAGGTCTCATCCTAAACCATACCATCACCCCTCTGGTTCCAGGACCGGCGTCGCACTTCATTCTCCGCCTGATGACACCGGTTTTGATAGTGGGCAATGTCGTCCAGTAGTCGTTTTTGTCGTTGATCTCGATCTCTCAACTCCTTCTCGTGCGCTACGGCTTGTGCGATCAGCTGCGCCTTCCCACATTTTGTCTCTTCTTGGGCATCTCTCGCCTCCTCCAAAGCTGCGGCGGCTTCTTTACGGGCCGAGTTCACCTCTCCAGCCAAATTCTCCACCATCAGTTTTAGCGCACCTTTCTCCTCCTCCGCAGATTGAAGCTTTTCCTCTAACCGCGCGAGCTTACGGCTAAGTTCACCAGAAGGCCTCTGCTCCTCGTCAGGTGGAGGTGGACTGTTCACAAGGATAATTGTCGAGCACGCACCATTTGTCACTGAAATAATAACACAACAAGCGGTTAAAAGAAGGATCATCGACGGATAAGACGGACACTAAAGGGACGATACTTTGAGGCAATGGATCAAATTAAAGTCTTTTTCTCGCTGTCGTTAACTCGCGGTCAGAGAATATTGGTCGTCGCGCATTCTCCGGATCGATCCTCCTTATCTGAGCTTTCCAAAGTCGCGCATACTTGGTTCTTCCCGCCTCATATATCTCCTTGGTCATCGGGATTTCCCTACCTTCGGAGATCAGGCGGACTGTACGTTTTCTCCGCAGTATCTTCTTTGCGAGATTTTCCTTACTCAAAGTAGACAACAACTTACTTGTCTAAGGGGTCTCAGTTTCTTCTACCCGCTCATGCATGTCCAGGTCGGTCTTATCGTCAGGGGCAAGACCAGCGGCCAGAAGTGCTTCTTCGACGGCAGGCTCTTTCTGGAGCTCGGCGAGGGATTCGGTCGTGGGATTCGCACCACTCGTTACGGCCATACTGTTATGAATTTCCTCCATCCCCTGCAAATAACTGGCGTTAACAGGGAGGTCAAGTTCTAGAGAGTCTTCGTCTGTAATAAGAAATTTCTCTAGCATGGCCAATGCGGTTACCTCTGACGGTTATTCGATCTCCTTTTGCGAGTCTGCAGATATCTCGCCCTCCTTAGAAATGGCGGACAGCGGGGTCGTGGCGACTTTGAGAGCAGATGACTTCTTATTCTCTTTCCCCTTTTGACGAAGCTTACTTTCTACCCGCTCCTCGGCGGTCAACCCAGATCGGCGTTTTTGTTTCTTCGGAGTGGACTCCCTGATCCCTAACTCAAGTTTTAGTTTATCCGCCGTAGTCAAAGCGGCCTTCATGGCCTTCTCCCTGATGTCAGTAAGAGTGTCGGCTGGAGGAGAAAGTAATCCGCTGTCATAGGTTTGTGGAGTGTCCTCTGTGATGTTGACGTTGGGGGTAATGGCAGTATTAGGGGTGACAGGCAGGTCGATTTTGGTCCCACCGTTCCCGCTCTCCTCACTCATTTTTTCGACTAGAGTAATCAGTGATGTTGGAGCCGTAGAAGACTTGTCAGTCGATGTGTCGGACGGACTAGCAACTTTGGCCGCATTTTCCCAAACGAGCGGTTTTATATTCGAACCGGATCTCCTGTACATGTCTCCCAACAAGCTTTTCATCGGCATAGCGAGCAACAAAGGGTTAACCGCAATCCAAGTATGTTGTCTCCCACGGGATATCTGGATATCTCTCTCCTTCCGGCAGTATTTATAGCTTCGGGGCATATTAAAGGCTATATCGGTCTGGTGGGTAAAGCTAACATTTCCAAAATTCTCCAACATTCGGAAATGTGCGGGGATAATGTTTACCCAGAAGACCGCTATTCATTTTCTCCCTTAAGATGAGTCAAGGGTCCGATTATTGACCGCGTAACCACGAGATCGTTGCAATCAGCAAGTCGTTTTTCCATCTGAGAGTCGCTGATCTTTTTATTGAAGACCACATAGCAGCGCGATTAAAATCTTGTCTTCTTTCTTCTCTAGTTGTGCATCCTGTCACCGTTGCCCGCTCTCCTGTCCCCCGGGCAGCCGGTGATTCTAGCGCCTGCCCGCTCGGGCAGGACCCCGAGCCTATAAATAGGCATGAACAGTACTCTCTAGGCATCGCGAATCGAATCCTCAAGCTTGACGTCTGTGGCAGTGGTCTCGAATCCTTTGTCGAGCGGGTTACTGTCCGATCGGGTGCTCCTTGGTAACCGTTGTAATCGCTTCATCTATGACAACCGAAAAGCCCATCGCAGGAGTGGTTTTAGCCGCGATGGGCGAACTCTAATGTCGTCGGTATTAGAGACACCCTTTTGTCTCCTTTTCATTTAACCGCTAGTAACCGACAACTCGCAGTTCCTCTTTTACCATTTTCTCTCTCTCGTAGGTTCTCCAGCGACCAAGAGACGTTCTCGACACGAACATAGGCATTGAGTGAACTGTCTTCACTCAACACTTTTGAACTTAGCTGAATTATTTGAGCAGGTGTTGAGTGAACCTTCTTCACTCAACGTATTTGTACTTAGCCCAATTTAAATTCTGCTCCAATGAGGCTTTGAGTGACTGAATATCTATCGATTCTTTTTGGCCTCTGGCGTTGAGTGATGTGTGATCGCTCAATGCATTTGTACTTAGCCAAATTACTGACTCTGCCAAGTGTTCTATCTTCTGTCCAACCAAACTCTGACATATATAACCTGTCTAATCATTGAATAGTAGACTTCCTGTATATATAAACTTGAACACATATCAAATATATGTTTATGTATATTATTGACATATGGCCTTCTTCAAATCAGGGGCACTATAGTCAATGGACCCAACACCTTTCGGGACGAGGTTCCCTCTGCCAATAGATACTTCAATTTTCCCTCTCTTAATAGCTTCACCATCGGGTTGCGGAGGGCCTGGCAGTTTTCGCATCATGACCCATGTCACGATGGAACTTGCAGAAAAGACTGGTATTTCTACTCCCAAATCCCCCCATTCAAGTGTCGTGGGAGTTTAAAATCTGGTTGTTGTAGGATAAACTCGATGACCTTCTTCTTCGGGTCCCCTATATCTCCAAACTCTTACAACTCACTTTCCCATTTCTTTGGCGAGGCTGCTAGAAGAAGAGGGGCATTGCCATTATTACCTTGCTGTTGCTAGGGACATCCCGACCTCATCTGTTAGAAGGATCGCGAACCCTGCTAATGAAAATTTTGCCCTCATGGGTTCGGGGGCTGGTATTTCTAGAGGATGTGGTTATTCTTCTAGGGGAGGATACAAGGATGGCTGGAAGAATTTTGCGGATGCTTGACCCAATGTTGGGTCCAATAATCACAATGTCCCGGATTTGAAGAAGACTCACAAGTCAATAGTATACACATGATTGTATTAAATATATGTTCAAGTTCAATATATGCAAGTTGTCTACTGTTCCATGATTAGACAGGCTGTCAGGGTCAGAATTCCATTTGGACTCAAGATTGTGTTGGAACACCCTATTACTAATTTGGGCAAGGATCACTATGTTTTTAGGAAATCAGTTTGACCTAGATATATAGTTGAAAAGGTCAAGTTAGAATGAGTCTAGGGATTAGAACTTAGGTTTTAAGCAGCCCCCAGGACCATTCATTGTTCAAGACTTAGAGCTGAGGCAAAGACAGTTTTCGTCGAGCTCAGGTCGACGAAACGTCGAACTCCGTTCGACGCTCTCTGAGCTCAACTCTGCTAAGTCGTCGAACTCCGGTCAACGATCTTCGAGCTCAGATCGATGATCTGCCTTCAGCTTGTTTCCAAGTCGATGAGCTCAGTTCGACGATCGTAGAGCTCATGTCGATGTTTTTTGTCTGCTGTTCAATCCAATCTCTGAGCTCAGGTCGACGATCGTAGAGCTCAGATTGACATTTTTCTGAGAGATCGACGACTTTGAGGATTCAAATTCAGTCAGCTTTTGGAATGTTTTTCAAATTCTCTCAGCATTTATTTCAAGAGATTTGCTAGCCGTTTTCATTTATTCTGGAGCAAGTTTCAAGGGATTTCTCAGAGAATGTCCATTGGACTTTCCTCCTGAAGACAAAACATTTATGGAAGACATTTATTGACTGCTAATGGCTATCTTGGACAAAGGATCATCAGAGAATAAAACATCCTACAGTAGATCAAGAGAAAAAAAAATCTATCTATCACTCAATAAAGACATACACAGATAGTCAGAAAAACTCAGAGGAAAATCAAGTGATCAATCCTGAAGAGTTTGATTGAAAATTAGCATACTGTAAAGTGTTCATAGCTTCAACATCAAAGACTCCAGACAACTCACATCTCAGCCTCTGCTGAAATCATCTTCTGCTGGAGATCTGAAGCTTCTAAAGACCTATCACCCTTACAAAGCTCTCATCTCTAAACCATCTACATCTCAGGGGGAGCTTTGACAACAAGATCAATCCACTAAGTCTTCTCTCAGTGATTGAGATAGAGAAGACGACTTCACCTCTTCCTTTTTATTTTCCTACTGTAAAAGGGTTATCAAAACTCCCTTCAAAAGTCTTGAATATGGTTCTGAGAGCCTTGTCAAAACTAAGTGGTGGCAAGACACCTGATCAAAAATTCTAGTTTGGTTTTTGAGCACCTTATCAAAAGCTCATTGGGGCCCAGGACACCTGATCAACTCATCCTGCAGTGGATTCCTACCAAGGGTGGTAGAAGAGTGGATGTACCCAGGTTTTTGGGGAACCACTATAGTTACTTGTGTCTTCTGGTTTCTTGTGCATATTCTTTGCTGTGTGCTGTGGTTTTTATTTTACTGCTTTAGTTTTATTTCTACATCAAAGCACCTTACACCTATATATAAATTAAGCCTTTACTGCTGTGCAATTTTAAATTATAAATTTACTTTAAAATACTCTATTCACCCCCCACCCCCCCTCTAGATTTAAGATAGATCTTACCCTCACTTTCAGATTGGATACTAGAAAAGCAGAAATCAGGCAAACTCCAGAAGCATTGACTGAGTACACTTCACTCAATGCTAGAATGCCTAAAAGCATTGACAGAAGATCAGAAATTCAAAGCCTCAGTGGTGCTAGACTCAAATCTGGTTAAGTCCAGAAGCGTTGAGTGAAGGTTGTTCACTCAATGCCTACTCAAAAGGAAATCTGTTTAAGTACAGATGTGATGAGTGAAGAAGGCTCACTCAACGCCTTATCAATAATTCAGCAAATTCCAGAAGCATTGAGTCACAAAGCTTCACTCAACGCCTTCAATCAAAAATTTGGTGCAAGTCTATAAGCGTTGAGTGTAGAAGTCTCACTCAACACCTTTAGTCAGGATAACTGACAAGTCTAAATGCATTGTGTAAAATAGCTTCACTCAATGCCTTCAACCAGAAGAATTCTGCCAAGTACAAATGCGCTGTGTGATGAAGGTTCACTCAACGCCTTATCAATTTAGCAATCTAAGACAAAATTGTTGAGAGATGAAGGCTTACAAAACGCCTCAAAAAGCAGATTTTCTACTAAGTGTTTTTGCGTTGAGTCAAAAAGCTTCACTCAATGTCTGTGCAGATTCACTGTGAAAACTACTAAGTACACAAGAGCTGAGTCAAGCTGACATAATCCAAATTCAAATTAAGCGGGATTTGCACGCTAGAAGCCAAATTGCGCTGAATACTTTCTGGACAACAGTTAAAGCTAAAGTAACTTTACGGGTGCTATTTTGGCTTGCCCATACATATCAAAGAGTCGTTAGATGACGGGATATAAAATGTTGGAACACCCCTTTTACTTATTTTGGCTAGAATCACAATTATTTGTTTAGGATGTTTTATTTGACCCAACTTGTATAGACTAGGGTCATAGGATTATTTCCAGGGTTGTAACTTCAGAAGGAATCCAGAGAAGTTCAGTTCGACGAACGCAGAATTCAGATCGACAAACGTCGAGCTCAGTTCGACGAACGTTGAGTTCAGTTCGACGAACGCAGAAATCAGATCGACGAATGCCGACCTCAGTTTGATGAACTCAAATTCCTAAATCTGAGTTTAGCTCGACGAACGCTGAGCTCCATTCGACGAACTTTGTTCTCAACTCAAAATCTTAGCTTGACGAAAGCCAAGCTCAGTTTGATGAACTCTGAGCTCAGATCAACGAAACAGAAAACTTAGTTCGACGAACTCAAGGCTCATTTCGACGAATTCCTTACTATGTTCGACGATCAGGTAGTTTTCTTATTCAGAGACAGAATGTTTTCAAAATCTTAATTTCAATCAGTTACAACTCTGATATTTAATGATAAATATTCTAATTTAATATAGTCATTTAAGGCAGCATTAAATATGGATTTATCATAGAGCTTTAATTCTAATTAATTCCCAGGGCAGTTATAATTCTCAAAGATTCTTCAGGCGTTTTAGAATGGTTTTAATTCAAATGTTTGAATTCCTCTCAGATATTATATATGTTGGGTTTTTAGGGATGGCACAACACTTGTGCACGCAGCGAAAATAAGAACAAGAAAAACCCAAACGAGTTTGGAAACGACAACATTCATGAATCAAGAAGTAAAGCATGATGTAATAAAATTATCTTTGAGGGATTGAGTCTCAACTCAATCTAGATGCTCCAAAAGAATCAGGCCGGTCATACAGCGGCTGGAGTCTTGACTGCAGAAAGTATATCTGCGCCTCTACAGTAATCCACACGATTGGGAGAACTCGCAGTAACTTGTCGCACAAGCTCTAGGTCGGGAGTAGACGGGATCGGGATCAGAATCGGCGATGGGATTGACGGAACACTTTCGTCGGGTTTCTAAGGTTATCTTCTTATCGCATAGTATCGGCTCGTTTGCTTAGACAGAAAGAAAATGAATCATCAACAGTAAACCCTAAAACTTCCTATTTATACTCTAAGAGATAAATAGAACAGCTCGCGTCGCTATCCGCAGACCCAAAGCTTTCATTCCAGAATACAGCAAGTAAACATTTGACTCAGTACGGGCATTTGTTGAACTCAGCGCCAAAGGCCAGAACGTCGAACGTCATTTGTCAAACTCAGCTCTACGAACTCTGCGCCAAAGGCCATAATGTCGAATGTCATTCGTCGAACTCGGCTCGATGAACTCTGCGCCAAAGGCCAGAACGTCGAACGTCATTCGTCGAACTCAGCTCAACAAACTCTGAGCCAAAGGCCAGAACATTGAATGTCATTCGTCGAACTCAACTTGAGGAACTCTGCGCCAAAGGCCAGAACGTCGAATGTCATTCGTCGAACTCAGCTCGACGAACTCTGCGCCAAAGGCCAGAACGTTGAACGTCATTCGTCGAATTGCATATGACATCTGTGCCCTGGCATTGAGAGAGCTTAACTCTGTCAACGCTTTCTGTGCCAAAGCATTGAGTGAGCTTAACTCTGTCAATGCTTTCATCTTTAAAGCGTTGAGTGAGCTTAACTCTGTCAACGCACCTGCGTTATGGCGTTAAGTGAGCTTAACACACTCAACGTCAAATGCCTTAGAATATATTAAGCCCTTTTGCTCATCATATGAGTTATACCATACAAATCCAAACTCCCAGTATCTCCACAATCTTATGTGCGACCCTGATAGGCTCATACTGAGTTGGTAGTGAGGCTACATGCTTGATCACTTCCATATCACAATGGTACTACCAACAGTCTCCCAATTGATCTTGAAAGTATCAAACAAAAGCTTCACAAACAATGAATGGCATCTAGCAATACATCATTGCTCCCCAAATAGTAAGTGTTTATAAACTCAAAATCCATTGTGACCAATGTTACAGTGTTGTCATGTTCCTTCGTCCCTTACATCCGGAGAGAACTAGAGGTATAGACCGTGTCACCCTCATAATTGTTCAATCCCAGTTTCCTGATCTAGAATGGACTTTCAGAAATTGGTGAACCCAATACCATATATTGACTCAACCAAGCATGGCCATGAATTTCTCAGTCCTATTCCATCAAGGGGCCCATGGATGCAACTCCTGTCATATAGGAGGAGAAATCCCATTTCTGCTCACATGCAAACACCCAAATGACTCATAACGTACCCAATAACCACCTTTATCATCTAACTTTCTCAAGACTCGACTTTTGATGGCATCAAAGCACGCTCTTCCTCACTAAGTGAGTGTTGTGACTTTAGGTCAAAGGACCACAAACACCATTGCCACTTGAGACATACTTGTGACACGTTTATATAACTATCCACAAAGTATTCTCATGGTGGGTCTGTCCAGTACAACTTGTTCATAACAAGTACCCACGTGATGACTTGATATCACAATATCATGACCTGTGAGGACGGGTCATCAGTCAACGCACATGCTAGTCTTAAAGGTATCATCATCGCCCTTAGCTTCTAAGATGATACAATGACCAGGGACTCTTTAAGAATGAAGCTTCTGGGATCATAGGTTCTCACATCAAGTCACTACTAAACCTATGGAAGCAAACATTCGAAAGGCATTTATTTTTAGTTAACTATTCTATCACAATAAAAATAATAACACAATAAAATAACTTGCCAAATATATAAAATGAAATGTATATAGTACTTTTATTCATCAAATTAAAATTTTACAACCAACAAACATACAATCCACAAGACTCAAACTAGAGTTGATCATTCAGGTATCGTATACCCATAGACATAACATGACCATCATGCTTTCTCTATGCGAGAGGCTTTGTTAGTGGATCCGCAATGTTTTATTCAGTTGGCACTCTGTATATGCTCACATCTCCTCGATCGACAATCTCTCGAATTAGATGGAACCGTCGGAGTATGTGCTTGGAGCGCTGATGAGATCTAGGTTCTGAAGCAAGTGCAATTGCACCGTTGTTGTAACAGTAGAGAACTACGGGACGAACAATGCTATGAACTATATATAACTCGTCGATGAATTTCCTAATCCATACAATCTCCTCCTCTACATTTGCAGCGGCGATATACTCGGCCTCAGTTGTAGAATCGGTAACTGTATCTGTTGGATCCCTAGTTGGATTTTGGCTAGGTTCACTAAGTTAAGATATGACCCAACATGTATAGATCAGGGTCATGGTTGTGTCCTAGAGTCTAGGTCAAGTCCTTTGAGTCAACAGTACAAAGGACCAGCCTCCAACACTGCAAGAGACTCAAGACATAGAGAATTCAAGACTTATAAAAAGTAGTTCTACGTTCGTCGATCTCCGGTCGACGAAAGTCGAGCTCAGCTAGACGAACTCAGGGAAAATTCTCTGAGCTCAGCTCGACGAACTTAGCTCTTAGTTCGACAAACTCTGGACAAAGTAAAAACTCTTCTAAGTCAAACCTCAGTCGATGAACTAAGAACATCAGCTAAAATAACTTTGTTCTCTGGTCGACTAATTCTGGATAAGGTGACTCAACACTCAATGCCAGAGGACATCACACTCAATGCCAGAATGGTGAGTTAACACTCAAAGCCAGAGGACATCACACTCAACGCCAAAATGATACTTCAACACTCTACATTAGGAAATATTCTAAGTCCAGACTATAGATTCAGCTCGACGATCTTAGACCCCAACTGGACTAACTCTGTTCTCAGGGCTCAGCTCGACGATCTTAGATTCAGCTCGACGAACTTGATGCACAGAAGAAGAAAGTTATAAAGCAACATTCAGAGGTCGACGATCTTGGATCTCAGCTCGACGAACAGCCATTCTCAGCTTGACGAACTGTGGACTCAGGTCGACGAATCCAGTCTTGGCAATTTCCCTCTGTTGTCCTTATTACGTGGCAATAATTCCTGAGTAATTAATGCTCTAATATTCTCTGAATATTACCGTTAGACATGAGCATTAATTATGGTCTTCATCAGAATTGTTGCCTGCCATTTTTATAAGGTACAGTTGGGGAAACAAATCAATGCCAAAAATATTCCAAGACCGTCAGCATTAATTGCAGAAGGGATTTTAAAATTCAAATGGACAATCATGATTGAAAATATAAAAATAGAGATCATTATTCCTGAGTAGAAGAACAACAAGATACGAACAACATTCTTCTGTGACACACACAAAACTTCTTGAGATTGAAAATCGATTAGTCAAGAATCAACAGCGGCTAGACAAGAAGAAGAACAATTCTGAAGAAGAAGAACAACCATCCAAATCAAGTGTCTTCTTCTGTCATACTCTCAGGAACTCTCTGAAGGACAACAATACTGCATCTGTCAAAATATTTCCTGAAGTTCTTCTTATAAAAATTGAAAGCTTGAAGGACTATCACCCTGTAGCAAAGCTTCCATCATCCTGAACAAGCAACATCTTAGGGGAAGCTTTTTGCTACCATCAAATCCACAAGTCTTCTCAGTTGTTTGAATTGAGAAAGAGAAGACACAATCATTCTCTCACCCCCCACTGTAAAAAGGGTTGTCATCTCCCTTCAAAAGTGATTCCTGGTTGCAAGTCTCCTGATTAAAAGACTTGAGGTTTGGTTGTTGAGCACCTGATCAAAAGCTCATTGGTGTCAGGCACCTGATCAAAACTCTGAGTGGATTCCTACTAGGGTGGTAGAAGAGTGGACGTACCCATGTTGGGGAACCACTCAAAATTCTTGTGTCGTCTGGTTACCCCTTTTTTCTTTTTGTTCTTGCTGTGGATGTGGTATTTAGGTCTTGCTGTGTTATTTAGTTTTTCCTGTGCTTTCATTTATTACTCTGTGATACAGTACCTGAGTTTAGAAGTACTCCTTATAGTTCAGAGAAAAGTTTTAAAATATACCCACATACTCTATTCACCCCCCCCCCCTATAGAGTATATTAGATTTAACCCTTACTTTTAATTGGTATCAGAGGAGGTTCTTTTGGTTGTACAAGCTAACCCTTGAACCAAAGATCTTAAGTTAGATCTGATCTTTAACCTTAATAGATTTATACATACAGCATGGCACATAACAAAGAATATGCAAGCACCAGACCTCTAGTGTGTAACTTGTCTAAGTTCACAATCTGGAAGGCAAGAATTAGGTTTTACATGAACTCAATTGATGAAGATATATTTAATTCTATCTTAACAGGACCACCAGCTCCAGTGGATTCAACCTTAACTACATCAACTGACCTGAGTGCAGTTCCACCCCCTGGATGGACAGATGCACAGAAAAAGTCTAAGATAGCTAATGCCAAAGCCATGAATATACTGGCTCGGACTATGTCTGATGAAATATTTCAGAAGGTTGCTGAGTGTCAATCAGCCAAGGAGATTTGGGATTCCCTGAACCAAATGGTGGTTGGATCAGCAGATGAGAGGAAAGACATAAGGTCAAATCTCATCACTCAGTATGAGAACTTCAAAAAGGATGAAGCAAAAACAGTAGAAGTAATGTACAACAGACTTAGCTCCATCATCAGTGAGCTAAGAACTCTAGACAAAGAATTCACTTTAACTGAAGTGAATGACAAGATCTTAATATGCTTTCCCAGCACATGGGACTCAAGAATCTGGCCCATCAGAAAAGCCAGAAGCATGACAAAGATTTAAACAGAATCTCTTCTAGGAAAACTAAAGTCCTATGAGCAACTGATCAAAGCAAGGGAAGCAGCAGCTGAAGTGAAGACTCCTACACCAACTAGGAAGAAGCACAGCATAGCTTTCAAAGCTACAGAAGACTCTGAAGTCATTCCAGTAAATGAAGAGTTGATGAGTCTCTTTGCCAAGAGATTCTTCAAGATGGCTAGAAAGGACTTCAAAAGGAAACCTTCTAAATACGAAGATAAGCAAAGGTATAACAAAACACCCTCTAAAGAAGTAGTGTGTTTTGGCTGTAGGAAACCTAAACACTTCATTTCTGAGTGTCCAGAAACTCAGAAGAAGGACGGAAAAAAGGAGAAGGACTCAAGGAAGAGTAACTAAAACAAGCCTTCCTCAAGCAAGCAAAAGAGGAAAGACAAGGGCGTTATTGCTGAGACATGGAGTGATACTGAAGAAGAATCTACATCCTCCAGCTCCAGTGAGGATGAAGAAGAACAGAAAGCAAAGGAAGTATGTCGCATGGCTATTGAGGCAGGCAGTAGCAGATCTGACTCAGATGAATCAGATAATGAAGAATCTCTATCATCTGAAGATCAGGTAATAACTTCTTATGATTTTGAGTCAGATGAATTTAAATTTGAATTCAAAACTTTATGCTTAGACTTGATAAGCTCTGAGAAGGAAATCAAACTTCTCAGAGAAAAGTTAAACACCCTAGACAACATCACTGTAGAAAATGAAAAATTAACCAATGAACTAATGTCTGCTAATAAACAAATATCTTTTCTAAAAACTTAACTAAGTAAGGCAAAACTATTAGAAGAATCACTGAATGGAAGAAGTCTACAATTATTAGATATCACTAGTATTGTAAATGCTAGGACCAAAAATAGCAAACTAGGACTAGGTGCCTCCTCTAGTGATCCACCCCTGATTAAGAAAAATAATCTTTCTAGACCAGTAAACTTCATATCTGACAAGGGAAAGAAAATACTGAACAGGTAAATAAAGTTAATAAGATTCTTGAACAAATTGAAACCAAGAATAAACTCAATATCTAGAAGAATAAAAAAATAACAATGTTCAGCATTTATCGTCGAACTCAGATCGACGATATATGAACAGATCGTCAAACTCAGAACGACGATCTTTGAACGCAAACATCAGTAATAATCACTCTTCGATCTATGATCGACGATACCAGTATGATTCGTCGACCAGAGATTGACGACTTTGGTACTTCAAGAATGAATACCCTCATTCTTCGAGTAGAGATCGACGATCTCATCCAACATCGTCGAGCTCAGGTCGATGATCCAACCAGAGATAGTCGAACCCAGATCTTAATAACAAAAACTTAAATTCTAATAATAACTTTAACCCCTACACTCAATGGATAATTCCACCTGGGAGATACCATCCAAAAGGATATAAAGATCAACCTGAATGCTCTTAAATCTCCAGTTATAGTTATTTAAATCAACAAGGACCCAAGGTTACCTGGGTCAAGAATAACTAACTGTCTTGTTTGCAGATGAAGACCGTTCCAGCATACAATCAACATTGGTATCTGGATAGTGGTTGCTCCAAGCATATGAATGGCAGCAAGGACAATCTGATTGATTACAAGTCAAAGCTAGTACCAAAGGTCATCTTTGGTGACTCCAATTGTGGCCAAACAAAAGACTATGGCAAGGTCAAATTGGAGCAGTAACTTTCAAAAGAGTTGCATATGTAAGTGGACTGAAGCATAACCTCATCTCTATAA
Organism: Platanthera zijinensis; assembly: GCA_039513925.1. Classification (NCBI taxonomy): domain Eukaryota; kingdom Viridiplantae; phylum Streptophyta; class Magnoliopsida; order Asparagales; family Orchidaceae; genus Platanthera; species Platanthera zijinensis. The sequence goes on along the minus strand of CM077080.1, from coordinate 154,433,450 downwards.
GCCAACTATGTGATGAAGGTTATCAGGTATCATTCAACTCTAGTTCCTGTATTATTACTTCAAAAGAAAACTAACCTGTTTTAATTGGAAGTAGACAAGGAAATATATACCTAGTAAATTTTCACTCTGTTACTTCAGACATATGCCTGCTCAATATAGTTAGTAGTCAAAATGACTTATGGCATAAAAGATTAGGACATATAAATCTTAAAAACATTGATAGGCTATCTAAGGACAACCTTGTTAGAGGTTTACCATCTGGACCCTATAAGAAGGAAGGCCTCTGCAGGGCTTGTCAACTAGGCAAGCAAACTAAATCTAGCTTCAAATCCATTAATAAGAGTGATTCACCTAGGATATTGTACTTGCTACATATGGACTGTAAGACCCCATTTTTTTTTTCGATTCAAAACTCGGGGTCTTATGCCTAGAACCGCCGCTTTGCGGTGACACCTTCGCACCCGGGAAGGTCGTCACTACAAGGCGCCGATTCTGCCGGCCAATTTCGATCACAGAAGAGTAGCACAAAAACTGAAGTAAGAACAATGCAGTCCACAATAAATAAATCACACATATATATAACGAAATCTCCACGAAGGGAGTGTCCACAGAAAACATCAGAGTACGATGATACTAGAAATAAAAGGGCTCACGCCCGGTACATCAAGTCCTCACTACAAAATCTCTCATGCGGAAGCGAAAACAGAATCTACTCAAGATCGAGACTCACGGTCCCGGCTGTATGAACTCTGGAGCTAGACTGCCCCATCTCCAGGCGCACCGATCTCTGGGGCTGCTCCTCCATGCTGGGCTCCACGATCCCCTAAATGATGCGGTTCGAAAACCGTTAGTCATAAAGACTAAGCCCTATCATCCCCTACCCCTTCCCCCATGGCTCCTAGGTACCGAGCGGAGAGGAAGAAAGGGAAGGACATGAAGGTAGAGATAATCATGAAACAGATGGCAGCGGAAACTAATCTAGCAAGGTGTATTTGGTGAGCAGTTAATATGATTGTTATAATAGGTCTAGCAGTAAGAAAAGCAATTATATGAATTTAAACCTTCGCTTATGCGAGAACACATAAGCAAAGGGATCTTTTGCAAGGCTCCCATCGTATAGAGTGTCCCATACCACTTATACGTTGGGGTATCGGTTATCAAACAGCAATGGTTGTTATATATTGAAATTAACCTTTGATTTATAAACTTGCCCACACAAGCTTATAGACCAAGGGGTCGTTTTGCAGGTCCTAATGTATAAGCGTCCCATACCACTTATACTTTAGGTGTCAAGGTTTAATGAATCGATTATGCTATGACATGCTAGTGGGTATGATGAAACATGCAAGTGCAACTCACACACCCGACTCTGTGCACACAGACCTTTAGTTCCCCCTTTCGGAGCCGTTACCTCCCAGGATACCTCCGTAGTGGCAAACGGAAGCGGTGGGTTGGGCCTCGCCCACCTCCAAAACCAGTAAAAGCACCACTGGTCTGACCTATCGTACGCCTCAACGCTTGGTGCACTAAGAGGACGCCTGCGTACTCTTGCCGGCTGGCGCACCGGACTTCTGTTGGCGAAGTGCTAATCACCCCGCCGAGTCAACGATATCGGTGTCGGTGCAATCGAACTCCCCGATATCGAAAGACCCACCACCTTAACTTTTCCTATCTTATGCACATGCAAGCTTAATCGTAAACACACAAAACCGAGCCGAAGCTCCCCGGACCAAACGTCCGTCTTCAACCAACCGAGCCGAAGCTCCCCGGACCATCCCGTCCGTCTCCTAACCAACCGAGCCGAAGCTCCCCGGACCATCCCGTCCGTCTCCTAACCAACCGAGCCGAAGCTCCCCGGACTCAAACGTCCGTTTCCAAATCACCCGAGCCGAAGCTCTCATCAATCTTCCTGTGCCAACAGTGTTTGTGAAGAGTGCAGCCCTAATTAATAAGTTACTCTTGTCGGTTTATTATTACAGTTTACGTTAGCCCAGGACTGCCCTCGGTATACCCCGTGAAGGGCTCTCAAGGGGCACTAGGAACCAAGACGGTGCATTACGGCCCGAAGTTCCCTTTCGCAAGGCACTTATTGTTATTGGTTGTTTTCCCTTAGCCCAATTTCCTTCTCATATTACGATAGACTATCCTAGGGTGATTTTTAGACCTTCCACTCTTCGGGAAAAGCGATCTTTCGCCAAACCCGAGCTTCTCTTAACTCTAGCTATCACCACTACTCACTACTCTTTATGTCTTCCTCAGATCATGTCCTATTGCATTTCACAATTTACTAAATGCAGACCTACCTAGGCTACATGTCGAACCGGTATGAAATGATCCATTACTCATCCAAATGCCCTAAATTATTTACTGGAGACTTACCATGACATAAATGACCTAAGTCCAGAAAATGGAAATTTTCCTAATTTATTTGGCATTTAATTAAATTCCTCGAAAATCTCAAGGGCCACCGGTTTGAACATGAACTATCCTAATTATTCATGCAAGATGTCCAGCAAATTTATGATAATTAGTAGGCTATCTCAGAAGGCTAAATCCTAAGTATCATAATTTTCTATCATCAAAATGACCTGAAAAACTATTTGGAAATAATCTCTAACTTCTATAGCTTATGAATCAAGTACAGAAAATATTCTTCCAAAAATTCTAAATAATTTATGACATGCAGATAAAGGCCTAAAATTAGCACTGGCCAAGTTTCATAATTTTCCAGCAAGTATTTTATCCATAATTAATTTTTAAACATAAAGTCCCCTTTCTATCATCTGTGAATAAGGTACTAGATTTACTCAACATAAAATTCTATAAAAATCCAGGGGTCATTGTGCTACTAACAAAGATCTAAATCCAGAATTTCAACTGATTATAAATAATTCTAAAGCTCCAAATAATTGAAATAATAATTCCGGCAATTAATCCTTTAACACATGAAGTATAATATTTAATAATCATAAAATTCCAGAAGATTTACTATAAGTCTAAAACCTCCTAAAACCCCCTCCTCCCGAGTTTCACAATTTTTGGATTAGATTTAGTGCTTAAAATAACTAAATTACATTCCTACCCTAATTCAAACTCTCAATTTCCGAGGTACCTAATTACCTCCAATTCCTTCACTATTTCAACCAGAGGGTTTTCATTATATCATCCCCCTCTCCTCCAAATTTCAAGGGCATACAAGAGCTTTTGCTCCTATGTCCTTCACAAACCTCAAACTCCCACCCGTTGGATTTGAGCCAATCTCTTAGGGTAAAATCCACCCTAAGCCACACCATGTTACCCAAGAGGGTAGACATAGACTCCACAAATCAGTGGCCAACAACTTCAGCCTCTTTTGAGGAGATTTGTCCACTCCAACTCCAATCGTACTTTTCCCCAAAGTACCCCTCACCAAGACCTATCTAGGACTTGATACTTCCCTGTTCAAAACTCGACCAATCGAGTTGAAATTTTGTACAGATCTTAATATTGATGCCAGGGACCACCACCCAAAATTTTGGGGAGTTTGGACTTAATTTCATCTCCTAATTAATTTTATATTGATTATTAAATTTTTACAAAAACTTTAGGCAAAAGTTCTCCAAAAATTCTCATTTTTGGACAGCCTCTCGTTATACATATTATAGACCACCAGTCCAAATTTCAAATCATTTGGACATGTTATGAACCGTGGGCAACCATTTCAATTTCTGGTTAGCCTAGGTCTTGATCCCACCAAAATGAGTGCTGTGGTCAAACCACTCACCCAAATTGAATAAAATCAATTTTAAATTAAAGTAGACCCCGAGGGCTACAACTTTTGTGTCTGGTCATTTTTCCTAATTCGGCCTCTAAGTGCCTCATTTTGCAGCCTTAAAATATACTAAACCGAGTATATTTCTCCTTATAAAATTATTTACATAATTTATAAGTATAAATCGATTTACTGTTCATCTTCTACAGAACCCGAAACTAGAACCAGGAAGCCATTTTTCCTGTAACGTTTCCGTGATCCGTTGCCGGCCGTCCGGTCACTTCCCTGGCCAGCCACCACCACCATCACCTCAGTTGAGGCGATGGCTAGCGGTCGGCGGTGGTTTGGCCGCCGGAGGTGGCGGTTTCCGGCGAACTCAAAATACCTTTTTCATGGTTTTTCCATGAAAACGAGAGATGGATCCGGCTCCGTTGAGCGCGAACCTCCTTTCTAAGAATCCTAAGATCTACCCATGAAAGAGAAGGAGTAGAGGAGGACCTTGTTCGCGGTTTGAAGGCGAGAAGAACGTCGGGGTGCCATGGCGCGGTGGTGGCGTTTGCTGAACTTCTCCTACGGCAAGAACAAAGGTCTGTTCTAATTACTTGAGCGTGTAACCTTCTCCTCTTTCCCCAAGTGGGCTTTTATAAGTCAGATAGTGGGAAGATGAATGGGTAAAGCCATTATGGCCATGAGGCTCCTCCCCTTAACGCTTCGGTTATGATGCAGGGATAAGAAACGGTGGAAAACTGAACCGGTGTGTCCAGCTGGTGGTTTTCTATTGGACCACCTTTTCCTCATTTATTATATAATTATAGAAGGAAAACGGCCGGAAGTTACCCCTGGTGTAACTTCCCACACCAGCATTTATTATCACGCGTGTTAGAATAATTTCGGGCCTGAACCGTCGTTTCGGCCAATGTCACGGGCGTGACACATAGGTCACGGGCGTGACAGGCCTGAATAGCCAATTCTGGGTTCGACGATCGTCGAACTGAGATCGACGATCGTCGATGATGGTCACGGGCGTGACACCTTGGGTCACGGGCGTGACAGGCCCGAACGGTAAATTTCGAGGTCGACGATCGTCGAACTGAGATCGACGATCGTCGAAGGCTGGTCACGCCCTAGGTCACGGGCATGACACTTATGTCACGGGCGTGACATGCCGGGCCGCAAGATCGACGATCGTCTTATGGCGATCGACGGTCGTCGATGGGGTCACGCCCATAGTCACGGGCGTGACACCTTGGTCACGGGCGTGACATGCCCAGACAGCACGTTCGGCGATCGTCTCGTGGAGATCGACGATCGTCGAAGTAGTCACGCCCAGGTCACGGGCGTGACGGGTCGGTCACGGGCATGACCAACCCGTGACCCGAAAAATTGATCGCTTTATTTTCACTCTTTGTGCTCCCTGGGGTTCCGACTCGACCAACCGACTCCTAGGGGTCTAGCCGGAAATGGGATATTACATGGACCTTTTTGGCCTTGTGGCTGTACAAAGCCTAGGAGGGAAATCTTATACCTTAGTGGTTGTAGATGACTTTTCCAGGTTCACTTGGGTATTCTTTCTGAGATCTAAGTAGAATACCTTCAAGGTTCTTAAAGATTTTCTCAGGACCATACAGATTGAGTACTCTACTCATGTTACATTGATCAGAAGTGATCATGGTACAGAGTTTAAGTCTCTTCTTATGCATGAGTTTTGTGAGAAATAAGGTATCAGGCACTGTTTCTCAGCTCCTAGAACTCCTCAACAAAATTGGGTAGCTGAAAGGAAAAATTGAACACTCATTGAAGCTGCAGGCACATTACTTGCAGATGCTTACATGCCCCTATCCTATTGGGCAGAGGCATTGAGCACAGCAAACTATGTCCTTAATAGAATTTGATACACAAACTAAAGCATAAGACTCCCTATGAATTACTAAAAGGGAAGAAACCAATAATAAACTATTTTAAAGTTTTTGGTTGTGTATGTTATATTCATAATAATGACAAAAAGCACATTAGAAAGTTTGAAGCAAAGGCTGCAGTGGGAATTTTTCTAGGATATTCCCAAGTCAGCAAAGCATATAGGGATTTAATAATTCCACATTGAAAATAGAGGAATCTATGCATGTTATATTTGATGAGGCTAACATGTTTTATAAGAAGAAAGAGATTTCTACCAAAGACTCCTTGCAGGTACACAACTTGTGTGAGTAATTGGATGGCTTACACTTTACCCCCAAAGTTGTATATCATCCTTCTCAACAAGTCAGTGAAGAAAGTGATGAAGAAACTGTGGAAATAGCTGAACTTCCTACAACAACAGAGGCTATTCTACAAGAGGAATTCCCTCAAAATGTTGTGGCTGAACCAACTCCACCTACTGATCTTGTCACACTAAGGGATCACCCCAGATCCCAAGTGATTGGAGACATAACATTAGGTGTACATACAAGGCATCAACTCAACCAAGACTTGATGCATGCTTGTTTCCTCTCTCAAATTGAGCCTCAATCCATAACTAATGCAGAGCAAGATCCCCACTAGATCAATGCAATGCAAGAAGAGCTCAATCAATTTGAGAGATGTAGAGTTTGGGTTTTGGTTCCAAGACTAAAACTACCCAGTCATTGGAACCAAATGGGTATTCATAAATAAGCTTGTTGCCCAAGGTGTAATTATGAAGAACAAGGCTAGGCTTGTTGCTCAAGGATATAGGCAGGAGGAAGGAATTGACTATGATCAAACCTTTGCTCCAATTGCCAGGCTAGAAGCTATAAGGATATTTCTCGCTTATGCTGCATTCAAAAAGTTTAAAGTTTATCAAATGGATGTGAAGAGTGCTTTCTTAAATGGGGAACTTAAAGAAGAAGTTTATATTGAACAACCTCCAGGTTTTGTTTCTCCAACTCATCCCTCTCATGTATTTAAATTGCATAAAGCTCTCTATGGTTTAAAGCAAGCTCCAAGAGCTTGGTATGAGACCTTAGCCAGCTTTCTCTTAGAGCATGGTTTTTCAAGAGGCATAGTAGATAGGACTTTATTCACTAAAATACATCATGATAAAATTTTGTTAGTACAAATTTATGTAGATAACATAATATTTGGGTCTACTGATCCCAAATTATGCAAGAGATTATCTGATCTAATGCATTCTAAATTTGAGATGAGTAGCATGGGTGAGCTCTCCTACTTCCTTGGTCTCCAAGTGAAGAAGCTGCCTGATGGCATCTTCATTTCCCAGACTTAATATGCTAAAGAGTTTATCAAGAAGTTTTGGATGGCTGATGCCTCAGCAAATAAAACACCCATGGCTACAAATGTTGTAATAGACTTTGATGCACAAGGGAAACATGTGGATCAGAAACTATATAGGGGCATTGTTGGGTCCCTACTATACCTTACAGCAAGCAGACCTGATATCATGTTTGTCACATGTCTTTGTGCTATGTTCCAGGTGAACCCTAAAGAATCTCATCTAGTTTTTCTACAAAGAATTTTGAGATATATAGAGGGTTGTCCTAGTCTAGGTCTTTGGTATCCCACTGAGTAAGAGTTTGAATTAACTGGATACTCAGATGCTGACTTTGCTGGATGCAGAGTGGACATAAAAAGTACCTCAGGAACTTGTCAGTTCCTTGGTATGAGGTTAGTGTCCTGTTTCTGCAATAAACAATCATTTGTGTCCACATCAATAGCTGAAGCAGAATATATTGCATCTGGCAGCTGTTGTTCCCAAATGCTGTGGATTCAAAACCAACTCCTAGATTATGGGTTCAACTTAAATAATTCAACTCTACTATGTGATAACACAAGTGTTATAGCCATAGCACAAAATCCAGTCCATCACAGTAGGACTAATCATATAGACATTAGGCATCATTTCATTAGAGAGTGTGTAGACAAAAACAAAATCAAACTTGTCTATATCTACACTGATTTACAAAGAGCTAATATTTTCACCAAACCCCTGGATGAAAGAAATCACTTTTTCTTTGTAAATCAGCTTGGAATGATCAATAGAGAAGACCTAGTTTAGTTTTTGTCTACACTCGAAGAACTCTTCAAATTTCGTCGATCGGAGGTTGACGAACTACGAAAGGTTCTTAAGATTTTCGTCGACCTGAGATCGACGAACTCTCTGTGGTAAGTGATCTTCGTCGACCTGCGATCGACGAACTTACTTCAGAAAACTTTCGTCGACCAAAGATCGACGAAATGTCTTCAACCCTTCATACTGAGATCGACGAAATGTTTAACTCTAAATTATTTTGTCGACCTCAGAACGAAAATATTTTTATTTCTCGTGGACCGGAGTCTGTCGTTTCATATTCCAGAAAACCTTATATTTAGGTTTTATTCGACCTCCGTCCCGCGCTTTCAGTTCCCTTTGTACCTGATCTTCGTTTTCTCTCTTGTAGGTGCATTCATGGCGATTACAGCAGGCGCCCTTGGGCAATGAGGTTTTATACCGGATTCGACGTCGATTTTGACTCCTTCTAGCACTCCGATCCAGTATTCCTCCACATTATGCAACTGCTGGAAGACCAGCAATTGAAAAATCTGTTGTCCATTAGAATCAAATTACCCAGCACGGAAATTAGAGAATGGGTCTATACTGCGTCTAACCCCGAGGACAACACAATGACCGGATCAATAGCGGGTAATGCCATCTCTCTCACTCCCTCTGTACTGACTGAAATCTTTGGATTAGTGAATGGAGAAGAATAATTAGAAATTGATAATGAGGAATATGACATGATGTTGAGTCTGATGGGTTACTCTGGTGATAACCCAAATAAACTACTGAAGAAACACCTATCTGCCGAGTTCAAATTCCTCGCAGATATTGTTGGGAAAGTCTTGCTGGGCAAGCACACTACACACGATTATATAACCAGGCATCAATTTTTGGTTTTGTGTGCAGTGGTAAACAAGAGGCAAGTAAACTGGTCACAGATCATCATTGATCTCATCAAGAAAAGGAACAGTAAGAAGGAAGTAAACATTGGAAGGATCCTAGGGATCTTCTTGACAGAAAAGGCTGCTGAATCACTGGTCTCCCAGACCACATTCATAAATGCTTGCAAAAGGCTCACATGTGCCTTGTTTGGCAGGTGGGAGAGGACAATCACAAAGCCCTCTAAGGCTTCATCCTCTGCCACCCCAGCTTCTGAAAGTAGAAGGGCTATTTCAGCCACTCCCCACCCTTCTGAAGAGATCCCATCCAACATTATTCCATCCAACATTACTCCAGCCAGTCCTCAATCTCCAGCTCTCCAATCTTCATCTCTTCCAGCAACATAACACGCCCCAGCTTCAACTCATGTTCTAGTCTCTACTCCCTTACCTTCATTATCCCCAGTTCCTCAATCTCCAACACATATTTCCTCCTCTACACTTTCCCCCCAACAAGATACACCAATGCCAACACCACCTCAATCCCCTCTTCCATCTCACCTTGTTGATATCCCCCACCTCAACCTCTCCACATTCCTATCCTTCAACTTATTATCATCTCCACTGCATACTCCTTCTCCTCAACATGACTCCCCCCTAGACACTCTCATTTCACCTCCATCTATCACCCCCTCAGCAACTGAAATCTCCACCCACCCAACTACTTCCCCACCATCCACTTCTCCAACTCTGGATCCATCTCTTATCACCCCACCTATTACTCTCCTCACACCCCTACTCAAATCCCTTATAGCAGAGGCCATTTCTCCTCTAGATGCCTCCATATCCTCACTTGCTGCACAAATCTCTGCTCTCACCACTGCTCCCTCTTCATTTGGAGGTCTGGCTTCAGTAACTACTGAAACCAAGCAGGGGGAGATACTTGATGATGAAGAAGCAGCAGTAGTAACAGCAGCAACTACAGTAGTTGAAGCAGAAGCAGGAATGATAACTCTAATTAGTTCCTATTTTTATTATGCTATTTTCTAATTAATAATTAGATATTATGTATTACTTTTATAATATTAAGTTATAATCAACTAGTTTTTATATTTTATATTTATTTGTTCTAATAAAATAATTTTTAATCTTGCAGGGCTGATCTACAGACTGTTTGGAGCGAAAATGGATTTTTCCCTTTTTCTTGCCTAGACACGCCCTGTGACACGCCCTACCTGGGCGTGACACAGGGGCGTGACATGCAAAAATCCATTCTGTAGCAGCCGATCGTCGACCCGCACCTGAAGATCGTCGACCGGCCTAGACACGTCCATGTCGATGCATTACACGCCCGTGTCACACTTATACAGGGCATACTAGATGGGGAATGACCGTTGAGCCACTTGCCACATCAGATTAAATTCACATGCCTGGGTCATGAGCGTCACCCAGGGCATGTCACGGGCGTATCCAGCCAATTATTCCTCCGTTCCAGCCGTTGCCGCCAGAAGCCGTTGCAGCTAGTCACGCCCCTGGTCACGGGCGTGACCATGGGGCGTGACACCTCCATAAAGTGCAGTTTACTTCCACCATTTTCAGCTTCCTGCCATTTTCAAGAAACAGCTCAGACACGCCCCAGGTCATGGGCGTGACCTAGGGGCGTGACCCGTCAATTACCAGATTTTGGCAGTTTCTCCTCCAACATTCCCGGGGTTTCAAGACGACGGTTCCGAGCCTGACAAGCCCACAATAATTTTTCCTATAAATTCCAGAGCGCTTCAGATGCTCAGGAGTCGAATTTTGGGAGTTAGAGTCGTGTAGTTTGTTGTTTTCTTTTGCTGTATTTTACAATTCCTAGCATAGACTACTATTGTTGTTACTCTTAATTCTTGTTGTTTTTATTTCAAGCATGTCTCTCTCTACCCTCTTTTGTAATTCTCTAATCATGATGAGTAGCTAACTTCCTTTTAGCACTTGACTATGATGAACCTTGGAATAAAATAAAATCTTCTCCTTCTTTTATCAAATGTCTTGTTATTAATTTTACTTGCTACGATTTATCTTTGATTTTTATTTCATCGAATTCATATTACGCGGATATGAGTTTCGATCTAAGATATGTATCCTAAATGACCGAGAGGTGTGGATATGAGGAGATCACTCAAAGATAAAAGGAGTTGAATGCACTCCTCGAGAGAGGACGACGTAAATCTTCCGGATTGGAGTCAAATCCAATAGAGGGGTTCCCCACCTAAAGCAAGCTTAGGGGTTTCGACTGGCCGAAAGGTCTTAATCGATCAACCTAAGGTTAGTCAAAAGCATGAGCTCGAAAGAAACGCTTCTGTACTCTAGGAACCTCCACGGTCGAGTGAGTAGATAAGAACTCACATTACTTTATTTTTCAAGAAGATTTATTTTAGTCCAAGGGGATTCTAGATCAAGTGCTAGCTTCCTCATAATTGAATTTCTCTTCCATAGTATAACACTTCTTTTTCCGTTCAACAAAAACCAATTTTCTTCTGATAAGATAATAGCTTTCCTTGTGAGTACAAGTACTCGACAGCCCCGAGTTGAAATACGATACTTGATTCTATACTCCGAACAATAGGTTTATTTGCCTCATCAATTGGAAACACGCGCTAGCGTGGAGAAAATACTCATTAAGTTTTTGGCGTCGTTGCCGGGGACTTTTCTTTGTTGATATTTTGAAAGCAAGGAGCTATTAGTTTTATCATTTTACTTTTTGTTTCAAAAAAAACTTTCTACAAAAAAAAATTGTTTTATTTGAAAGTTTTATTGTTAAATTTTTATAATTAAAATTTCTTGCGAAAGGGCCGTGCCAGGTTTTTATCCCGCAATACCGCCTAGTACCTTGCGAACCCGTCACTGGGTAGCCCTTGGGAAGTCCGGGAAATTTTATATTATAAATTTTTAAATCTTAAAACTTTTATCTTTTGTTTTGTTTTTGTGTATGATCCGAGGGAATCCGTCAAATCTACTTGATTTGGATCTGGAGATCGAGCAAAGCTTATGGCGACGCCTAAGACTCCGTGACCTTAATTCTCCAGATTTGGTTGAGGAATCTGTAGGTAACACTTTTTCTTCTTCACCGCCTCCTTCTTCTCCTTCTTAATTTAGTTCTTCTTCTCATTCTCCTAGATCTCCTTCTTCTTCTTCTTCCAATATGGGTGAGCCAAATACGGTCGAACAACGAACTATGTCCAACTATGCCCGTCCAAACTTGGACGAGGCTCAATCTAGTATTGTTCGCCCCGCTATTGCCCCCAATAATTTTGAGTTGAAGCCAAGCATCATTAAAATGGTACAACAATATGTACAATTTGATGGGCTTCAAGATGAAGATCCAAACGCGCATATTTCTAATTTCTTAGAAATATGCGATATTTTTAAAATTAATGGTGTATCCGATGATGCCATCCGGCTAAGTTTATTTCCATTTACATTGCGCACTAAAGCCAAGCAATGGTTGAGTTCTCTACCAAGAGGATCAATCACAACATGGGCTAAAATGACGGAAAGATTTCTTACGAAATACTTTCCGCCGGCTAAAACGGCTAAATTGCGCAATGATATTACTTATTTCTCCCAACTTGATTCGGAAACGTTATATGATACTTGGAAGCATTTCAAGGAATTGCTTCGTCGATGTCCTCATCATGCAATTCCGGATTGGTTACAAATCCAAACCTTCTATAACGGCCTAAATTCTCAAACTAGGCAACATATCGATGCCGCCGCCGGTGGAACGCTTAATAACAAAACACCGGCGGCCGCCCAAGAGCTTATAGAAGGTATGGCTTTGAATACCTATCAATGGAGTACACCTCAGTCTAAACCACCTAAACAGGCTGGGATGTATGAAATTGATACGGTCTCCAATCTAGCTCTCCAGGTTGAGATGCTAAACAAAAGATTAGAAGAGATGTCTGCTTCCTCTTCTACACCTACCTGGGATCCTACTTCTTTCCCCTCTCCCACTACGTTGGCCGAGCATGTGGATTATATGGGAAATCCGAATCGGCCACCCTTTAATCCAGGTAATAATTTTGGTAATACCTATCACCCGGGTATAAGGAACCACCCAAACTTCTCTTGGAGTAATCCGGGGAATGCGGCTCGCCCACCTAACACCATCCCCCCCCAGTTATTTTCCACCACAAGCTCTAAAAGCTCCCAGTCTCGAGGAGTTGTTCACCAAATATACAACTACAAATGATGCCAACATCCGGAATCTCACCGGATCTCTTCGTAATTTGGAGAACCAAATTGGGCAAATTGCAAAAATGCTCTCCGATCGCCAACAAGGAGCGCTACCGGGCAATACGGAGCCCAACCCAAAGGAGCAAGCTAAAGCCATCACTTTACGGAGCGGGAAGGAGGTAACCACTTCTACAATTCCGGTTGCAACTTCTCCAATTCTGGTTGATACTGAGGTAACAATTTCTTCATCTTCTCCTCCGATTAAGCCTTCTAGTTATATAGCTTATCAACCACCTCTTCCCTATCCATCTAGAATGCACAAAGACCGGGTAGATGAGCATCATGGTAAATTTTTAGACATGTTTAAACAAATTCAAATAAATTTACCATTTTGCGAAGTAATCGCACAAATGCCGAAGTATGTCAAGTACCTCAAGGATCTTTTATCCAATAAAAAGAAACTTGAGGATATCTCTACTGTTCAATTGAACGCAGAGTGTTCGGCGGTTTTACTCAATAAATTACCTAAGAAATTACAAGATCCAGGTAGTGTAATGTCCCAATTCGCGCTAGGCCCCTCGCACGAGTTTTGAGTCAAGAGACTTGACTCGGGCTCGGGACGCACTGGCAAAAGGTGTCAAGTACGTTGAATGGAGTGTAGGGCTGAGTGATATCCAACGGATCGAAAGGAAATGGTCTATGGGAAAATCAACGAGAATGGGAGTTGATACTCGCCGATCGACGGGTATCGGGAATGATACTCGCCGATCGACGGGTATCGGGAATGATACTCACCGATTCGACGGATATCGATGGTCGATACCCGCCAGATTAAGAATTTCTGATTGATAATTAGGCTAAGGGAAATTCGCCGAGTATCATTGTTGATACCCGACGAATTCGTCGAGAATGCCGGCGATTCTCGCTGATCGTCGAGAATGCCTGGTGATACCCACCGATCGTCGAGTATCGCTGAATTATACTCAACGCACTCAACGCCAGGAATTTCCGATAAGTGGGCTAAGTGAAATTCGTCGGGTATCATTTTTGATACCCGACGAATTCGTCAAGAATGCCCGACGATTCTCGCCGATCGTCGAGAATGACGATGTATTCCCGTCGAATTTGACTTGTGCGTTTTCTTCACCCAGGCAGATTCGCCGGCTTGTACAGGCGGACCGAACCGGACTTCGGGATTCGAGCTGATGATGATTCCTTGGACCGGGTCACTTCAATATGACCCATTAGGGGCAGTCCAATAGTGCGTTGACACGTGGCGGAAGTATTTAACATAATACATCGGTTTAAAAGAGGAGATAAAGCCAAACCCTAGCCATCCTTGCCGATCGTTCTTGCCGTCATCGTGGACCTCGCGAATCCGACAGAGCCGCAGGAAGCAGTCGGAGCTCCTGGAGGCGTCCCTCTCTCTCTCTCTCTCTCCTTCCTTTGCTGTGAAGAACAACTACACCATGCAAGAGATGCGGCAAAGAAGAATGACTAGATCCATGGCCGGAAATGGTGGTACTGCTGGAAACGAGGTGAGCTTCCTCTCCTCTCCCTGGTTGCTAGATCTGTAGTTAATATTCTATGAGAGATATCGACTCCTTAGATTCTTGATGGTGAGGAGGAGATTTCTTAGGGAAAAGTCATGCCTAGGTCATTTTCTAGGCTTAGTCCCCTCCAACCTCTTCATTCTTCAAAGTGAAGATGAGAGAGTGATTCGTGGAGAAATATGGCTTCATGAGGGTAAATAAGGGTGGACGATTTTCTGGAGGAGTTTTTGGGAGATTGGTGCAAGGAGGAAGATGAACGGATGTTGTTCATCTCGCCTTAAGATGCGTGCAGAAATCTATTTTCTGCACGCAGCGATCTTCGTGGCCAATTTCTGGGGTTTTCTGGCCAGATCTGGGTTTTTGACTCAACATGAAAGTCGTAGCACTCAAAATTATCTTTCCAACGAGTGGTTGTACGTTTCCAGGCGATACCTGTAGCCACAGGAAAGTCTGTTCGAATCTACTGCAATTGGGGGAAATTCCACCCAGGAAATCTGTATCCTGTACGCAGCAGGCTTCGAGTGAATTTCTGGTGTGATGCGATCAAATCTGGGCTTTCAACTAAATACGAAAGTTGTAGCCCTTGAAATTATCTTTCCAACGAGTGGTTACATGCACTCGTCGGATTTCTATAGCCTAGGGAATCCTTGGTTGAAGTTACTGCCCGGATTAAGGCTTCACCTAAATTCTGGGCTGTGTAACGTGGAATGCGATTTGGTGGAATTTAATGTTGCGATCCAACTCGAGGCTTGGGTGAACTCTTTCGACATAATCATCATAGTGATATGATAAGTTGAGGTTATAAATCTGAATTCATATAACGAGTTGTAGACAATCTTAATTGAAGAAAGAGCCTGATATAAATTGGTAGTTATAAATTGTTAGATGTATAAATGATTTAACTATGGTCGTGATGTATGTTGGATGGATAAAAGGGAATTAGCAATCCAATGCTTAGTGTGTCGTCTCCCTACGGGTAGCATTGTGGAAGTAACAAGTGTGGTGTTGACTGTCACTAGTTGGAAATAGATTGAGATGAGTAAAGTTGGACGGTTGGGCTTGGCCCTCGGTGTTCATATCCCGAGGCTCCTTCCACATTTGATGGATGGTTGGGCTTGGTCCTCGGTGTTCACGTCCCGAGGCTCCTTCCATGCCACGATATTATGAAATTGCATGTGGTGTGAGTCGACACGTGGTCTCGTAATCCCGGGTTAAGGATAGTGTGGCAGGTCTACGGGCTCGCCAATCATCACACCGATGGGAGTTGACAGCTAGACCTTGGACGGTTGGGCTTGGTCCTCAGTGTTCATGTTTCGAGGCTCCTTCCGTGCCAAGTGAACGGTTGGGCTTGGTCCTCGTGTTAATTTCCGAGGCTCCTTCCGTGTCACGCATAGGCCAGTTCGGGGCAAGGATCTTGGTGCTCATTTACCCAAGAGAACTCGCTGAGCCGTAGTACGCATGTGAGCTCCGCTCTTGTGTTCTTAGCGTTGAGGCATATGGAGGCCTAGGCCAGGTAGTGTGGAGACCAGCCTAGTAGTGGATATGCCCGCTCTACTGTCACCGTTTGGCCACGACGGTTGACGCCTGAGAGGTTAGCTACCTGCTCGAATAGTGTGAACTATAAGTCTGTGTCGACATAGTGATTGCATGTGCTTGATCATGGGTGTGTCATTGCATTGCATACATAGCATTGCACTTCATTACATACACAAGACCCTCATCGTATAAGTTTGTATGGGATCTCCTATACGATGAGTTACTTATTGCTGAACGACCCTCAACTTATATGCTTGTATGGGCATCCATATAAGTTGAGTTACTTACTGCTATAACATTATACTCTCTTGCTGCTGTAGATGGTAGAATTATAGAATAAGAGCTTGTTCATTTATACACTACTTTTATTGCTACCTATGATTTATATACTTACTTCACCTGCTTGTACTACTGTTTTATATATATTGTACCTGTTCCTTTCTCCGCCCGGTGCCGAGGAGTCGCAGGTGGAGCAGCATGCTATGCAGTTGGACAGCCAGGCCAGGACGATAGGGCCTGAGGGGACGGTACCGTCGCTACCGTCGGTTACAGATGTGAGTGAGAGAGATTTTGTTGTAGCCCTTCGGGGCAATTCTATTTACGTACTCTGATTATGTAGAAGCTTGTTTAGCTTCTCTTTTGTTGTACTTATGGACTTATGCTTGGTGTGGATTAACTTCCTTATATTATTATGGTTGGGTTGGCATTTATATGTTGATATTGGTTGTAGCCGGCAGGATAGGCGTCTTGTGGTATAGGCTAGCCCGAGTGCTAGTGTTACCGCAAGGCGGCTGTTCTGGGCATAAGACCCCTCTCGTGCCGTGTCTTGTGTTCCGGGAGGGGGGTCTTACAGGTAGTTTCTCTATTCCATGTATATTTGGTGATTTATTGGTAAAACGTGTGTTAGCCGATCTAGGCGCCTCTATCAATTTAATGTCTTATTCTCTAGTGAAAAAGTTGGGATTAGGAGAGCCTAAACCCACTAGAATGAGCATTCAATTGGCAGATCGGTCTGTCAAGCTCCCTATGGGGATCATAGAGGATGTGCTTGTCAAAGTTGACAAATTTATCTTTCCGGTAGATTTTGTCATCTTTGACATCGAAGAGGACACCGAGGTACCACTCATTCTCGGTCGCCCTTTTTTTGCCACCTCGCGCGCTATCATAGACGTTAGTAATGGTAAACTTCTCCTTAGAGTCGGAGATGAAGAAGTTATCTTTACTATTGACTCGTCTATGAAAAATTTGCATGCTAACGACGACTCATGTTAATACTTGGAGGCTTCTCCCGCGCAATTGCGTGGAAGATCACGGATTTGAGAGGGATTAATCCCTCCTTTTTCACCCATAAAATTTTATTGGAAGAACACGCTCACAAAACCTATTCAACCTCAACGTCGGATAAATCCTAACATGAAGGAGGTAGTCAAGGCCGAGGTAATTAAATTATTAGATGCGGGCATTATCTATCTGATTTCGGATAGCTCTTGGGTGAGCCCGGTCCAAGTGGTGCCTAAGAAAGGAGGATTAACGGTAGTTCCTAATGATAAAAATGAATTAATTCCTACTCGAACCGTTACCGGATGGCGGGTATGCATCGATTATCGCAAATTAAATGATGCAACCCGTAAGGATCATTTTCCTTTGTCGTTCATTGACCAAATCCTTAAACGGTTATCCGGTCACTCTTTTTATTGTTTTCTTGACGGTCTTTCGGGATATTTTCAAATCCCAATTGCGCCTGAAGACCAAGAAAAAACAACCTTCACTTGTTCGTTTGGCACCTTCTCCTATCGAAGGATGCCCTTTGGTTTATGCAATGCGCCGGCAACCTTCCAAAGGTGTATGCTAGCGATCTTTGATAAACTAGTGGAGGATATCATGGAAGTCTTCATGGACGATTTCTTCGCCTTTGGAGATTCTTTTGATTTATGTTTCGCAAATCTTTCCCGTGTACTCCAAAGATGTGAGGACACGAACCTAGTCTTGAACTGGGAGAAGTGCCATTTTATGGTGTGGGAAGGGTTGGTTTTAGGCCACAAAATTTCTAGTAAGGGCATAGAGGTAGATAAAGCAAAAATTGAAACTATAGAAAAGCTACCTCCCCCCTCAAATGTTAAGGCCGTTCATAGTTTTTTGGGGCATGCCGGCTTCTATCGCCGTTTTATTAAAGATTTTTCTAAAATAACTAAGCCCCTTACGCATTTATTAGAAAAAGATGCGCCGTTTATTTTTTATGAAAAATGTTTGCATGCTTTTTCTCTTTTTAAAGAAAAATTAATCAATGCTCCTATAATGATCGCTCCCAATTGGGAACTTCCTTTTGAGATAATGTGCGATGCTAGTAGTTTTTTCGTAGGTGCGGTTTTAGGACCACGCATAAATAAGAATTTTCATCCTTTTTATTATGCGAGCAAAACACTAACCGCCGCACAAGAAAATTATACTACCACCGAAAAAGAATTATTAGTTGTTATATTCGCTTTTGATAAATTTCGTTCCTACCTAACCTTGTCTAAAATTATTGTTTTTACCGATCATTCTGCTTTGCAATATTTACTAAGAAAAACAGATGCAAAGCCACGATTGATTAGGTGGATCTTACAACTCCAAGAATTTGACTTGGAGATTCGTGACAAGAGAGGAGCGGAGAACCTGGCGGCTGATCATCTTTCGCGGTTGGAGAACCCCAATTTGGGGGAGCTCATAGAGGAGGATATTGATGACACTTTCCCCGAGGAACGCCTTCTCGCCATTCATAAGGTAATTACTCTCCCGACTCCTTGGTTCGCCAATTTCGCAAACTACCTTGTTGTGAGCAAAGAAGAAATTCTTTTCCAATTTGAAAAATTATTTTTGGGAGGATCCTTTTCTCTTTCGTGTTTGCGCGGACCAAGTAGTGCGGAGGTGTGTTTCTCATAAGGAAGGCGCCCAAATTCTAAAGCATTTCCATGAGGGACCCGTCGGTGGGCACTATAAAGCTAATCGGACGACTCAGAAAGTTCTTGAAGCAGGCTTCTATTGGCCAAGCATCTTCAAGGATGCTCACGCCCATGTAAGTCGTTGTGAACAATATCAACGCTCAGGTAATATTTCCCGCCGTGATGAAATTGTACAACCCCATATTCACTGGGAAGGCCCGGGAGGACTAAGACCTCAGTAGTCAGGTCTGGGTCAGGCCCGGGTTAGCCCCAGGGCGGACCGGCAGAGTTCTCGCCCTTAAGGTGCTCCCGCCCATTGGTAGGCGAGATCGTTCGCGCTAGGACTCAGGTCTTCACATCCAGCGGTAATGACGTCAAAACCATCAAGGGAGAGAACCCTCTCGGTAGGATGCCTCGCCAAGGTGAGCTCAGCTAAGGCTCAGCGAGAGCCTTCTCGCCCGGGGTTCTCGCCAAAGTAGGTTCATGGGGTGGGGTCTGGCACCCAGGAAAAAGGAATATTTTATTATTATTATTTCATTATCCTCGGGTTAAATTACCTGTATACCCCTGGGAGGACAGCGGGTTTTGGTTATTGGCAGACCCATCAGGGGTATTTCAGTATTTTCAGAACAGGAGAAGACTATAAAAAGACCCATATGGGCTCTTTGGAAGGCAGGGTTCTCTTTTTACTCTCCAACTCCAGTGCTTTCCGAAGAGCTCCCAGTCCAGCTATTGGTTTTGGAGGGGAAGCTCTCAGAGATCTTCCGGGTGTGAGGTGGGACCTCCCAGCTGAGGCTTTGGGTCAGCCTTAGGACCTTAGCAGCTAGTCAGGGGTCGAGATTTGAGAGAAGTAGGCGTCGGCTGCACTTTGGTTTGTGAACAGACGTTGAGGTCAATTTTAGCTTCAACAGTTCTGGTGCGGTGAGCGTGGAAGCAGTCGGTGCAAGAAAATCTTGAGTCGAGTCCCATGGCAGGAGGTGAAGGTGAAGGATCTGGCACAGGAGGATCACCCACCCAGGGAGAAGAGGCGACAAGGAAGATGTTAGAGGATTTCAGGCGAGAGGTCATGCAGACGATCAGCTTGGCCTTCTCGGCAAGGAATGAGTGGGAGACGCCGCAGGCTCCTGTGGAGGCGGTTTCGCTGCTAGGCGAGAACGCCACGGGGCAGCGCCCCGGGAAGGAAGTCCCGGTGGAGGCAGGCGAGAGGGATGTGGCTGCGCGGGAGCTTTTCCCAGGCCAGCGTCCCGTAAAGGAAGTTCCGGTGGATCTGGGCGAGAAGGAGGCGACAGTGCGGGAGCTCTTCCCCGGGCACGGTCTCGCGGATCGGTCCAGCCAGCCGAGGTCGCGGGACGGGCCCTCTCGCCAGGCAGGGGGCGAGACCCCTTTTAGTGAGCTCATCGTCTCAGCCCCAGTGCCGGAGGGGTTCAGGGAGCCGGATATGACCTACTACACCGGGGAGGATGACCCGGTTCAGCACGTGCAATGGTTTGAGGATGTGGTGTCGATAAGGCAGATGTCGGATGACTTCAAGTGCAGGCTTTTTTCCATCACTCTGAAAGAAAAGGCCAGGGACTGGTTCCACCAGTTGCCGGCGAGCTCGATCTACAGTTTTGAGGACCTACGCAGGGGTTTTCTGTTGAGGTTCTCTACTTCGAAGAAGCGGAAGAAGGAGGCTGAGTGCCTGTTTGCGGTGAGGCAGAAGCCGGAGGAGACGTTGGGTCATTACGTTGACCGGTTCCAAGAGGAGATTCTCCTAGTCCAGGAGGTCCCGGGGTATGCCCTGATGCTTGCCTTCACCCTAGGGCTGAGGCCGGTATTTTTCAGCATGGAGCTGAAGAGAGTGCCCCCTCTCTCTTTTGAGGAGCTCATGGAGAGGGCGGCAAAGGAGATAGACTTCGAGAGGGCAAACCCTGCATTTGCGAGGAAGCTGGCCAGGTTGGCGGAGGATGATGTGAAGGAGCCGACAGCAGGGAGGCAGAGAGAAGTGAGAGAGCAGAGGGAGCCAAGGGAAGATAGGAGGAGGGAAGAACCCCGAGGGCAGGGACAGCAGCACGGGGGGGCCAGGGAGCTAAACAACCGATTGGGTTGGAGGCCTCAGGAAGGCCGCCCCCAGGGCCAAGGGGGTTTTCAAGGAAGAGACAACCTCCGGGAGGCAGGGACCGAGAGGCCACCCCTCACCACCGCAGAAGGCCATGGAGGTGGGAAGAGGAAGAGGAAGAAGAATTCGAGGAGAAGGGAGAAGAGGGGGAGGAGAAGGAAGAGGGTGCAGGGTGTCGTTGCCTTATTGTGACTTCCACCAGGAGGAAGGTCACGCGACGGCCACCTGCCCGGAATTTCTAGAGATGAGGGAGGCCAGAGGAGCTGGAAGGCAGGATCCGCCTACAAGGATCGTCGAGGTGCAGCACGGAGAGGCTGAGGATAGATGTGAAGACAGGGTCGATGTGGGGACCCGAGGGGGGATCGGAGTGATCCATGGGGGAGTAGGGATCTAGGAAACCCGCCAGGGGAGCCTTCAAACCATGTTCCGCAGAGGGGTCACCTCGACCTCCCTAGCTCCCCCCCCCCCCAGAAGAAAAGATCACCTTCTCATCCGCAGATATGCCAGACTACGAAGACCCGTTCTGCGACGCACTAGTGATCCATACAGCGGTGGAGAACTTCACAGTCTCCCGAATACTGGTGGATAACGGGAGCTCCGTGAACGTGATCTTCAAAAAGTCCTTCGATGAGATGAGGGTGGAGGGAAAAAGGGTCCTGGCTTCTGATGGACCGCTTTTTGGTTTTTCTGGAGAGAGGAAGGAGGTAGAAGGGGGAGTGGGCCTGCATGTGAAGCTTGGGGGCGTCTCACGGAATTGTAGGTTCGTGATTGTAGACGCCCCAAGTAGCTACAACGCCATCTTTGGGCGTCCTCTCATCAGCGCCTTTCGATGTGTCCCCTCCTCATTTCATCAATGCCTCAAGTTCAGCAATGGAGGGGTGCAAGTTAGGATCAGGGGGGACCCGAAGGTGGCAAGGCAGTGCTATGTGACGGCGGTAAACACCGTGTCGTGGATGGCTGAGGCGGAGGAGCTTGAGAAAGAGATGGCAGGGCAGGAAGGAGGTATAGAAGTAGAGGAGGCGAGCCCGCAGGAGGCGGAGGACTTGATGATGGAGGAGGTAGTAGAGATGGAAGAGATGAGCCTGGAAAAGGCAAGGGAAGGAGAGCAGAGACAAGAAGAAGGCCTAGTGGAAGCAATAGGGGTTGAAGAGGTCGGAGGAGAAGAAGTTGAGCAGGAGGAGGCAAGGGCAGGATGGGAGTGGTCGAGGCTGGAGCCGGCCGAGGAAGTGGTGGAGATTGAGGTACTCACCAGAGCGGGGCAAGTACAGAAGGTGCGGATCAGCGGAGGCTTAAGCCTCGAGGACCAGGCGCGGATGCTAGACTACATCCAGAGCAACATCGACATCTTCGCATGGAGCGTGGCAGACATGCCGGGTATCGATGCGGACGTAGCGTGTCATCGCCTGAACCTGGACCCGAGGGCTCTCCCCATGCGCTAGAAGATGAGGGCCATTGCCACCAAGCTGGAGGAGCCCATCCGAGAGGAGGTCAGGAAGCTTCTGGAGGCAAGCTTCATCTCGGAGATCCAGTATCCAGGCTGGATCTCCAATGTGGTAATGGTAAAGAAGGGGGGAGGAAAGTGGCGTATGTGTATCGATTTTTCCCTGTTAAATAAATCATGCCCCAAGGATTGCTATCCCCTGCCTCGAATCGACGCGCTGGTTGATTCAGCTGTCGGTTTTTCTGTTATGAGTTTTTTGGATGCTTTTTCAGGTTACCACCAGATCCGGATGCACCCTCCCGATGTCAAGGATGTCTCCTTCATCACGAGAGAGGGATGCTTCAGCTATAAGATAATGCCCTTTGGATTGAAAAATGCAGGGGCAACATACCAACGCATGATGGATCGAGTCTTTTGAGACCAAAGGGGGAAGAATCTAGAGGTCTACGTCGATGACCTATTGGTCAAAAGCAAATGCGTGGATTCCCATTTGCGGGACTTGGAAGAAACGTTTGCCACCCTGCGGAGGTTCAAGATGAGTTTGAACCCCTTGAAGTGTGTCTTCGGGGCCAGTCACGGGAAGTTTCTCGGACACCTCTTGACTCCGGCAGGGGTAGAACCTAACCCGGACAAGGTGAAGGCTATATTGGACTTGGAGTCACCTCGCAGTGCCAAGGAAGTCTAGCGCCTGACAGGAAAGTTGGCCGGGCTAAGCAGGTTCCTCTCCCGGTCTGGGGATAGGTGTTCTTTTTTCTTCAAAGTGCTCCGTAGTAATCAGGTGTTCGACTGGACGAATGAATGCGAAGAGGCCTTTCAGGGGCTGAAGAGACAACTCTCCCAGGCTCCGCTGCTCCAAAGCCCCAAAGAAGGGGAAGACCTGGCCATGTATCTCGGGGTGGGGGTGGAAGCTGTGAGCTCCGTCTTGGTTACGGAAGAGGGGAAGAAGCAGCTGCCCGTCTATTACGTAAGCCGAATCCTGAAAAAGGCGGAACTCCGCTACCCCATCCTGGAGAAGCTAGCTTATGCCTTAGTTGTTTCGGCAAGGAAGCTCCGTCCATACTTTCAAGCACACTCAATTAGGGTGGTCACCGACCATCCTCTTCGCAAGATCTTCGAGGGGGTAGAGCACTCGGGAAGGCTGGCAAAGTGGTCTATCGAACTAAGCGAGTTCGACATCTCGTTCGTCCCGAGGCTCTCCATCAAGGCTTAGGCCGTGGCGGACTTTCTGGCAGACTATGTCACTGAGGCTGAGAATAAGGATCCGAAGTCCCACGAAGCATGGAAGATGATGGTCGATGGGGCCTCGGGAAGGCACTCCCTGGGAGGGGGTGTAGTATTGGTGAGTCCTCAAGGGGTTACCATAGAACAGGCGGTGGTTTTCCACTTCCCTGTCACCAATAATCAGGCAGAGTATGAGGATGTGATAGTCGGCCTTCGAATGGCAAGGGAATTAGAAATCCAGGATGTGGAGACCTTCACTGACTCGATGGTAGTAGCGTCACAGATTAGAGGGGAGTTTGAGGCTCGGGAGCCCACCCTCGTGAAGTATCTATCCAGGGTAAGGGCAATCATCGGAGGGTTCCGTTCCTTCTCCATTCAACACGTTCCCAGGGAGGAAAGCGCAGCAGCTGATCGGTTGGCAAAGTTTGGGCCTCGGGGAGGAGGGACCGTAACTGAACTCTTCCGACCAGCAATTGAAGAGGGGGAATCGATGGAGGTGGGTCGGCGATCCTCATGGGTGGACCCATTGGTGACCTTCCTTACCACAGGCAAGCTGTCAGAGGGGGTTAAGGAGGCGAAAAGATTTAGGCGGAAGGCAGCCCACTACCTGATGTTGGAAGGGGGCTTGCACCGGAAAATGTTATCAGGGCTCCTCGCGAGATGTGTGACCGAGGAGGAGGTCCCGAGAATCCTAGAAGAGGTGCATTCGGGAGAGTGCGGCAGCCACTCGGGAGGAAGAATGTTAGAGGCAAGGGTGATAAGACAAGGATACTTCTGGCAGACCTTGAGGAAGGATACAGTCGAGTTTGCAAAGAGATGTCTGAAATGTCAAGTACACGCCCCCCTCCAGCTCTTACCCGCACAAAGGCTTCGGAGCATCATGGCCCCATGGCCCTTCGCCATTTGGTGAATGGATCTGGTTGGACCCTTTCCTCCAGCTAGCGGGCAGAGGAGGTTCCTCCTAGTCATGATCGACTACTTCTCAAAGTGGCTGGAAATCAAGGCCCTAGCCAAGGTTACCTCCCAGGTCATCAGGAACTTCGTTTGGGGGGAAATCATATGCAGGCATGGGCTACCCCAAGCGATAGTGACGGATAACGGTCCTCAGTTTGCCAGTGAAGAGTTCATCAGCTTCTGCGCCCAACTGGGGATTGACCTCAGGTTTGCCTCTGTCCATCACCCCCGGAGCAACGGCCAGGTGGAAGCGGCGAACAAGATCATCGTGAACTTGCTCAAGAAGAAGGTGGAGAACCTGAAGGGCAACTGGGTGGAGCAGCTCCCTTCCGTCCTGTGGGCCTTGCGAACAACTCCGAACATGGCCATAGGGGAGACCCCCTTCAAGCTCTCTCATGGGTGTGAGGCTGTCTCCTAGTGGAGTTCGAGGTTCGGTCTCCACGGGTCACAGCCGCGGGTGAGGGAAGCAAAGCTTGGAGGTTGGAGAATGAGGAGGGATTGCGCCTCTCGTTGGATATGGTGGAAGAGCTACGGGATGTTGCTGACATAAGACAAGAAGAGATAAAAAGGCGAATGGCCAGGTACTTCGATAAACACATCAGGGTTAAGCAATTCACCGAGGGGAACCTAGTGCTGAAAAAGGTCGACGCGGCGGGAAGGTCGGCCCCTATGGGCAAGCTCAACCCCAGTTGGGAAGGACCTTACATAATAGAGAGGGTTCTGGCTAATGGGGGTTATTACCTCCAGGATGTGGAGGGAAGGACCTTGAGTCACACCTGGAACGGTTATGACTTAAAACGTTTCTACCCCTGAAGGGAGAGAAGGTGTTGTAATATGGTGAATAAACGTTATCATTTCGAAGTAGTCTTTTCAGAATGTTGACTCTCTAGAAAATGCTATCACAAGAATAGGTCTTTTCTACCCTAAAAAAGCTTTTGCTCTAACCGACTGTCTCCCCGTCTTGACGATAGAATAGGCCTGGGTGAAGGAATCTTCATCAACACCCCGAGCTCGGCTCGGCCCCAGGTAGACCCGCTGCGCAGGCTCTCATCTAGCTGGTAGGTCCGAAGGCTCGCCTGTGGGGGAGAGGTTTTGCTTGATCTTCATCAACACCCTGAGCTTGGCTCGGCCCCAGGTAGACCCGCTGTGCAGGCTCTCATCTAGCTGGCAGGTCCGAAGGCTCGCCTGTAGGGGAAAGGTTTGGCTTGATCTTCATCAACACCCCGAGCTTGGCTCGGCCAAAGGTAGACCCGCTGCGCAGGCTCTCATCTAGCTAGTAGGCCCGAAGGCTCGCCTGTGGGGGAGAGGTTTTGCTTGATCTTCACCAACACCCCGAGCTCGGCACGGCCCCAGGTAGACCCGCTGCGTAGGCTCTCATCTAGCTGGCAGGTCCGAAGGCTCGCCTGTGAAGGAGAGGTTTTGCTTGATCTTCATCAACACCCCGAGCTCGGCTCGGCCCCAGGTAGACCCGCTGCGCAGGCTCTCATCTAGCTGGCAGGTCCGAAGGCTCGCCTGTGGGGGAGAGGTTTTTGCTTGATCTTCATCAACACCCCGAGCTCGGCTCGGCCCCAGGTAGACCCGCTGCGCAGGCTCTCATCTAGCTGGCAGGTCCGAAGGCTCGCCTGTGGGGGAGAGGTTTGGCTTGATCTTCATCAACACCCCGAGCTCGGCTCAGCCCCAGGTAGACCCGCTGCGCAGGCTCTCATCTAGCTGGCAGGCCCGAAGGCTCGCCTGTGGGGGAGAGGTTTTGCTTGATCTTCACCAACACCCCGAGCTCGGCTCGGCCCCAGGTAGACCCGCTGCGCAGGCTCTCATCTAGCTGGCAGGTCCAAAGGCTCGCCTGTGGGGGAGAGGTTTTGCTTGATCTTCATCAACACCCCGAGCTCGGCTCGGCCCCAGGTAGACCCGCTACGCAGGCTCTCATCTAGCTGGCAGGTCCGAAGGCTCGCCTGTGGGGGAGAGGTTTGGCTTGATCTTCATCAACACCCCGAGCTCGGCTCGGCCCCAGGTAGACCCGCTGCGCAGGCTCTCGTCTAGCTGGCAGGTCCGAAGGCTCGTCTGTGGGGGAGAGGTTTGGCTTGATCTTCATCAACACCCCGAGCTCGGCTCGGCCCCAGGTAGACCCGCTGCGCAGGCTCTCATCTAGCTGCCAGGCCCGAAGGCTCGCCTGTGGGGGAGAGGTTTTGCTTGATCTTCACCAACACCCCGAGCTCGGCTTGGCCCCAGGTAGACCCACTGCGCAGGCTCTCATCTAGTTGGCAGGTCCGAAGGCTCGCCTGTGGGGGAGAGGTTTTTCTTGATCTTCATCAACACCCCGAGCTCGGCTCAGCCCCAAGTAGACCCGCTGCGCAGGCTCTCATCTAGCTGGCAGGTCCGAAGGCTCGCCTGTGGGGGTGAGGTTTTTGCTTGATCTTCATCAACATCCCGAGCTCGGCTCGGCCCCAGGTAGACCCGCTGCGCAGGCTCTCATCTAGCTGGCAGGTCCAAAGGCTCACCTGTGGGGGAGAGGTTTGGCTTGATCTTCATCAACACCCCGAGCTCGGCTCGACCCCAGGTAGACCCGCTGCGCAGGCTCTCATCTAGCTGGCAGGCTCGAAGGCTCGCCTATGGGGGAGAGGTTTTGCTTGATCTTCACCAACACCCTGAGCTCAGCTCGGCCCTAGGTAGAACCCGCTGCGCAGGCTCTCATCTAGCTGGCAGGTCCGAAGGCTCGCCTGTGGGGGAGAGGTTTGGCTTGATCTTCATCAACACCCCGAGCTCGGCTCGGCCCCAGATAGACCCGTTGCGCAGGCTCTCATCTAGCTGGCAGGTCCGAAGGCTCGCCTGTGGGGAAGAGGTTTGGCTTGATCTTCATCAACACCCCGAGCTCAGCTCGGCCCCAGGTAGACCCGCTGCGCAGGCTCTCATCTAGCTGGCAGGCCCGAAGGCTCTCCTGTGGGGGAGAGGTTTTGCTTGATCTTCACCAACACCCCGAGCTCGGCTCGGCCCCAGGTAGACCCGCTGCGCAGGCTCTCATCTAGCTGGCAGGTCCGAAGGCTCGCCTGTGGGGGAGAGGTTTTGCTTGATCTTCATCAACACCCTGAGCTCGGCTCGGCCCCAGGTAGACCCGCTGCGCAGGCTCTCATCTAGCTGGCAGGTCCGAAGGCTCGCCTGTGGGGGAGAGGTTTTTTCTTGATCTTCATCAACACCCCGAGCTCGGCTCCGCCCTAGGTAGACACGCTGCGCAGGCTCTCATCTAGCTGGCAGGTCCGAAGGCTCGCCTGTGGGGGAGAGGTTTGGCTTGATCTTCATCAACACCCCGAGCTCGGCTCGGCCCCAGGTAGACCCGCTGCGCAGGCTCTCATCTAGCTAGCAGGCCCGAAGGCTCGCCTGTGGGGGAGAGGTTTTGCTTGATCTTCACCAACACCCCGAGCTCGGCTCGGCCCTAGGTAGACCCGCTGCGCAGGCTCTCAACTAGCTGGCAGGTCCGAAGGCTCGCCTGTGGGGGAGAGGTTTTGCTTGATCTTCATCAACACCTCGAGCTTGTCTCGTCCCCAGGTAGACCCGCTGCGCAGGCTCTCATCTAGCTGGCAGGTCCGAAGGCTCGCCTGTGGGGGAGAGGTTTTTTCTTGATCTTTATCAACACCCCGAGCTCGGCTCGGCCCCAGGTAGACCCGCTGCGCAGGATCTCATCTAGCTGGCAGGTCCGAAGGCTCGCCTGTGGGGGATGGGTTGGGTCCTTGACTCGTGGTCCCTGGTTCTTGATTTGTTTTTACCCAGTGTTACAACAAGCCCAGCTCAGTTCCCGGTAGACCCGCTGCGCAAGCTCTCATCTAGCTGGCAGGTCCGAAGGCTCGCCGGTGGAACGTAGGTCCAGTTTGTGGGAAGGTATCTTGTCATGACCCTGGCCTAGATCAGGGGCAGCCCTAAAGGTCTTAGCCAGTAGAGGTCTCGGCCAGTCAGGATCTTGGCCAATAAGGGTCTCGGCCAAAAGGTCTCGGCTGGGGGGATCTCACTGAAGGAGGCCCCCGGTAGACCTGGGCGTAACGACCTAATCGATGGTGCAAGGCTCTCGCCTAGTCAATCTCTAGGGAAGGTGACCCTACAGATGCTAAGGGTCTCGGCGAAAGCTCGCGCGGAAGCCGCTGGCTCTCTAACCTATTCGTTCGAGCGAACACCGGCGGTGAAAAATGAAACATTGCATTACGCTAAATAGTTACAGAGGTTTGGAGCTTCTCGCTCATTATAAAAATGTATCAAAATAATAAAAAAAAAAGAGCACTTCAAGGGGACGCGCTGTAATCCCCGCTAGTACTCTCGCCCGAGTCCTCGCCCGAGTCCTCGCCCGAGCTCGCCCCAGACGTCTCGCCGGTAGCGGAGGAGGACTTATGGGTATCCGAACGAGGAGAGTCGGGCGCGCCGGGAGGCTTCGGGACTGGATCGAATAGCCAAGGGAGGAGTTGGCGGGCGTCGATGGTTACGCCGTCCTCCCGGAGCAGCTTCGCGTCTCGCAGTGTCTCGACCGTCAGCCTGACAGTAGCCTGGGCGTTCGCCTGGAGCAGCTTATCGATGTCATACACCGAGAAGTGTCGACTCTTTAGTCTCTCATCAAGCGTCGAAGGCGGGCCTTTCGCTGCTTCCGCATGCCGGAGTTGGTCCCTTAGCAGGACGTTCTCGTAACGTACGTCAGCCAACTCCGCGTGGAGCGCCATGGCCTGGGCGGAATCCTGTGGAGAAGAGATCAACTCAGTAAATACGGCGCAAGCGAGACTTCGAGTAGCGAGAGCAGGGGTCCAGGAAGATCCCGCTTACCTCGGCCACGGGGCATAGGGACAGCGCTTGTTGAGCATCCGCCAACTCTTGCCGAGCACTCGCGAGCTCTGTCTCCGAAGAGCGTGCTCTGGCCACCGCTCCTTCCCTCGCCTTGTACATGTCGGCGAAGTTCTTGTCGATGTTGATGCTTCGACGCGCGCACATATACGCAAGATCGAACCCGCGAAGCAGGGCCCGGGTAGAATCGAAAGCCAGGAGCCGGGTGGGCGTCTGGTCGAAGACACTGGAGCCCTCTCGGCTATAGAGGTCGTAGCCCAGCGAGAAGGCCTCGCTAGTAACCTCATCCCGCTCCGACCAGCTGGGGAGGAGCGTTAAACCGCAACCCTGTTGGATTCGGGATCCCATTGGAGCAGAGGCTTCCCTTCCGCGTCGACGTGCTTCACACCGAGGCCATAATTTCTGTGCCCTTTCAGCACTTCCCTGGGCGGGGTCCGGGCGGAGGTCTCGGCGACGACTCCCTCTCCTCCCGCCATGTCGACGGCCGAAGGGTTCTCGGCAGTAGCCTCGGTACGCCTCCTGGCGGAAGCACCCATCTCGCTGGCCATCTGGAGCAGCCCTTCGAAGGACTTGCCCAAGGCGGGATGTCGGGCAGGCGAGACGGCCAAGTCCTTGCCCTTGTCCGCAGTAGATGGCTTTGGCCTCTTCAGCGATCGCGAGGCGGGAGCGGCGCCTTTTCGCTTCTTAACTTCGGGCACCGAAGGCTGAACGGGCTCTTCCCGGCAGGCACGAGCGCTGGCCTCCGCGAGAGCGAGAGAGCCTCTCGCAACCCGATCCTCGACACCCGGGGCCACAGCAAAAGGTTGTCGTAGAGGGACCTCCCGCTCTCCTGCAAAGATGGTGCTGTTCAACACAGGAAGATCCTAACGAAAGATCAAATCTAAGGCGGGACCATACCTTCGCCCGGGTGAACGGGAGGAAGGGAGTCGACGTCTCGGCGGAGGAAGAGAACGTCAAACTCCTTTGTTCTGAAGAACTCCAGGAGTGCGCTCTCGCGCGACCCCAGAACGGGCGGCTTGTAAGCAGCATTCTCGTACTTTACGGGTCGGAGCGGGACGTTGCCGAAGTCCCCGGTGACGTAGACAAACTTCTCGCCCCAATGGTGATGTTTATTGGCAAGGCCGGTGGTCTTGAGCAGCTGCCTGGAGAAGAAGACCACGCCGCCTTTGGCGCGAAAGTTGAACAACTTGCGAAAGATTGGCAGACTAAACTCGATCCTCTCGGATCGCATGTAGCAGATGAATGCCACAAGGATCGCGACAGAGTTCGGGTTCAGCTGGGCGGGAACCACCCCATAGTAGCGGAGGGCTTGCCGAATCTCCGGCCAGAGGGGTAGGCGGAAGCCCACCTCGAAATGTTCGAGGGGGATGGCGAGTTCTCCCGCTTCCGAGGTATTCACCTTGTCGTGATTACCCGGGTTCCGCACCGAGAAGCCAACGGGTATGAAGCGGTTGACGATCAGTTTGTATTCGTCCAGGGTGAGCGTGCAGGAGGGGAAGAGATGCTTGCGGAATGCTTCCACGCAATGAGCGCGACCCTCGTTCTCGCCCGGCATTTTGAGTTTGGGGGTAATAGCGAGAACAATAGAGAGGAAGAGGCGGAAGAAATTGAGCGAAAGCAAGGAAGGGGAGTCGAGGTTCCGGATCAGAGAAGTAAATGTGGTTGGTAGACTTCTCTATTTATAGGGAACCGTGGTCGTTACGGCTCCGTCCGATGGAAAGAGAAAATGACGGCGGGGTACAGCTGTCACGATCTGGGCCTGCGACGCCTCGGTTTTTCCCTCGTGGAATGACGGCAGTCGACGATCATCTCTAGTTTTGGCGCAAGACACTTAGTTTTGGCGCAAGCATCCTAATTTCAACACATTCTTAAAATTCGCAGCACAATGAAAGAAGAAACGGATAATAATTTGCTCTCGCCGCCGAGAGCTGAATAAAATTAATAACAATTATTACAAGGTCATAAAGGTACATGGCGGAAGGGAAGGCTAACGAGGGAGAAGGGGCGAGACCTAGATGAACTAATACGGTTCCCAGCGCCATCTCCCTCGCTCCCGCCGCCTGGTTCTCGGAGGCACCAGCGGATTGAAGTAAGATGACAGGGTGGTACACCCTAGGTTGATCCGCCTAGCATGATCCCGGATCTGCGCGATGCATCTCCCTGGCAAAGACTCGGCAGTAGGCCCTCCCGGCCGATCAATCTCGCCCAAGAAGAAATCACGCTCCAAGGCCTCCAGCCTTTGTTCCACGGATTCGCGGAACGCTCTCGCCGCGGCAGCATGGGCGCGGTCTCACCGGATGAGCTTGGCCAGAATGGCCGAGATCTTCCTCCTCCGCTCCTTCGTGTTCCCGGCGTCGTTCAAGGTTTCTTCTATCTCGCCGGGCGAAGGTGGAAGGGAATCTTCTTTTTCGTCTTCTTCCTCTTCTTCTCTCTCCTCGTTGGCTTCCGACCGAGAGCTGGGATCCCCTGCGAAAAGTGCGCCCATGGTTTCTGATTAAGACATAACAACCAGCCGACAAGAATGTCTCACATACCTGCAGTCTGGCGAGAGCCATTGACTGGCGTCGGGTGAGAAGGCCCGACCCCTCCGTCTGTTCCATAAAGGAGGTGGAGAGGTTTTCCATGCCCTTGGCGGAAGGGTTCGCGCTCAATAGTCCCAGCCTGGCCGGAAGCAGGGAGAGAGTTTTCATCTCTCAAGTGAGGATCAGCATCCTTAGTAACGGAAGGGTCAATGGCCACCCCTCTCGCTTGCAGGGCGGGATCTGCCGCGGAAGGAAGCATCTCGCCGGTTCTCGCTTCATCCCCCCGGGTGACAAGACCCGGGATGGCGGAAGCTGGCTCTACAAGAAGATAGCTCAGACAAGGAAAAGTACGGTTGAAATATTGAGAAGTGGCGGAAAGGATACCTATCACCCGGGTCTCGGCTGGAGGAATTGTCTCCGAGACCCTCGTTCGATCCTCAGGAGGGAGGGCTGACGAATCTGGGGGAATCGGGGAAGACCCGGCGACGTTGTTTGGAGCGGATTCCTGCGAAAGGTCACGTTAACTATCGGGCCTATAGCGTAATCAGCTCGGTAAGCATGGTCGGAAGGCATACCTTTTGAGGGGAGGGGTCCCCCGCAGGAATGGGAGTAGGAGAAGGTGAATCCCTGTTCTCGCGAGCAAGGTCCCGCCGGACCACCTTCGCTTTCCTCTTCCCCTTTCTCTTCTTCGGCTCAGAGGGGCCGGTGTTTGAAGATTTCCTCGATAGCCAGGGCGCTACCGCAGCACTATTTGCTAAGGCTCGCGCTTGAGCCGCGAGTAACCAATCTTGAAGGTCCTGCGGAAGTGGCTTGCCAGCACGCTTAGCAGACATCTTGGTATCGCGCATAGAATCCCGGGCGAGAGCTCAGTGAAGAAACAGCAGTTCGGAGGCAAGACTTATGGTCATCCGTCGGCGTGTATTTATAGCCTCAGTAGGGCCCGCCAAAAGATTCTCTTGGCTGACGGGCACGTGTCCAGCGAATATTTTGGGGTTGGACTTGTCTTGTCGAGCGCAGGGCTAGCTCGAAAAGAGCGGGGATTGTGTACAACCCCATATTTGCTGGGAAGGCCCGGGAGGACTAAGACCTCAGTAGTCAGGTCTGGGTCAGGCCCGGGTTAGCCCCAGGGTGGACTGGCAGAGTTCTCGCCCTTAAGGTGCTCCCGCCCATTGGTAGGCGAGATCGTTCGCGCCAGGACTCAGGTCTTCACGTCCAGCGGTAATGACGTCAAAACCATCAAGGGCGAGAACCCTCTCGGCAGGAGGCCTCGCCAAGGTGAGCTCAGCTAAGGCACAACGAGAGCCTTCTCGCCCGGGGTTCTCGCCAAAGTAGGTTCATGGGGTGGGGTCTGGCACCCAGGAAAAAGAATTATTTTATTATTATTATTTCATTATCCTCGGGTTAAATTACCTGTATACCCCTGGGAGGACAGCGGGTTTTGGTTATTGGCAGACCCATCAGGGGTATTTCAGTATTTTCAGAACAGGAGAAGACTACAAAAAAACCCATATGGGCTCTTTGGAAGGCAGGGTTCTCTTTTTACTCTCCAACTCCAGTGCTTTCTGAAGAGCTTCCAGTCCAGCTATTGGTTTTGGAGGGGAAGCTCTCAGAGATCTTCCGGGTGTGAGGTGGGACCTCCCAGCTGAGGCTTTGGGTCAGTCTTAGGACCTTAGCAGCTAGTCAGGGGTCAAGATTTGAGAGAAGTAGGCGTCGGTTGCACATTGGTTTGTGAACAGTCGTTGAGGTCAATTTTGGCTACAACAGAAATGCCTTTAAATTCATTTTTAGAAGTAGAAGTTTTTGACTTATGGGGGATCGACTTTGTTGGACCGCTACCAATATCCTATGGAAATAAATATATTTTGGTAGCGGTCGACTACATGTCACGGTGGGCGGAAGCGCAAGCCCTTCCCACTAATGATGCCCGAGTCGTGACTCGATTTCTAAAAAAACTATTTTCACGATTTGGAGCACCGCGGGCAATAGTTAGTGATAGGGGCACACATTTTTGTAACGCACAATTTGCTAAAGTATTATTGAAATATGGCGTTACATATAGGTTAGCCACCCCCTATCACCCTCAAACTAGTGGCCAGGTAGAGGTAGTTAACCGTGAAATTAAACGTATACTAGAGAAAACGGTTTCTACTAGTAGAAAGGATTGGTCGGTCAAGCTTGATGATGCTCTATGGGCTTATCGGACCGCGTACAAGACAGCTATCGGTTGTACGCCGTATCGATTGGTCTATGGTAAAGCATGTCATCTATCGGTTGAGCTTGAACATCGTTCCTTTTGGGCACTTAAATTTTTAAATCTTGATGAAAATTTGTCCTCCGAGCTTCGTAAATGCCAACTTAACGAGCTCGATGAGTGGCACTCCCTTGCTTATGAGAACAATAAACTTTATAAGGATCACACCAAATTTTATCATGATAACAAAATTAAGCACCCAAAGGACTTCCAACCGGGAAACCAAGTCCTACTTTATAACTCGCGATTGCGCTTATTTCCGGGTAAACTTAAGTCTCGTTGGTCCGGCCCTTTCATCGTAAAGGAGGTTTGGTCCTACGGGACGGTGCTTATTTCGGACCCGGAAGGAGGCGACTTTAAAGTGAATGGGCACCGGCTAAAATTATTTTTTTCCGGTGATAATATAAACGCATAATTAGACAACATAATGTTGTCAAATCCCTAGTTCGCACACATCACTATGGTCGAGCTCACCGACCATAAACAAAGCGCTCGTGGGAGGCATCCCACGGTTATCTTTCCGTTTTATTCTAATTTTCTTTTTAAGTTTTTACAGGTATGAAGGATTTCGATGCATGGTGATCGGTTTGGAATGAGCGTCAAGCATACGTGTTCCTTCAAGTCGGTAAGTTGTATTTTATTTTATTTTTGCTCGGAAAAAAAAACAAAAAAAACAAACTAAAATATTAAAAAAAACAAAAAATAATAATAATATTTATAAAAGAAAAAGAAAAAAAATTTCTTTTTTTTCTCGTACACGCCAATGTCACGGGCGTGACCCTTATAGGTCACGGGCGTGTCTAGGCCGTGATTAGTCTAACCCACGAGAGGTCCCTCCTCCTTTGGGTAACCCGTCCGTCTTTCGGAGATGACATGGGCATGACCTGCATAGGTCACGGGCGTGCCATGCCCGTGTCGCGGGTATCCGAGGTGTTGACCAGTCACACATCGGATCCCTTATTCTCGTGTCGGAAGGACTGACATGCCCCAGAGTCATGGGCATGACCCTAAGACATGACAGAGGAATCTGAGGCCAGCGCCTCAGATTCCCTTTGGATTCCTCTTACACACCTTAGTCACGGCCGTGACACTCAGAGTCACGGGTGTGACTCTATGGCGTGACCCCCGAATCCGAGGCAGTCAGCCTCGGATTCCTTTCTGCTTTGACCCGCGCGTGTCACGCCCCTGTCACGGGCGTGACAGGGGGGCGTGACCGACCCATGAAAGCCTATAAAAAGGCATTTCCCCTTTATTTTCTCTTCACACCTCCACCCTTCAAACCTTCTTTTCTCTCCTCCTTATGGCCGAATTCCTTCCCTATTTCTCAGCATGCCTCGCCACCACGCTCGTTCCTCCACTTCTTCCTCCGAACACCCTGCTGATCCTGCCTCGGCGGAGGCCATGCTCCTTTTTGCAAACGCCACCCAATAAGATCGGAGCGAGCGACTGCGTGCCAAACCGTTTGGCGTTTTCCGCATCTTGGACTGGGCCATCCTTGCCACTTTTGGACCGGTGGAACTTGTTCAGGAATTTCTATCCACCCCAAGATGGGCTCCCCTCTTCTCCTTTTCCGAGCTTGCTTTCCTCGAGCTCACCATTGAGTTCTTGGTCTCTTTTGAGTTTCGGTGGGCGGCGCAAGATGATTTCATCATCTTTCGCATGGGCGGGATGATGCACCAGCTCACCATCCGCCAACTCAATATTGTCATGGGCTTTTGCTCAGAGGCCTTTTCCACTTCCCCCGCCTACCCCAAACTCAAAACTGATTTCCCTCCCGACTTCAACCTCCTCACTTTTTGGTCGGAAATCAGTAATGACGTCGCCCCCTACACCCCAAAGAAATCTAAGGGTAGCCACCTCATTTCCCCCGCTTTACGCATTCTACACAACCTTCTCACTTTCACTCTTTCCGGACGCGGCGATAGCCACGGCGTGGTGACTCGGGCAGACTTACTATACTTATATAGTATGTTTTACCGGGTCCCACTAAACCTTGGTTACATGCTCGCCATTTTCTTTCGGCACCAGGCCGAAAATGTGAGATTAGGAGCGGTGCACGGCGGGAATTTCATCACTTTCCTCTCCAAGCAGTACGGTGTGTGGGCTGCTCTTCCGCGACTCACTTGCATACAAACGCCGCAGCCTCTTCAGTTCCCGACCCTTCAAGCTCTCGGCTTAGCTTGCCGACGCGAAGGAGAGTTTTACGTTATTCCCCGGTTGGTTGGTGGTGGGGATCTTGATCTTGATCATGGTGCCGGTACCAGCGGTACTCACATTCCCCCCAGATTCTGCCACCACCGCTGCACTCTGCTCCAGCGCCCGAGCCTTCAAGTTATTGGGATCAGCAATTTGGATTGCTACATACTCGCTTAGACTAGATGCAAACCCATTTTGACCGTCGCTTCGCTTCTTTTGATGTGCGCTTTGTCGTGCTCGAGCAAAACCATACTTCTTCCATGGCGCATATTACCCGCGAGTTCGCAAACATGAGGACTTTCTATCAGGAGCACGAGGACGCTTCTGACGAGGAGTAGCTGCCTTTTCATTTCTTTGGACTTGTAGAGGGTCACCTCTCTGTATCTTTGATTTATTTTCGTGTACTTATTTTTATTATGAAAAAATTTATAAAAATATTATGTTTTGCTTTGTCACTCTTTTACAGGTCTCTTTTGTTACTAGTTGGATATTCAGGGAATCTCCTTTTCTTGCTTTTTCTTAATTTTTTACATTGGGGACAATGTATATCTTAAGTATGGAGGAGGGATATTTCTCAAGCGAAATATAATATAAAAAAATATATATAAAAAATATAAAAAAATTAAAAAAAAACTTTTTCAAAACTTTAAAAATTATATTTCAAAAAAAATTTAAAAACAAAAACCACAAAAAAAATTTCAAAAAAATTAAAACAAAACAAATTTTTATATTAAAAAATACAAAAAAAAAGTATCTTTTCTTTCTTGAATTTTGTTTTTCAAAAAATTACAAAACCAAACAAAAAAATTAGAAAATCAAAATTAAATTTCATAGAAAGGGACGTTTGGGATATCACCACATCTTACCTCCTAGTACCGGTGAGAGCCCTTCACAGGGTATACCTGGGGAAGTCTAAGAAGTAACAAAAAATTAGGTTTAATATTTAATTAGAGAAGTCATTATTTTTATATTTATTCACATGCAAAATTCCTAGTAATTCAATTTCTTTATAGTGTTTAGAGAATTTTAATGTTTTAATTGAATTTTGAATTTTGGAGTAGAACGGTTGGTCATACTGTGTTTCTAGTTAAATGCACATGTAAGTAGAATTTAAGTTGAATTAAATATTCAGCATACAATTAAAGTTTTGTTTTTCTAAATGCGTGGAAATGTTTTATTTTACTTTCACTTTGAAAACCGGTAAAACTTTAAAATAATTTAGGTGAGTAAGTAGAAGTTTGCTAGAGAGATATTTCGCGGACCAAGAGAGAGGTATTCTTTCTCGATGTCTAGAACTTGCCCTCTAACTATTCTCAAGACTTTGCATATGTTAGACTCATTAGCATAAATATGATTTAGGAACTTCTTTTGGCCAGTTTGAGCTTTTGTACCCGTACCTAACATTTTTATCTTTGTTAAACCATTTTGAGCATATTTCCCTATTCCTTTGTTTTAGCTCCACCAAACATTTTACCAAAGCCTAAAAAGCAACCTAATTGCACACCTAAGACCAAGCTTGAACATAGAGATATAAACATGATTTGTGAGTGATTAGGAGCCTTTTCATTTTTGGTGGCTCTTTTCTTATAAAAAAAGAGTTGATTTATTCTTCTATCCTTTTCAAAACAAAAAAAGAGAAAAAAATTTTATTATTAAAAAAAACGAAGAGGTATAAAAAATTTCAATATGATGAGAGAGTTAAAAAAATAAGAAAAGAAACAAAAGAATTAGAAATTTGGCTGCGTTCTTAAAGCCATAGCAAATTTTTATGTAAAAGCTTTCTCTAGGTTTTGGTGTGACTAAGCCATCATTTTTATCTTTGACCACCCTCACCAAAAACCTAAGCCTACATTTCAACCTAATTAAGCCCTATTGATTTATGTTTATAAGTTAGACTAGTGTCGTGGCGAGAGTGTGAAAGGGCAAGCCTATGTCCATCGACATTGATGGATTTCTTTGGAGGGTATCTTAATTTTCGTTTGTGCAATGTTATCTTAGTAAACACGCTACACTCTCCCTAAAGATAATTTTAAGATTTACCGGATTTTCATTTTAAAAGTAAAAATAATAGTGAAAATGCATTTTAAGAAAAATAAAACCCTAATTTTTATGCTGAGTATGTCTTTCTACAAAAATAGCTACAAGCATAGGCATAAGACTTCGCATTTTACTCCTTAGGTTCTATTTTCTTTTCTAGCATTTAATATTTTTCTACTCCTTATAGGACGTTTTTTGCTCGGGACTAGCAAACGGATAAGTATGGGGGTATTTGATAACTCTAATTATTTCCTATTTTTATTATGCTATTTTCTAATTAATAATTAGATATTATGTATTACTTTTATAATATTAAGTTATAATCAACTAGTTTTTATATTTTATATTTATTTGTTCTAATAAAATAATTTTTAATCTTGCAGGGCTTATCTACAGACTATTTGGAGCGAAAATGGATTTTTCCCTTTTTCTTGCCTAGACACGCCTTGTGACACGCCCTACCTGGGTGTGACACAGGGGCGTGACATGCAAAAATCCATTCTGCAGCAGCCGATCGTCGACCCGCACCTGAAGATCGTCGACCGGCCTAGACACGCCCGTGTCGATGCATTACACGCCTGTATCACACTTACACGGGGCGTACCAGATGGGGAATGACCGTTGAGCCACTTGCCACGTCAGATTTAATTCACACGCCTGGGTCACGGGCGTGACCCAGGGCGTGTCACGGGCATTTCTAGCCAATTATTCCTCCATTCAAGCCGTTGCCGCCAGAAGTCGTTGCAGCTAGTCACGCCCCTGGTCACGGGCATGACCATGGGGCGTGACACCTCCATAAAGTGCAGTTTACTCCCACCATTTTCAGCTTCCCGCCGTTTTCCAGAAACAGCTCAGACACGCCCAAGGTCATGGGCGTGACCTAGGGGCGTGACCCGTCAGTTACCAGATTTTGGCGGTTTCTCCTCCAACGTTCCCTGGGTTTCAAGACGACGGTTCCGAGCCTGACACGCCCAAGTTCACGGGCGTGACCTAGGGCGTGACCAACCAGTAATTTTTCCTATAAATTCTAGAGCGCTTCAGATGCCCAGGAGTCGAATTTTGGGAGTTAGAGTCTTGTAGTTTGCTGTTTTCTTTTGTTGTATTTTACAATTCCTAGCATAGACTACTATTATTGTTATTTTTAATTCTAGTTGTTTTTATTTCAAGCATGTCTCTCTCTACCCTCTTTTGTAATTCCCTAATCATGATGAGTATCTAACTTTCTTTTAGCACTTGATCATGATGAACCTTGGAATAAAATAAAATCTTCTCCTTCTTTTATCAAATGTCTTGTTCTTAATTTTACTTGCTACGATTTATCTTTGATTTTTATTTCATCGAATTCATATTACGTGGATATGAGTTTCGATCTAAGATCCGTATCCTAAATGACCAAGAGGTGCGGATACGAGGAGATCACTCAAAGATAAAAGGAGTTGAATGCACTCCTCGAGAGAGGATGACGTAAATCTTCCGGATTGGAGTCAAATCCAATAGAGGGGTTCACCGCCTAAAGCAAGCTTAGGGGTTTCGACTGGCCGAAAGGTCTTAATCGATCAACCTAAGGTTAGTCAGAAGCATGAGCTCGAAAGAGACGCTTTTGTACTCTAGGAACCTCCACGGTCGAGTGAGTAGATAAGAACTCACATTACTTTATTTTTCAAGAAGATTTATTTTAGTCCAAGGGGATTCTAGATCAAGTGCTAGCTTCCTCATAATTGAATTTCTCTTCCATAGTATAACACTTCTTTTTCCGTTCAACAAAAACCAATTTTCTTTCGATAAGATAATAGCTTTCCTTGTGAGTACAAGTACTTGACAGCCCCGAGTTGAAATACGACACTTGATTCTATACTCTGAACGATAGGTATATTTGTCTCATCAATTGGAAACATGCGCTAGCGTGGAGAAAATACTCATCAAGGAATATATATCACAATGACAAATACTAAGGAGATCACTCTGCCAGCAGAAGCAGCAATAGCAACAGCAGCAACAACAGAAGTATCAGAAGCAGGAACAGATATTACAATGTCAGATACTCAAGAGATTACTCTGCCAGAAATTCTGCCAGGAAGGGTTTACTTCATTAAATCAAAAGTGTATCTAGCAGCTTTACTAATAATATTTGGGTCATACATTTATTTCTGCTTCCCCCCCCCCCATTCCATTATCTAAAGCAATAGTGTGTTATACCTCTCCTGCTAGCTCAGAGGTGTTAGATACTATAAAGAAAAGTTTGACAGCTCCTCCAGAAAATGAGTCTGATGATCAGAGATCTAGCCCTCTTGGGTCATCCTATATCATTGATAATAGCCCTCTCCCCAATCTGGATGACATAATAGCTTAAGACATTGCCATGGAAACTGAAGTAGCTTATGCTAAAGTTGTCCCCACTCCAGTCAATAAAAAAATCTCCAAGGATACAATAAGCCAAATTGATGCTATATATGAAAATCCACAGTCTGGTGATGATGATGATGATGATTCTGATAAGGATCAAAAGAGGAAGAAAATCTCTAAGAAAAGGAAGGCTCCTCCTCCTCTTGCTCCCAAGCCTAGAAACATAAATTACACTCCCTACTACATTTTACAAAATATAACCCCATACAAAGGGATGCCAGCTTGGATGTGGCTTTCAAAGAATGAACAAAAAGACAGAAAGAAAAACAGAAGATACTCTCCTCCCCAAACTCATAGATACAGAAAGGATCCCCCTCCTCCTCCTCCTCCTCCTGTTGGTGCTTCAGGAACAACTCCTCAAAGTTCATATGCTCCCTCCAAGTCTACATCTTTCACAAAAACTTATCAAAGGCAAGGAAGGCCATCTAGATATAAATCACATGGAAGCAGTCACCAAAGAAGTACTGGTGATATAGAGCAGATAAAGGAAGTAATACATCAAAAGACAGAGTTCTCTCCTCCCCATCAACAAGTTGAATAAAGAAGACATTCAAAAACATATAAACCTAAAAGAAAATATAGTGAAGCTGCACCTCCAAAGTCACTATACACTCAGAGTAATGAAAGCCAGAAGGCAACAAACTTTCAAGCACAGTCAACTCAATTCAGGCCTGCATCTCTGCTACCCTCTCAAGATGATCAAACATCTGTCAGTCAGGATGTTGATCCAAATTTCAGGATGGCTAGGCTTCAAGAATTGATTGGTCTGTCACAGATAAAGAAGGCCAGAGAAGAAGGAGAAGATTCATCAAAGTATATAACTATGTCGTCATATAGAGAAAAAGAACTGGATAGGCTTCAAGTCAGCAAGAAGGTATTTAATTCTGCATAGTATATGACTAGACACCCAGAGGCTATAGTTCCCAAAACTTCCACCAAGACTGTGATTGGTGCAGCAGATCTATACATATCAAAGAAAGAAGTTGCCAATCCCAACAGGAAAATCATTTTCACTCAGCCTAGGGATAAAAGCAAAGAAGAAAAGCCAAGGAAATAGAATTAGAAAAACTAGAACCTGAACTGTTATTTGGTATATTTTTGATAAACTGTGTTTTCCTGTTATAAAGCTGACTATGTAAATATATTTGCTTTGTACATTTTTTTCTGCATTGAGTCTGTTATTAGTGACCTCACCCAAATAGGGGGAGATTGTTGGATCCCTAGTTGGATTTGGGCTAGGTTCACTAAGTTAGGATATGACCCAACATGTATAGATTAGGGTCATGGTTGTGTCCTAGAGTCTAGGTCAAGTCCTTTGAGTCAACAGTACAAAGGACTAGCCTCCAACACTGTCAGAGACTCAAGACTTAGAGAATTCAAGACTTAGAAAAAGGAGTTCTACGTTTGTCGATCTCCGGTCGACGAAAGTCGAGCTCAACTAGACGAACTCAGGGAAAATTCTCTGAGCTCAGCTCGACGAACTTAGCTCTCAGTTCGACGAACTATGGACAAAGTAAAAACTCCTCTAAGTCAAACCTCAGTCGACGAACTAAGAACATCAGCAAGAAGAACTCTGTTCTCTGGTCGACTAATTCTAGATAAGGTGATTCAACACTCAACGCCAGATGACCTTTGACTCAACGCCAAAATGGTGAGTTAACACTCAAAGCCAGAGGACATCACACTCAACGCCAAAATGATACTTCAACACTCTACATCAGGAAATATTCTAAGTCCAGACTGCAGATTCAGCTCGACGATCTTGGACCCCAACTGGACTAACTCTATTATCAGGGCTCTGCTCGACGATCTTAGATTCAGCTCGACGAACTTGATGCATAGAAGAAGAAAGTTATCAAGCAACATTCAGAGGTCGACGATCATGGATCTCAGCTCGATGAACAGCCATTCTCAGCTCGACGAACTGTGGACTCAGGTCGACGAATCCAGTCTTGGCAATTTCCCTCTGTTGTCCT
Source organism: Platanthera zijinensis (assembly GCA_039513925.1). Classification (NCBI taxonomy): domain Eukaryota; kingdom Viridiplantae; phylum Streptophyta; class Magnoliopsida; order Asparagales; family Orchidaceae; genus Platanthera; species Platanthera zijinensis. The sequence goes on along the minus strand of CM077080.1, from coordinate 154,390,670 downwards.
TATTACGTGGCAATAATTCCTAAGTAATTAATGCTCTAATATTCTCTGAATATTACCGTTAGACAAGAGCATTAATTATGGTCTTCATCAAAATTGTTGCCTGCTGTTTTTATAAGGGACAGTTGGAGAAACAAATCAATACAAAAAATATTCCAAGACCGTCAGCATTAATTGCAGAAAGAATTACAAATTTCAAATGGACAATCATGATTGAAAATATAAAAATAGAGATCATTATTCCTGAGTAGAAGAACAACAAGATACGAACAACATTCTTTTGTGACACACACAGAACTTCTTGAGATTTAAAATCGATTAGTCAAAAATCAACAGCGGCTAGACAAGAAGAAGAACAATTCTGAAGAAGAAGAAAAACCATCCAAATCAAGTGTCTTCTTCTGTCATACTCTCAGGAACTCTCTGAAGGACAACAATACTGTATTTGTCAAAATAGTTCCTGAAGTTCTTCTTGTCAAAATTGAAAGCTTGAAGGCCTATCACCCTGCAGCAAAGCTTCCATCATCCTGAACAAGCAACATCTCAGGGGGAGATTTTTGCTACCATCAAATCAACAAGTCTTCTCAATTATTTGATTTGAGAAAGAGAAGACACAATCATTCTCTCACCCCCCCCCCCACTGTAAAAAGGGTTATCATCTCCCTTCAAAAGTGACTCCTGGTTGCAAGTCTCCTGATCAAAAGACTTGAGGTTTGGTTGTTGAGCACCTGATCAAAAGCTCATTGGTGTCAGGCACCTGATCAAAACTCTGAGTGGATTCCTACCAGGGTGGTAGAAGAGTGGACGTACCCAGGTTGGGGAACCACTATAAATTCTTGTGCAGTCTGGTTGCCCCGTTTTCTTTTTGTTCTTGCTGTGGTTGTTGTATTTAGGTCTTGCTGTGTTATTTAGTTTTTCCTGTGCTTTCATTTATTACTCTGTGATACAGTACCTAAGTTTAGAAGTACTCCTTATAGTTCAGAGAAAAGTTTTAAAATATACCCACATACTCTATTCACCCCCCCCCCCTCTAGAGTATATCATATCTAACCCTTACTTTCAGTATCCTTCTTGGAACTCTTCCATCTAACAGCACCTCCATTCAGGAAAAACACAAAACCTGATCGAGACTTTGAATCGTCCCTATCAGTTTGGAAGCTAGCATCTGTGTAACCACTTACAACGAGCTCTTCCTCTCCGCCGAATACCAAGAATGTATCCTTAGTCCTTCTCAAGTACTTGAGGATATTCTTGACGACTATCCAGTGACCTTTACCGGGATCAGACTGATACCTGCTAGTCATGCTCAAAGCATAAGAGACATCGGGTATAGTACATATCATTGCATACATGATTGACTCAATTGCCGAAGCATATGGAATCAACTTCATGCGGTCTTTATCTTCACAAGACTTAGGACACTGGTCCTTAGAGAGACTCATACCATGAGACATAGGAAAGAATCATTTCTTGGACTCAAGCATGCTGAACCATTTCAACACCTTGTCAATGTACGTACTTTGGGTCAAACTCAACAACTTCTTCGATCTATCTCTATAGATCTTAATACCAAGTATATAAGTAATTTCCCCAAAGTCATTCATTGAAAAACAGTCCCCTTGGTTGTTCTTAATAACTTGCAGGGCCGGTTTGTCATTCCCGATCAACAGTATGACATCTACATACAAAATCAGGAAGATAACTATGCTCCCACTAATCTATTTGTAAACACACGGTTCATCCTCATTCTTGATAAAACCAAACTCTTTGATCGTTTCATCAAAATAAAGATTCCAACTTCGAGAAGCCTGTTTCAATCTGTTGGGTATTGTATCCACAATGTACCTGATTTGAAGAAGCCCCTGAATAAGCTAAGTTGAATTGATAATGTATTTGATGATTTTCTATCAAGTGGTGCTTGCAGCTTTTCCATGCTAAGTACACACCAATGTAAGGGTGCAGTGGGTCAATATACACGGGTCGGCGCAACGTAATCCCTCGTTGAGCAGATCAGTGTGTTGACTCACGTGTGCTCTCTCTATTGGAGTGTACTTATTTTCAAGTACAGGGTCAAGATAGATCAAGAGTAGAAGAGGAGCAAAGATGGGTCAAAGACCAAGTTCATAGAAAGGAAGAGAAAAATCGTCTAAGTTAAAATCGGCGAGAATAACTAAGTCATTCCCGCCGACTTCGACGGGAGTCACTTGTGATTCTCGCCGATTCGACGGGAATCAGGCTTCATTCCCGCCGACCTCTTCCGGATGACTGCTTTCCTTCAGAAATTCTGCTAAGGCAGAATCGACGGGATTCAACAAGTGATTCTCACCGACTTCGACGGGAATCGTTGTGATTCCCGCCAAATCGACGAGAATCAGGTTGTAGTCCGGCCGATTCCAACCGGCTGACAAGGTTCTCTACTGGAAATAGGCTAAGGCAGAATCGACGAGAATCGTGAGTGATTCCCGCCGACTTCGACGGGAATCACCAAAGATTCTCGTCGAATTTGCCTTAGGCAATTTTCGCCTGTTCGCCTGACCGTTTCAAGAAGCTATGCGCTGTTTCGGCTGGGGCTAGGGTTTTTCCTTGTGGGCCCCACAACGGTCATTAGGGTTGGCTCGGGTATATATATATATGCTTATTTCGAACATCTATAGTAACTATTCACACAAAATCAAAACAGCCAACGCCGTGCCCTAGCCGATCGCGGAGCTCCACCGCTCGCCGTCGCCGCTCGCAAGTTAGTCGCCGCCGCAGATCTTAGATCCTCTTTGATCTTTTCACGACAGAACCGAGGCTAGTATAGCGTCTCACGCTTCTCTCTCAAGATCCCTTGTCTCTCGATTTGTTGAACGAGGTTAGTTCTTCATTCCGAATCGATTGAGACGACCAATCCGATTGAGATCGTTGGTAGACCTTGCTTGCTGCGTCAAGAAGTTTGGATCTACAAAGCATCGCCGCCGCAATCACTTGCCGCTGCCGATCTTGGCAAGATCCTCTCCAAGAGAGTACTCCGGTTGTGGACTCTTCATCTTCATCAAGAACGCTTCAACGAACGAAAAGGGACATCGGATTCTCCACAAGTGTAGTTTGTATTTCTTGTACATTCTAATTTAGTTTTGTTGTAAAGGAATATTGATTTCTAGTTGTAAGGGTTGGGTGCAACCCGTGGTGGAGGAGTAGTGACTCCTTTGGTTGGAAGGGTTCCTTCCATAGTGTGAGGATTAGATTTCAATCTGGTTGGTGAAGTGACTGAGTCGTCCCTTGGTGGGAGATAGGTCGAAGGGGGAGAGTGGATGTACCCAAATCGGGGAACCACTATAATTGCTTGTGTGCTTTTCTGTGCTGTGTTTGTTTATTTGTGCAGGTATTTTAAATTCCGCAAAAGACTGTATATCACCTATTCCCCCCCCCCCCATTGGTGGATTTAGTTGACACTAGATTCTTTCAAGTGGTATCAGAGCCAGGTTACTCATCAATAAGGTTAACACCTTGAGTAAGATCCCGTGTCTAGTGTCAAGAAGAAAGAAGATCTCTAAAATGGAAGGACTCAAGTATTCAGGGAAGATCTCAGTTTGCACCAAGCTGAACTTTCCTATCTAGAAGGAAAGGATCAGGTACTACATGGAAGCATTCAACCCCCGACTCTTCATGATAGTGGAGGAGGGACCTTATATCCCCAATAAGGCCTCCACCATTGATCCAACCAAGAAAGTGCCCAAGAAACTTTCTGAAATGGATAAGGATGAGATGGTGCTTGTCGGACTTGACAAGAAAACTCAGAACATTCTAGTAAGCGTCGTCGATGATTCCATGATGCAGATTTTCTGCAACTGAAGGACTGTCAAGGACATATGGCACTACCTGATCACCCTGATGGAAAGCATAGATGAAGTAAGGGATGATCGATGATCCCTTCTGAACCAGAAATACGAGTCCTTCAGGCAAGGTCCCAAGGAAGAAATCGGAGTGACATTCGAGAACTTCCTAAAGATCGTCAATGCCCTGAAGGGTTATGGCCGAGTGTTCACCGATGGAGAACTAAATAACAAATTCCTTAGATCCCTTACTAAGGAA